>JAECYA010000007.1:0-600000 GCA_018153455.1 Drosophila parabipectinata
AGCCGTAATTGTCATCGTAATCGAACTACCGAACTGAGCGGACGTGCTTTGTCCGAGCTTCGGGAAAACTTCACTTCGCTTATATTTTCGCCAATATAAGCGAAAAGACACTGAAATACAATTTATTAAAAGCGACAGACAAGCTTTTTTTTTTTTTTTTATAACAGTTGTAATGTGCTAAACCAAAACTAGTGCATTGTTGAAAAAAAAAATACGTACCACGCAATGAGCTCATTGAGCAACGACCAAAAGAACGAGCGTAGAAGTTCAGTGAACCAAAGAAACGGCTTCTACTCTTACTTTTCCACCCGCGATACCGAAGTGGAAAAATCGGCGCTTAAAAGCAACCCGGCTTTACTGACCGCTGAAACCCAAAGGGCACGGTCTTGCTCACCCGCTCTGCTCACTCCGACTCCCGCGTCATGGAGTTTGCAGTGTAAAACCCCCCTCCAATATCGGAAACAAATTTCGCACCAACAACAAGCAGCGCTACAACTTCTGCAACAACAGCGAAAACCCCTGCAACTCAAAGTACCACGACGTCAACGACTACAGCGAGTACAAAAACAACAACCTCGGAAAGTGCCAAAGCGGCAACGGCCACACAGACTGGAATGGATCGCTACATCCAAATTAAGCGCAAGCTTAGCCCGCAGAGTAATCCGGCAGGCAACAAAACAAAAATTAACCGTGTCCTGAATAACGATAATGAACCAGACAGATCCACTAATAACAGATTTGCCCTATTGGCGGAGGCTGAGGAAAACCAACCAGCCCAAGACACCGCAAAAAAACCCAAGCCCCCACCAATCTATATTAGGGAAAAAAGCTCGAGTGCCCTGGTCAACAAAATTGCGTCGTTGATCGGGAACGGTGAAAACTTTCATGTTGTTCCGCTTATCAAAGGGAACATCCATGAAACAAAGGTGCAAACCAAGACTGAAGAGCACTTCCGAATAGTGTCAAAATATCTGGACACTGTACAGAAAAACTATTACACGTACCAGCTGAAAAGCAGTAAGGGCCTACAAGTGGTAGTAAAGGGAATAGAACCTGATGTTACCGCCGAGGAAATAAAAACCGCCCTTAAAGAAAAGGGCTTCGCTGCCAAGAATGTTATTAACATTCTAAATAAAGATAAAAAGCCACAACCCCTCTTCAAGGTCGAGCTCGAGCCTGAAAGCAGGTCGCTGAAGAAGAACGAAGTCCACCCAATCTACAACCTGCAATAACTTTTGCATCGGAAAATCACTGTTGAAGAGCCACATAAACGTAACGGTCCAGTGCAATGCACTAATTGTCAAGAGTATGGACACACAAGGTCTTACTGCACACTTCGGGCTGTCTGTGTAGTCTGCGGGGACGCCCACAAGTCCACTTGCTGCACTACAAACAAGGACAGTACCGTGAAGAAATGTGGAAACTGCGGAGGCAGCCATACGGCAAACTATAGAGGATGTATTGTGTATAAGGAGTTAAAGAGTCGCATGCGGCAAGCGACCGCAACGCGCAACCAAAATCCACAGAATGCGTACGTTTCGTCAAAAACCACGCCAGACGTCTTCTTCGCCAAAGCTGCGAGATCCTCATTCGGTCCACTAAACACCACCAACGGCTTCTCCTATGCCGATGCTCTACGATCTGGAAGGGAAATTCCAATTCAGCCTAACTCTCAAAGCGCTCAACAGGCCCCAGAACAGCCACACAGCAAAACGGAAACTATGATGCTTACCCTCCAACAAAGTATGATGGAGCTTATGTCATTCATGAAAACGACCATGCAAACGCTTGTTCAAAACCAGAACATGGTGATACAGCTGCTCGTAGCACAACAGTCCAAATAATCTATGCAGGCGCTACGAATATCAATGTGGAACGCCAATGGTGTCTCACGGCATAAACTAGAATTGTCACAATTCTTGACCGAAAACCATATTGACGTTATGCTACTGGTGGAAACGCATCTTACAAGCAAATACAACTTTCATATAAGAGGCTACACAATCTACCGCACAGATCATCCCGTACCCGTTCCGGATTTCGGTACTCAGGAATGCGACTCAGGCGTCGCATGGTCAACAGTATTTTGCACCTGATCTCGTCGCCGCTTCTCGAGGCCTTCTCGGCGGGCCGCGTGTGCCTCCATGTCCCTTATCCGTTCAGGATTCTCTGTCATAGGATAACTCCAGGGGTTAAGTTTTAGTTGGATTTTTATTGGGAAGGAGCAGCTGAGGTGCCGCTCCAACGATCAAAACGACTCTGTTCTTTTACAATATTTCTTAAGTCTAAGTAAGGCTAAGTCTCGTAGCAGCGCTGCTCGCAGGCGGCGGCAGAGAGACGGCTATGTACTTATATATAAAGGAATATAATAATATACGTTGTTATGCGCTCTCAAGTGGAGGCGCGAGGGGTATGCATATGCTGACCGTTTGTTACGATTATGCTGACACTTGCACTTTCTGTGTGCGGGCTAAGTCATAACGATCGGTTCATATTTCGGCCACTTAGGGTTTATGACCGGGACTTTCGATAATGTAAACACTGCAACAAAGTGTTACAGTGCGCACCCTTTAAGTACTCTCGGTACAATGGGTATTCAATATATGTGCATACTACATCTCGACGGGTTGCCCGTGCTTAGTCTGGGTCGTGCCGACGAACAAAATGCGATTCTGCGTCCCGAATCCGTTCTGCGGAACGTATTTCTGCATTAGCCCTCCGGGTAGAATAGCTGCAGTGTTTTGCAACTGCTCTCGTCGCCGTTCCTCCGGGTTCTCCCGACGGTTCGCACGTGCTTTCATGTCCCGAGCCCTCTCTGGAACACGAAATTGAAGATCCAGTCGCCGATCAGCATGTGCTGCAGTATCCCGAAGGCGCTTTAGATTGCGAATCCTTTCTCTGCGTCTCCTCTGAGCCTGTGCTGCGGAATTCTGCGCACGATTTTCCTCCTGTAAGTCTGGGTTGCTTGCTCGTACATTGGCGATGTGTTGCGAGTTCCTGTTTCTTATTTGCACCGAATTAGTAGCATTAGTTGTTAGTAGCGGGCTTTGCTGCGGTTTAAAGCAGCTTGGCGGCGTTGCTCCTGCGATGTACGGGAAACACGTGGCATTTTTTGCGTGCTGTTTGAAAAAATTCAAATTAAATTGTGAAAATGTAAACAATGGAAATAGGAAATTTACGAAGGATTAAATTCCTCCCTCATAAATTTCATATTAAGGGACGCTTTTAGGGGAATATACTTACCAAAATATATGTTTCAACAGTTATTTCAAATATTTTTTAAACACACACTTTTTGTCACTGGTAAAAAATAAAACTCTGCACTCTTTATACCCTTGCAGAGGGTATTATAATTTTATCCAAAAGTGTGCAACGCAGTGAAGGAGACATCTCCGACCCTATAAAGTATATATATTCTTGATCAGGATCACCTCCTGAGTTGATATGAGCATGTCCGTCTGTCCGTCTGTCTGTTTCTACGCAAACTAGTCTCTCAGTTTTAAAGCTATCGACTTGAAACTTTGCACACACCCTTCTTTCCTTTGCACGCAGTATATAAGTCGGAACGGCCGGGATCGGCCGACTATATCCTATAGCTGCCATATAACTGATTGATCGGAAATAATATAACTTTGGTGTTTTTAGGGCTTAAAAAGTTAGTTAGAGTTAGAGGTCTAAAAATTGACATGAGAGCTATTTTTGGCAAAATAATACGACATGCCAAATTTCATTAGGATCGGCCGACTATATCTTATAGCTGCCATATAACTGAACGATCGGAAATTATCAACTTTCGTGTTTTTGAAGATAGCTGGAAAGCTGGAACTTGGTACACATTCTATTTTTGGTCAGTTAATCCGACCTACAAAATTTCATTAGGATCGGCCGACTATATCCTATAGCTGCCATATAACTGAACGATCGGAAATGGTATTTGGTAGAAATATCAACTTTTGTATTTTTGAAGATAGAAGCTTGGGACTTTTTTTTCGATTTTTTATTGTAATTGATTGGTTTTATTATGATGTAATCATAAGGATCGGCCAACTATATCCGATGTTTGCAATATATATCCGGTTTGAGCTGCAAGGGTATATCAACTTCGGCTCCGCCCGAAGTTAGCTTTGCTTTCTTGTTAATTTTAACACTGGCAAAAATACTATTCACGCACTTTAAATTAGCTAAATTTCAACTGGCAGAGTAACGTCCTCACCCAATTAAATTTTTTTTAGACTGATTTACGGATTAGTGGTTTTTTCAATATATAGGCAAGATGGGTAATATTAAAAAAAAAAAAAACGTATAATCCCTTAACCCTTTAGGGTTATACAGTTACCCTTTTTGTCACGGCAATAAAATGTCAGGATCTTTGAAATACCTGTTTTACCTGTTGTGTTGTGAATTTAGGCGTTACGAATATTTACAATATTTGCTACAAATTTGAGGGATAATATGTTTCCAATTCAACCAATCACAAAAGATACCTTATATTTTAAAGTTACTCAGTTCCCATATAAATTGCATTCATACCTGTACTACCTGGTACGCAATTGAAAACCCTTGCACGTGTTCATTCAACGAAGGAGGATTTTCATTGAACCAATTGGTGGCAACCCTTACCTGACATTACCTGGATTAGGTCATCATGGGAAAAACCCCTGGTTTAAAACTAAGTAAAGTGTTTTAAACTTAACAATGAAAATGAACACAATTTTATGATCTTTAATAACCTACTACCCATTTGTAAATGTACCAATTTATTTAACACGTTTATGTTTCGAAATATCTAAAAAAATGAAAAAAAAATAAAGAGAAGATGTAATTCATTGTAAGAAATAAGCTAATAAGCTAACTTCGGGCGGAGCCAAAGTTGAAATACCCTTGCAGTTAAAACCAGATATATATCCTTATGAGAATATGATAATATAACCCAATTTATTATAATACACAATCTAAAAAAAGTCCCAAACTTCTTTCTTCAAAAATACCAAAGTTGGTATTTCTACCAAAAACCATTTTCGATCGTTCAGTTATATGGCAGCAATAAAAGGAACTTCATTAATTCCTTGAAGTTCTGCTAGCCATGATTTGTTCAGTGAAATGTTGTGCTTTCTGTAGAGCTCGGTATTCACTAAGTACCGTAAATCTTCAAGGACCCGAGCGGGTCGAATAGTTTCAGTCATGAAATTGTGAGCGTACTCTAGTCTCCTTTTTCAATTGACTTGGATGACATGAGTAGAGTCGAAAGAGCGCGGAAGCACAGTCACAATATCAGGAACTGAAATTGGAACGCTTACTACTGCCCTTCTGATTCCGCATTGCCTTTCATAGCCGAGGGAAATAATCCTACATAAAAGGGAGCATAAAAGGGATTCTCGGCGAAATAAGGCGTTCTTCGAGGCAGGTTAGTCCATTTAAGCACTCAGGGATTTCTGGGAAGTCGAACCCATTAAAAAGGCAGAGTGATGGGATTTTGCCAAGAGAAATGGCACGACGACAAGTGTTGCAAAAGTTATATTTGCCGAACGGACATTCGTCCTCTCGACGAATAGCACGCGCTCGTTCCGGAGTTCGGTACTCAGGAATAGTCCTCCGCGTCGCATGGTCAGCAGTATTTTGCACCTGCTCTCGTCGCCGCTCCTCTGAGTCCTCTCGATGAAAAGCACGCGCTGTGGCGTCCCGTACCCGTTCCGGATTTCGGTACTCAGGAATGCGACTCAGGCGTCGCATGGTCAACAGTATTTTGCACCTGATCTCGTCGCCGCTTCTCGAGGCCTTCTCGGCGGGCCGCGTGTGCCTCCATGTCCCTTATCCGTTCAGGATTCTCTGTCATAGGATAACTCCAGGGGTTAAGTTTTAGTTGGATTTTTATTGGGAAGGAGCAGCTGAGGTGCCGCTCCAACGATCAAAACGACTCTGTTCTTTTACAATATTTCTTAAGTCTAAGTAAGGCTAAGTCTCGTAGCAGCGCTGCTCGCAGGCGGCGGCAGAGAGACGGCTATGTACTTATATATAAAGGAATATAATAATATACGTTGTTATGCGCTCTCAAGTGGAGGCGCGAGGGGTATGCATATGCTGACCGTTTGTTACGATTATGCTGACACTTGCACTTTCTGTGTGCGGGCTAAGTCATAACGATCGGTTCATATTTCGGCCACTTAGGGTTTATGACCGGGACTTTCGATAATGTAAACACTGCAACAAAGTGTTACAGTGCGCACCCTTTAAGTACTCTCGGTACAATGGGTATTCAATATATGTGCATACTACATCTCGACGGGTTGCCCGTGCTTAGTCTGGGTCGTGCCGACGAACAAAATGCGATTCTGCGTCCCGAATCCGTTCTGCGGAACGTATTTCTGCATTAGCCCTCCGGGTAGAATAGCTGCAGTGTTTTGCAACTGCTCTCGTCGCCGTTCCTCCGGGTTCTCCCGACGGTTCGCACGTGCTTTCATGTCCCGAGCCCTCTCTGGAACACGAAATTGAAGATCCAGTCGCCGATCAGCATGTGCTGCAGTATCCCGAAGGCGCTTTAGATTGCGAATCCTTTCTCTGCGTCTCCTCTGAGCCTGTGCTGCGGAATTCTGCGCACGATTTTCCTCCTGTAAGTCTGGGTTGCTTGCTCGTACATTGGCGATGTGTTGCGAGTTCCTGTTTCTTATTTGCACCGAATTAGTAGCATTAGTTGTTAGTAGCGGGCTTTGCTGCGGTTTAAAGCAGCTTGGCGGCGTTGCTCCTGCGATGTACGGGAAACACGTGGCATTTTTTGCGTGCTGTTTGAAAAAATTCAAATTAAATTGTGAAAATGTAAACAATGGAAATAGGAAATTTACGAAGGATTAAATTCCTCCCTCATAAATTTCATATTAAGGGACGCTTTTAGGGGAATATACTTACCAAAATATATGTTTCAACAGTTATTTCAAATATTTTTTAAACACACACTTTTTGTCACTGGTAAAAAATAAAACTCTGCACTCTTTATACCCTTGCAGAGGGTATTATAATTTTATCCAAAAGTGTGCAACGCAGTGAAGGAGACATCTCCGACCCTATAAAGTATATATATTCTTGATCAGGATCACCTCCTGAGTTGATATGAGCATGTCCGTCTGTCCGTCTGTCTGTTTCTACGCAAACTAGTCTCTCAGTTTTAAAGCTATCGACTTGAAACTTTGCACACACCCTTCTTTCCTTTGCACGCAGTATATAAGTCGGAACGGCCGGGATCGGCCGACTATATCCTATAGCTGCCATATAACTGATTGATCGGAAATAATATAACTTTGGTGTTTTTAGGGCTTAAAAAGTTAGAGTTAGAGTTAGAGGTCTAAAAATTGACATGAGAGCTATTTTTGGCAAAATAATACGACATGCCAAATTTCATTAGGATCGGCCGACTATATCTTATAGCTGCCATATAACTGAACGATCGGAAATTATCAACTTTCGTGTTTTTGAAGATAGCTGGAAAGCTGGAACTTGGTACACATTCTATTTTTGGTCAGTTAATCCGACCTACAAAATTTCATTAGGATCGGCCGACTATATCCTATAGCTGCCATATAACTGAACGATCGGAAATGGTATTTGGTAGAAATATCAACTTTTGTATTTTTGAAGATAGAAGCTTGGGACTTTTTTTCGATTTTTTATTGTAATTGATTGGTTTTATTATGATGTAATCATAAGGATCGGCCAACTATATCCGATGTTTGCAATATATATCCGGTTTGAGCTGCAAGGGTATATCAACTTCGGCTCCGCCCGAAGTTAGCTTTGCTTTCTTGTTAATTTTAACACTGGCAAAAATACTATTCACGCACTTTAAATTAGCTAAATTTCAACTGGCAGAGTAACGTCCTCACCCAATTAAATTTTTTTAGACTGATTTACGGATTAGTGGTTTTTTTCAATATATAGGCAAGATGGGTAATATTAAAAAAAAAAAACGTATAATCCCTTAACCCTTTAGGGTTATACAGTTACCCTTTTTGTCACGGCAATAAAATGTCAGGATCTTTGAAATACCTGTTTTACCTGTTGTGTTGTGAATTTAGGCGTTACGAATATTTACAATATTTGCTACAAATTTGAGGGATAATATGTTTCCAATTCAACCAATCACAAAAGATACCTTATATTTTAAAGTTACTCAGTTCCCATATAAATTGCATTCATACCTGTACTACCTGGTACGCAATTGAAAACCCTTGCACGTGTTCATTCAACGAAGGAGGATTTTCATTGAACCAATTGGTGGCAACCCTTACCTGACATTACCTGGATTAGGTCATCATGGGAAAAACCCCTGGTTTAAAAGCTTTTAAAAGTAAAGTGTTTTAAACTTAACAATGAAAATGAACACAATTTTATGATCTTTAATAACCTACTACCCATTTGTAAATGTACCAATTTATTTAACACGTTTATGTTTCGAAATATCTAAAAAAATGAAAAAGAAATAAAGAGAAGATGTAATTCATTGTAAGAAATAAGCTAATAAGCTAACTTCGGGCGGAGCCAAAGTTGAAATACCCTTGCAGTTAAAACCAGATATATATCCTTATGAGAATATGATAATATAACCCAATTTATTATAATACACAATCTAAAAAAAGTCCCAAACTTCTTTCTTCAAAAATACCAAAGTTGGTATTTCTACCAAAAACCATTTCCGATCGTTCAGTTATATGGCAGCAATAAAAGGAACTTCATTAATTCCTTGAAGTTCTGCTAGCCATGATTTGTTCAGTGAAATGTTGTGCTTTCTGTAGAGCTCGGTATTCACTAAGTACCGTAAATCTTCAAGGACCCGAGCGGGTCGAATAGTTTCAGTCATGAAATTGTGAGCGTACTCTAGTCTCCTTTTTCAATTGACTTGGATGACATGAGTAGAGTCGAAAGAGCGCGGAAGCACAGTCACAATATCAGGAACTGAAATTGGAACGCTTACTACTGCCCTTCTGATTCCGCATTGCCTTTCATAGCCGAGGGAAATAATCCTACATAAAAGGGAGCATAAAAGGGATTCTCGGCGAAATAGGGCGTTCTTCGAGGCAGGTTAGTCCATTTAAGCACTCAGGGATTTCTGGGAAGTCGAACCCATTAAAAAGGCAGAGTGATGGGATTTTGCCAAGAGAAATGGCACGACGACAAGTGTTGCAAAAGTTATATTTGCCGAACGGACATTCGTCCTCTCGACGAATAGCACGCGCTCGTTCCGGAGTTCGGTACTCAGGAATAGTCCTCCGCGTCGCATGGTCAGCAGTATTTTGCACCTGCTCTCGTCGCCGCTCCTCTGAGTCCTCTCGATGAAAAGCACGCGCTGTGGCGTCCCGTACCCGTTCCGGATTTCGGTACTCAGGAATGCGACTCAGGCGTCGCATGGTCAACAGTATTTTGCACCTGATCTCGTCGCCGCTTCTCGAGGCCTTCTCGGCGGGCCGCGTGTGCCTCCATGTCCCTTATCCGTTCAGGATTCTCTGTCATAGGATAACTCCAGGGGTTAAGTTTTAGTTGGATTTTTATTGGGAAGGAGCAGCTGAGGTGCCGCTCCAACGATCAAAACGACTCTGTTCTTTTACAATATTTCTTAAGTCTAAGTAAGGCTAAGTCTCGTAGCAGCGCTGCTCGCAGGCGGCGGCAGGGAGAGATACTTACTTATATAAAGGAATATAATAATATACGTTGTTATGCGCTCTCAAGTGGAGGCGCGAGGGGTATGCATATGCTGACCGTTTGTTACGATTATGCTGACACTTGCACTTTCTGTGTGCGGGCTAAGTCATAACGATCGGTTCATATTTCGGCCACTTAGGGTTTATGACCGGGACTTTCGATAATGTAAACACTGCAACAAAGTGTTACAGTGCGCACCCTTTAAGTACTCTCGGTACAATGGGTATTCAATATATGTGCATACTACATCTCGACGGGTTGCCCGTGCTTAGTCTGGGTCGTGCCGACGAACAAAATGCGATTCTGCGTCCCGAATCCGTTCTGCGGAACGTATTTCTGCATTAGCCCTCCGGGTAGAATAGCTGCAGTGTTTTGCAACTGCTCTCGTCGCCGTTCCTCCGGGTTCTCCCGACGGTTCGCACGTGCTTTCATGTCCCGAGCCCTCTCTGGAACACGAAATTGAAGATCCAGTCGCCGATCAGCATGTGCTGCAGTATCCCGAAGGCGCTTTAGATTGCGAATCCTTTCTCTGCGTCTCCTCTGAGCCTGTGCTGCGGAATTCTGCGCACGATTTTCCTCCTGTAAGTCTGGGTTGCTTGCTCGTACATTGGCGATGTGTTGCGAGTTCCTGTTTCTTATTTGCACCGAATTAGTAGCATTAGTTGTTAGTAGCGGGCTTTGCTGCGGTTTAAAGCAGCTTGGCGGCGTTGCTCCTGCGATGTACGGGAAACACGTGGCATTTTTTGCGTGCTGTTTGAAAAAATTCAAATTAAATTGTGAAAATGTAAACAATGGAAATAGGAAATTTACGAAGGATTAAATTCCTCCCTCATAAATTTCATATTAAGGGACGCTTTTAGGGGAATATACTTACCAAAATATATGTTTCAACAGTTATTTCAAATATTTTTTAAACACACACTTTTTGTCACTGGTAAAAAATAAAACTCTGCACTCTTTATACCCTTGCAGAGGGTATTATAATTTTATCCAAAAGTGTGCAACGCAGTGAAGGAGACATCTCCGACCCTATAAAGTATATATATTCTTGATCAGGATCACCTCCTGAGTTGATATGAGCATGTCCGTCTGTCCGTCTGTCTGTTTCTACGCAAACTAGTCTCTCAGTTTTAAAGCTATCGACTTGAAACTTTGCACACACCCTTCTTTCCTTTGCACGCAGTATATAAGTCGGAACGGCCGGGATCGGCCGACTATATCCTATAGCTGCCATATAACTGATTGATCGGAAATAATATAACTTTGGTGTTTTTAGGGTTAGTTAGAGTTAGAGGGCTAAAAATTGACATGAGAGCTATTTTTGGCAAAATAATACGACATGCCAAATTTCATATGGATCGGCCGACTATATCTTATAGCTGCCATATAACTGAACGATCGGAAATTACCCAACTTTCGTGTTTTTGAAGATAGCTGGAAAGCTGGAACTTGGTACACATTCTATTTTTGGTCAGTTAATCCGACCTACAAAATTTCATTAGGATCGGCCGACTATATCCTATAGCTGCCATATAACTGAACGATCGGAAATGGTATTTGGTAGAAATATCAACTTTTGTATTTTTGAAGATAGAAGCTTGGGACTTTTTTTCGATTTTTTATTGTAATTGATTGGTTTTATTATGATGTAATCATAAGGATCGGCCAACTATATCCGATGTTTGCAATATATATCCGGTTTGAGCTGCAAGGGTATATCAACTTCGGCTCCGCCCGAAGTTAGCTTTGCTTTCTTGTTAATTTTAACACTGGCAAAAATACTATTCACGCACTTTAAATTAGCTAAATTTCAACTGGCAGAGTAACGTCCTCACCCAATTAAATTTTTTTTAGACTGATTTACGGATTAGTGGTTTTTTCAATATATAGGCAAGATGGGTAATATTAAAAAAAAAAAAACGTATAATCCCTTAACCCTTTAGGGTTATACAGTTACCCTTTTTGTCACGGCAATAAAATGTCAGGATCTTTGAAATACCTGTTTTACCTGTTGTGTTGTGAATTTAGGCGTTACGAATATTTACAATATTTGCTACAAATTTGAGGGATAATATGTTTCCAATTCAACCAATCACAAAAGATACCTTATATTTTAAAGTTACTCAGTTCCCATATAAATTGCATTCATACCTGTACTACCTGGTACGCAATTGAAAACCCTTGCACGTGTTCATTCAACGAAGGAGGATTTTCATTGAACCAATTGGTGGCAACCCTTACCTGGCATTACCTGGATTAGGTCATCATGGGAAAAACCCCTGGTTTTTCGTAATAAAAAATTCGGGTGCTTTTAAAAAGTAAAGTGTTTTAAACTTAACAATGAAAATGAACACAATTTTATGATCTTTAATAACCTACTACCCATTTGTAAATGTACCAATTTATTTAACACGTTTATGTTTCGAAATATCTAAAAAAATGAAAAAAGAAATAAGAGAAGATGTAATTCATTGTAAGAAATAAGCTAATAAGCTAACTTCGGGCGGAGCCAAAGTTGATATACCCTTGCAGTTAAAACCAGATATATATCCTTATGAGAATATGATAATATAACCCAATTTATTATAATACACAATCTAAAAAAAGTCCCAAACTTCTTTCTTCAAAAATACCAAAGTTGGTATTTCTACCAAAAACCATTTCCGATCGTTCAGTTATATGGCAGCAATAAAAGGAACTTCATTAATTCCTTGAAGTTCTGCTAGCCATGATTTGTTCAGTGAAATGTTGTGCTTTCTGTAGAGCTCGGTATTCACTAAGTACCGTAAATCTTCAAGGACCCGAGCGGGTCGAATAGTTTCAGTCATGAAATTGTGAGCGTACTCTAGTCTCCTTTTTCAATTGACTTGGATGACATGAGTAGAGTCGAAAGAGCGCGGAAGCACAGTCACAATATCAGGAACTGAAATTGGAACGCTTACTACTGCCCTTCTGATTCCGCATTGCCTTTCATAGCCGAGGGAAATAATCCTACATAAAAGGGAGCATAAAAGGGATTCTCGGCGAAATAGGGCGTTCTTCGAGGCAGGTTAGTCCATTTAAGCACTCAGGGATTTCTGGGAAGTCGAACCCATTAAAAAGGCAGAGTGATGGGATTTTGCCAAGAGAAATGGCACGACGACAAGTGTTGCAAAAGTTATATTTGCCGAACGGACATTCGTCCTCTCGACGAATAGCACGCGCTCGTTCCGGAGTTCGGTACTCAGGAATAGTCCTCCGCGTCGCATGGTCAGCAGTATTTTGCACCTGCTCTCGTCGCCGCTCCTCTGAGTCCTCTCGATGAAAAGCACGCGCTGTGGCGTCCCGTACCCGTTCCGGATTTCGGTACTCAGGAATGCGACTCAGGCGTCGCATGGTCAACAGTATTTTGCACCTGATCTCGTCGCCGCTTCTCGAGGCCTTCTCGGCGGGCCGCGTGTGCCTCCATGTCCCTTATCCGTTCAGGATTCTCTGTCATAGGATAACTCCAGGGGTTAAGTTTTAGTTGGATTTTTATTGGGAAGGAGCAGCTGAGGTGCCGCTCCAACGATCAAAACGACTCTGTTCTTTTACAATATTTCTTAAGTCTAAGTAAGGCTAAGTCTCGTAGCAGCGCTGCTCGCAGGCGGCGGCAGAGAGACGGCTATGTACTTATATATAAAGGAATATAATAATATACGTTGTTATGCGCTCTCAAGTGGAGGCGCGAGGGGTATGCATATGCTGACCGTTTGTTACGATTATGCTGACACTTGCACTTTCTGTGTGCGGGCTAAGTCATAACGATCGGTTCATATTTCGGCCACTTAGGGTTTATGACCGGGACTTTCGATAATGTAAACACTGCAACAAAGTGTTACAGTGCGCACCCTTTAAGTACTCTCGGTACAATGGGTATTCAATATATGTGCATACTACATCTCGACGGGTTGCCCGTGCTTAGTCTGGGTCGTGCCGACGAACAAAATGCGATTCTGCGTCCCGAATCCGTTCTGCGGAACGTATTTCTGCATTAGCCCTCCGGGTAGAATAGCTGCAGTGTTTTGCAACTGCTCTCGTCGCCGTTCCTCCGGGTTCTCCCGACGGTTCGCACGTGCTTTCATGTCCCGAACCCTCTCTGGAACACGGAATTGAAGATCCAGTCGCCGATCAGCATGTGCTGCAGTATCCCGAAGGCGCTCTAGATTGCGAATCCTTTCTCTGCGTCTCCTCTGAGCCTGTGCTGCGGAATTCTGCGCACGATTTTCCTCCTGTAAGTCTGGGTTGCTTGCTCGTACATTGGCGATGTGTTGCGAGTTCCTGTTTCTTATTTGCACCGAATTAGTAGCATTAGTTGTTAGTAGCGGGCTTTGCTGCGGTTTAAAGCAGCTTGGCGGCGTTGCTCCTGCGATGTACGGGAAACACGTGGCATTTTTTGCGTGCTGTTTGAAAAAATTCAAATTAAATTGTGAAAATGTAAACAATGGAAATAGGAAATTTACGAAGGATTAAATTCCTCCCTCATAAATTTCATATTAAGGGACGCTTTTAGGGGAATATACTTACCAAAATATATGTTTCAACAGTTATTTCAAATATTTTTTAAACACACACTTTTTGTCACTGGTAAAAAATAAAACTCTGCACTCTTTATACCCTTGCAGAGGGTATTATAATTTTGTCCAAAAGTGTGCAACGCAGTGAAGGAGACATCTCCGACCCTATAAAGTATATATATTCTTGATCAGGATCACCTCCTGAGTTGATATGAGCATGTCCGTCTGTCCGTCTGTCTGTTTCTACGCAAACTAGTCTCTCAGTTTTAAAGCTATCGACTTGAAACTTTGCACACACCCTTCTTTCCTTTGCACGCAGTATATAAGTCGGAACGGCCGGGATCGGCCGACTATATCCTATAGCTGCCATATAACTGATTGATCGGAAATAATATAACTTTGGTGTTTTTAGAGTTAGAGGGCTAAAAATTGACATGAGAGCTATTTTTGGCAAAATAATACGACATGCCAAATTTCATATGGATCGGCCGACTATATCTTATAGCTGCCATATAACTGAACGATCGGAAATTACAACTTTCGTGATTTGAAGATAGCTGGAAAGCTGGAACTTGGTACACATTCTATTTTTGGTCAGTTAATCCGACCTACAAAATTTCATTAGGATCGGCCGACTATATATTTTTCGATTTTTTATTGTAATTGATTGGTTTTATTATGATGTAATCATAAGGATCGGCCAACTATATCCGATGTTTGCAATATATATCCGGTTTGAGCTGCAAGGGTATATCAACTTCGGCTCCGCCCGAAGTTAGCTTTGCTTTCTTGTTAATTTTAACACTGGCAAAAATACTATTCACGCACTTTAAATTAGCTAAATTTCAACTGGCAGAGTAACGTCCTCACCCAATTAAATTTTTTTTAGACTGATTTACGGATTAGTGGTTTTTTCAATATATAGGCAAGATGGGTAATATTAAAAAAAAAAAAACGTATAATCCCTTAACCCTTTAGGGTTATACAGTTACCCTTTTTGTCACGGCAATAAAATGTCAGGATCTTTGAAATACCTGTTTTACCTGTTGTGTTGTGAATTTAGGCGTTACGAATATTTACAATATTTGCTACAAATTTGAGGGATAATATGTTTCCAATTCAACCAATCACAAAAGATACCTTATATTTTAAAGTTACTCAGTTCCCATATAAATTGCATTCATACCTGTACTACCTGGTACGCAATTGAAAACCCTTGCACGTGTTCATTCAACGAAGGAGGATTTTCATTGAACCAATTGGTGGCAACCCTTACCTGGCATTACCTGGATTAGGTCATCATGGGAAAAACCCCTGGTTTTCTCGTAATAAAAAATTCGGGTGCTATTTAAAAAGTAAAGTGTTTTAAACTTAACAATGAAAATGAACACAATTTTATGATCTTTAATAACCTACTACCCATTTGTAAATGTACCAATTTATTTAACACGTTTATGTTTCGAAATATCTAAAAAAATGAAAAAAGAAATAAGAGAAGATGTAATTCATTGTAAGAAATAAGCTAATAAGCTAACTTCGGGCGGAGCCAAAGTTGATATACCCTTGCAGTTAAAACCAGATATATATCCTTATGAGAATATGATAATATAACCCAATTTATTATAATACACAATCTAAAAAAAGTCCCAAACTTCTTTCTTCAAAAATACCAAAGTTGGTATTTCTACCAAAAACCATTTCCGATCGTTTAGTTATATGGCAGCAATAAAAGGAACTTCATTAATTCCTTGAAGTTCTGCTAGCCATGATTTGTTCAGTGAAATGTTGTGCTTTCTGTAGAGCTCGGTATTCACTAAGTACCGTAAATCTTCAAGGACCCGAGCGGGTCGAATAGTTTCAGTCATGAAATTGTGAGCCGTAATTGTCATCGTAATCGAACTACCGAACTGAGCGGACGTGCTTTGTCCGAGCTTCGGGAAAACTTCACTTCGCTTATATTTTCGCCAATATAAGCGAAAAGACACTGAAATACAATTTATTAAAAGCGACAGACAAGCTTTTTTTTTTTTTTTTTATAACAGTTGTAATGTGCTAAACCAAAACTAGTGCATTGTTGAAAAAAAAAAAATACGTACCACGCAATGAGCTCATTGAGCAACGACCAAAAGAACGAGCGTAGAAGTTCAGTGAACCAAAGAAACGGCTTCTACTCTTACTTTTCCACCCGCGATACCGAAGTGGAAAAATCGGCGCTTAAAAGCAACCCGGCTTTACTGACCGCTGAAACCCAAAGGGCACGGTCTTGCTCACCCGCTCTGCTCACTCCGACTCCCGCGTCATGGAGTTTGCAGTGTAAAACCCCCCCTCCAATATCGGAAACAAATTTCGCACCAACAACAAGCAGCGCTACAACTTCTGCAACAACAGCGAAAACCCCTGCAACTCAAAGTACCACGACGTCAACGACTACAGCGAGTACAAAAACAACAACCTCGGAAAGTGCCAAAGCGGCAACGGCCACACAGACTGGAATGGATCGCTACATCCAAATTAAGCGCAAGCTTAGCCCGCAGAGTAATCCGGCAGGCAACAAAACAAAAATTAACCGTGTCCTGAATAACGATAATGAACCAGACAGATCCACTAATAACAGATTTGCCCTATTGGCGGAGGCTGAGGAAAACCAACCAGCCCAAGACACCGCAAAAAAACCCAAGCCCCCACCAATCTATATTAGGGAAAAAAGCTCGAGTGCCCTGGTCAACAAAATTGCGTCGTTGATCGGGAACGGTGAAAACTTTCATGTTGTTCCGCTTATCAAAGGGAACATCCATGAAACAAAGGTGCAAACCAAGACTGAAGAGCACTTCCGAATAGTGTCAAAATATCTGGACACTGTACAGAAAAACTTTTACACGTACCAGCTGAAAAGCAGTAAGGGCCTACAAGTGGTAGTAAAGGGAATAGAACCTGATGTTACCGCCGAGGAAATAAAAACCGCCCTTAAAGAAAAGGGCTTCGCTGCCAAGAATGTTATTAACATTCTAAATAAAGATAAAAAGCCACAACCCCTCTTCAAGGTCGAGCTCGAGCCTGAAAGCAGGTCGCTGAAGAAGAACGAAGTCCACCCAATCTACAACCTGCAATAACTTTTGCATCGGAAAATCACTGTTGAAGAGCCACATAAACGTAACGGTCCAGTGCAATGCACTAATTGTCAAGAGTATGGACACACAAGGTCTTACTGCACACTTCGGGCTGTCTGTGTAGTCTGCGGGGACGCCCACAAGTCCACTTGCTGCACTACAAACAAGGACAGTACCGTGAAGAAATGTGGAAACTGCGGAGGCAGCCATACGGCAAACTATAGAGGATGTATTGTGTATAAGGAGTTAAAGAGTCGCATGCGGCAAGCGACCGCAACGCGCAACCAAAATCCACAGAATGCGTACGTTTCGTCAAAAACCACGCCAGACGTCTTCTTCGCCAAAGCTGCGAGATCCTCATTCGGTCCACTAAACACCACCAACGGCTTCTCCTATGCCGATGCTCTACGATCTGGAAGGGAAATTCCAATTCAGCCTAACTCTCAAAGCGCTCAACAGGCCCCAGAACAGCCACACAGCAAAACGGAAACTATGATGCTTACCCTCCAACAAAGTATGATGGAGCTTATGTCATTCATGAAAACGACCATGCAAACGCTTGTTCAAAACCAGAACATGGTGATACAGCTGCTCGTAGCACAACAGTCCAAATAATCTATGCAGGCGCTACGAATATCAATGTGGAACGCCAATGGTGTCTCACGGCATAAACTAGAATTGTCACAATTCTTGACCGAAAACCATATTGACGTTATGCTACTGGTGGAAACGCATCTTACAAGCAAATACAACTTTCATATAAGAGGCTACACAATCTACCGCACAGATCATCCAGATGGGAAGGCCCACGGCGGAACTGGAGTTCTAATCAGAGAACGAATTAAACACCATTTTCACAAAAGGTTTGCAACAAACTTCTTGCAGGCCACATCGATACAAATTCAGTCAAGCAACGGAATCCTTTCAATTGCTGCCGTTTACTGCCCTCCTCGCTTCTCAATCTCGGAAGGACAATTTATGGCTTCATACTTGGGGATCGATTTATAGCCGCAGGAGACTACAACGCCAAACATACGCACTGGGGATCACGTCTAGTGACTCCCAAAGGAAGACAATTGTACAATGCAATTATAAATGTGAAAAATAAACTGGACTACGTTTCCCCTGGAAGTCCCACATACTGGCCAACAGACTCACGAAAGCTCCCAGACCTTATTGATTTTGCAGTGACAAAAAACATACCTCGCAATCTAATAAGTGCCAAAGCAGTCTCGGACTTATCATCAGACCACTCCGCGTCATGGAGTTTGCAGTGTAAAACCCCCCTCCAATATCGGAAACAAATTTCGCACCAACAACAAGCAGCGCTACAACTTCTGCAACAACAGCGAAAACCCCTGCAACTCAAAGTACCACGACGTCAACGACTACAGCGAGTACAAAAACAACAACCTCGGAAAGTGCCAAAGCGGCAACGGCCACACAGACTGGAATGGATCGCTACATCCAAATTAAGCGCAAGCTTAGCCCGCAGAGTAATCCGGCAGGCAACAAAACAAAAATTAACCGTGTCCTGAATAACGATAATGAACCAGACAGATCCACTAATAACAGATTTGACCTATTGGCGGAGGCTGAGGAAAACCAACCAGCCCAAGACACCGCAAAAAAACCCAAGCCCCCCACCAATCTATATTAGGGAAAAAAGCTCGAGTGCCCTGGTCAACAAAATTGCGTCGTTGATCGGGAACGGTGAAAACTTTCATGTTGTTCCGCTTATCAAAGGGAACATCCATGAAACAAAGGTGCAAACCAAGACTGAAGAGCACTTCCGAATAGTGTCAAAATATCTGGACACTGTACAGAAAAACTATTACACGTACCAGCTGAAAAGCAGTAAGGGCCTACAAGTGGTAGTAAAGGGAATAGAACCTGATGTTACCGCCGAGGAAATAAAAACCGCCCTTAAAGAAAAGGGCTTCGCTGCCAAGAATGTTATTAACATTCTAAATAAAGATAAAAAGCCACAACCCCTCTTCAAGGTCGAGCTCGAGCCTGAAAGCAGGTCGCTGAAGAAGAACGAAGTCCACCCAATCTACAACCTGCAATAACTTTTGCATCGGAAAATCACTGTTGAAGAGCCACATAAACGTAACGGTCCAGTGCAATGCACTAATTGTCAAGAGTATGGACACACAAGGTCTTACTGCACACTTCGGGCTGTCTGTGTAGTCTGCGGGGACGCCCACAAGTCCACTTGCTGCACTACAAACAAGGACAGTACCGTGAAGAAATGTGGAAACTGCGGAGGCAGCCATACGGCAAACTATAGAGGATGTATTGTGTATAAGGAGTTAAAGAGTCGCATGCGGCAAGCGACCGCAACGCGCAACCAAAATCCACAGAATGCGTACGTTTCGTCAAAAACCACGCCAGACGTCTTCTTCGCCAAAGCTGCGAGATCCTCATTCGGTCCACTAAACACCACCAACGGCTTCTCCTATGCCGATGCTCTACGATCTGGAAGGGAAATTCCAATTCAGCCTAACTCTCAAAGCGCTCAACAGGCCCCAGAACAGCCACACAGCAAAACGGAAACTATGATGCTTACCCTCCAACAAAGTATGATGGAGCTTATGTCATTCATGAAAACGACCATGCAAACGCTTGTTCAAAACCAGAACATGGTGATACAGCTGCTCGTAGCACAACAGTCCAAATAATCTATGCAGGCGCTACGAATATCAATGTGGAACGCCAATGGTGTCTCACGGCATAAACTAGAATTGTCACAATTCTTGACCGAAAACCATATTGACGTTATGCTACTGGTGGAAACGCATCTTACAAGCAAATACAACTTTCATATAAGAGGCTACACAATCTACCGCACAGATCATCCAGATGGGAAGGCCCACGGCGGAACTGGAGTTCTAATCAGAGAACGAATTAAACACCATTTTCACAAAAGGTTTGCAACAAACTTCTTGCAGGCCACATCGATACAAATTCAGTCAAGCAACGGAATCCTTTCAATTGCTGCCGTTTACTGCCCTCCTCGCTTCTCAATCTCGGAAGGACAATTTATGGACTTCTACAATTCACTTGGGGATCGATTTATAGCCGCAGGAGACTACAACGCCAAACATACGCACTGGGGATCACGTCTAGTGACTCCCAAAGGAAGACAATTGTACAATGCAATTATAAATGTGAAAAATAAACTGGACTACGTTTCCCCTGGAAGTCCCACATACTGGCCAACAGACTCACGAAAGCTCCCAGACCTTATTGATTTTGCAGTGACAAAAAACATACCTCGCAATCTAATAAGTGCCAAAGCAGTCTCGGACTTATCATCAGACCACTCCCGCGTCATGGAGTTTGCAGTGTAAAACCCCCCCTCCAATATCGGAAACAAATTTCGCACCAACAACAAGCAGCGCTACAACTTCTGCAACAACAGCGAAAACCCCTGCAACTCAAAGTACCACGACGTCAACGACTACAGCGAGTACAAAAACAACAACCTCGGAAAGTGCCAAAGCGGCAACGGCCACACAGACTGGAATGGATCGCTACATCCAAATTAAGCGCAAGCTTAGCCCGCAGAGTAATCCGGCAGGCAACAAAACAAAAATTAACCGTGTCCTGAATAACGATAATGAACCAGACAGATCCACTAATAACAGATTTGACCTATTGGCGGAGGCTGAGGAAAACCAACCAGCCCAAGACACCGCAAAAAACCCAAGCCCCCACCAATCTATATTAGGGAAAAAAGCTCGAGTGCCCTGGTCAACAAAATTGCGTCGTTGATCGGGAACGGTGAAAACTTTCATGTTGTTCCGCTTATCAAAGGGAACATCCATGAAACAAAGGTGCAAACCAAGACTGAAGAGCACTTCCGAATAGTGTCAAAATATCTGGACACTGTACAGAAAAACTATTACACGTACCAGCTGAAAAGCAGTAAGGGCCTACAAGTGGTAGTAAAGGGAATAGAACCTGATGTTACCGCCGAGGAAATAAAAACCGCCCTTAAAGAAAAGGGCTTCGCTGCCAAGAATGTTATTAACATTCTAAATAAAGATAAAAAGCCACAACCCCTCTTCAAGGTCGAGCTCGAGCCTGAAAGCAGGTCGCTGAAGAAGAACGAAGTCCACCCAATCTACAACCTGCAATAACTTTTGCATCGGAAAATCACTGTTGAAGAGCCACATAAACGTAACGGTCCAGTGCAATGCACTAATTGTCAAGAGTATGGACACACAAGGTCTTACTGCACACTTCGGGCTGTCTGTGTAGTCTGCGGGGACGCCCACAAGTCCACTTGCTGCACTACAAACAAGGACAGTACCGTGAAGAAATGTGGAAACTGCGGAGGCAGCCATACGGCAAACTATAGAGGATGTATTGTGTATAAGGAGTTAAAGAGTCGCATGCGGCAAGCGACCGCAACGCGCAACCAAAATCCACAGAATGCGTACGTTTCGTCAAAAACCACGCCAGACGTCTTCTTCGCCAAAGCTGCGAGATCCTCATTCGGTCCACTAAACACCACCAACGGCTTCTCCTATGCCGATGCTCTACGATCTGGAAGGGAAATTCCAATTCAGCCTAACTCTCAAAGCGCTCAACAGGCCCCAGAACAGCCACACAGCAAAACGGAAACTATGATGCTTACCCTCCAACAAAGTATGATGGAGCTTATGTCATTCATGAAAACGACCATGCAAACGCTTGTTCAAAACCAGAACATGGTGATACAGCTGCTCGTAGCACAACAGTCCAAATAATCTATGCAGGCGCTACGAATATCAATGTGGAACGCCAATGGTGTCTCACGGCATAAACTAGAATTGTCACAATTCTTGACCGAAAACCATATTGACGTTATGCTACTGGTGGAAACGCATCTTACAAGCAAATACAACTTTCATATAAGAGGCTACACAATCTACCGCACAGATCATCCAGATGGGAAGGCCCACGGCGGAACTGGAGTTCTAATCAGAGAACGAATTAAACACCATTTTCACAAAAGGTTTGCAACAAACTTCTTGCAGGCCACATCGATACAAATTCAGTCAAGCAACGGAATCCTTTCAATTGCTGCCGTTTACTGCCCTCCTCGCTTCTCAATCTCGGAAGGACAATTTATGGACTTCTACAATTCACTTGGGGATCGATTTATAGCCGCAGGAGACTACAACGCCAAACATACGCACTGGGGATCACGTCTAGTGACTCCCAAAGGAAGACAATTGTACAATGCAATTATAAATGTGAAAAATAAACTGGACTACGTTTCCCCTGGAAGTCCCACATACTGGCCAACAGACTCACGAAAGCTCCCAGACCTTATTGATTTTGCAGTGACAAAAAACATACCTCGCAATCTAATAAGTGCCAAAGCAGTCTCGGACTTATCATCAGACCACTCGCCTGTGCTTCTAACGCTTCTTCAAAACCCAGAAATAACCGAACACCCCTTCAGTCTGACGACGACAAAAACAAACTGGCTAAAATACAAAAAGTACGTGAGTGCCCACATAGAACTCGCCCCGGATTTTAACATGGAATCGGACATCGACTACACTACGAGCGCCCTGGAAGAAGTACTCGTTGCGGCAGCTAAAATCTCTACTCCTCATAGGAAAGAAGTAGACCGAAACAAACACTTCAAATCTAATCAGCAAATCGAACAGCTCGTACGAGAAAAGAGGCGCACGCGTCGTGATTGGCAAAACAGCAGATCACCAGCTTCAAAACAACGCCTTAAGGAAGCAACCCGATCACTCGACCAGGCTCTTCACCAACAGGAAGAAAATGCACAGCTGAGGTACATCCAGAATCTCTCGCCAACAAGCACAAAGTACCCCCTGTGGAGGGCCCACCCAAATCTTAGTGCCCCAATTGAAACGACCACCCCGATAAGGAACTCTTCGGGATGCTGGGCTCGCAGCAACGAAGACCGAGCTGAAACATTCGCCACACATCTCCAAAGTGTCTTCCAGCCAAACCCAGCCTCAAATTCATTCCTCCTGCCAGTAATTCAGCCAGAGTCCTCCCCTCAGCCAGCCGCACCTCCATTCCGGCCGAACGAAATCGAAAAAGTCATAAGAGGGCTAAAACCAAAAAAGGCTCCCGGTGGTGACCTATTGACCCCAAAGATGCTGATCGAACTTCCAAAATGCGCTATAGAGGTCGTCTGCAAACTATTCAATGGAATCATTAATCTTGGCTATTTCCCAAAAAAGTGGAAGAAATCCATTATTATAATGATACCGAAGCCTGGAAAAGACCACACAATTCCGTCATCATACAGACCAATAAGCCTTCTATCTTGTTTGTCTAAACTGTTTGAAAAATGCTTGTTAACTCGCATAATACCACATCTGGAAGCTTGCAATATCATCCCGGCACACCAATTTGGCTTTCGAAGAAACCATGGAACCATCGAACAAGTGAACAGATTAACATCCGAAATACGCTCAGCCTTTGAACAACGAGAATACTGCAGCGCTATTTTCCTCGACGTATCTCAAGCTTTCGACCAAGTTTGGCTCATCGGACTCATGCACAAAATTAAAACGTATTTGCCAACATACACCCACAAGCTACTGGAATCATACCTCTTCAATAGGGTATTCTCAGTGAGATGCAACGCAGCTACTTCGGGCGACTACACCATCGAAGCTGGAGTTCCACAGGGAAGCGCACTCGGGCCGTGTCTATATGTTTTGTATACTGCGGATATTCCTACGAGCGCACAACTAACAACGTCAACGTTCGCCGATGATACCGCTATTCTTAGTCGCTCCAGATGCCCAACGCAGGCAACAACCCAACTGGCTAATCATCTCACAATAGTGGAAAGGTGGCTGTCCGACTGGCGCATTAAAACAAACGAACAAAAGTGTAAACATATAACGTTTACTCTTAATAGACAAACATGCCCTCCGCTTTTACTAAACGGTATGCAGATCCCTCAAGCTAACGACGTAACGTACCTTGGCGTTCACCTTGATGGACGACTTACCTGGCGTAAGCACATCGAATGCAAAAGATGCATCTAAAACTGAAAGCCAACAGCCTCCACTGGATCATAAACTCACGATCGCCACTGTGCCTGGACTACAAGTTACTACTGTACAATTCAGTCCTAAAGCCAATCTGGACGTATGGCTCCCAGCTGTGGGGGAACGCGAGCAGCAGCAACATAGACATCATACAGCGCGCACAATCAAAATCCTGAGAACTATCACAGGGGCACCTTGGTATGTTCGCAACGAAAACATCCACCGGGATCTGGGCATCCTCGCAGTGAAAGACGAAATCCAGAAGCAAAAAGAGTCATACAAAAGAAAAACTGTCTTCGCACCCAAATTTTCTCGCTCGGGGATTGACTCGGGTTTCTAGCGTATCCCGCCTTAGACGCAACGACCTCCCAACCCAGCAATCGATTTTTAGGGCCGTCTAACTCCGTATCAGTCAATACGACTGTTAGTTAAGTTAAAAATATAAGATTTGATACACCTCTTGATAGTCTCGCAAAGAGAAGATTCAAGAAATAAAAGCAACGTACAAAAAAAAAAAAAAAAAAAAAATGAAATTGTGAGCGTACTCTAGTCTCCTTTTTCAATTGACTTGGATGACATGAGTAGAGTCGAAAGAGCGCGGAAGCACAGTCACAATATCAGGAACTGAAATTGGAACGCTTACTACTGCCCTTCTGATTTCGTATTGCCTTTGATAGCCGAGGGAAATAATCCTACATAAAAGGGAGCATAAAAGGGATTCTCGGCGAAATAGGGCGTTCTTCGAGGCAGGTTAGTCCATTTAAGCACTCAGGGATTTCTGGGAAGTCGAACCCATTAAAAAGGCAGAGTGATGGGATTTTGCCAAGAGAAATGGCACGACGACAAGTGTTGCAAAAGTTATATTTGCCGAACGGACATTCGTCCTCTCGACGAATAGCACGCGCTCGTTCCGGAGTTCGGTACTCAAGAATAGTCCTCCGCATCGCATGGTCAGCAGTATTTTGCACCTGCTCTCGTCGCCGCTCCTCTGAGTCCTCTCGATGAAAAGCACGCGCTGTGGCGTCCCGTACCCGTTCCGGATTTCGGTACTCAGGAATGCGACTCAGGCGTCGCATGGTCAACAGTATTTTGCACCTGATCTCGTCGCCGCTTCTCGAGGCCTTCTCGGCGGGCCGCGTGTGCCTCCATGTCCCTTATCCGTTCAGGATTCTCTGTCATAGGATAACTCCAGGGGTTAAGTTTTAGTTGGATTTTTATTGGGAAGGAGCAGCTGAGGTGCCGCTCCAACGATCAAAACGACTCTGTTCTTTTACAATATTTCTTAAGTCTAAGTAAGGCTAAGTCTCGTAGCAGCGCTGCTCGCAGGCGGCGGCAGAGAGACGGCTATGTACTTATATATAAAGGAATATAATAATATACGTTGTTATGCGCTCTCAAGTGGAGGCGCGAGGGGTATGCATATGCTGACCGTTTGTTACGATTATGCTGACACTTGCACTTTCTGTGTGCGGGCTAAGTCATAACGATCGGTTCATATTTCGGCCACTTAGGGTTTATGAACCGGGACTTTCGATAATGTAAACACTGCAACAAAGTGTTACAGTGCGCACCCTTTAAGTACTCTCGGTACAATGGGTATTCAATATATGTGCATACTACATCTCGACGGGTTGCCCGTGCTTAGTCTGGGTCGTGCCGACGAACAAAATGCGATTCTGCGTCCCGAATCCGTTCTGCGGAACGTATTTCTGCATTAGCCCTCCGGGTAGAATAGCTGCAGTGTTTTGCAACTGCTCTCGTCGCCGTTCCTCCGGGTTCTCCCGACGGTTCGCACGTGCTTTCATGTCCCGAACCCTCTCTGGAACACGGAATTGAAGATCCAGTCGCCGATCAGCATGTGCTGCAGTATCCCGAAGGCGCTCTAGATTGCGAATCCTTTCTCTGCGTCTCCTCTGAGCCTGTGCTGCGGAATTCTGCGCACGATTTTCCTCCTGTAAGTCTGGGTTGCTTGCTCGTACATTGGCGATGTGTTGCGAGTTCCTGTTTCTTATTTGCACCGAATTAGTAGCATTAGTTGTTAGTAGCGGGCTTTGCTGCGGTTTAAAGCAGCTTGGCGGCGTTGCTCCTGCGATGTACGGGAAACACGTGGCATTTTTTGCGTGCTGTTTGAAAAAATTCAAATTAAATTGTGAAAATGTAAACAATGGAAATGAAATTTACGAAGGATTAAATTCCTCCCTCATAAATTTCATATTAAGGGACGCTTTTAGGGGAATATACTTACCAAAATATATGTTTCAACAGTTATTTCAAATATTTTTTAAACACACACTTTTTGTCACTGGTAAAAAATAAAACTCTGCACTCTTTATACCCTTGCAGAGGGTATTATAATTTTGTCCAAAAGTGTGCAACGCAGTGAAGGAGACATCTCCGACCCTATAAAGTATATATATTCTTGATCAGGATCACCTCCTGAGTTGATATGAGCATGTCGTCTGTCCGTCTGTCTGTTTCTACGCAAACTAGTCTCTCAGTTTTAAAGCTATCGACTTGAAACTTTGCACACACCCTTCTTTCCTTTGCACGCAGTTTTAAGTCGGACGGCCGGGATCGGCCGACTATATCCTATAGCTGCCATATAACTGATTGATCGGAAATAATATAACTTTGGTGTTTTTGCTTAAAAGTTAGTTAGAGTTAGAGGGCTAAAAATTGACATGAGAGCTATTTTTGGCAAAATAATACGACATGCCAAATTTCATATGGATCGGCCGACTATATCTTATAGCTGCCATATAACTGAACGATCGGAAATTACCCAACTTTCGTGTTTTTGAAGATAGCTGGAAAGCTGGAACTTGGTACACATTCTATTTTTGGTCAGTTAATCCGACCTACAAAATTTCATTAGGATCGGCCGACTATATCCTATAGCTGCCATATAACTGAACGATCGGAAATGGTATTTGGTAGAAATATCAACTTTTGTATTTTTGAAGATAGAAGCTTGGGACTTTTTTTCGATTTTTTATTGTAATTGATTGGTTTTATTATGATGTAATCATAAGGATCGGCCAACTATATCCGATGTTTGCAATATATATCCGGTTTGAGCTGCAAGGGTATATCAACTTCGGCTCCGCCCGAAGTTAGCTTTGCTTTCTTGTTAATTTTAACACTGGCAAAAATACTATTCACGCACTTTAAATTAGCTAAATTTCAACTGGCAGAGTAACGTCCTCACCCAATTAAATTTTTTTAGACTGATTTACGGATTAGTGGTTTTTTCAATATATAGGCAAGATGGGTAATATTAAAAAAACAAAAATTTTTCGGATATAAAAAAAAAAAAAAAAAAATATAAATATTATTAATAAAATTTAAAAAAAAAATAAAAAAAAAAAAAAAAAAAAAATTTTTATAATAAAAAATAAAAAAAAAAAATAAAAAAAAAAAAAAAAAAAAAAAAAAAAATATATTTTTTTAAAATAAAAAAATTTTTTTTTTTGTTTTTTATTTTTTTTTAAAATTTAAAATAATTTTAAAAAAAAATAAAAAACGTATAATCCCTTAACCCTTTAGGGTTATACAGTTACCCTTTTTGTCACGGCAATAAAATGTCAGGATCTTTGAAATACCTGTTTTACCTGTTGTGTTGTGAATTTAGGCGTTACGAATATTTACAATATTTGCTACAAATTTGAGGGATAATATGTTTCCAATTCAACCAATCACAAAAGATACCTTATATTTTAAAGTTACTCAGTTCCCATATAAATTGCATTCATACCTGTACTACCTGGTACGCAATTGAAAACCCTTGCACGTGTTCATTCAACGAAGGAGGATTTTCATTGAACCAATTGGTGGCAACCCTTACCTGGCATTACCTGGATTAGGTCATCATGGGAAAAACCCCTGGTTTTTCGTAATAAAAAATAAATAAGTAAAGTGTTTTAAACTTAACAATGAAAATGAACACAATTTTATGATCTTTAATAACCTACTACCCATTTGTAAATGTACCAATTTATTTAACACGTTTATGTTTCGAAATATCTAAAAAAATGAAAAAAGAAATAAGAGAAGATGTAATTCATTGTAAGAAATAAGCTAATAAGCTAACTTCGGGCGGAGCCAAAGTTGATATACCCTTGCAGTTAAAACCAGATATATATCCTTATGAGAATATGATAATATAACCCAATTTATTATAATACACAATCTAAAAAAAGTCCCAAACTTCTTTCTTCAAAAATACCAAAGTTGGTATTTCTACCAAAAACCATTTCCGATCGTTCAGTTATATGGCAGCAATAAAAGGAACTTCATTAATTCCTTGAAGTTCTGCTAGCCATGATTTGTTCAGTGAAATGTTGTGCTTTCTGTAGAGCTCGGTATTCACTAAGTACCGTAAATCTTCAAGGACCCGAGCGGGTCGAATAGTTTCAGTCATGAAATTGTGAGCGTACTCTAGTCTCCTTTTTCAATTGACTTGGATGACATGAGTAGAGTCGAAAGAGCGCGGAAGCGCAGTCACAATATCAGGAACTGAAATTGGAACGCTCACTACTGCCCTTCTGATTTCGCATTGCCTTTCATAGCCGAGGGAAATAATCCTACATAAAAGGGAGCATAAAAGGGATTCTCGGCGAAATAAGGCGTTCTTCGAGGCAGGTTAGTCCATTTAAGCACTCAGGGATTTCTGGGAAGTCGAACCCATTAAAAAGGCAGAGTGATGGGATTTTGCCAAGAGAAATGGCACGACGACAAGT
Organism: Drosophila parabipectinata; assembly: GCA_018153455.1. Lineage (NCBI taxonomy): Eukaryota > Metazoa > Arthropoda > Insecta > Diptera > Drosophilidae > Drosophila > Drosophila parabipectinata. Next base: position 29,112 of record JAECYA010000007.1, read on the forward strand.
GTTGCAAAAGTTATATTTGCCGAACGGACATTCGTCCTCTCGACGAATAGCACGCGCTCGTTCCGGAGTTCGGTACTCAGGAATAGTCCTCCGCGTCGCATGGTCAGCAGTATTTTGCACCTGCTCTCGTCGCCGCTCCTCGGAGTCCTCTCGATGAAAAGCACGCGCTGTGGCGTCCCGTACCCGTTCCGGATTTCGGTACTCAGGAATGCGACTCAGGCGTCGCATGGTCAGCAGTATTTTGCACCTGATCTCGTCGCCGCTTCTCCAGGCCTTCTCGGCGGGCCGCGTGTGCCTTCATGTCCCTTATCCGTTCAGGACTCTCTGTCATAGGATAACTCCAGGGGTTAAGTTTTAGTTGGATTTTTATTGGGAAGGAGCAGCTGAGGTGCCGCTCCAACGATCAAAACGACTCTGTTCTTTTACAATATTTCTTAAGTCTAAGTAAGGCTAAGTCTCGTAGCAGCGCTGCTCGCAGGCGGCGGCAGAGAGACGGCTATGTACTTATATATAAAGGAATATAATAATATACGTTGTTATGCGCTCTCAAGTGGAGGCGCGAGGGGTATGCATATGCTGACCGTTTGTTACGATTATGCTGACACTTGCACTTTCTGTGTGCGGGCTAAGTCATAACGATCGGTTCATATTTCGGCCACTTAGGGTTTATAACCGGGACTTTGGATAATGTAAACACTGCAACAAAGTGTTACAGTGCGCACCCTTTAAGTACTCTCGGTACAGTGGGTATTCAATATATGTGCATACTACATCTCGACGGGTTGCCCGTGCTTAGTCTGGGTCGTGCCGACGAACAAAATGCGATTCTGCGTCCCGAATCCGTTCTGCGGAACGTATTTCTGCATTAGCCCTCCGGGTAGAATAGCTGCAGTGTTTTGCAACTGCTCTCGTCGCCGTTCCTCCGGGTTCTCCCGACGGTTCGCACGTGCTTTCATGTCCCGAACCCTCTCTGGAACACGGAATTGAAGATCCAGTCGCCGATCAGGATGTGCTGCAGTATCCCGAAGGCGCTCTAGATTGCGAATCCTTTCGCTGCGTCTCCTCTGAGCCTGTGCTGCGGAATTCTGCGCACGATTTTCCTCCTGTAAGTCTGGGTTGCTTGCTCGTACATTGGCGATGTGTTGCGAGTTCCTGTTTCTTATTTGCACCGCATTAGTAGCATTAGTTGTTAGTAGCGGGCTTTGCTGCGGTTTAAAGCAGCTTGGCGGCGTTGCTCCTGCGATGTACGGGAAACACGTGGCATTTTTTGCGTGCTGTTTGAAAAAATTTAAATTAAATTGTGAAAATGTGAACAATTCCTCCCTCATAAATTTCATATTAAGGGACGCTTTTAGGGGAATATACTTACCAAAATATATGTTTCAACAGTTATTTCAAATATTTTTTAAACACACACTTTTTGTCACTGGTAAAAAATAAAACTCTGCACTCTTTATACCCTTGCAGAGGGTTATAATTTTGTCCAAAAGTGTGCAACGCAGTAAAGGAGACATCTCCGACCCTATAAAGTATATATATTCTTGATCAGGATCACCTCCTGAGTTGATATGAGCATGTCCGTCTGTCTGTTTCTACGCAAACTTGTCTCTCAGTTTTAAAGCTATCGACTTGAAACTTTGCACACACCCTTCTTTCCTTTGCACGCAGTATTTAAGTCGGACGCCGGGATCGGCCGACTATATCCTATAGCTGCCATATAACTGATTGATCGGAAATAATATAACTTTGGTGTTTTTAGAGTTAGAGGGCTAAAAATTGACATGAGAGCTATTTTTGGCAAAATAATACGACATGCCAAATTTCATATGGATCGGCCGACTATATCTTATAGCTGCCATATAACTGAACGATCGGAAATGACCCAACTTTCGTGTTTTTGAAGATAGCTGGAAAGCTGGAACTTGGTACACATTCTATTTTTGGTCAGTTAATCCGACCTACAAAATTTCATTAGGATCGGCCGACTATATCCTATAGCTGCCATATAACTGAACGATCGGAAATGGTATTTGGTAGAAATATCAACTTTTGTATTTTTGAAGATAGAAGCTTGGGACTTTTTTTCGATTTTTTATTGTAATTGATTGGTTTTATTATGATGTAATCATAAGGATCGGCCAACTATATCCGATGTTTGCAATATATATCCGGTTTGAGCTGCAAGGGTATATCAACTTCGGCTCCGCCCGAAGTTAGCTTTGCTTTCTCGTTAATTTTAACACTGGCAAAAATACTATTCACGCACTTTAAATTAGCTAAATTTCAACTGGCAGAGTAACGTCCTCACCCAATTAAATTTTTTTAGACTGATTTACGGATTAGTGGTTTTTTCAATATATAGGCAAGATGGGTAATATTAAAAAAAAAAAAGGAAAAAAACGTATAATCCCTTAACCCTTTAGGGTTATACAGTTACCCTTTTTGTCACGGCAATAAAATGTCAGGATCTTTGAAATACCTGTTTTACCTGTTGTGTTGTGAATTTAGGCGTTACGAATATTTACAATATTTGCTACAAATTTGAGGGATAATATGTTTCCAATTCAACCAATCACAAAAGATACCTTATATTTTAAAGTTACTCAGTTCCCATATAAATTGCATTCATACCTGTACTACCTGGTACGCAATTGAAAACCCTTGCACGTGTTCATTCAACGAAGGAGGATTTTCATTGAACCAATTGGTGGCAACCCTTACCTGGCATTACCTGGATTAGGTCATCATGGGAAAAACCCCTGGTTTTCTCGTAATAAAAAATTCGGGTGCTATTTAAAAAGTAAAGTGTTTTAAACTTAACAATGAAAATGAACACAATTTTATGATCTTTAATAACCTACTACCCATTTGTAAATGTACCAATTTATTTAACACGTTTATGTTTCGAAATATCTAAAAAATGAAAAAAGAAATAAGAGAAGATGTAATTCATTGTAAGAAATAAGCTAATAAGCTAACTTCGGGCGGAGCCAAAGTTGATATACCCTTGCAGTTAAAACCAGATATATATCCTTATGAGAATATGATAATATAACCCAATTTATTATAATACACAATCTAAAAAAAGTCCCAAACTTCTTTCTTCAAAAATACCAAAGTTGGTATTTCTACCAAAAACCATTTCCGATCGTTCAGTTATATGGCAGCAATAAAAGGAACTTCATTAATTCCTTGAAGTTCTGCTAGCCATGATTTGTTCAGTGAAATGTTGTGCTTTCTGTAGAGCTCGGTATTCACTAAGTACCGTAAATCTTCAAGGACCCGAGCGGGTCGAATAGTTTCAGTCATGAAATTGTGAGCGTACTCTAGTCTCCTTTTTCAATTGACTTGGATGACATGAGTAGAGTCGAAAGAGCGCGGAAGCGCAGTCACAATATCAGGAACTGAAATTGGAACGCTCACTACTGCCCTTCTGATTTCGCATTGCCTTTCATAGCCGAGGGAAATAATCCTACATAAAAGGGAGCATAAAAGGGATTCTCGGCGAAATAAGGCGTTCTTCGAGGCAGGTTAGTCCATTTAAGCACTCAGGGATTTCTGGGAAGTCGAACCCATTAAAAAGGCAGAGTGATGGGATTTTGCCAAGAGAAATGGCACGACGACAAGTGTTGCAAAAGTTATATTTGCCGAACGGACATTCGTCCTCTCGACGAATAGCACGCGCTCGTTCCGGAGTTCGGTACTCAGGAATAGTCCTCCGCGTCGCATGGTCAGCAGTATTTTGCACCTGCTCTCGTCGCCGCTCCTCGGAGTCCTCTCGATGAAAAGCACGCGCTGTGGCGTCCCGTACCCGTTCCGGATTTCGGTACTCAGGAATGCGACTCAGGCGTCGCATGGTAAGCAGTATTTTGCACCTGATCTCGTCGCCGCTTCTCCAGGCCTTCTCGGCGGGCCGCGTGTGCCTTCATGTCCCTTATCCGTTCAGGACTCTCTGTCATAGGATAACTCCAGGGGTTAAGTTTTAGTTGGATTTTTATTGGGAAGGAGCAGCTGAGGTGCCGCTCCAACGATCAAAACGACTCTGTTCTTTTACAATATTTCTTAAGTCTAAGTAAGGCTAAGTCTCGTAGCAGCGCTGCTCGCAGGCGGCGGCAGAGAGACGGCTATGTACTTATATATAAAGGAATATAATAATATACGTTGTTATGCGCTCTCAAGTGGAGGCGCGAGGGGTATGCATATGCTGACCGTTTGTTACGATTATGCTGACACTTGCACTTTCTGTGTGCGGGCTAAGTCATAACGATCGGTTCATATTTCGGCCACTTAGGGTTTATGACCGGGACTTTGGATAATGTGAACACTGCAACAAAGTGTTACAGTGCGCACCCTTTAAGTACTCTCGGTACAGTGGGTGTTCAATATATGTGCATACTACATCTCGACGGGTTGCCCGTGCTTAGTCTGGGTCGTGCCGACGAACAAAATGCGATTCTGCGTCCCGAATCCGTTCTGCGGAACGTATTTCTGCATTAGCCCTCCGGGTAGAATAGCTGCAGTGTTTTGCAACTGCTCTCGTCGCCGTTCCTCCGGGTTCTCCCGACGGTTCGCACGTGCTTTCATGTCCCGAACCCTCTCTGGAACACGGAATTGAAGATCCAGTCGCCGATCAGCATGTGCTGCAGTATCCCGAAGGCGCTCTAGATTGCGAATCCTTTCTCTGCGTCTCCTCTGAGCCTGTGCTGCGGAATTCTGCGCACGATTTTCCTCCTGTAAGTCTGGGTTGCTTGCTCGTACATTGGCGATGTGTTGCGAGTTCCTGTTTCTTATTTGCACCGAATTAGTAGCATTAGTTGTTAGTAGCGGGCTTTGCTGCGGTTTAAAGCAGCTTGGCGGCGTTGCTCCTGCGATGTACGGGAAACACGTGGCATTTTTTGCGTGCTGTTTGAAAAAATTCAAATTAAATTGTGAAAATGTAAACAATGGAAATAGGAAATTTACGAAGGATTAAATTCCTCCCTCATAAATTTCATATTAAGGGACGCTTTTAGGGGAATATACTTACCAAAATATATGTTTCAACAGTTATTTCAAATATTTTTTAAACACACACTTTTTGTCACTGGTAAAAAATAAAACTCTGCACTCTTTATACCCTTGCAGAGGGTATTATAATTTTGTCCAAAAGTGTGCAACGCAGTGAAGGAGACATCTCCGACCCTATAAAGTATATATATTCTTGATCAGGATCACCTCCTGAGTTGATATGAGCATGTCCGTCTGTCGGCCCGTCTGTCTGTTTCTACGCAAACTAGTCTCTCAGTTTTAAAGCTATCGACTTGAAACTTTGCACACACCCTTCTTTCCTTTGCACGCAGTATATAAGTCGGAACGGCCGGGATCGGCCGACTATATCCTATAGCTGCCATATAACTGATTGATCGGAAATAATATAACTTTGGTGTTTTTAGAGTTTTAGAGGGCTAAAAATTGACATGAGAGCTATTTTTGGCAAAATAATACGACATGCCAAATTTCATATGGATCGGCCGACTATATCTTATAGCTGCCATATAACTGAACGATCGGAAATTACCCAACTTTCGTGTTTTTGAAGATAGCTGGAAAGCTGGAACTTGGTACACATTCTATTTTTGGTCAGTTAATCCGACCTACAAAATTTCATTAGGATCGGCCGACTATATCCTATAGCTGCCATATAACTGAACGATCGGAAATGGTATTTGGTAGAAATATCAACTTTTGTATTTTTGAAGATAGAAGCTTGGGACTTTTTTTCGATTTTTTATTGTAATTGATTGGTTTTATTATGATGTAATCATAAGGATCGGCCAACTATATCCGATGTTTGCAATATATATCCGGTTTGAGCTGCAAGGGTATATCAACTTCGGCTCCGCCCGAAGTTAGCTTTGCTTTCTTGTTAATTTTAACACTGGCAAAAATACTATTCACGCACTTTAAATTAGCTAAATTTCAACTGGCAGAGTAACGTCCTCACCCAATTAAATTTTTTTTAGACTGATTTACGGATTAGTGGTTTTTTCAATATATAGGCAAGATGGGTAATATTAAAAAAAAAAAAACGTATAATCCCTTAACCCTTTAGGGTTATACAGTTACCCTTTTTGTCACGGCAATAAAATGTCAGGATCTTTGAAATACCTGTTTTACCTGTTGTGTTGTGAATTTAGGCGTTACGAATATTTACAATATTTGCTACAAATTTGAGGGATAATATGTTTCCAATTCAACCAATCACAAAAGATACCTTATATTTTAAAGTTACTCAGTTCCCATATAAATTGCATTCATACCTGTACTACCTGGTACGCAATTGAAAACCCTTGCACGTGTTCATTCAACGAAGGAGGATTTTCATTGAACCAATTGGTGGCAACCCTTACCTGGCATTACCTGGATTAGGTCATCATGGGAAAAACCCCTGGTTTTCTCGTAATAAAAAATTCGGGTGCTATTTAAAAAAGTAAAGTGTTTTAAACTTAACAATGAAAATGAACACAATTTTATGATCTTTAATAACCTACTACCCATTTGTAAATGTACCAATTTATTTAACACGTTTATGTTTCGAAATATCTAAAAAAATGAAAAAAGAAATAAGAGAAGATGTAATTCATTGTAAGAAATAAGCTAATAAGCTAACTTCGGGCGGAGCCAAAGTTGATATACCCTTGCAGTTAAAACCAGATATATATCCTTATGAGAATATGATAATATAACCCAATTTATTATAATACACAATCTAAAAAAAGTCCCAAACTTCTTTCTTCAAAAATACCAAAGTTGGTATTTCTACCAAAAACCATTTCCGATCGTTCAGTTATATGGCAGCAATAAAAGGAACTTCATTAATTCCTTGAAGTTCTGCTAGCCATGATTTGTTCAGTGAAATGTTGTGCTTTCTGTAGAGCTCGGTATTCACTAAGTACCGTAAATCTTCAAGGACCCGAGCGGGTCGAATAGTTTCAGTCATGAAATTGTGAGCGTACTCTAGTCTCCTTTTTCAATTGACTTGGATGACATGAGTAGAGTCGAAAGAGCGCGGAAGCACAGTCACAATATCAGGAACTGAAATTGGAACGCTCACTACTGCCCCTCTGATTCCGCATTGCCTTTCATAGCCGAGGGAAATAATCCTACATAAAAGGGAGCATAAAAGGGATTCTCGGCGAAATAAGGCGTTCTTCGAGGCAGGTTAGTCCATTTAAGCACTCAGGGATTTCTGGGAAGTCGAACCCATTAAAAAGGCAGAGTGATGGGATTTTGCCAAGAGAAATGGCACGACGACAAGTGTTGCAAAAGTTATATTTGCCGAACGGACATTCGTCCTCTCGACGAATAGCACGCGCTCGTTCCGGAGTTCGGTACTCAGGAATAGTCCTCCGCGTCGCATGGTCAGCAGTATTTTGCACCTGCTCTCGTCGCCGCTCCTCGGAGTCCTCTCGATGAAAAGCACGCGCTGTGGCGTCCCGTACCCGTTCCGGATTTCGGTACTCAGGAATGCGACTCAGGCGTCGCATGGTCAAGCAGTATTTTGCACCTGATCTCGTCGCCGCTTCTCCAGGCCTTCTCGGCGGGCCGCGTGTGCCTCCATGTCCCTTATCCGTTCAGGATTCTCTGTCATAGGATAACTCCAGGGTTAAGTTTTAGTTGGATTTTTATTGGGAAGGAGCAGCTGAGGTGCCGCTCCAACGATCAAAACGACTCTGTTCTTTTACAATATTTCTTAAGTCTAAGTAAGGCTAAGTCTCGTAGCAGCGCTGCTCGCAGGCGGAGCGGCTATGTACTTATATATAAAGGAATATAATAATATACGTTGTTATGCGCTCTCAAGTGGAGGCGCGAGGGGTTGCATATGCTGACCTTTGTTACGATTATGCTGACACTTGCACTTTCTGTGTGCGGGCTAAGTCATAACGATCGGTTCATATTTCGGCCACTTAGGGTTTATGACCGGGACTTTGATAATGTAACACTGCAACAAAGTGTTACAGTGCGCACCCTTTAAGTACCTCGGTACATGGGTATTCAATATATGTGCATACTACATCTCGACGGGTTGCCCGTGCTTAGTCTGGGTCGTGCCGACGAACAAAATGCGATTCTGCGTCCCGAATCCGTTCTGCGGAACGTATTTCTGCATTAGCCCTCCGGGTAGAATAGCTGCAGTGTTTTGCAACTGCTCTCGTCGCCGTTCCTCCGGGTTCTCCCGACGGTTCGCACGTGCTTTCATGTCCCGAACCCTCTCTGGAACACGGAATTGAAGATCCAGTCGCCGATCAGCATGTGCTGCAGTATCCCGAAGGCGCTCTAGATTGCGAATCCTTTCTCTGCGTCTCCTCTGAGCCTGTGCTGCGGAATTCTGCGCACGATTTTCCTCCTGTAAGTCTGGGTTGCTTGCTCGTACATTGGCGATGTGTTGCGAGTTCCTGTTTCTTATTTGCACCGAATTAGTAGCATTAGTTGTTAGTAGCGGGCTTTGCTGCGGTTTAAAGCAGCTTGGCGGCGTTGCTCCTGCGATGTACGGGAAACACGTGGCATTTTTTGCGTGCTGTTTGAAAAAATTCAAATTAAATTGTGAAAATGTAAACAATGGAAATAGGAAATTTACGAAGGATTAAATTCCTCCCTCATAAATTTCATATTAAGGGACGCTTTTAGGGGAATATACTTACCAAAATATATGTTTCAACAGTTATTTCAAATATTTTTTAAACACACACTTTTTGTCACTGGTAAAAAATAAAACTCTGCACTCTTTATACCCTTGCAGAGGGTATTATAATTTTGTCCAAAAGTGTGCAACGCAGTGAAGGAGACATCTCCGACCCTATAAAGTATATATATTCTTGATCAGGATCACCTCCTGAGTTGATATGAGCATGTCCGTCTGTCTGCTCCCGTCTGTCTGTTTCTACGCAAACTAGTCTCTCAGTTTTAAAGCTATCGACTTGAAACTTTGCACACACCCTTCTTTCCTTTGCACGCAGTATATAAGTCGGAACGGCCGGGATCGGCCGACTATATCCTATAGCTGCCATATAACTGATTGATCGGAAATAATATAACTTTGGTGTTTTTAGAGTTTTAGAGGGCTAAAAATTGACATGAGAGCTATTTTTGGCAAAATAATACGACATGCCAAATTTCATATGGATCGGCCGACTATATCTTATAGCTGCCATATAACTGAACGATCGGAAATTACCCAACTTTCGTGTTTTTGAAGATAGCTGGAAAGCTGGAACTTGGTACACATTCTATTTTTGGTCAGTTAATCCGACCTACAAAATTTCATTAGGATCGGCCGACTATATCCTATAGCTGCCATATAACTGAACGATCGGAAATGGTATTTGGTAGAAATATCAACTTTTGTATTTTTGAAGATAGAAGCTTGGGACTTTTTTTCGATTTTTTATTGTAATTGATTGGTTTTATTATGATGTAATCATAAGGATCGGCCAACTATATCCGATGTTTGCAATATATATCCGGTTTGAGCTGCAAGGGTATATCAACTTCGGCTCCGCCCGAAGTTAGCTTTGCTTTCTTGTTAATTTTAACACTGGCAAAAATACTATTCACGCACTTTAAATTAGCTAAATTTCAACTGGCAGAGTAACGTCCTCACCCAATTAAATTTTTTTTAGACTGATTTACGGATTAGTGGTTTTTTCAATATATAGGCAAGATGGGTAATATTAAAAAAAAAAAAAACGTATAATCCCTTAACCCTTTAGGGTTATACAGTTACCCTTTTTGTCACGGCAATAAAATGTCAGGATCTTTGAAATACCTGTTTTACCTGTTGTGTTGTGAATTTAGGCGTTACGAATATTTACAATATTTGCTACAAATTTGAGGGATAATATGTTTCCAATTCAACCAATCACAAAAGATACCTTATATTTTAAAGTTACTCAGTTCCCATATAAATTGCATTCATACCTGTACTACCTGGTACGCAATTGAAAACCCTTGCACGTGTTCATTCAACGAAGGAGGATTTTCATTGAACCAATTGGTGGCAACCCTTACCTGGCATTACCTGGATTAGGTCATCATGGGAAAAACCCCTGGTTTTCTCGTAATAAAAAATACGGGTGCTATTTAAAAAGTAAAGTGTTTTAAACTTAACAATGAAAATGAACACAATTTTATGATCTTTAATAACCTACTACCCATTTGTAAATGTACCAATTTATTTAACACGTTTATGTTTCGAAATATCTAAAAAAATGAAAAAAGAAATAAGAGAAGATGTAATTCATTGTAAGAAATAAGCTAATAAGCTAACTTCGGGCGGAGCCAAAGTTGATATACCCTTGCAGTTAAAACCAGATATATATCCTTATGAGAATATGATAATAACCCAATTTATTATAATACACAATCTAAAAAAAGTCCCAAACTTCTTTCTTCAAAAATACCAAAGGTGGTATTTCTACCAAAAACCATTTCCGATCGTTCAGTTATATGGCAGCAATAAAAGGAACTTCATTAATTCCTTGAAGTTCTGCTAGCCATGATTTGTTCAGTGAAATGTTGTGCTTTCTGTAGAGCTCGGTATTCACTAAGTACCGTAAATCTTCAAGGACTCGAGCGGGTCGAATAGTTTCAGTCATGAAATTGTGAGCGTACTCTAGTCTCCTTTTTCAATTGACTTGGATGACATGAGTAGAGTCGAAAGAGCGCGGAAGCACAGTCACAATATCAGGAACTGAAATTGGAACGCTCACTACTGCCCCTCTGATTCCGCATTGCCTTTCATAGCCGAGGGAAATAATCCTCATGCATAAAAGGGATTCTCGGCGAAATAAGGCGTTCTTCGAGGCAGGTTAGTCCATTTAAGCACTCAGGGATTTCTGGGAAGTCGAACCCATTAAAAAGGCAGAGTGATGGGATTTTGCCAAGAGAAATGGCACGACGACAAGTGTTGCAAAAGTTATATTTGCCGAACGGACATTCGTCCTCTCGACGAATAGCACGCGCTCGTTCCGGAGTTCGGTACTCAGGAATAGTCCTCCGCGTCGCATGGTCAGCAGTATTTTGCACCTGCTCTCGTCGCCGCTCCTCGGAGTCCGACGAATAGCACGCGCTGTGGTGTCCCGTACCCGTTCCGGATTTCGGTACTCAGGAATAGTCCTCGCGTCGCATGGTCAGCAGTATTTTGCACCTGATCTCGTCGCCGCTTCTCCAGGTCTTCTCGGCGGGCCACATGTGCCTCCATGTCCCTTATCCGTTCGGGATTCTCTGGAAACCAGGTTAATTTTTTTTTGGTGGGGGGGGGTGCCAAAAAATTTTTTTTATTTTTAAAAAAAAAAAATAAAAAAAAAAAAAAAAAAAAAAAATTTTTTTAAAGGGTTGCCCGTGCTTAGTCTGGGTCGTGCCGACGAACAAAATGCGATTCTGCGTCACGAATCCGTTCCGCGGAACGTATTTCTGCATTAGCCCTCCGGGTAGAATAGCTGCAGTGTTTTGCAACTGCTCTCGTCGCCGTTCCTCCGGGTTCTCCCGACGGTTCGCACGTGCTTTCATGTCCCGAACCCTCTCTGGAACACGGAATTGAAGATCCAGTCGCCGATCAGCATGTGCTGCAGTATCCCGAAGGCGCTCTAGATTGCGAATCCTTTCTCTGCGTCTCCTCTGAGCCTGTGCTGCGGAATTCTGCGCACGATTTTCCTCCTGTAAGTCTGGGTTGCTTGCTCGTACATTGGCGATGTGTTGCGAGTTCTTGTTTCTTATTTGCACCGAATAAGTAGCATTAGTTGTTAGTAGCGGGCTTTGCTGCGGTTTAAAGCAGCTTGGCGGCGTTGCTCCTGCGATGTACGGGAAACACGTGGCATTTTTTGCGTGCTGTTTGAAAAAATTCAAATTAAATTGTGAAAATGTAAACAATGGAAATAGGAAATTTACGAAGGATTAAATTCCTCCCTCATAAATTTCATATTAAGGGACGCTTTTAGGGGAATATACTTACCAAAATATATGTTTCAACAGTTATTTCAAATATTTTTTAAACACACACTTTTTGTCACTGGTAAAAAATAAAACTCTGCACTCTTTATGCCCTTGCAGAGGGTATTATAATTTTGTCCAAAAGTGTGCAACGCAGTGAAGGAGACATCTCCCCCCCTTGAAAGTATATATATTCTTGATCAGGATCACCTCCTGAGTTGATATGAGCGTGTCCGTCTGTCTGTCTGCCCGTCTGTCTGTTTCTACGCAAACTAGTCTCTCAGTTTTAAAGCTATCGACTTGAAACTTTGCACACACCCTTCTTTCCTTTGCACGCAGTATATAAGTCGGAACGGCCGGGATCGGCCGACTATATCCTATAGCTGCCATATAACTGATTGATCGGAAATAATATAACTTTGGTGTTTTTAGAGTTTTAGAGGGCTAAAAATTGACATGAGAGCTATTTTTGGCAAAATAATACGACATGCCAAATTTCATATGGATCGGCCGACTATATCTTATAGCTGCCATATAACTGAACGATCGGAAATTACCCAACTTTCGTGTTTTTGAAGATAGCTGGAAAGCTGGAACTTGGTACACATTCTATTTTTGGTCAGTTAATCCGACCTACAAAATTTCATTAGGATCGGCCGACTATATCCTATAGCTGCCATATAACTGAACGATCGGAAATGGTATTTGGTAGAAATATCAACTTTTTTATTTTTGAAGATAGAAGCTTGGGACTTTTTTTCGATTTTTTATTCTAATTGATTGGTTTTATTATGATGTAATCATAAGGATCGGCCAACTATATCCGATGTTTGCAATATATATCCGGTTTGAGCTGCAAGGGTATATCAACTTCGGCTCCGCCCGAAGTTAGCTTTGCTTTCTTGTTAATTTTAACACTGGCAAAAATACTATTCACGCACTTTAAATTAGCTAAATTTCAACTGGCAGAGTAACGTCCTCACCCAATTAAATTTTTTTAGACTGATTTACGGATTAGTGGTTTTTTCAATATATAGGCAAGATGGGTAATATTAAAAAAAAAAAAACGTATAATCCCTTAACCCTTAAGGGTTATAATGTTACCCTTTTTGTCACGGCAATAAAATGTCAGGATCTTTGAAATACCTGTTTTACCTGTTGTGTTGTGAATTTAGGCGTTACGAATATTTACAATATTTGCAACAAATTTGAGGGATAATATGTTTCCAATTCAACCAATCACAAAAGATACCTTATATTTTAAAGTTACTCAGTTCCCATATAAATTGCATTCATACCTGTACTACCTGGTACGCAATTGAAAACCCTTGCACGTGTTCATTCAACGAAGGAGGATTTTCATTGAACCAATTGGTGGCAACCCTTACCTGGCATTACCTGGATTAGGTCATCATGGGAAAAACCCCTGGTTTTCTCGTAATAAAAAATTCGGGTGCTATTTAAAAAGTAAAGTGTTTTAAACTTAACAATGAAAATGAACACAATTTTATGATCTTTAATAACCTACTACCCATTTGTAAATGTACCAATTTATTTAACACGTTTATGTTTCGAAATATCTAAAAAAATGAAAAAAGAAATAAGAGAAGATGTAATTCATTGTAAGAAATAAGCTAATAAGCTAACTTCGGGCGGAGCCAAAGTTGATATACCCTTGCAGTTAAAACCAGATATATATCCTTATGAGAATATGATAATATAACCCAATTTATTATAATACACAATCTAAAAAAAGTCCCAAACTTCTTTCTTCAAAAATACCAAAGTTGGTATTTCTACCAAAAACCATTTCCGATCGTTCAGTTATATGGCAGCAATAAAAGGAACTTCATTAATTCCTTGAAGTTCTGCTAGCCATGATTTGTTCAGTGAAATGTTGTGCTTTCTGTAGAGCTCGGTATTCACTAAGTACCGTAAATCTTCAAGGACCCGAGCGGGTCGAATAGTTTCAGTCATGAAATTGTGAGCGTACTCTAGTCTCCTTTTTCAATTGACTTGGATGACATGAGTAGAGTCGAAAGAGCGCGGAAGCACAGTCACAATATCAGGAACTGAAATTGGAACGCTCACTACTGCCCTTCTGATTTCGCATTGCCTTTCATAGCCGAGGGAAATAATCCTACATAAAGGGAGCATAAAAGGGATTCTCGGCGAAAAAAGGCGTTCTTCGAGGCAGGTTAGTCCATTTAAGCACTCAGGGATTTCTGGGAAGTCGAACCCATTAAAAAGGCAGAGTGATGGGATTTTGCCAAGAGAAATGGCACGACGACAAGTGTTGCAAAAGTTATATTTGCCGAACGGACATTCGTCCTCTCGACGAATAGCACGCGCTCGTTCCGGAGTTCGGTACTCAGGAATAGTCCTCCGCGTCGCATGGTCAGCAGTATTTTGCACCTGCTCTCGTCGCCGCTCCTCGGAGTCCTCTCGATGAAAAGCACGCGCTGTGGCGTCCCGTACCCGTTCCGGATTTCGGTACTCAGGAATGCGACTCAGGCGTCGCATGGTCAGCAGTATTTTGCACCTGATCTCGTCGCCGCTTCTCCAGGCCTTCTCGGCGGGCCGCGTGTGCCTCCATGTCCCTTATCCGTTCAGGATTCTCTGTCATAGGATAACTCCAGGGGTTAGTTTTGTTGGATTTTTATTGGGAAGGAGCAGCTGAGGTGCCGCTCCAACGATCAAAACGACTCTGTTCTTTTACAATATTTCTTAAGTCTAAGTAAGGCTAAGTCTCGTAGCAGCGCTGCTCGCAGGCGGCGGCAAGAGACGGCTATGTACTTATATATAAAGGAATATAATAATATACGTTGTTATGCGCTCTCAAGTGGAGGCGCGAGGGGTATGCATATGCTGACCGTTTGTTACGATTATGCTGACACTTGCACTTTCTGTGTGCGGGCTAAGTCATAACGATCGGTTCATATTTCGGCCACTTAGGGTTTATGACCGGGACTTTGATAATGTAAACACTGCAACAAGTGTTCTGCGCACCCTTTAAGTACTCTCGGTCGTGGGTTTCAATATATTATACACATCTCGACGGGTTGCCCGTGCTTAGTCTGGGTCGTGCCGACGAACAAAATGCGATTCTGCGTCCCGAATCCGTTCTGCGGAACGTATTTCTGCATTAGCCCTCCGGGTAGAATAGCTGCAGTGTTTTGCAACTGCTCTCGTCGCCGTTCCTCCGGGTTCTCCCGACGGTTCGCACGTGCTTTCATGTCCCGAACCCTCTCTGGAACACGGAATTGAAGATCCAGTCGCCGATCAGCATGTGCTGCAGTATCCCGAAGGCGCTCTAGATTGCGAATCCTTTCTCTGCGTCTCCTCTGAGCCTGTGCTGCGGAATTCTGCGCACGATTTTCCTCCTGTAAGTCTGGGTTGCTTGCTCGTACATTGGCGATGTGTTGCGAGTTCCTGTTTCTTATTTGCACCGAATAATAGTAGCATTAGTTGTTAGTAGCGGGCTTTGCTGCGGTTTAAAGCAGCTTGGTGGCGTTGCTCCTGCGATATACGGGAAACACGTGGCATTTTTTGCGTGCTGTTTGAAAAAATTCAAATTAAATTGTGAAAATGTAAACAATGGAAATAGGAAATTTACGAAGGATTAAATTCCTCCCTCATAAATTTCATATTAAGGGACGCTTTTAGGGGAATATACTTACCAAAATATATGTTTCAACAGTTATTTCAAATATTTTTTAAACACACACTTTTTGTCACTGGTAAAAAATAAAACTCTGCACTCTTTATACCCTTGCAGAGGGTATTATAATTTTGTCCAAAAGTGTGCAACGCAGTGAAGGAGACATCTCCGACCCTATAAAGTATATATATTCTTGATCAGGATCACCTCCTGAGTTGATATGAGCATGTCCGTCTGTCTGTCCGTCTGTCTGTTTCTACGCAAACTAGTCTCTCAGTTTTAAAGCTATCGACTTGAAACTTTGCACACACCCTTCTTTCCTTTGCACGCAGTATATAAGTCGGAACGGCCGGGATCGGCCGACTATATCCTATAGCTGCCATATAACTGATTGATCGGAAATAATATAACTTTGGTGTTTTTAGAGTTTTAGAGGGCTAAAAATTGACATGAGAGCTATTTTTGGCAAAATAATACGACATGCCAAATTTCATATGGATCGGCCGACTATATCTTATAGCTGCCATATAACTGAACGATCGGAAATTACCCAACTTTCGTGTTTTTGAAGATAGCTGGAAAGCTGGAACTTGGTACACATTCTATTTTTGGTCAGTTAATCCGACCTACAAAATTTCATTAGGATCGGCCGACTATATCCTATAGCTGCCATATAACTGAACGATCGGAAATGGTATTTGGTAGAAATATCAACTTTTGTATTTTTGAAGATAGAAGCTTGGGACTTTTTTTCGATTTTTTATTGTAATTGATTGGTTTTATTATGATGTAATCATAAGGATCGGCCAACTATATCCGATGTTTGCAATATATATCCGGTTTGAGCTGCAAGGGTATATCAACTTCGGCTCCGCCCGAAGTTAGCTTTGCTTTCTTGTTAATTTTAACACTGGCAAAAATACTATTCACGCACTTTAAATTAGCTAAATTTCAACTGGCAGAGTAACGTCCTCACCCAATTAAATTTTTTTTAGACTGATTTACGGATTAGTGGTTTTTTCAATATATAGGCAAGATGGGTAATATTAAAAAAAAAAAACGTATAATCCCTTAACCCTTTAGGGTTATACAGTTACCCTTTTTGTCACGGCAATAAAATGTCAGGATCTTTGAAATACCTGTTTTACCTGTTGTGTTGTGAATTTAGGCGTTACGAATATTTACAATATTTGCTACAAATTTGAGGGATAATATGTTTCCAATTCAACCAATCACAAAAGATACCTTATATTTTAAAGTTACTCAGTTCCCATATAAATTGCATTCATACCTGTACTACCTGGTACGCAATTGAAAACCCTTGCACGTGTTCATTCAACGAAGGAGGATTTTCATTGAACCAATTGGTGGCAACCCTTACCTGGCATTACCTGGATTAGGTCATCATGGGAAAAACCCCTGGTTTTCTCGTAATAAAAAATTCGGGTGCTATTTAAAAAGTAAAGTGTTTTAAACTTAACAATGAAAATGAACACAATTTTATGATCTTTAATAACCTACTACCCATTTGTAAATGTACCAATTTATTTAACACGTTTATGTTTCGAAATATCTAAAAAAATGAAAAAAGAAATAAGAGAAGATGTAATTCATTGTAAGAAATAAGCTAATAAGCTAACTTCGGGCGGAGCCAAAGTTGATATACCCTTGCAGTTAAAACCAGATATATATCCTTATGAGAATATGATAATATAACCCAATTTATTATAATACACAATCTAAAAAAAGTCCCAAACTTCTTTCTTCAAAAATACCAAAGTTGGTATTTCTACCAAAAACCATTTCCGATCGTTCAGTTATATGGCAGCAATAAAAGGAACTTCATTAATTCCTTGAAGTTCTGCTAGCCATGATTTGTTCAGTGAAATGTTGTGCTTTCTGTAGAGCTCGGTATTAACTTAGTAGTACACTAAGTACCGTAAATCTTCAAGGACCCGAGCGGGTCGAATAGTTTCAGTCATGAAATTGTGAGCGTACTCTAGTCTCCTTTTTCAATTGACTTGGATGACATGAGTAGAGTCGAAAGAGCGCGGAAGCACAGTCACAATATCAGGAACTGAAATTGGAACGCTCACTACTGCCCTTCTGATTTCGTATTGCCTTTGATAGCCGAGGAAAATAATCCTCATAAAAGGGATTCTCGGCGAAAAAAGGCGTTCTTCGAGGCAGGTTAGTCCATTTAAGCACTCAAGGATTTCTGGGAAGTCGAACCCATTAGAAAGGCAGAGTGATGGGATTTTGCCAAGAGAAATGGCACGACGACAAGTGTTGCAAAATTTATATTTGCCGAACGGACATTCGTCCTCTCGACGAATAGCACGCGCTCGTTCCGGATTTCGGTACACAGGAATAGTCCTCCGCGTCGCATGGTCAGCAGTATTTTGCACCTGCTCTCGTCACCGCTCCTCGGAGTCTCGACGAATAGCACGCGCTGTGGTGTCCCGTACCCGTTCCGGATTTCGGTACTCAGGAATAGTCCTCCGCGTCGCATGGTCAGCAGTATTTTGCACCTGATCTCGTCGCCGCTTCTCCAGGTCTTCTCGGCGGGCCACATGTGCCTCCATGTCCCTTATCCGTTCGGGATTCTCGACGGGTCGCCCGTGCTTAGTCTGGGTCGTGCCGACGAACAAAATGCGATTCTGCGTCACGAATCCGTTCCGCGGAACGTATTTCTGCATTAGCCCTCCGGGTAGAATAGCTGCAGTGTTTTGCAACTGCTCTCGTCGCCGTTCCTCCGGGTTCTCCCGACGGTTCGCACGTGCTTCCATGTCCCGAACCCTCTCTGGAACACGGAATTGAAGATCCAGTCGCCGATCAGCATGTGCTGCAGTATCCCGAAGGCGCTCTAGATTGCGAATCCTTTCGCTGCGTCTCCTCTGAGCCCGTGCTGCGGAATTCTGCGCACGACTTTCCTCCTGTAAGTCTGGGTTGCTTGCTCGTACATTGGCGATGTGTTGCGAGTTCCTGTTTCTTATTTGCACCGCATTTTGTTAGTAGCGGGCTTTGCTGCGGTTTAAAGCAGCTTGGCGGCGTTGCTCCTGCGATGTACGGGAAACACGTGGCATTTTTTGCGTGCTGTTTGAAAAAATTCAAATTAAATTGTGAAAATGTAAACAATGGAAATAGGAAATTTACGAAGGATTAAATTCCTCCCTCATAAATTTCATATTAAGGGGAATATACTTACCAAAATATATGTTTCAACAGTTATTTAAAATATTTTTTAAACACACACTTTTTGTCACTGGTAAACAATAAAACTCTGCACTCTTTAATTTTAACACTGGCAAAAATACTATTCACGCACTTTAAATTAGCTGAATTTCAACTGGCAGAGTAACGTCCTCACCCAATTAAATTTTTTTTAGACTGATTTACTGATTAGTGGTTTTTTTCAATATATAGGCAAGATGGGTAATATTAAAAAAAAAAACGTATAATCCCTTAACCCTTTAGGGTTATACAGTTACCCTTTTTGTCACGGCAATAAAATGTCAGGATCTTTGAAATACCTGTTTTACCTGTTGTGTTGTGAATTTAGGCGTTACGAATATTTACAATATTTTCTACAAATTTGAGGGATAATATGTTTCCAATTCAACCAATCACAAAAGATACCTTATATTGTAAAGTTACTCAGTTCCCATATAAATTGCATTCATACCTGTACTACCTGGTACGCAATTGAAAACCCTTGCACGTGTTCATTCAACGAAGGAGGATTTTCATTGAACCAATTGGTGGCAACCCTTACCTGGCATTACCTGGATTAGGTCATCATGGGAAAAACCCCTGGTTTTCTCGTAATAAAAAATTCGGGTGCTATTTAAAAAGTAAAGTGTTTTAAACTTAACAATGAAAATGAACACAATTTTATGATCTTTAATAACCTACTACCCATTTGTAAATGTACCAATTTATTTAACACGTTTATGTTTCGAAATATCTAAAAAAATGAAAAAAGAAATAAGAGAAGATGTAATTCATTGTAAGAAATAAGCTAACTTCGGGCGGAGCCAAAGTTGATATACCCTTGCAGTTAAAACCAGATATATATCCTTATGAGAATATGATAATATAACCCAATTTATTATAATACACAATCTAAAAAAAGTCCCAAACTTCTTTCTTCAAAAATACCAAAGTTGGTATTTCTACCAAAAACCATTTCCGATCGTTCAGTTATATGGCAGCAATAAAAGGAACTTCATTAATTCCTTGAAGTTCTGCTAGCCATGATTTGTTCAGTGAAATGTTGTGCTTTCTGTAGAGCTCGGTATTCACTAAGTACCGTAAATCTTCAAGGACCCGAGCGGGTCGAATAGTTTCAGTCATGAAATTGTGAGCGTACTCTAGTCTCCTTTTTCAATTGACTTGGATGACATGAGTAGAGTCGAAAGAGCGCGGAAGCACAGTCACAATATCAGGAACTGAAATTGGAACGCTCACTACTGCCCCTCTGATTCCGCATTGCCTTTCATAGCCGAGGGAAATAATCCTACATAAAAGGGATTCTCGGCGAAAAAAGGCGTTCTTCGAGGCAGGTTAGTCCATTTAAGCACTCAAGGATTTCTGGGAAGTCGAACCCATTAGAAAGGCAGAGTGATGGGATTTTGCCAAGAGAAATGGCACGACGACAAGTGTTGCAAAATTTATATTTGCCGAACGGACATTCGTCCTCTCGACGAATAGCACGCGCTCGTTCCGGATTTCGGTACTCAGGAATAGTCCTCCGCGTCGCATGGTCAGCAGTATTTTGCACCTGCTCTCGTCACCGCTCCTCGGAGTCTCGACGAATAGCACGCGCTCGTTCCGGATTTCGGTACTCAGGAATAGTCCTCCGCGTCGCATGGTCAGCAGTATTTTGCACCTGATCTCGTCGCCGCTTCTCCAGGTCTTCTCGGCGGGCCACATGTGCCTCCATGTCCCTTATCCGTTTGGGATTCTCGACGGGTCGCCCGTGCTTAGTCTGGGTCGTGCCGACGAACAAAATGCGATTCTGCGTCACGAATCCGTTCTGCGGAACGTATTTCTGCATTAGCCCTCCGGGTAGAATAGCTGCAGTGTTTTGCAACTGCTCTCGTCGCCGTTCCTCCGTGTTCTCCCGACGGTTCGCACGTGCTTCCATGTCCCGAACCCTCTCTGGAACACGGAATTGAAGATCCAGTCGCCGATCAGCATGTGCTGCAGTATCCCGAAGGCGCTCTAGATTGCGAATCCTTTCGCTGCGTCTCCTCTGAGCCCGTGCTGATCTCGTCGCCGCTTCTCCAGGTCTTCTCGGCGGGCCACATGTGCCTCCATGTCCCTTATCCGTTCGGGATTCTCGACGGGTCGCCCGTGCTTAGTCTGGGTCGTGCCGACGAACAAAATGCGATTCTGCGTCACGAATCCGTTCTGCGGAACGTATTTCTGCATTAGCCCTCCGGGTAGAATAGCTGCAGTGTTTTGCAACTGCTCTCGTCGCCGTTCCTCCGTGTTCTCCCGACGGTTCGCACGTGCTTCCATGTCCCGAACCCTCTCTGGAACACGGAATTGAAGATCCAGTCGCCGATCAGCATGTGCTGCAGTATCCCGAAGGCGCTCTAGATTGCGAAACCTTTCGCTGCGTCTCCTCTGAGCCCGTGCTGCGGAATTCTGCGCACGACTTTCCTCCTGTAAGTCTGGGTTGCTTGCTCGTACATTGGCGATGTGTTGCGAGTTCCTGTTTCTTATTTGCACCGAATTAGTAGCATTAGTTGTTAGTAGCGGGCTTTGCTGCGGTTTAAAGCAGCTTGGCGGCGTTGCTCCTGCGATGTACGGGAAACACGTGGCATTTTTTGCGTGCTGTTTGAAAAAATTCAAATTAAATTGTGAAAATGTAAACAATGGAAATAGGAAATTTACGAAGGATTAAATTCCTCCCTAAATTAACGAAGGATTAAATTCCTCCCTCATAAATTTCATATTAAGGGGAATATACTTACCAAAATATATGTTTCAACAGTTATTTAAAATATTTTTTAAACACACACTTTTTGTCACTGGTAAACAATAAAACTCTGCACTCTTTAATTTTAACAATGGCAAAAATACTATTCACGCACTTTAAATTAGCTGAATTTCAACTGGCAGAGTAACGTCCTCACCCAATTAAATTTTTTTTAGACTGATTTACTGATTAGTGGTTTTTTTCAATATATAGGCAAGATGGGTAATATTAAAAAAAAAAAACGTATAATCCCTTAACCCTTTAGGGTTATACAGTTACCCTTTTTGTCACGGCAATAAAATGTCAGGATCTTTTTAAATACCTGTTGTGTTATGAATTTAGGCGTTACGAATATTTACAATATTTTCTACAAATTTGAGGGATAATATGTTTCCAATTCAACCAATCACAAAAGATACCTTATATTTTAAAGTTACTCAGTTCCCATATAAATTGCATTCATACCTGTACTACCTGGTACGCAATTGAAAACCCTTGCACGTGTTCATTCAACGAAGGAGGATTTTCATTGAACCAATTGGTGGCAACCCTTACCTGGCATTACCTGGATTAGGTCATCATGGGAAAAACCCCTGGTTTTCTCGTAATAAAAAATTCGGGTGCTATTTAAAAAGTAAAGTGTTTTAAACTTAACAATGAAAATGAACACAATTTTATGATCTTTAATAACCTACTACCCATTTGTAAATGTACCAATTTATTTAACACGTTTATGTTTCGAAATATCTAAAAAAATGAAAAAAGAAATAAGAGAAGATGTAATTCATTGTAAGAAATAAGCTAATAAGCTAACTTCGGGCGGAGCCAAAGTTGATATACCCTTGCAGTTAAAACCAGATATATATCCTTATGAGAATATGATAATATAACCCAATTTATTATAATACACAATCTAAAAAAAGTCCCAAACTTCTTTCTTCAAAAATACCAAAGTTGGTATTTCTACCAAAAACCATTTCCGATCGTTCAGTTATATGGCAGCAATAAAAGGAACTTCATTAATTCCTTGAAGTTCTGCTAGCCATGATTTGTTCAGTGAAATGTTGTGCTTTCTGTAGAGCTCGGTATTCACTAAGTACCGTAAATCTTCAAGGACTCGAGCGGGTCGAATAGTTTCAGTCATGAAATTGTGAGCGTACTCTAGTCTCCTTTTTCAATTGACTTGGATGACATGAGTAGAGTCGAAAGAGCGCGGAAGCACAGTCACAATATCAGGAACTGAAATTGGAACGCTCACTACTGCCCCTCTGATTCCGCATTGCCTTTCATAGCCGAGGGAAATAATCCTCATAAAAGGGATTCTCGGCGAAAAAAGGCGTTCTTCGAGGCAGGTTAGTCCATTTAAGCACTCAGGGATTTCTGGGAGGTCGAACCCATTAGAAAGGCAGAGTGATGGGATTTTGCCAAGAGAAATGGCACGACGACAAGTGTTGCAAAATTAATATTTGCCGAACGGACATTCGTCCTCTCGACGAATAGCACGCGCTCGTTCCGGATTTCGGTACTCAGGAATAGTCCTCCGCGTCGCATGGTCAGCAGTATTTTGCACCTGCTCTCGTCACCGCTCCTCGGAGTCTCGACGAATAGCACGCGCTGTGGTGTCCCGTACCCGTTCCGGATTTCGGTACTCAGGAATAGTCCTCACGCGTCGCATGGTCAGCAGTATTTTGCACCTGATCTCGTCGCCGCTTCTCCAGGTCTTCTCGGCGGGCCGCATGTGCCTCCATGTCCCTTATCCGTTCGGGATTCTCGACGGGTCGCCCGTGCTTAGTCTGGGTCGTGCCGACCTTAGTCTTGTGCGACCAAAATGCGATTCTGCGTCACGAATCCGTTCTGCGGAACGTATTTCTGCATTAGCCCTCCGGGTAGAATAGCTGCAGTGTTTTGCAACTGCTCTCGTCGCCGTTCCTCCGTGTTCTCCCGACGGTTCGCACGTGCTTCCATGTCCCGAACCCTCTCTGGAACACGGAATTGAAGATCCAGTCGCCGATCAGCATGTGCTGCAGTATCCCGAAGGCGCTCTAGATTGCGAATCCTTTCGCTGCGTCTCCTCTGAGCCCGTGCTGAGACTCTCGTCGCAAACTGAAACTTCTACCAAGGTCTTTCGGCGCGACATGGCATGTTGCCATCCATGGTTCCGGCGACGCTTATCCGTTTCCGGATTTGATTATCGACGGCATTGCCTTTCGTAAAGCTTAGTCTGCGCTCAAGTGGCGCGACGAACAAAATGCTGATTGTTCGATTATGCTGTCACTTCACTTTGTGTGGGGAAATCAACGTTCTGCGGAACGTATTTCTGCCTTATTTATGACCGGGACTTTGGATCTTACGGGTTTTAGGGAATATACTTACCAAAATGCAGTATGTTTGCAACAGTTCTTCTTCAAATATTTTTAACCCGACGGTTTTTGTCACGTGGTAAAAATAACATTGCTCCCGATACCCTTCTCTGGAGGCATTGGAATTTTGAAGAAAAGTGCGCCGATAAGACATCTGCCTATAAAGCATATATATCCTTGATCAGGCACCTCCTAGAGTTGTATGAGCATGACCGTCTTTCGTCTGTCTGTCTTCTACGCTAAGCCCGTGCTGCGGAGTTTTAAAGCTATCGACTTGATCCTCTTGTACAGTCTGGGTTTTGCTTGTTCGTACATTGGCGGGATGTGTTGCGAGTATATCCTGTTTCTCCATATAACTGACCGAAATAATAGTAGCATTGGAGTTTTTAGAGTTAGCGGGCTAAAAATTGACATGCGGTTTAAAGCATTTTTGGCGGCGTTGCTCCTGCGATGTACGGGAAACACGATATAGCTTTTTTACCTGACTGTTTGAAAAATTCCCAAATTAAATTGTGAAAATGTAAACAATGGAAATAGGAAATTTACGAAGGATTAAATTCCTCCCTCATAAATTAACGAAGGTATTTGTAGAAATTAATTTTTATTTTTAGTGGCCTCATAAATTTCATTTTTATTTAAGGGATCGCTTTTAGGGGAATATACTTACCAAAATATATGTTTCAACAGTTATTTAAAATATTTTTTAAACACACACTTTTGTCACTGGTAAACAATAAAACTCTGCACTCTTGTTAATTTTAACACTGGCAAAAATACTATTCACGCACTTTAAATTAGCTGAATTTCAACTGGCAGAGTAACGTCCTCACCCAATTAAATTTTTTTTAGACTGATTTACTGATTAGTGGTTTTTTTCAATATATAGGCAAGTAGGGTAATATTAAAAAAAAAAAAACGTATAATCCCTTAACCCTTTAGGGTTATACAGTTACCCTTTTTGTCACGGCAATAAAATGTCAGGATCTTTGAAATACCTGTTTTACCTGTTGTGTTGTGAATTTAGGCGTTACGAATATTTACAATATTTTCTACAAATTTGAGGGATAATATGTTTCCAATTCAACCAATCACAAAAGATACCCTATATTTTAAAGTTACTCAGTTCCCATATAAATTGCATTCATACCTGTACTACCTGGTACGCAATTGAAAACCCTTGCACGTGTTCATTCAACGAAGGAGGATTTTCATTGAACCAATTGGTGGCAACCCTTACCTGGCATTACCTGGATTAGGTCATCATGGGAAAAACCCCTGGTTTTCTCGTAATAAAAAATTCGGGTGCTATTTAAAAAGTAAAGTGTTTTAAACTTAACAATGAAAATGAACACAATTTTA
Organism: Drosophila parabipectinata; assembly: GCA_018153455.1. NCBI lineage: Eukaryota > Metazoa > Arthropoda > Insecta > Diptera > Drosophilidae > Drosophila > Drosophila parabipectinata. The sequence continues at coordinate 54,448 of JAECYA010000007.1, forward strand.
TGACCTTTAATAACCTACTACCCATTTGTAAATGTACCAATTTATTTAACACGTTTATGTTTCGAAATATCTAAAAAAATGAAAAAAGAAATAAGAGAAGATGTAATTCATTGTAAGAAATAAGCTAATAAGCTAACTTCGGGCGGAGCCAAAGTTGATATACCCTTGCAGTTAAAACCAGATATATATCCTTATGAGAATATGATAATATAACCCAATTTATTATAATACACCAATCTAAAAAAGTCCCAAACTTCTTTCTTCAAAAATACCAAAGTTGGTATTTCTACCAAAAACCATTTCCGATCGTTCAGTTAAATGGCAGCAATAAAAGGAACTTCATTAATTCCTTGAAGTTCTGCTAGCCATGATTTGTTCAGTGAAATGTTGTGCTTTCTGTAGAGCTCGGTATTCACTAAGTACCGTAAATCTTCAAGGACTCGAGCGGGTCGAATAGTTTCAGTCATGAAATTGTGAGCGTACTCTAGTCTCCTTTTTCAATTGACTTGGATGACATGAGTAGAGTCGAAAGAGCGCGGAAGCACAGTCACAATATCAGGAACTGAAATTGGAACGCTCACTACTGCCCCTCTGATTCCGCATTGCCTTTCATAGCCGAGGGAAATAATCCTCATAAAAGGGATTCTCGGCGAAAAAAGGCGTTCTTCGAGGCAGGTTAGTCCATTTAAGCACTCAAGGATTTCTGGGAAGTCGAACCCATTAGAAAGGCAGAGTGATGGGATTTTGCCAAGAGAAATGGCACGACGACAAGTGTTGCAAAATTTATATTTGCCGAACGGACATTCGTCCTCTCGACGAATAGCACGCGCTCGTTCCGGATTTCGGTACTCAGGAATAGTCCTCCGCGTCGCATGGTCAGCAGTATTTTGCACCTGCTCTCGTCACCGCTCCTCGGAGTCTCGACGAATAGCACGCGCTGTGGTGTCCCGTACCCGTTCCGGATTTCGGTACTCAGGAATAGTCCTCCGCGTCGCATGGTCAGCAGTATTTTGCACCTGATCTCGTCGCCGCTTCTCCAGGTCTTCTCGGCGGGCCACATGTGCCTCCATGTCCCTTATCCGTTCGGGATTCTCGACGGGTCGCCCGTGCTTAGTCTGGGTCGTGCCGACGAACAAAATGCGATTCTGCGTCACGAATCCGTTCTGCGGAACGTATTTCTGCATTAGCCCTCCGGGTAGAATAGCTGCAGTGTTTTGCAACTGCTCTCGTCGCCGTTCCTCCGGGTTCTCCCGACGGTTCGCACGTGCTTCCATGTCCCGAACCCTCTCTGGAACACGGAATTGAAGATCCAGTCGCCGATCAGCATGTGCTGCAGTATCCCGAAGGCGCTCTAGATTGCGAATCCTTTCGCTGCGTCTCCTCTGAGCCCGTGCTGCGGAATTCTGCGCACGACTTTCCTCCTGTAAGTCTGGGTTGCTTGCTCGTACATTGGCGATGTGTTGCGAGTTCCTGTTTCTTATTTGCACCGAATTAGTAGCATTAGTTGTTAGTAGCGGGCTTTGCTGCGGTTTAAAGCAGCTTGGCGGCGTTGCTCCTGCGATGTACGGGAAACACGTGGCATTTTTTGCGTGCTGTTTGAAAAAAATCAAATTAAATTGTGAAAATGTAAACAATGGAAATAGGAAATTTACGAAGGATTAAATTCCTCCCTCATAAATTAATGAAGGATTAAATTCCTCCCTCATATTTCTATTAAGGTTTTTAAGGGGAATATACTTACCAAAATATATGTTTCAACAGTTATTTAAAATATTTTTTAAACACACACTTTTTGTCACTGGTAAACAATAAAACTCTGCACTCTTTAATTTTAACACTGGCAAAAATACTATTCACGCACTTTAAATTAGCTGAATTTCAACTGGCAGAGTAACGTCCTCACCCAATTAAATTTTTTTTAGACTGATTTACTGATTAGTGGTTTTTTTCAATATATAGGCAAGATGGGTAATATTAAAAAAAAAAAAAACGTATAATCCCTTAACCCTTTAGGGTTATACAGTTACCCTTTTTGTCACGGCAATAAAATGTCAGGATCTTTGAAATACCTGAAATACCTGTTGTGTTATGAATTTAGGCGTTACGAATATTTACAATATTTTCTACAAATTTGAGGGATAATATGTTTCCAATTCAACCAATCACAAAAGATACCCTGATATTTTAAAGTTACTCAGTTCCCATATAAATTGCATTCTATACTTTTTCTGTACTACCTGGTACGCAATTGAAAACCCTTGCACGTGTTCATTCAACGAAGGAGGATTTTCATTGAACCAATTGGTGGCAACCCTTACCTGGCATTACCTGGATTAGGTCATCATGGGAAAAACCCCTGGTTTTCTCGTAATAAAAAATTCGGGTGCTATTTAAAAAGTAAAGTGTTTTAAACTTAACAATGAAAATGAACACAATTTTATGACCTTTAATAACCTACTACCCATTTGTAAATGTACCAATTTATTTAACACGTTTATGTTTCGAAATATCTAAAAAAATGAAAAAAGAAATAAGAGAAGATGTAATTCATTGTAAGAAATAAGCTAACTTCGGACGGAGCCAAAGTTGATATACCCTTGCAGTTAAAACCAGATATATATCCTTATGAGAATATGATAATATAACCCAATTTATTATAATACACAATCTAAAAAAAGTCCCAAACTTCTTTCTTCAAAAATACCAAAGTTGGTATTTTTACCAAAAACCATTTCCGATCGTTCAGTTATATGGCAGCAATAAAAGGAACTTCATTAATTCCTTGAAGTTCTGCTAGCCATGATTTGTTCAGTGAAATGTTGTGCTTTCTGTAGAGCTCGGTATTCACTAAGTTCCGTAAATCTTCAAGGACCCGAGCGGGTCGAATAGTTTCAGTCATGAAATTGTGAGCGTACTCTAGTCTCCTTTTTCAATTGACTTGGATGACATGAGTAGAGTCGAAAGAGCGCGGAAACACAGTCACAATATCAGGAACTGAAATTGGAACGCTTACTACTGCCCTTCTGATTCCGCATTGCCTTTCATAGCCGAGGGAAATAATCCTCATAAAAGGGATTCTCGGCGAAAAAAGGCGTTCTTCGAGGCAGGTTAGTCCATTTAAGCACTCAAGGATTTCTGGGAAGTCGAACCCATTAGAAAGGCAGAGTGATGGGATTTTGCCAAGAGAAATGGCACGACGACAAGTGTTGCAAAAGTTATATTTGCCGAACGGACATTCGTCCTCTCGACGAATAGCACGCGCTCGTTCCGCATTTTGGTACTCAGGAATAGTCCTCCGCGTCGCATGGTCAGCAGTATTTTGCACCTGCTCTCGTCACCGCTCCTCGGAGTCTCGACGAATAGCACGCGCTGTGGTGTCCCGTACCCGTTCCGGATTTCGGTACTCAGGAATAGTCCTCCGCGTCGCATGGTCAGCAGTATTTTGCACCTGATCTCGTCGCCGCTTCTCCAGGTCTTCTCGGCGGGCCACATGTGCCTCCATGTCCCTTATCCGTTCGGGATTCTCGACGGGTCGCCCGTGCTTAGTCTGGGTCGTGCCGACGAACAAAATGCGATTCTGCGTCACGAATCCGTTCTGCGGAACGTATTTCTGCATTAGCCCTCCGGGTAGAATAGCTGCAGTGTTTTGCAACTGCTCTCGTCGCCGTTCCTCCGTGTTCTCCCGACGGTTCGCACGTGCTTCCATGTCCCGAACCCTCTCTGGAACACGGAATTGAAGATCCAGTCGCCGATCAGCATGTGCTGCAGTATCCCGAAGGCGCTCTAGATTGCGAAACCTTTCGCTGCGTCTCCTCTGAGCCCGTGCTGCGGAATTCTGCGCATGACTTTCCTCCTGTAAGTCTGGGTTGCTTGCTCGTACATTGGCGATGTGTTGCGAGTTCCTGTTTCTTATATGCACCGAATTAGTAGCATTAGTTGTTAGTAGCGGGCTTTGCTGCGGTTTAAAGCAGCTTGGCGGCGTTGCTCCTGCGATGTACGGGAAACACGTGGCATTTTTTGCGTGCTGTTTGAAAAAATTCAAATTAAATTGTGAAAATGTAAACAATGGAAATAGGAAATTTACGAAGGATTAAATTCCTCCCTCATAAATTAACGAAGGATTAAATTCCTCCCTCATAAATTTCATATTAAGGGACGCTTTTAGGGGAATATACTTACCAAAATATATGTTTCAACAGTTATTTAAAATATTTTTTAAACACACACTTTTTGTCACTGGTAAACAATAAAACTCTGCACTCTTTAATTTTAACGCTGGCAAAAATACTATTCACGCACTTTAAATTAGCTGAATTTCAACTGGCAGAGTAACGTCCTCACCCAATTAAATTTTTTTTAGACTGATTTACTGATTAGTGGTTTTTTTCAATATATAGGCAAGATGGGTAATATTAAAAAAAAAACGTATAATCCCTTAACCCTTTAGGGTTATACAGTTACCCTTTTTGTCACGGCAATAAAATGTCAGGATCTTTTTAAATACCTGTTGTGTTATGAATTTAGGCGTTACGAATATTTACAATATTTTCTACAAATTTGAGGGATAATATGTTTCCGATTCAACCAATCACAAAAGATACCCGATATTTTAAAGTTACTCAGTTCCCATATAAATTGCATTCATACCTGTACTACCTGGTACGCAATTGAAAACCCTTGCACGTGTTCATTCAACGAAGGAGGATTTTCATTGAACCAATTGGTGGCAACCCTTACCTGGCATTACCTGGATTAGGTCATCATGGGAAAAACCCCTGGTTTTCTCGTAATAAAAAATTCGGGTGCTATTTAAAAAGTAAAGGGTTTTAAACTTAACAATGAAAATGAACACAATTTTATGACCTTTAATAACCTACTACCCATTTGTAAATGTACCAATTTATTTAACACGTTTATGTTTCGAAATATCTAAAAAAATGAAAAAAGAAATAAGAGAAGATGTAATTCATTGTAAACAATAAGCTAACTTCGGACGGAGCCAAAGTTGATATACCCTTGCAGTTAAAACCAGATATATATCCTTATGAGAATATGATAATATAACCCAATTTATTATAATACACAATCTAAAAAAAAGTCCCAAACTTCTTTCTTCAAAAATACCAAAGTTGGTATTTCTACCAAAAACCATTTCCGATCGTTCAGTTATATGGCAGCAATAAAAGGAACTTCATTAATTCCTTGAAGTTCTGCTAGCCATGATTTGTTCAGTGAAATGTTGTGCTTTCTGTAGAGCTCGGTATTCACTAAGTACCGTAAATCTTCAAGGACTCGAGCGGGTCGAATAGTTTCAGTCATGAAATTGTGAGCGTACTCTAGTCTCCTTTTTCAATTGACTTGGATGACATGAGTAGAGTCGAAAGAGCGCGGAAGCACAGTCACAATATCAGGAACTGAAATTGGAACGCTCACTACTGCCCCTCTGATTCCGCATTGCCTTTCATAGCCGAGGGAAATAATCCTCATAAAAGGGATTCTCGACGAAAAAAGGCGTTCTTCGAGGCAGGTTAGTCCATTTAAGCACTCAAGGATTTCTGGGAAGTCGAACCCATTAGAAAGGCAGAGTGATGGAATTTTGCCAAGAGAAATGGCACGACGACAAGTGTTGCAAAATTTATATTTGCCGAACGGACATTCGTCCTCTCGACGAATAGCACGCGCTCGTTCCGGATTTCGGTACTCAGGAATAGTCCTCCGCGTCGCATGGTCAGCAGTATTTTGCACCTGCTCTCGTCACCGCTCCTCGGAGTCTCGACGAATAGCACGCGCTGTGGTGTCCCGTACCCGTTCCGGATTTCGGTACTCAGGAATAGTCCTCCGCGTCGCATGGTCAGCAGTATTTTGCACCTGATCTCGTCGCCGCTTCTCCAGGTCTTCTCGGCGGGCCACATGTGCCTCCATGTCCCTTATCCGTTTGGGATTCTCGACGGGTCGCCCGTGCTTAGTCTGGGTCGTGCCGACGAACAAAATGCGATTCTGCGTCACGAATCCGTTCTGCGGAACGTATTTCTGCATTAGCCCTCCGGGTAGAATAGCTGCAGTGTTTTGCAACTGCTCTCGTCGCCGTTCCTCCGTGTTCTCCCGACGGTTCGCACGTGCTTCCATGTCCCGAACCCTCTCTGGAACACGGAATTGAAGATCCAGTCGCCGATCAGCATGTGCTGCAGTATCCCGAAGGCGCTCTAGATTGCGAATCCTTTCGCTGCGTCTCCTCTGAGCCCGTGCTGCGGAATTCTGCGCACGACTTTCCTCCTGTAAGTCTGGGTTGCTTGCTCGTACATTGGCGATGTGTTGCGAGTTCCTGTTTCTTATATGCACCGCATTAGTAGCATTAGTTGTTAGTAGCGGGCTTTGCTGCGGTTTAAAGCAGCTTGGCGGCGTTGCTCCTGCGATGTACGGGAAACACGTGGCATTTTTTGCGTGCTGTTTGAAAAAATTCAAATTAAATTGTGAAAATGTAAACAATAGAAATAGGAAATTTACGAAGGATTAAATTCCTCCCTCATAAATTAACGAAGGATTATATTCCTCCCTCATAAATTTCATATTAAGGGACGCTTTTAGGGGAATATACTTACCAAAATATATGTTTCAACAGTTATTTAAAATATTTTTTAAACACACACTTTTTGTCACTGGTAAACAATAAAACTCTGCACTCTTTAATTTTAACGCTGGCAAAAATACTATTCACGCACTTTAAATTAGCTGAATTTCAACTGGCAGAGTAACGTCCTCACCCAATTAAATTTTTTTTAGACTGATTTACTGATTAGTGGTTTTTTTCAATATATAGGCAAGATGGGTAATATTAAAAAAAAAACGTATAATCCCTTAACCCTTTAGGGTTATACAGTTACCCTTTTTGTCACGGCAATAAAATGTCAGGATCTTTTTAAATACCTGTTTTACCTGTTGTGTTGTGAATTTAGGCGTTACGAATATTTACAATATTTGCTACAAATTTGAGGGATAATATGTTTCCAATTCAACCAATCACAAAAGATACCTGATATTTTAAAGTTACTCAGTTCCCATATGAATTGCATTCATACCTGCACTACCTGGTACGCAATTGAAAACCCTTGCACGTGTTCATTCAACGAAGGAGGATTTTCATTGAACCAATTGGTGGCAAACCTTAACAATGACAATAAACTTAACAATGAAAATGAACACAATTTTATGATCTTTAATAACCTACTACCCATTTGTAAATGTACAAATTTATTTAACACGTTTATGTTTCGAAATATCTAAAAAATGAAAAAAGAAATAAGAGAAGATGTAATTCATTGTAAGAAATAAGCAAATAAGCTAACTTCGGGCGGAGCCAAAGTTGATATACCCTTGCAGTTAAAACCAGATATATATCCTTATGAGAATATGATAATATAACCCAATTTATTATAATACACAATCTTAAAAAAGTCCCAAACTTCTTTCTTCAAAAATACCAAAGTTGGTATTTCTACCAAAAACCATTTCCGATCATTCAGTTATATGGCAGCTATAAGACATAGGCGACCGATCGTTATGAAATTTGGTAGGTCGGTTTATCTGACCAAAAAAAGAATCGCTACCAAGTTTCAGTTTTGGATTATTTTGGATTATCTGAACAAAAATATAATCTGTACTAAGTTTCAGAACAGTCTATCTTCAAGAACAGTCAGTCAGTGACAGTTAGTCTATCTTCAAAAACACAAAAGTTGGGTCATTTCCGATCGTTCAATTATATGGCAGCTATAAGATATAGTCGACTGATCCTTACGAAATTTGGCCTGTTGTATTATTTTGCCAAAAATAGCTCTCGTGTAAAATTTGACACTCTCTAACTCTAAAAACACCAAAGTTATACCATTCCGATCAATCAGTTGCATGGCAGCTATAGGATATAGTCGGCCGATCCCGGCCGTTCCGACTTATATAAGTTAACTGAAGTTAACCGAGCAGCGGCAATGTCCGATTATTTAAGAGCTCGCTCTGGCCAAACTGCTGACACAGCGTCTGGCCGGAAGCCCATGCATAGCGGCAAGCACTGCACATTTCCGTGGCCGCTATGAATTACTTTTTGTTAGCTTTAAGTTTCAGTTTGTGTCAGAGTCTCATACAATAAAGAGCACATAAAACCAATCTCCGGCACTGCCGTTAACTTGTAAATTCATTTGTTGAATTGGTCACCGCGCCTTAAGGGCCGTGACAACGGGGCAAGTGCTCCCATCATAACTCCCGTCACAGAACGGATCTCCCCTCGGCAACCGCCAGGGAACTCAACCACTACCCACAAGGAGTAGCAACACCCCCGGCAACCGCCAGGGGTAATTACTTTACAACATATCTCCCGCATCTACGGCATCACCGACTGCAGCGAGGGATAACCAACAACAACATCATATGTCAAACACCCAAATTATATTATTTGGCGCCCAACGTAAAAAACCATGTAAGTGAGCACTTTTATTTACACAGTTTTTCTAAGTCTGCATGAATTTTTCTTTGTGTATTAAAAAATAAAAACAAAAAAAAAGAAAGGAAGATAAGAATAGTAAAATATTGTGCCTTACGCTAATAAAAAACTGCAGCTATTCCGTAAAAACTGCAGCTGTACTATTCCGGATTCTACTCGTGACGCTGTATGGGGAGAATACACAGATTCGCACCTATGCACTGCTGGATGAAGGATCGTCTGTCACGCTCATCGACGACGAACTCATCCGCAGCCTAAACTTGAAAGGTGAGAGTCGCCAACTGTACGTGCAGTGGTTTGGTGGGAAATGTGCCAAAGAGGACACGAAAGTGGTCAGCCTGCAGATCAGTGAAGCGGGCAAGCCAAAGTGCAATGGGCTGAAGAACGTGTACGGAGTAGCCAACTTGAACCTTCCGATGTAGAGCCTGAGTCGGGAGAATCTAAAGGCAGTGAAGGCGAATGCGCGTCTATTAGTGAAGCCGTATAACAATGCGACGCCAAGAATCCTAACTGGGCTGGATCATGCGCATCTTGGAACACCCCTCAAAACAAGAAGCTATGGATCTGGAGGACCATTTGCAGCAGCCACCGCACTTGAATGGGTGGTGTATGGACCAGTGAACGGAAAGGCGAGCTCGCCGGTCCAGAGTTCGTGCCTTCTGGAGAAGATGGTCAGCGACTATTTCGAAATCGAAAATTTCCTATTGTTAAATAGAAGGGAAAGGATAACTAAAAGTTCATTCCACATAGTTTCAACAGCGAAAAGGGCAATGAAAAACGTTGGAAAACCAAATTGTCTTATCATAGCAATTTATTTTTTTTGTTCAGTTTCCCAATGAGCTGGTGCAGACCGTAAGCCTTTGAGGATGTGGTAGCCATCATGATGTTGCATAAGTCTGTCAACAAATGACTCATCCCGCAGATTACCAGCGGTAACCGCCCCTGACTTTTTGGGTAAAGCAATTGAAATCGAATTTTGTATACGCTGAATTTCGTAAAATTTTAGGAAGGAACTTTAGGAAGGAGGTTAATCTGTACTAAGTTTCAGTACAGTCTATCTTCAAAAACAGTCAGTCAGTCACAGTCAGTATATCTTCAAAAACACAATAGTTGGGTCATTTCCGATCGTTCAATTATATGGCAGCTATAAGATATAGTCGACTGATCCTTACGAAATTTGGCCTGTAATATTATTTTGCCAAAAATAGCTCTCGTGTAAAATTTGACACTCTCTAACTCTAAAAACACCAAAGTTATACCATTCCGATCAATCAGTTGCATGGCAGCTATAGGATATAGTCGGCCGATCCCGGCCGTTCCGACTTATATAAGTTAACTGAAGTTAACCGAGCAGCGGCAATGTCCGATTATTTAAGAGCTCGCTCTGGCCAAACTGCTGACACAGCGTCTGGCCGGAAGCCCATGCATAGCGGCAAGCACTGCACATTTCCGTGGCCGCTATGAATTACTTTTTGTTAGCTTTAAGTTTCAGTTTGTGTCAGAGTCTCATACAATAAAGAGCACATAAAACCAATCTCCGGCACTGCCGTTAACTTGTAAATTCATTTGTTGAATTGGTCACCGCGCCTTAAGGGCCGTGACAACGGGGCAAGTGCTCCCATCATAACTCCCGTCACAGAACGGATCTCCCCTCGGCAACCGCCAGGGCACTCAACCACTACCCACAAGGAGTAGCAACACCCCCCGGCAACCGCCAGGGGTAATTACTTTACAACATATCTCCCGCATCTACGGCATCACCGACTGCAGCGAGGGATAACCAACAACAACATCATATGTCAAACACCCAAATTATATTATTTGGCGCCCAACGTAAAAAACCATGTAAGTGAGCACTTTTATGTACACAGTTTTTCTAAGTCTGCATGAATTTTTCTTTGTGTATTAAAAAATAAAAAAAAAAAGAAAGGAAGATAAGAACAGTAAAATATTGTGCCTTACGCTAATAAAAATATGGAGGTATTCTGTAAAAACTGCAGCTGTACTATTCCGGATTCTACTCGTGACGCTGTATGGGGAGAATACGCAGATTCGCACCTATGCACTGCTGGATGAAGGATCGTCTGTCACGCTCATCGACGACGAACTCATCCGCAGCCTAAACTTGAAAGGTGAGAGTCGCCAAATGTACGTGCAGTGGTTTGGTGGGAAATGTGCCAAAGAGGACACGAAAGTGGTCAGCCTGCAGATCAGTGAAGCGGGCAAGCCAAAGTGCAATGGGCTGAAGAACGTGTACGGAGTAGCCAACTTGAACCTTCCGATGTAGAGCCTGAGTCGGGAGAATCTAAAGGCAGTGAAGGCGAATGCGCGTCTATTAGTGAAGCCGTATAACAATGCGACGCCAAGAATCCTAACTGGGCTGGATCATGCGCATCTTGAAACCCCCACTTAAAACAAGAAGCTATGGATCTGGAGGACCATTTGCAGCAGCCACCGCACTTGAATGGGTGGTGTATGGACCAGTGAACGGAAAGGCGAGCTCGCCGGTTCAGAGTTCGTGCCTTCTGGAGAAGATGGTCAGCGACTATTTCGAAATCGAAAATTTCCTATTGTTAAATAGAAGGGAAAGAATACCTAAAAGTTCATTCCACATAGTTTCAACAGCGAAAAGGGCAATGAAAAACGTTGGCAAACCAAATTGTCTTATCATAGCAATTTATTTATTTTTTTCAGTTTCCCAATGCAAACCGTAAGCCTTAGAGGATGTGGTAGTTATCATCATGTTGCATAAGTCTGTCAACAAATGACTCATCCCGCAGATTACCAGCGGTAACCGCTCCTGACTTTTTGCGTAAAGCAATTGAAATCGATATTTTTATAAGTTAACTTAAGTTAACCAAGCAGCGGCAATGTCCGATTATTTAAGAGCTCGCTCTGGCCAAACTGCTGACACAGCGTCTGGCCGGAAGCCCATGCATAGCGGCAAGCACTGCACATTTGCGTGGCCGCTATGAATTACTTTTTGTTAGCTTTAAGTTTCAGTTTGTGTCAGAGTCTCATACAATAAAGAGCATAAAACCAATCTCCGGCACTGCCGTTAATTTGTAAATTCATTTGTTGAATTGGTCACCGCGCCTCAAGGGCCGTGACAACGGGGCAAGTGCTCCCATCATAACTCCTGTCACAGGAAGGATCCCCCCCCCGGCAACCGCCAGGGATCTCAACCACTGCCTATAAGGAGTGGCAACACCCCCCCTGCAACCGCAAGGGGTAATTATCTGAACACGAACCTCCTACATCTGCGGCATCACCGACTGCAGCGAGGGATAACCAACTACTACATAATTACACAAATCAATTCATATGTACTGGCGCCCATCGTAAAAGAACCATGTAAGTGAGCACTTTTATTTACACAGTTTTTCTAAGTCTGCATGAATTTTTCTTTGTGTATTAAAAAATAAAAAAAAAAAAAAAAAAAAGAAAGAGAGAAAGACAAGAATAGTAAAATATTGTGCCTTACTTTAATAAAAACTGCAGCCCCAGAAAATTAAAAAAAATTTTTTTAAATTAATCTTTATTAGTTGGCTGACGGTTTAGCATTAACATTTTTTACCTATTATAAAATATTTAAACCATTTCATTTGTGAACCAATTATTGTCCCAATATTGTTTGCATTTCTGTTTTTGTGAATAAATAAATGAATATTCTATATAACACAAAAAGTGCGGTATAAAAATTCCTAACCAAAACCAAAAAATCGCTGGCGGAAAATTTTAAATTTCAATCGGAAATAATTCATATAATCGCGTGTATTTAATTCAGCTTTTATATGTCTTTTTTGTTACACAAGAATTCTTGGTATTAGCCGCGCAGTTTTGGTTATTTATTTTTCTTTTCCGTTTTGTTTCCCCACTCCACTTTCGAGAACACGATACGGCCGCGCATGCAGCGTGGCACTTTGTTTTTTTTGTTGTTTTTTTCTCTGTTTGCATAAGCGGCGGCTCAGTCCCCGCGCACCCCTCGCCTTACCGCTACTTGACACAGCAGTAGCGCAACTTGACGAGCCCGCACACATAACTGAAGCGGCAGCTCAGCCCCCGCGGCCCCTTCACCAGTCCCATCGCCTCCATCGGCACATAATTCATACATAAATATTTTTTATTTCGGGCGACTTTATAGCCGCAGCTCCACATGAGCAATCCGTTTCAACAATATAGAAACATAAGACAACTCTCTGGCGATTCTGAGTCGGAGACCGAAGGGCCGGCCAGATCTTCCACCCCTAAAAGCGTTAACGCTAGCGCTCCCATACTCGCGAACATGGCTTTCAGCGTGGAACAGATGACAGCCACCATACAGGCGGCCGATCAACATGCTGTTCAAGAAGCCAATATCGAACACCAGCGCAGAGAAAACGAAATGCGCCTGGCTATACACCGTCTGACCTTACTGGTCAACGAAACACAAATCGCTCCCGCTCAAGCGGAGGCTCCCCAAATAAAAAAGTATGAGCCTATAAAAATTAGGAACGACATTAAGTGTGACGAGCCCCTAGACGCCGTCAAGTCCCTCCCCGAATTTTCAGGAGCACAGGAAGCATACGTCTCATGGAGACAAGCGGCAGTAGCCGCATATTACATTTTCAGAAATTACGAACATAGCTCGCGCCATTATCAGGCGGTTATTATTATTAGGAATAAAATAAGGGGCCCTGCCGATGCCGTACTGTCTTCGTTTGGCACTGTACTAAATTTCGACGCGATTATAAATCGACTCGATTTTACGTACAATGATAAGCGGCAGATGCACGTTATCGAGCAGGAAATGGGTACTCTTAGGCAGGGAAATATGACCCTTCTCCAATACTACGACGAGGTCGAGAAAAAACTCACCTTGCTCACCAACAAAGCTACCATGTCGTACGAAGCCTCGGCGGCAAAAAGTTTTGTGTGACAAATTCCGGGATGACGCACTCCGAGTATTTATCTCGGGGCTTAAGCGCAGGCTCACGGATGTCCTTTTCTCGGCAAAACCGAAAGATATGCCTTCAGCTCTCGCTTTGGCACAAGAAGTGGAATCCAACCACGAAAGATACTCCTTCGCGGCTTCTTTTGCCAAAAGCCAAAAGGATAAAGATAGGAAACAGCACCCGAAAGCGCAAGAGTACCGACAGGCCTCTGCGCAGACAAATGCACAAACAAATGCTGCAAAAAATCCGTACTACGTCAAACAACACAAGGCGCAAGTACACTCCGCCCCACACAGTGGAGGCGCTCCTGAACCCATGGACATCGAAACATCGCTGTCCAAAATGCTTAGGCCATCCCAGGCCCCGGGGTACCAAAACAGGAAGCCGGCTGAGTCCGATCGATCTGCCCCACACAAAAGGCAGAGGGTTAATCACGTCGCGCAGGGCGCGAGCGAAACTGGAACAAATATGCCGCCGCAGCTTCAAGCGCGGCCCAGGAAATTGACGACGACGCTATTAATGATTACGATTCGGACGTCATAAATTTTTTAGGGGAAGTGCCTGCTACCCGTCATCAGACGAAGAGTAGCAGGTGTAGAAATGAAGCTTTTAATAGACACGGTCGCGTCAAAAAATTTCATCCGTCCATACGAGGGATTGAAAGGCGTCCGCCCAGTAGATTCGCCATTCTCAGTACATTCCATCCATGGCGTCACCACAATAACAAAAAAATGCTTTGTTTCCATGTTTAACTTGAAGGCTACGTTCTTCATTCTACCAGATTTGTCCTCCTTTGATGCCATCATCGGACTTGACCTGCTAAAACAAGCAGGGGCATCTCTTAACCTAGCTTCCGGGCACCTCAGATGGGGCACCGAGACGGAAAAGCTAGAGTTCCAATCATGTCCCAATGTAAATTTCACTGAAGTGGACTGCTCTAGCGCACCACCTTTGGTCAGAAAAGCATTTTCAAAAATGCTAAGCGACAGGAAAAACGCCTTCGCAAGCCCAAATGAGGCGTTACCTTACAACACGTCTGTGGTAGCCACCATCAGGACAGTTGATGAGGAGCCCATTTATGCCAGACCCTATCCGTATCCGATGGAAGCGGCAGATTTTGTCAATGACGAAATCCAAGACCTTCTAAAAAACGGCATAATCCAGAAGTCGAGTTCCCCCTACAATAACCCGATATGGGTAGTAGACAAAAAGGGCACCGACGAAGCTGGAAACCGTAAAATGCGGCTAGTATTAGACTTTCAAAAATTGAACGAGAGGACAATACCGGATCGCTACCCTATGCCAATTATCCCTATGATACTAGGGAATTTGGGCAAAGCCAAATACTTTACAACGCTCGATTTAAAGTCCGGCTGCCACCAAATTATTCTGGCAGAACGTGACCGTGAGAAAACTTCCTTTTCCGTAAACGGGGGAAAATACGAGTTCCGTCGACTGCCATTCGGGTTAAGAAATGCTGCCAGCATCTTCCAAAGAACCATCGACGACGTACTGCGAGAACAGATTGGCAAATTTTGCTACGTCTATGTCGACGATGTTATCGTCTTCTCAGAGGACGAAAACGCCCACATACGACACGTGGACTGGGTTCTAAAGAGCCTTCACGACGCTAACATAAGAGTGTCAGCGCAGAAATCGGTCTTCTTCAAAAAAAGCGTAAAATTTTTGGGGTTTGTAGTCACCAACGAGGGGACCACGACAGACCCGGAAAAGGTCAGGGCCATTAAAGAATTCCCTGAGCCCAAAAACGTTTTCGAAGTAAGATCATTCATGGGCTTGGCTGGCTATTATAGATGCTTTATTAAAGATTTTGCATCAATAGCTAAGCCCATTTCGAGCATCATAAAAGGGGAGCTCGGAAATGTCAACAGACACAGATCCAGAAGCATCCAGGTACAGTTTACCGAGCCGCAACGGCAAGCTTTTGAAAAGCTACGTAACATCCGGGCCTCTGAGGATGTCATCCTCAGGTACCCCGACTATAAAAAGGCGTTTGATCTAACGACAGATGCCTCAGCGTATGGCATTGGCGCGGTGCTTTCACAAGAGGTCCGTCCCATCACTACGATCTCTAGGACCTTAAAGGACAGAGAAGTTAACTACGCTACCAACGAAAGGGAGCTGTTAGCTATAGTTTGGGCACTAGAGAACCTGCGCCACTACCTTTATGGGGTCAAAGATTTAAACATCTACACTGACCACCAACCGCTGACCTACGCGGTATCGGATTCCAATCCGAATACAAAAATTAAAAGATGGAAAGAACGCATCGATGAGTGTGGTGCCAAAGTCCATTACATGCCTGGCAAGGCCAACCTAGTTGCAGATGCCCTCTCGAGGCAACAAATCAACGTTGTAGAAGAAGAAGAGGCATTCTCAAGCGCGGCCACAATTCACAGTGAGCTGTCGCTTACCCACACAATTCAATCCACGGACAAGCCCCTCAATTGCTTTCAAAACCAGATAATTCTGGAGGAAGCACGCTCTCCGTCAAAGCGGAACTTCGTTCTCTTTGGTAACAAGAGACGGCATATTATTGACTTCACTCACGAGGAGTCATTGCTGGAGGAGCTCGCAACCATAATAGTTCCTAAAGGCGTAAACGCCATTCATTGCGATCTGCATACGCTCGCAGTGATACAGGACAAACTAATCCGACAATTCCCTGCCACCAGATTCTGGCACTGCAAAAACCGAGTAACGGACATTTTTGCACTTGATGAAAGGCGGGAAATTCTTACTGTCGAGCACAACAGAGCTCACAGATCTGCCCAAGAAAACGTGAAGCAGGTACTCTCCGAGTACTACTTCCCGAAAATGGCCAAGCTAGCGAACGAAATAGTCATTTCGTACAAGACTTGCGCCAAGGCAAAATACGACAGGCATCCGAAGAAACAAGAGCTTGGCGAAACCCCAATCCCATCTCAAGTAGGAGAAATGCTGCACATAGACATCTTCTCCACGGATAAAAAATATTTCCTTACGTGCATCGACAAATTCTCGAAATTTGCCGTAGTCCAACCAGTTCCCTCTAGGACCATAGAGGATCTCAAACCAGCATTACTACAGCTGATGAAACTTTTCCCTAAGGCCAAGGTCGTATATTGCGACAACGAACCATCGTTGAACTCGCACACCATCGTGACCATGCTGGAAAACCATTTCGGCGTTAGCATCTCAAATGCTCCGCCCCTACACAGTGTCTCCAATGGACAAGTGGAGCGTTTCCACAACACTTTGGTAGAGATTGCTAGATGTCTTAAAATCGATAAAGGCATCAGCGATACCGTAGAGCTGATACTTCTGGCCACTGCCAGATATAACAAGTCCATCCACTCGGTCATCGACAAGAGATCGGCTGACGTGGTTCAGGCACAATCAAGTGAGCCACAATATGAAATTCAAGATAAAATTAAACTCGCCCAAGACAAGCTCCGGGACAGAGAAAACGCTTCCCGCCAAAATAGAGTATTCGAGGTTGGCGAGAAAGTCTTAGTGAAGTCCAACAGACGCCTAGGCAACAAACTCTCACCATTATGTGAAGAGAAAACCGTTGAAGCGGACATGGGGACCACAGTCCTCATTAAGGGGAGGGTGGTCCACAAAGACAACCTTAGGTAGGCCGAGCGCGACCTGTTATCGCTCGCCTGATAAGCTCACTTTTCATTATCTTTTTTCTAGCCACTAGGCATAAGTTTTGCGCCCTTTATTATTTTAATCATGCTTTGGTGGTGGGCTACCCAACTTCAACAAAATTCATAACACATCAAAATTACAGGTTTTCAACCATATCCCTGATTCTCCTTTTGGCCACAACTTCGGCACGCGTCACGGACTATTCCAAAGCCAAATACATTCCCATCGTTGATGGGCGAATCCTGATATGGGAGGAATTTGCCTTTGTAAAGCACTCAGCAAATCTCTCGGAATATAGGCGCGTCATCGAAGAAACTAATGGGATGACCGTCATGTTCCCGCAATCCCACATGCAGAAACTCCTAGTTGTTGACGTCGCCCACCTACGCGACATGCTCGACTCTTTGAGCGTCCATCATAGAGTAGCAAGAAGTTTAGACTTCTTAGGGACTGCGCTAAAGGTGGTGGCAGGAACGCCGGACGCAGAAGATTTTGAAAAAATTAAATTTAATCAATTCCAATTAGCAAATGCAAACAATAGGCAGATTAATATTAACAACAAAGTACAAATTCAAATCAATAAAATTTCCGCTACCGTCAACCAACTTCTGAGGTCAGCAAAAAAAGTCCCAAATTGATACTGGGCACCTATTCGAGATGCTTTTAACTCGAAATAGGATGATAGCAATGGAGCTACAGGGTTTGATGCTAGCAGTAGCACTTGCCAAAGTTAATATTGTTAGCCCCAGCATTCTAGATCATGCAGACCTGGAAGGTGTGTGGATGGAAGAGCCCACCGAGACCGCGATTAGGGATGTTTTGTCCGTATCGTCCGTTAAGATCTTACAGTCCGATAACATATTACATTTTATTATTAAGTTTCCAAAGATAAGGTCGGCCTGCAGCAAAATTACCGTTTTCCCAGTGTCACATCACGACACCATGCTCAGGCTGTATGATAACGT
Source organism: Drosophila parabipectinata (assembly GCA_018153455.1). Classification (NCBI taxonomy): domain Eukaryota; kingdom Metazoa; phylum Arthropoda; class Insecta; order Diptera; family Drosophilidae; genus Drosophila; species Drosophila parabipectinata. The sequence goes on from JAECYA010000007.1 coordinate 72,492, forward strand.
CATTGCCGAATGCAACAGTGAGATCCACACCGTGGAAAAGTGCTCCCCGACATCAGGAGCTACATTTTGCCGATTGGCTCGCAGAAGATCATGCGCCCAAGAGCTTCACGCTGGAGGCACGGCGCATTGCGAGGTCCAGCAAAGCGATTTACACCCCATCACTTATGTTGATGAAGGAATAGTAATTGTGAATGATCGCTCGGCTCACGTGTGTGTGGACAATGGCACCTGTGCCCATATAAAAGGCACATATCTCATCACGTTTGAAAAGAGTGCCATGGTCAACGAAACCCGATTGGTCAATCATGACACAGCCCAGAAGAGGGCTCTAGGAGTGGCCAGCTCACCTTCCCTGAACATCACCATGGAACGTGACGTTCTTAGCCTTCCATACCTTCACCGACTGAGTGAACGTAATCTGGAGCACATCCACCAGCGACTACATCAGTTGGTGTTCATAGCGGGAGCAATATGCTGCGCTTTAATTTGCATCGGCTTGACCTATCGGCGAGTCACTCAGGCCCGAAAAACCGCGGCCCAGCTGAAGGAGATGATTGCCCAAATAGGGTCGGCCGAGGGCGGCCTCATTCTTGAGGGGGGAGTATTAACTGAAGTTAACCAAGCAGCGGCAATGTCCGATTATTTAAGAGCTCGCTCTGGCCAAACTGCTGACACAGCGTCTGGCCGGAAGCCCATGCATAGCGGCAAGCACTGCACATTTGCGTGGCCGCTATGAAATTCTTTTTGTTAGCTTTAAGTTTCAGTTTGTGTCAGAGTCTCGTACAATAAAGAGCATAAAACCAATCTCCGGCACTGCCGTTAATTTGTAAATTCATTTGTTGAATTGGTCACCGCGCCTCAAGGGCCGTGACAACGGGGCAAGTGCTCCCATCATAACTCCTGTCACAGGAAGAAGTTGGAAAGGAAAGTTCCTCTGCGTCTTCGTCAAGCGTTAAGCTTGTTGGCCGATGACATTCACCCGGTGCCAATGCAATGCGCTGAATTGCAGTATCATTAATTTCCAATAATGTTTCATGGCCCCCGGGATTTAAATTTTCTTCGAGCTCTACAGCATTTTGAAATAGGTGATTCTGCTGAAGAAGTTGTTCTACTGCTTCGCAATCTGATTCATCCGCAATAAAAGGAACTTCATTAATTCTGTTCTACTAGCCATGATTCGTTCAGTGAAATGTTGTGCTTTCTGTAGAGCTCGGTATTCACTAAGTACCGTAAATCTTCAAGGACCCGAGCGGGTCGAATAGTTTCAGTCATGAAATTGTGAGCGTACTCTAGTCTCCTTTTTCAATTGACTTCGAAAGAGCGCGGAAGCGCAGTCACAATATCAGGAACTGAAATTGGAACGCTCACTACTGCCCCTCTGATTCCGCATTGCCTTTCATAGCCGAGGGAAATAATCCTACATAAAAGGGAGCATAAAAGGGATTCTCGGCGAAATAAGGCGTTCTTCGAAGCAGGTTAGTCCATTTATGCACTCAGGGATTTCTGGGAAGTCGAACCCATCAAAAAGGCAGAGTGATGGGATTTTGCCAAGAGAAATGGCACGACGACAAGTGTTGCAAAAGTTATATTTGCCGAACGGACATTCGTCCTCTCGACGAATAGCACGCGCTCGTTCCGGAGTTCGGTACTCAGGAATAGTCCTCCGCGTCGCATGGTCAGCAGTATTTGGCACCTGCTCTCGTCGCCGCTTCTCCAAGTCTTCTCGGCCGGCCACATGTGCCTCCATGTCCCTTATCCGTTCGGGATTCTCGACGGCTCGCCCGTGCTTAGTCTGGGTCGTGCCGACGAGCAAAATGCGAATTCTGCATTAGCCCTCCGGGTAGAATAGCTGCAGTGTTTTGCAACTGCTCTCGTCGCCGTTCCTCCGGGTTCTCCCGACGGTTCGCACGTGCTTCCATGTCCCGAATCCTCTCTGGAACACGGAATTGAAGATCCAGTCGCCGATCAGCATGTGCTGCAGTATCCCGAAGGCGCTCTAGATTGCGAATCCTTTCGCTGCGTCTCCTCTGAGCCCGTGCTGCGGAATTCTGCGCACGACTTTCGTCCTGTAAGTCTGGGTTGCTTGCTCGTACATTGGCGATGTGTTGCGAGTTCCTGTTTCTTATTTGCACCGAATTAGTAGCATTAGTTGTTAGTAGCGGGCTTTGCTGCGGTTTAAAGCAGCTTGGCGGCGTTGCTCCTGCGATGTACGGGAAACACGTGGCATTTTTTGCGTGCTGTTTGAAAAAATTCAAATTAAATTGTGAAAATGTAAACAATGGAAATAGGAAATTTACGAAGGATTAAATACCTCCCTCATAAATTAACGAAGGATTAAATTCCTCCCTCATAAATTTCATATTAAGGGACGCTTTTAGGGGAATATACTTACCAAAATATATGTTTCAACAGTTATTTCAAATATTTTTTAAACACACACTTTTTGTCACTGGTAAAAAATAAAACTCTGCACTCTTTAATTTTAACACTGGCAAAAATACTATTCACTCACTTTAAATTAGCTGAATTTCAACTGGCAGAGTAACGTCCTCACCCAATTAAATTTTTTTTAGACTGATTTACGGATTAGTGGTTTTTTCAATATACAGGCAAGATGGGTAATATTAAAAAAAAACTTATAAACCCCTGGTTTTCTGGTAATAAAAAATTCGGGTGCTATTTAAAAAGTAAAGTGTTTTAAACTTAACAATGAAAATGAACACAATTTTATGATCTTTAATAACCTACTACCCATTTGAAAATGTACAAATTTATTTAACACGTTTATGTTTCGAAATATCTAAAAAAATGAAAAAAGAAATAAGAGAAGATGTAATTCATTGTAAGAAATAAGCTAATAAGCTAACTTCGGGCGGAGCCAAAGTTGATATACCCTTGCAGTTAAAACCAGATATATATCCTTATGAGAATATGATAATATAACCCAATTTATTATAATACACAATCTAAAAAAAGTCCCAAACTTCTTTCTTCAAAAATACCAAAGTTGGTATTTCTACCAAAAACCGTTGTTTACGTGAGGGGCCGTTGTGCCGCAACTTTAAGAGCGCACCCGCGTTGAAGAGCGCACCAGCACTGAAGAGCGCACCCGCGCTGAAGAGCGCATCCGCGCTGAAGAGCGCATCCGCGCTGAAGAGCGCATCCGCGCTGAAGAGCGCATCCGCGCTCGCCCAGCTTTGCGCTCTCGCTCTTTCGTCGGTCGTCGTTGATCGTATTCTTTTCTATTACCGTTGCCTGTTTTCTTTCTAAGTTAAGTTTTTAGTTCGATGTACGCAGCCAATAAAGCTGAACGCGCTTCTTTTGGAAATTATTGAAGACGTTATCCGTTATCTCTCCGTTATCCATTCGCTTGCCAAAGGTCGAGGCATATGTGCATCCACATACATACGCACATACATATTTTTTTGGTGCAATTAATCCGCTAAAAACTTGCAAGTGAACAGTGAAATTGTGTGGTAACAAAAAGAAGGCATAATTAATATTGGCCACCGGTGTGAATTAGTTCCGGAATTTCCAAATTCCTAACATTAACCGAACAGTCCGCCGCTGTCGTAATATTTGTTTTTTATCTTCCTCAATCAGTGTCATTTTTTACACCACATAACTTTTCTGTTCCCCCAATTATACAGTCCACTTATCAAAGCTCCACTGTGCCAACATATGCCCACATGCCCTTACATATATCCGTACCTGCATGAATGTCCATATATTTTCTGCCTCCAATTTCAGGAAATATATAACCGATAAAATTTAACCTATACAGTCTACTTATCGTCGTTCCACTGTGCCATCATATACCCCACATGCCCTTGCCCTACTTGCATGTATGCCCATATATTTCTCAATATTTTCTGCCTCCAATTTCAGGAAATATATAACCAAACAAATTTAAAAAAAAAAAATCAATTAATTATAAATTTATTTATTTATAATTATAACTACAAAAATGTATTTAATTCGTATTTTCCGTCCGAGCAAAGGGCCAGGGTTTTTAATTCACCTTTCCGGCCACTCAATAATTAAAGTCGAAAATTTAATTATCTAAAAAAAATTATAATTAAATAATTTAATTGTCGATCTTCTTTCTGAACCTCAATTATTAAGATCGACAATTAAATTATTTAATTATAATTTTTTTTATAATTAAATAATTAATTTTTTGTGATAATTAACTTCATTTTATTAAAACTTGGGTTTTTCAACACCACCCTTCTGACTCCATAATAGTTAAATCCGCCAATTAGGCAAAAATTAATTATTTATTTTTTTTGTGTTAAGGATGTAGTCTAATGTTCCGGCCTACTTTTTAGAGGTTATTTCAAAAAAATTTTTTTGTTAGAAAAAATAATGCGATCGTTTCCATTTTCAAATATGTTTTTATAGGCATCATAAACTATATGAAAATATTTAGTTAAATTTATTCTTGTGTAATTTAATGCACCTTATAGCATGCCAAAGTATGCATATAAAAAAAAAGGTAGGTCCCTGGCGCAGGTGATTCCGACTGCTAGAGTCATCCGAAACAAAAAATTATAATTAACAATTAATTAACAATTATAATTAATTATAAACAAAATGGCGAACTCAACAAAAAAATTTAAAAAATTTATCTTAAATTAATGATAAAAAAAGAACTTATCATTAAAAATAAATGATTCGAGTACGGGACAGAGGTGTTACTTTTTAGAACAACATATCCAAATTTCAGCTAGATCGGTACCATAGAATTTTGTGAATCACCTGCGCCGCACACAGAAATGTCGTTCCGAGAAAAACGCGTTTGAAGTTTAGACGCTACCGAGAAACTCATACTTTTCGGTATAGGTGCGCTCTCGATTATGGGCTGTATCTCTGTCATTATTTAATATTTTTATTTGAAACTTTAACAGTACATTCTTTCGAAATATGTGAAAAAAAAAAAATCGATTTTTTCAACCTCACACATGAGACTACATCCTTAAATCCATGCCAAGGTGAAGTGCACCTTTCCGGCTCCGCAAATTCAAAAATAGTCAGGAATTCAATATTTACGTACGGGCCATACTGGTCGAAATATAAATATACATCAATTTTCTCATCAATTTTTTCCCCGAACGAGCACGAATTTTCCGGTACTTGTCCAATTTCCGTTCCGTCAGTTTCCTAACGCTGCTTTTACTCTGCATCTGGCAACATCCGCCTAGAATCTCAACAAACCTTGGCCCATCTGGTTTTTTTTTGTCTTCCGGAAGTTTCTCCCACATCCGAATTGTGCCGCATCCGACGTTCCTCTCGACATCGGCGCTACTAATTCCCACTTGGCCTTGCAAATGCATTTCGTCCGAGATCTCACCGGTCTCATCACATTAGTGACCCGCTACCGCTTCGTACGAACCACCTATTGCGCACGTCAGTCGACAAGCGCTGACCAGCGAATTGGTGTCTGAGAATGCCCACGGGAGACGACCAAAAGCCACGTCCGATCCCAACCATCCGTTTGCACAGATCTCAATCCGCTTCTCCGCGGACGCCTCTTTTAAAGCCTAAGGCGTACAGTGCCATTCCAAGGGCAAAGAGTGACGAATCCGTCAACACAATCCCCGGTCCTTCACAGAGGCAGACTCGTTCCGTTGCAAAAATGGCTCAAAGTGCGGTCGACGTGGCGCTGAAGAAATTCATCGCCACAACAGATAGAGTTAGCCAATTTGAGGCCAACATAAATACGCCGGGCGCCAGAGAAACGGAAATGGGCTCCCAGTACATGTGCGAAGTCCATCGGGACCAAATTCGGGCACTGAGGGAGAAGGTGGAGAAAAGCTATGAGAGCTGCTCCGATTTACTAGCCGTGTCAGACGACAATGTGGCCACCTCGACAGTGCTGGAATCGAAGTACAACTACTGTTACTCCGTCTATTCGAGATGTATTGCCCAGCTTTGGGAGAAAATTGCTTCCCAATCCACTCAGGCGTCAATGTCCACACGCCCGCGCCTACAGGCTGCCGGTTACCTCCGGTGGATACCGAGGTCTTCGCTGGTGATTATCTTCGGTGGCCCACCTTCAGAGACTTGTTTACGGCCATTTACATCCAAAACTCGTGGCTCACCCCGGTAGAGAGGTTGTTCCACTTACTGTCCAAAACAAGTGGTGACGCCCACGCCATTGTTTCTAAGGCTCCGCTTACCCATGAGGGGCAAAGCCTCACAGACCGCTTTGAGAACCGGCGGCTATTGGTCAATAGCCAGTTGAAAATCCTTTTCAACCTCCAGGCTATTTCTCAAGAGTCCGGGGTCGCGCTGAAGGAGCTGCAAGCCAACATTCAGAGTTTTCTGACAGCCCTAGAAATGTCCTCCATTATTGTTAAGGCTTGGGACTGTCTCCTTGTATTTATGATTTCGTCAAAGCTCCCCAAGGTCACACTTTCTATGTGGTTGCAATCCGTACATAATAAGGCCGAGATTCCAACATGGAAGGAATTAGATAACTTCCTGACAGAGTGCCATCGCACTCTGGAGGCCATCGACGACGTCAGGCCTAGTGGCTCCGTGCAATTTCCGCCAAGGTCGGGACTTCCTACTGCCCCTGCTCGGAGGCTCACTTCATACGAGACTCGAGTGGTTCCGGGCCAAAAGGGCTGCGATCTCTGTTCGAGGGAGGACCACCCCATTCGCTTATGTCCGCGTTTCCTAGAAATGGATGTAAAAGGGCGCTCTGACTACATAAGGAGGAAGCAGTTATGCTTAAACTGTTTTGCCCGAGGGCACCAGCAGCGAGACTGCACGAGCGCCCATACCTGCTTCATATGCCACAGCAGACAGCACACCCTCTTGCACCGCGGCAATCCATTCGCAACCGCTCCAAGTCCGCCTACGCAGCTTACCGCTCCAAGTCCGCCTACGTCAACAAACGGCTCAGAGGATCGGTCGAATGTGCAGGTGTGTTTCGCTTCCGGGTCAGGAGCCGTCCTACTGGGCACGGCCCGTATCAACGTGTGCCATTTGGGGTGCACCGTCCAGGCACGAGCACTGATAGACTCAGGCTCCGAAGCGACGTTCATAACGGAACGACTGTTCAACCTCGTCAAGCCTCCCTTCAAGACGATTCAAGCCCAGATTTCCGGCCTCAATCAGACCATTTCCGCGCAGTCTACTAAATTGTGCCATTTTTCCATTCGGTCGCCGTCTAGACCCGGGCTACAATTAGAGACTGCGGCTTACGTTCTTCCGCAGTTGGCAGGAAATCTGCCATCATATCCGTTTTCGCGAGATCTTCTCAAGGGGCTGCCCGACATTCCCCTGGTGGACCCTAACTTCTTTGAGAGCTCCCAAATCGATGTGTTATTAGGAGCTGACATTCTTCCGTCCATTCTCCTCGGTAATTCCAAGGCTAACATCTGCGGGTCGCTTCTCGGTCCCGCAGCGTGTCTGTTTTTTCCGCACGAGTTGCCCGCAGCCTCGGTGACTCACTGGTTCAGTGGGACTCACTGGTGGCAATCAGCTGATGATCCGACTGATCCGGGCCAGATTCTGGATTCCAAGGTCATATTCAGCACGATGTCGCCTTGCCCGTGCAACGCCCAGTCACTGGAGAGCAGATGTACTCGAGGTACACAATCCTACCGATGCCGAGTCTGCAATGGGATCCATCCATTGAAGAGGTGTCGGCGCTTCCTACGTCTTAGTGCCGAGGAGCGGCTCCGAGCGGTTCTCGTGAACCGCTATTACTCGAGCTGCCTGGCCCACGAGCACTCCGACGGATCCTGTCGCTGTGGGGACGGCTGTAAGACGTGTGGTCAGGATCACCACACGCTGCTGCACCCCGTGAACAAGGAGCACCGGTCACCGCCTGCGGGAGACAGTACACGGGGTGTCTCGCTCTCTCGTCGGCCGTCATCCGCCAACTCCCAGCGCGGTTCGGGTGCTTCTCGCCCTGCGTCCGCCACTTTCCGGCATTCCCAAACCGATCCACGGCCGCCGACTTCCCGGCACTCTTCGATAACTCCTCGGCATTCTTCCGCCACTGGCCGGCAGCCGTCAAGTGCTCCACTGCATTCGTCCGCCACCCATCGGGTGCCGTCCACCGCCCGTCCGCCTGCGTCATCCGCGCCTAGGCAATGTTCCTCCTCTCCTCGAGGGCCTCGCAGGACGTGGTCGCTGCGCCCTCCCTATCGTCACTGCTGAATCGGAACAGCGACAACACCGGGACCCGGATCTTCGACACGGGGGCCTTTATCGACCCGTGTACGCCCTCTAGCTGCAATGACGCATAGCTAGCGACGAGGGATCTGTTGCAACCCGAGCGATTGCAAGGGGGGGGAGAATGTTTAGGTGAGGGGCCGCTGTGCCGCTCAGCTGAACTTAAGAGCGCATCCGCGCTGAAGAGCGCACCAGCACTGAAGAGCGCACCCGCGATGTGCTGGTGCGTTGTGTTGCGAGTTACTGTTTCTTATTTGCACCGCATTTTGTTAGTAGCGGGCTTTGCTGCGGTTTAAAGCAGCTTGGCGGCGTTGCTCCTGCGATGTACGGGAAACACGTGGCATTTTTTGCGTGCTGTTTGAAAAAAATTCAAATTAAATTGTGAAAATGTAAACAATGGAAATAATCGATTTATATACTAATGGAGTTATTGATTTAGATAAATTTTTCCAATGGCTTGAAATGCAAGCCGGTATACATAAAATCAGCCAACTCAAAGTGGCACCGTGGGAAAATATCTTTGAATATACTTCAATAGATAAATTTAAATTAATGGGCAATAAAATATTGAAAACATTAAGAGTAGCGCTACTCAACCCGGTGACCCAAATAACAAATTTAAAAGAAAAAGAAGCAATTTTGTCTACATATCATGATGATCCAATTCAAGGAGGTCATACTGGCATATCAAAAACTTTGGCCAAAGTAAAAAGACACTATTACTGGAAAAGCATGTCTAAAGATATAACTGAGTTCGTAAGAAAATGTCAAAAATGCCAGAAATCCAAAATAACTAAACACACAAAAACCCCTTTAACAATTACAGACACACCAATAAATGCTTTCGACAGAGTGATAGTGGACACTATTGGTCCACTGCCAAAATCAGAAAATGACAATGAGTATGCAGTCACTTTAATATGTGATTTAACTAAGTATTTAGTTGCCATACCTGTTCCGAATGAAAATGCCAATACTGTCGCTAAAGAAATATTTGAATCTTTTATCCTGAAGTACGGTCCAATGAAGACGTTCATTACGGACATGGGAACAGAATATAAGAATTCAATTATAGACGATTTGTGCAAATATTTAAATATTGAATATTACATCCACAGCACACCACCACCAGACAGTTGGAACAATACAAAAAAGTTATAGAACTTTTAATGAATACATACGATCTTACATATCGGCTGATAAAACTGATTGGAACGTATGGCTTCAATATTTTGTCTTCTGTTTCAACACGACCCTCTGTATGGCTTAAACATATTGTCCATATGAGCTAGTATTCGGTAAAACAAGTAATTTGCCAAAACATTTTAACAACATAGATAGTGTAGAAGCACTATATAACATAGATGACTATGCTAAGGAGAGTAAATATAGATTAGAAGTAGCCTATAAAAGAGCTAGAGTTATGTTAGAAGCAAATAAGAATAGAAATAAACTACTATACGATCATAAAGTAAGAGATATAGATATATCAGTGGGTGACAAAGTTTTATTAAAAAACGAGACAGGTCATAAGTTAGATTCTAAACATACAGGTCCGTATATAGTAACGGAAATAGGAGATAGAGAAAACATAGTTATAACAAATGATAAACATAAGAAACAAACAGTTCATAAGGATATATTAAAAATCTTTATTTCATAAATAGCACTTAGTATGGCCATACAAAGACACACATACGTAGATAAATAAATACACATTTTCTTTTAATAATTTCATTTTCTATGATTCTAACCACATAAAACAAAACAAATAAATAAAAAAAAAAGATGTATTAATTAGAAATTTTTTTGTATAAAAATAACTTCATTATATTACGTTATTTTTCAAAAGGAGGTAGATGTAGTATGCACATATATTGAATACCCACTGTACCGAGAGTACTTAAATGGTACGCACTGTAACACATTGTTGCAGTGTTTACTAATCCAAAGTCCCGGTCATAAACCCTAAGTGGCCGAAATATGAACCGATCGTTATGGCTTAGCCCGCACACAGAAAGTGCTAGTGTCAGCATAATCGTAACAAACGGTCAGCATATGCATACCCCTCGCCCCTCCACTTGAGAGCGCATAACAACGTATATTATTATATTCCTTTATACATAAGTACATAGCCGTCTCTCTGCCGCCGCCAGCGAGCAGCGCTGCTATGAGACTTAGCCTTACTTAGACTTAAGAAATATTGTAAAAGAACAGAGACGTTTTGATCGTTGGAGCGGTACCGCAGCTTCTTCTTCCAAATAAAAATCCAACTAAAACTTAACCCCTGGAATTATCATTTTATCACATTTATCTCTGTGTGAACTCTATCAGAGCAGTTCCTACCGAGTTCATTAGGGTTCTTACAGGTTGGGGTTGGGTGTCCAAAGCGCAAGCATCTCATGCACCTTAAGGGCATCGAGATATATGGGCTATGCGTAGTTTTTCGTATCCAATGTTAAGATATTCTTGGAGGGTAAGCAAAGCAAACGTTATAATGATTAGACCAGTTTTAGTCGTGAATTGATCGTTTTTATACCCTTGCAGAGGGTATTATAATTTTGTCCGAAAGTGTGCAACGCAGTGAAGGAGACATCTCCGACCCTATAAAGTATATATATTCTTGATCAGGATCACCTTCTGAGTTGATATGAGCATGTCCGTCTGTCGGTCTGTCTGTCTGTCTGTTTCTACGCGAACTAGTCTCTCAGTTTTAAAGCTATCGACTTGAAACTTTGCACACACCCTTCTTTCTTTTGCACGCAGTATATAAGTCGGAACGACCGGGATCGGCCGACTATATCCTATAGCTGCCATATAACTGATTGATCGGAAATGGTATAACTTTGGTGTTTTTAGAGTTAGAGAGTTCAAATTTAACATGAGTGTTATTTTTTGGCAAAACATTAAGACATACCAAATTTCATAAGGATCGGCCGACTATATCCTATAGCTGCCATATAACTGAACGATCGGAAATGACCCAACTTTCGTGTTTTTGAAGATAGAAAGCTGGAATTTAATGCAGATTCTATTTTTGTTGATCCTATTTCAGTTGATCAAACCTACCAAATTTCATAAGGATCGGCCGACTATATCCTATAGCTGCCATATAACTGAACGATCGGAAATGGTACTTGGTAGAAATATCAACTTTCGTATTTTTGAAGATAGAAGTTTGGGACTTTTTTTAGATTTTTTATTATAGTTAATTAGTTTTATTATGATGTAATCTAAGGATCGGCCAACTATATCCGATGTTTGCGATATATATCCGGTTTTAACTGCAAGGGTATATAAACTTCGGCTCCGCCCGAAGTTAGCTTTGCTTTCTTGTTTTTCAATATTTTTCGTACTTCGGCGACTTCTTGTGGTTTTAGTTCGCCTAAGATTTCTGCTTCGCTTATGTTGCGAAGTAGGTTGCAATATATGACTCCTATGTTGAAATTTAGGATTTTGTGCTTAGAGACAGTTACTTCAATGTTTGCAATTTTGGTTTAATTTAAGGATGTAGTCTCATGTGGAGGTTGAAAAAATCGATTTTTTTTTGTCACATTTTTCGAAAGTACTGTTTATTAAGAATGTACTGTTAATGATTCAAATAAAACAAGAAAGGAAAGCTAACCTCGGTCGGAGCCGAAGTTGATATACCCTTGCAGTTAAAACCGGATATATATCGCAAACATCGTATATAGTTGGCCGATCCTTATGAGAATATGAGAATATAACTCAAGTTATTATTATATAGAATCTAAAAAAATCCAAAATTTCTATCTTCAAAAATACCAGAGTTGGCATTTCTACCAAAAACCATTTTCGATCGTTCAGTTATATGGCAGCTATAAGATCAGCCGGTCGTTATAAAATTTGGTAGGTCGGATTAACTGACCAAAAATAAAATCTGTACCAAGTTCCAGCTTTCTATATTTAAAAACACAAAAGTTGGGTCAATTCCGATCCTTTCAGTTGTATGGCAGCTATAGGATATAGTCGGCCGATCCTTATGAAATTTGGTAGGTCTGATTATCTGACCAAAAGTAGTATTTGTACGAAGTTTAAGATTTCTATGTTCAAAAACACGAAAGTTGGGTTATTTCCGATCGTTCAGTTTTATGGCAGCTATGGGATATAGTCGGCCGATCCGATCCGTTCCGACTTATATACTGCGTGCAAAGAAAAGAAGGGTGTGTGCAAAGTTTCAAGACGATATCTTTAAAACTGAGAGACTAGTTCGCGTAGAAACAGACAGACAGACAGACGGACCGACGGACACACGGACATGCTCATATCAACTCAGGAGGTGATCCTGATCAAGAATATATATACTTTATAGGGTCGGATATGTCTCCTTCACTGCGTTGCACACTTTTGGACAAAATTATAATACCCTCTGCAAGGGTATAAAAGTTGCTGATGCTCAGCCAATACCCGAGAATCGCCCTACCATTGGCTATAAACGCTCGACCAAGTATCGGTTTTTTTAGACTGTATATGACTTCCCTATCCTTATGCCAGATTTTAAATTTTTGTACCGCACTAGTCGTCGAGATTGATTTAAGCATGTGTATTTATTTTTTTCAATGAACCCTGCCAATACGAGCCATGAGGTTAAACAAGAAAGAAAAGCTAACTTTGGGTGGAGCCGAAGTTGATATACCCTTGCAGTTAAAACAACATAGCAAACATCGGATATAGTTGGCGGAGCCGAAGTTGATATACCCTTGCAGTTAAAACCGGATGTATATCGCAAACATCGGATATAGTTGGCCGATCCTTATAAGAATATCATAATAAAACCAATTAATTACAATAAACATTTAAAAAAAGTCCCAAGCTTCTATCTTCAAGAACACCATAGTTGGTATTTCTACCAAAAACCATTTCCGATCGATCTGTTAAATGGCAGCTATAAGATATAGGCGACCGATCGTTATGAAATTGGATAAGTCGAATTAACTGACAAAATATATAATCTGCATTAAATTCCAGCTTTCTATCTTCAAAAACACGAAAGTTGGGTCATTTCCGATCGTTCAGTTATATGGCAGCTATAGGATATAGTCGGCCGATCCTTATGAAATTTGACATGTCGTAATGTTTTGCCAAAAAATAACACTCATGTCAAATTTGAACTCTATAACTTAAAAAACACTAAAGTTATACCATTTCCGATCAATCAGTTATATGGCAGCTATAGGATATAGTCAGCCGATTCCGGTCGTTCCGACTTATATACTGCGTGCAAAGGAAAGAAGGGTGTGTGCAAAGTATCAAGTCGAAAGCTTTAAAACTGAGAGACTAGTTTGCGTAGAAACAGACAGACAGACGGACAGACGGACATGCTCATATCAACTCAGGAGGTGATCCTGATCAAGAATATATATACTTTATAGGGTCGGAGATGTTTCCTTCACTGCGTTGCACACTTTTGGACAAAATTATAATACCCTCTGCAAGAGTATAAATGTCAAATATGACGAATGAGCGATACAGCCCATAATCGAGAGCGCGCCTAAACCGAAAAGTATAAGTTTCTCGGTAGCGTCTAAACTTTAAACGCGTTTTTCTCGGAACGACATTTTTGTGTGCGGCGCAGGTGATTCACAGGTGGTGATCCAAAATTCTATGGTACCGATCTAGCTAAAATTTGGATATGTTGTTCTAAAAAGTAACACCTCTGTTCCGTACTAGAATCAATTATTTTTAATGATTAGTTCTTTTTTTATCATTAATTTAAGATAAATTTTTTTAATTTTTTGTTTTGTGGGTTCGCCATTTTGTTGTTTATTGATGAAAATATTTTATTCTAGTACGGGACAGAGCCATAAGCTTACAAAACAATAACACAGCGCGACAGTGATTTGGAACTTTTGAAGAAACCTAGTAGGAATTGTTCATTAGGTCGAGTATAGTATAAAACCATGTTTGAAATTTTTCATACACCCTCAAATCTTGATTTATTTTGAAAAAAACGGTTTTTTCGAAAGTGTTTTGCTCTTAAAAATTCCTGAACGCGTAATTTTGGGAATACATCTTTAATTTATTTTTATTTCTTTAAATGCAATTTTACAAGCGCTCCGGAGTAAAAGTGTGTGAAAGAAAGGAATAGGCGGAATGGAATTCCTATGAAGATTGGACTGACTTGTTTTGGAAAAAGCGTTATATCCTTTCTGTTTAAATAAATTAAAGATGTATTTTTTTCAAAAGCTGCAACATTTAACTATTGAAAAATGTTGTTTTGTGTCATGAGGAGTTGCCTTAAACGGCTCCCCAAACGCGTAGGTCCGAAGAAAGGGGTACTTCAAAGGCCTTGGCTGTGGCTAACGGAACGTTTTATTCTGTAAATTCATTAAATTAGTTTACAATTCAAAAATATCTCTTCTTCTTACCGCAGTGTGCCCTCCTACAATTCACAAAACAATGAAAGGCACTTTTCGGCGGCATTCACCGCGAATAATAAGCCCGTACTTCAATGGGCTAAAAATCGAATAACTTAAAAATACTAAATTTCCTACTAAAACTGACTTAACTATCGATAACAATGTTTTGACCGTCGACATCCCCGACCCTGTGAAGACCCGCTTCACTCAAATCTAAAACTGCAAGTTTAGAGGCGGGCCGCAACATTGTCCAAGATAGTCCATTAGCTTCTCTATCCATCTTCATCAGCTCCGCTGTAGACCTCCTCCTCGATGCCCTTGCGCCACTCTCGTCTGGGCAAGGCAGGATCGCAGACGAAGACCATATCGCCCTGGCGGATGAGCTCCGTTCTCTGGCACCACTTCTCGCGGCGCACAAGCGTAGGCAGGTACTCCATGGTGGGACTCCACATGGTCCCTCGGCGCGACTTCTTCCAGGGTATGGCGCAGCACTCGCTTGACGCAATGCCCCATCTGCTCCCATACTCCGCCTCTGTATCCTCTCCGTCTCGAACGCGTCTCCAAATCGTCTGGCCTCCTTGTCGGCTCCCACGAAGTTCTTGCCCACCTCGTACTCATCCGGGTCTCGATCGTCGTTACCATCTCTCCAAAGGAATCGTTGGGAACATCGATCTCCAACCTTGGCTGTAGCATCAAAGACAAGCCGGACCTTACCAGGCTTGTTCGGGTTTTTGACAAATACCATTGCTTGTCGCTTTTCACCGCGACCTCATCCGGCTGCAACTTCCTCGCATATCCTTTGGACACGTAATCCTTGATCCGATCATATTCTAGCGCCAACGGTCCGTTGCGCTTCAACTTCTCGACGTTGATCAGCCGTCTGTGTGCCACCTCATACCTCCGTGGCAGCACAGCGTGGTCATCCTTCCAGAGCAACCCCGTCTGGTCGCGACGCCCCACTTTCACCGTCGTGTCGTCGAGGATCCTTTGGGCCCGCGCGTCGTCGCTGGATGCGACCGGTGGCGCGAGCTTCACACCAAAGCCTTCCATTTCGACGTAGTCCTCCACCATCTTTCCCATCGTGTCATCCACTGACACGGCTAGAAGGCAGGACCTCGGTGACGGCGTAGTTGATTGTCCACTTACTGGCCCAAACACAACCCATCCAAGCTCGGTTGCGGCCGCAAACGGTCCCTCTCTGGCAAACCGCCTCGTCCTAAGTGGCAATCCCAGATGACCATAATCCAGTCCGATTAGCAACTTCGGCACCACGTTGCTGTAGGGACACAGCCGACTCCTGGGTCCTCTCGTGGTCCCTGTAACCACCTCGTGGCGAAGACCTCCTGTCCAGGCTGCGTCTGGAAACTGGTGACATCTGGTTTCCTCCGTTGTGGCGCCTGAAACCACCTCGCTGCTCCGGCCGTCTTCGCCCTTCGTCCTCTTCATGTAGCAGACGGTGATGCAATCTGCGGCATCCGTTGATCTGGCACTCGCCATGCACATCGCAGGATCTGGCCGCATGCCCACTCCGTAAGCATGGGAAGCAGAGCCGATGCCTCTTCACCATGCTCCATCTGCCCGGTGGCGAAGCTCCAATGAATTCGCTGCAGCTCGTCGTAGCATGTTGACCTCCACAAATTGGACAACCTCCATGCCGGTCATCCCGCTGCTCGTATCCGTTCTGATCCACGCTCGCGTGTAGAACTCGACGCCTCGGCGCTACAGTGGGAAAGGGCTAGATCGATGCAGCGTGCCTGGCCCAATCCACTCGTTTGCTGGTGGGAAGCTCTGCCACAAGCTCCTCCATGAGTGTGGGGCTTCCCAGATGTTGCTCCGCCTTCGCCGACTGCAAGAAGGCCGTGAGGTTACTCACTCTGGTTGCGAAGGGGACGATCCTCGCCAGTTGCTGCTCCGAAATCGGCTGCACCTCTCGCACGCTGTTCAGCTGGCTGCGTATTAGCTGCTCCGGTCGGCCAAACCTAAACCGCAGCTGCTCCATTACGGCTCTGACGTTTGCAGGGTGAATCAGCAGCGACTTCACTGTCTCGCGTGCTTCATCCTTCAGCGCCTTCAAAAGCCTCTGGTTGTTCTCCAGATCCGTGCAGTTGTACCTTGGGTCGTCTCTACAAATGCACAATTAAAGATGGTCCAATCCTCGGGCTGCCCTCCAAATATAGGAAAGTCCGGGAGCCTCCTTGGTCCATTTGCTTGGGTTCCATTCGGCGTCATCCAGGCGTAGGATCCAACAAATGGTAATACAGTTGCTACGTTGTGGATGCTCCCGCCCGGTAGCGCGAATCCATGCGCTGTCTGCGCAGCACTTGTAGCACACAGTTGGTTGCTAGTCGTTAGCAACGGTGGTCCACTCCAAGATGGCGGCAGCGCGTAGGTCCCACTGGTCGCACCGAATCTGTTATATGGGACCGGCCCGTCCCCGTTAGATGGGGCCTCACCGTTCGATGTGGCGGCTAATGGCGGTCCGCTCCACGATGGCGGCCGCTCCGACGCTCCACTGTTGGCGCCATTTGCGCTTGGGCCAACTGCGATTGGCCCACCTCCGGCTCTGAGCTCGCAGCTGTGACAGCAGTACTCCTTGGTTGGGACGCTACTGTAGTCGCCGTAGTGGCTGGGCGAGAAATGGCCGCCGCCGTGGTTATGTTCACCCGCGGCCGGTTTTCTGCTGCACTACTCGCTGGCTGCTGATCCGCTCGCGTTGTAGGGGTGGCTTCCCCTCCGTTCAGCCGGGAACTCCTCCTGGGGGAATGCTGCATCTCCAAGTGTCCAAATAAATATAGTCCAAATATGGCGCTGCCCTAGCGCTCCAAAATGGTGCTGCACTAGCGCTCCAAAATGGCGGACCTGTGCCGTCTGGCTGCTGCCGCTGATGCTCGGCGCTCCTTGCGCCTCCTGACCGCTGGTGCTTGGCGCTTGTTGCGCTTCCTATCCTGACGCTGGCTGCGTCTCCAGAACTGACGCCGACTGCGTCTCCGTGTCGCTGGCTGCGACTCCGTCCGTACTCAGTGTTTGGCGCTCCTTGCGCCGTCTATGTCGCTGGCTGCGACTCCTCTGCTGGTACGGGAACGACGCTCCGTGCGCTCTTGGCAACTCTCTAGCTGGTCGTCGAGCCGTCCTCCAGCGCAAGTTGCCCTTGCAGTCTCCCTAGGACTGCGAATAAAAGCTGTTGTTTTGTTTTTTTTTTTTTTTTTTTTATATTAAGTTAATTCCTGTAGTGGAAGGATTATTTGGCCTCCCCGTTTAGACGGGTTAACGCCACAGCCAATGTATGAAATCTTATTTCAGGAGATCTAAAAAATTGCGCTTGTATTAAAGACAATAATTTTTATAAATTAATTTTGGCTTGCTTTAAGAACGACGTTATCGATATGTAGTTGTCGATTGGTTCATTTACAAAGAAGCGATAAATATCATTATATTTTAAAAGTGTTGGAAAATGGCGGCGAATGCTTGAGTATTTTGTACAATTTAAAATAAGATGTGAAATATTTTCCACTGCATTGCATGTGTCGCAAAGAGCATTGTCAAAAATATTCAATTTGGATAAAGTGAACTTATCGAACGCATGTCCGCTAAGGATTCTATTTAATTGTTTTGTGTCTAAACGGTCGAAAATATCCGTTTTATAGAACCAGGGTTTCTTGGTGATGAAAGGCCTAAAGTTTGAATAGCCTTTATTACGTTCCATAGAGAAAACGTTATAGTCTCTTTCCCAATCATCTTGAATATAATGAAAAATATAGTTGATCGCATCACTCAATGTCCATCTAACATATTTGAAGGAGCCGTGTATAGAAGCGTTTTTTGCTGCTCTATCAGCAATTTCGTTTTCCCAAATATTTGCATGGCTGGGTATGTGGTGAACTACAACCTTTGAGAGCGTGGGACAACTTTCGATTTTGGAGAATATTTCCTGGGCAATATAATTGTTGGAGCCGTTATTTTGTAGAGTTTGTATAGCGCCAAGGCTATCCGTCAGTATGGCTATCTTTGGGAAGCAGTTGGAAATTGCAAAATCAATGGCTTTTTCCAAGGCTAAAAGTTCAGCGGTCATAGACGACAGCTTTTGTTAGTAAAGAAACTATCAACAGTATTTGACTTTGAATGAACAAATGCATAACTTGTAAAATTTTCCGAGACTGAACCGTCCGTGTAAAAAATTTCCATGTGTAAGTTATTAAAAGAATTCAATTTTTCGTTCAACAAAGTAAAAACAATGACTTCATTAGCTTGCTTTTTGTTAACGCAGGTACCTTTAAAAAAATTTGTGTCTAGGGATAATTTGCGAGGAAAAGTAAAAATAGGGTTGATGGGAGCAATATGATTAAAAATGTTTATATATTTAGAATAAATTCTACTATAGCTGGTTTTAGTGTATGAGTATGAAAGAGGTAAGAGTGAAGCAGATGGAAGTTTGTACGCGAAGGATTTGGCTAACTCTTTAGCTGTAGCGAATTCAATTCTGTAAATGGGAGGTAGTTCAGCAGCGAGATGATAAATAATTTTGATAGGAGTTGACTTAATAAGGCCTAATGCTTTTCTCAGGTGAAAATTAGCGTGGGAATTAATAATATTAAGAGCTGCTTTAGACAAGTTAGCGAATGAGGAACAGGCGTACTCAAACCTAGATCTTATAAAAGCTTTATAGAAAAGAAGCGATTTACTTGGATGAACTCCGAAGTGGCAACCACTTAGCATTTGTAGAAACATATTTATTTGATTTGATTTTGAAATAATTTTTTTAACATGTGGTACAGACGAGTTGTTAGAACTTATGATTCTACCCAAATAGTTGACACTATTTACATTATTTAGGGTGATGTTATTACACTGTACGTTAAGAGGTCTTCTCCTAAGATTAAAGTGTATAGTGGCTGATTTATTTGCATTAAATGAAAGATTGATTAAATTGCACATTTCCCTAAAAAGATTCACTTTCTGCTCTAATTTAGATTCAGCCAACGAAAAAACCTTGTCATAGCAGACTAAAAAAAAATCGTCCGCGTACTGGAAAAGAGTACTGTCATGATTGTTGCTTAGATTATGAAGCTCAAGAGTGTAAAGATTAAATAGAATTGGGCTAAGACAGCTTCCCTGACTAACCCCTTTGTCGACTGTAACCTCTGCCTTGCCCAAAGTTAAAATTCTTTTATTAAGGAAATTGATAATGAATTTAATATGGGAGTGGTTAAAACCTAAATTAACTAATTTTTTACCTAGGATAGGAATTTTGACCGCGTCAAACGCTTTGTTTAAATCAAGAACAGCTGCTGTAACATGGAAGCCACGAGCTTTTAAATTAGCTATAGTGTTGATCACATCATTGATACATTGCGATGTTGAATGGTTTTTCCTAAAAGCATAGGACCTTGGAGGAAGGATTTCGTGTCTATTAATGTGATTCTCCATACTCGATTTAATTAGGCCCTCTAAACATTTGAAAATTACACCTAGAAGGCAAATAGGTCTATTGTTTGTAATTATAGAAGAGTCAAGGTTTTTTTTGGCACAGGAATAACTTTTATTCTACGCCAATTATCTGGAATATTACCTTGGTCTAAAGTAGAATTAAGCAAGGAAACAAGGTTTTCTAATTGCACAGTAGGTAAGGCTAGGAGCATTCTATATGAAATCTTATCGAGTCCCTTAGCAGAATCAGGGTTACGGGATTTGAGAAAGACAAGAAGTTCATGATATGTGAAGTTTGAGATAGAATTTGTGTAAAGTAAGTCGTCAGGGAAAATAACATCAGAACAAGTATCAGTGTTAGGAGCTGTGGCTATTTGGCTAAGAAAAGCTTGGTGGTCCGAGTCAGAAAATGAACTTTTGGAAGGTTTTATTTGTTTATAAAGTTTAAGGGAATGAATTTTTCCCCACAAATCTTTCATTGAGGTAGGGTCAGATAAATCATCTAAAAGCCTGTTTAGGTTATTCTTTCTCATTTTATAAAAGTAATTATTAAGTTTTCTATTACTGTTAATATAGGCAATAGCATCTGTATAAAGCTTGGATTTAAAATATTTTTGTCTGCTCGCGTTTTTAGCCTAAACAGTTTTTCACAAACCTCATCCCAATATTTTTTAGGAACGTATCTATTATTCCCATTTAATTTTATCGTATTATTGGCGTGAATGTTTTGAGAAGAAGTAAAAAGGGTGTCTAGAGAAGTAATATGAACATTTGAGAAATCTTTAATAATTTTTGGGTGATTATATTTATAAGAGTTGAAAGAAGCCGAAACATTATCAACTTCAATTAAAACCGGAAAGTGATTGCTATTCGAAATTTTAGAATTAACTGAAGCCCGTTTAAATCTAAGATGATTATTATTTGTGAAAGTGACATCAAGGGTAGAGAAATAGGACGGATTAGGTGAGTAGGTTGGATCGCCATTGTTAATGCAGAAAAATCCTGAATTTAAAAGAGCGTTTTCCAAGATGACTCCTCTGGCATCCAGCGTGTTGTTACCCCAAATACTAGATTTGGCATTAAAATCGCCACCTATAATAGAAGTACCGTTCAGTTCAGACGCAATAGAAAATAAATCGTTACAACCTTGTTCAAAAGAATTAGCGTTAGGATTGGGTGCGGCATAGATACTAAAAATGTTTATATTGTTTTTTAGATTCGTTGTACATACACCAACTGCTTCAATATTAATGTTACATTTAATTTTCCTAAAACGTATATGTTTTTTAAGATAAATACCAACGCCTCCATACCCGTCGGCACGAGGTTTACACACAAAATTATAATTAGCTAGGCTACACATAGAATTGTTTGGAATCCAGATTTCTGACAAAATTGCTATGTCTATATTATTATTAACTAAAAATAGTTCTAACAGATGTTTATTGTTATTAGCAGTTAAGCTCTGAATATTGTATTGGAGGATTTTAAGAGTCATTATTATTTATTATTATTTTTTTTAAGAAAAGTATATAGACAAGCAACATTAAAGAACTATTGTAACGATTGGTTAATTTTAATTTAATCAATTTTTGAATTTGTAATAGAAATACGATCTTTTAAATTAACTAAAAAGTTTCTTGATTCAGGAACTAATATCGAATTTTCGTTGACTAAAAAGAGGAAATGTCTAGGGCTAGTTGGTTTAAACTTTTTTCTGCAGCTTCTAGAGCTGGGTTGTTGCAATTATAAATTTCAACTTGTTCAGCAGAGAAAGGATCTTTAGATTGGGTATTAATGAATTTTTCTTTGAGAGAGTACTCATGTTTTTTAAGAGCAGCTTTCCAGCTGATCATTGTGTCGTTGGCATTGTTTTCCTCATTTTTTTTGTTAAGAGAGATCTTAACCACTTTGTTAAAAGGGTTATTTTCAAATAAATGTTGCGTGGCTAATTTGGTGTTATTTTGTAAAATTGGTGTAGTAGATTTCCTTTGCCATGATGGCTGTGGGAAAAGAGTTAAGTCGTTAGTATCAACTTCATCTAAAATTTGAAACAGAGAGGGATATCTAATTTTCGCTTCTGATTTTGATAAGTTTTCAAGTGTCATGCACTTTTTAATTGCATAGGCTCTTTTACGAGCAGGACAATCAAGAGAGGTGGCTACGTGAGATTGTTTGCAGTTAGCGCAAACCAATTGGCTACATTGCTGCTCTTTGGTATGAGATAATGAACAGCTACTACATTTTTGATCAGCTTGTTTGCAATTTTGAGCAAAATGATTAAACCTAAAACAGCGATAACATTGGCTGAAAGGTACATACGGACTAACGTTAACTTTAGTGTATAAAAAGACGACTTCATTGGGAATTTGTGTACCTTTAAAGAGAATTTTAACCCTTGAAGTGTTAATAAATTTATCTTTAACCTCTTTATCCCTAGTTTTAACTCGAATGATCTCGTGAATCGGTACAGAAGAGGAAATGTACTCTTTCAGTTCGGAGTCGGAGAACTTTGTAGGAATATTAAAAATAATACCCATTTTAAAAATAAAGTGTTTTAAAATCTTGGGTTCATAGCCATTATTTTTCAAATCTGACAATAAAATGTCATTAGCTGCCGCAGCAGACTTAAACTCAGCTTTGCAGCGTCCAAAGCCAATCTTACTGACGGATATAATGTCTTTGATTTTGAGTTTCAGAAGTGTAGCATTCAAATCTAGCGGATTAATTGGGACTCTGTTCTGTCGGCTCTCTAAGCCAGTATCTCCGATTTTGTCAATATAGACCACAAAGGGCCCTTTGTGAGAAATGTCATACAAAATTTCATTTTTATCCAATTGCAAATTTTCTTCCAAACAAACATTTTCTAACTTTCTCTTCTTTTCTTCTTTTTGTGTCCAGTCAAATCCATATCCGAAATAACTACTTCATCACAAATTCTTTTTGGTCTCTTGAAAGTGGCCTGCTCCGAGGAAGGGATGGGACCCTTGGCCTCGTGGGCCATTTTTGTTTTAATTTTCCCCGTAACAAACAAAAAAAGCGAATATTATTAGCAAAAAAAAAAAAACAAAAAAAATAATTTACAACTTTCAACTTTTTTAAAAAAAAAAAACTTTTTTTTTTTTTTTTTTTTCTCCGGTTTTTTTTTTGAAGTACCGTTCCGAGTCAAAGTAAAACGAATACTGCTGTTGTTTTGTGTCATGTGGAGTTGCCTTAAGGATGTAGTCTCATGTGTGAGGTTGAAAAAATCGATTTTTTTTTTCACATATTTTGATAGTATTGTTTAATAAGAATGTACTGTTAAAGTTTCATAAAAAATATCAAATAATGACAGAGATACAGCCCATAATCGAGAGCGCGCCTACACCGAAAAGTATGAGTTTCTCGGTAGCGTCTAAACTTTAAACGCGTTTTTCTCGGAACGACATTTTTGTGTGCAGCGCAGGTGATTCACAGAATTCAATGGTACCGATCTAGCTGAAATTTGGATATGTTGTTCTAAAAAGTAACACCTCTGTCCCTCTGTCACAACCTTTTTGTTTTATCATTAATTTAAGATAAATTTTTTAAATTAAAAAAAATTTTTTTTTTGTGTGTTCGCCATTTTTTTTGTTTATTGATGAAAATATTTTATTCTAGTACGGGACAGAGCCATAAGCTTACAAAACAATAATCTATTCTAATTTTTTGTTTCGGATGACTCTAGCAGTCGAAATCACCTGCGCCAGGGACCTACCTTTTTTTATATGCATACTTTGGTATGCTATAAAGTGTATTAAACTACACAAGAATAAATTAAACAAAATATTTTCAAATCGTATGTGAAAATTGAAACGATCGCATTATTTTTTATTACAACAAAATTTTTTTGAAATAACCTCTAAAAAGTAGACCGGAACATAAGACTACATCCTTAAACGGCTCCCCACACGCGTAGGTCCGAAGAAAGGGGTACTTCAAAGGCCTTGGCTGTGGCTAACGGAACGTTTTATTCTGTAAATTCATTAAATTAGTTTAAAATTCAAAAATATCTCTTCTTCTTACCGCAGTGTGCGCTCCTACAATTCACAAAATAATGAAAGGCACTTTTCGACGGCATTCACACAACCGCGATTAATAAGCCCGTACTTCAATGGGCCAAAAATCGAATAACTTAAAAATACTAAATTTCCAACTAATACTGACTTAACTATCGATAACAATGTTTTTACCGTCGACAAAAAACGTAAAAAAATTTAAAATCGGCCTAAAATTACGCGTTCAGGAATTTTTAAGAGCAAAACACTTTCGAAAAGCCGTTTTTTCGAAATAAATCAAGATTTGAGGGTGTATGAAAAATTTCAAACATAGTTTTATACTATACTCGACCTAATGAACAATTCCTACTAGGTCTCTTCATAAGTTCCTCCAACTTTTCTTTTTTTGTCGCACTGTGTAATTTATTCAAATTTTTTTTTTTCGGATGACTCTAGCAGTCGAAAAAACCTGCGCCAGGGACCTACCTTTTTTTTTTTTTATATGCATACTTTTGCATGCTATAATTAAACTACACAAGAATAAATTAAACAAAATATTTTCAAATAGTTTATGACGCCTATAAAAACATAAATTGAAACAATCGCATTATGTTTTACTCAAAAAAATCCAAAAAAAAAAAGCACCCCGTTTTCCTCTTTTGGTGGGGACTAGAATAGCGTGAATCATCTGCGTCCTTTTCATCTGTGGAAAAATCACGTCAATGAATATTGCGATATAAATATATCAATATTCTATTTAATCGTGAATGTTTTAAAAAATGTTTTAAGGTAGTGTAATTATTGCTCTTTTACCTTCGCTTTGTTGAGGGAATGTTTTTAGTAAGATAACACTCTGGACTTCCTTTTAAAGAAATGAGAGAAAAAATTGCCACAATCTAAGAATTTATTCAATAAATGCATTAAATAAAACCAAATTAATGTATGAAAAACATTACCAATTTGTGTTCAAAAATGTATCGTCCGAGAAAAAGAAACTTTTGCGCCACTCAAAAGTAAGATCAACATTTTGGTTGACCTCTTTACAAGGCTAGGCTTCATTTCGTCACTATTAAACTATTTCTTAACATGATTTTTTGTATTTAACATGTTAAAACTTTATATATAAAATATAATATAGATCATTGGTCGGCATGGCCCTATCATGCGGGCATAGGAAATTTCTCTGCCCGTGCTCTGCCACACACACAGTAAAAATGTATGAATCCTCAGGCTCACAGCCTACTTTATGCTATACTAACACTGATGCGTTAAAATCATATCAATGTATTAGGTGGTAGTTGAGTAGGCTTTAAACCTAACATATCGTTTTTATTGTCTGTTAAAAAATCAAAAATTTTGTCAAAACCAAACAAATGTGGGCAATCGCGGAAAAAACCAACACGAAGCACTGGCAAGACGCCCCCCTCTCCATCAAAACCAAGCCGCCTTTCAAAAAGAAAACTTATACTAATGTTTAAATAGACGAATCCAGCGACTCCAAGACCGGAGAAATGAAGCGGAAACCTGCCAAAAAACCAATTATGGATGATGAACCAAGCACCAGCGAAGCAGCCAGAGCTGTACTAAAGGCTAAACTGGAAAAAAACTATTTCGCCCTCCTATCTGATGAAGACGATAAAGATGATAATGACGACATGGAAGCGGCGGATGACGATTCCCTATCTCTACTAAGTCTCCCAAGAAGGACGACAAAGTAGTCAAAGCACCCAAGCACCGATTTGTATCCCGGACGTAACAAATATGAAGGCCCTCTCCAAAGCCATCTCTGGCGCCCTAGGCGACAAGTTTGAGATCACTTATAAGGTCGACCAGAACAACTCCATTCGAGTCATGACCCCGAACAAGGACGCCTTTACCAAACTTAAGACGTTCCTTAGTGAAAATCAAAAGAGGTTCCACACTTTCCAACCCAGAGACGAACGCGCCTACCGGGTGGTCATCAAGGGTCTCCATTACTCGACTGATCTGGAAGATATCAAAGAAGGACCCGGCAGGCTCGGGCACAAAGTCAGAGACGTACATAACCCCACACAAAGGAGTACCAAGAAACCCCTAAACATTTTTTTTGTTAACCTGGAGCCAGCCAAAAACAATAAGGAGGAGTTCCTAATCAAGCGGTTATGCAGCTCAGTAGTGACGGTAGAGCCGTCAGTTAAATTTAACGATATCCCGCAATGCTACCGCTGGAAGGCCTATGGATACACATAAAGATACTGCCAGCATGAACATTGTTGTGTAAAGTGTGCAGGTGAGCACCCAACGGCCGAATGTAAAAAGAACGCCAGCGAACCGGCCCTCTGTCTCCATTGCGATGGCCCTCATGCGGCCTCTTACAAAGGCTGCGCATCCTATAAGAGAGCGAAAAACGTTTTTGGCCCCAAGCTGGCAGCTGTCCCACGGTATGAGTCGCCCCACTTCAACAGGATCGACCACAACGCTAGCAGGGCTAACTCCAATTTAACCTACGCTGACGCAGCAAGGAATGCTGCCACACAACCGGAAACCAGCTCTAACGCCAACCCAAGCCCCCCAGGCAATCCACAGGACGCGGTTATGTCCAGAATGGAGGCCATGTTCCAGAGAATGATGGAAAAAGTAATGGATCAAATGACCCAAATGATCGCCACTGTCTGCAAGTCATTATGCAAACGGGACTAGACGTCATAATTTGGAACGCCAACGGCCAGGTGAAAAACAGGCCAGCTGTGGACCTCTACTGCAAAACTGAAAAATCCGATATTCTCCTCATATCGGAGACCCATTTTACAAACACGTTTTATCTAACCCTCAGAGAATACGACCTTATTGCTGTCAACCACCCAAACGGAAGAGGTCACGAGGGTGCAGCCATCCTCATCCGCAGCAGCATCAAGTACGAGACCCTGCTAGCCATTAATGAGGACTGGGTGCAATGCGCTAAAATTCAAGTCACCACCACCAATGGACACATTACCATTGCTGCTGCCTACTGTGTCTGCCCCCCAGACATAATGTCAGCGACGTTGACTTCGGGATGCTCCTGGACTCCCTCGGGCCCAAGTTTCTCATTGGCGGAGACTTTAATGCCAAACACCCTTTGTGGGGCTCCAGAGTCACCAACCAAAAAGGCGTGGCCCTAGTTAGGCAAATCTGGGCTCGTAATCCCGGCTGCCATGCTACAGGCGCTCCGACCTACTAGCCAACAGATCCGTCGAAGATCCCAAATGTCCTGGACTTCGCCATCGCAGGAGGACTGGACTCAGCCGGAACCCAGGTACGAGAAGTCGCCGACCTTATTTCTGACCACAGCGTTCTTGCCGCCTCTCTATAAACGTCAGCCATTCTAAGGTCGGCCCGGAAGAAGCTTATTTATAAGACGACGGATATCGGACCAGATTGAGGCGGCCGTTGATGAACTGACCGCCCAAATCCAAGCTGCAGCAGCCGAGGCAGCTTCAAGGTTTTCGAACCGCCCGAGAGTCACTGACAGGGACATCCATTTTTGGAATCCAGACGTCACGGCTCTCAAGCTGGAAAAATGGCGACTCAGGCGGGTCTGGATGCTGTCCAAGAACCCGAGGAATAGGACCAACCTGAATAGAGTCTCCAAGTGGCTCTCTGAACTCTTGACGGACTTAAAGAAGAAGCGTTCGACGGGTTCGTTGATTAGTTGGAGCCGGGTGCCCCACAAAACAATCTGTGGCGCGTCACGAAAAGCATACGACGTCCTCTTAAGAGGATCCCATCTTTTCAGCGAGCCGACGGCAGTTGGTGCAGGTCAGAGACGGACCGAGCCAACGCGTTCGCCGAACACCTGGAAAGCGTATTCTCCCCTTTCTACCGCTGCTCGCCAGAAGAGGCAGCAGAAACGAAACAACTCTTGGCAGAGCCCGCACGAGGCGACGACAGAATACCATCTATGACGGAAGAGGAAAAGCCGCCCAAGATACTGACGAAAATTTATAATAGATGTTTGAAATT
Source organism: Drosophila parabipectinata (assembly GCA_018153455.1). Lineage (NCBI taxonomy): Eukaryota > Metazoa > Arthropoda > Insecta > Diptera > Drosophilidae > Drosophila > Drosophila parabipectinata. Next base: position 100,486 of record JAECYA010000007.1, read on the forward strand.
GGGTACTTTCCGACCAACTGGAAACATGCTCTTGTAACCTTGATACCCAAGCCCGGAAAACCCGAAGCCGATCTTCCCCCTTATCGTCCTATCGATACTCTCCAAAATACTCGAAGTGAATAACGATAAATCCACCGCCACCACATTTTCTCTCCGTCGGGGAAACTGCCCACCGGTCCACCTCAGCTCCCCCATCCCACAAGTAGAAAACCCAAGATACTTGGGCTTCACGCTAGACAGGAGGCTTACTTGGAAACCTCACCTAGTCAAAAAGCAAAAGCAGTGTGAAGTAAGATTAAAGGCGACCTATTGGCTAAGGGGTAGAAGGTCGAAGCTAGGGACCTTTTCGAAAATCCGAATCTGCAAGGCGATTATTCAGCCAATTTGGACATACGGGATCCAACTTTGGGGCACGGCCAGCAAGACTAATATTCAGACTATTGAAAATAGAGCCCTCCGTATCGCCACTGGGGCCGACGACCACGACAACCAGACAATCCACGAGGTGAATGGCTTCCCATCGGCGAAGGAGGAGATCCAGAGAAGCAGCAGCAAGTACATCCAGAGACTACACAACCACCCCAACGAGTTGGCGACCACTTACCTTGACAACAGCTAACAGATGCGGCGGCTGCGCAGAGCTCACCAGCTGGACCTCATGCGGAATAACTGTTAAACATTCTTATTTATCCACCTCTAACTTAAGTTATACATAAGCCAAGTTTGCTGCCACAATATTTAATGGTTGTCCCTGTTGGACATTATTAAATGAAACCAGAAAAAAAAAAAAATGGGTTAACAGGTGACTCCTAAATTCATTAACAGAGGCGTCCGGCATAAGGCGAGAGACAAATATAGCCTTACGCGAAGCAACCGCCCTCAGCGAAAGCCCAGAAGATCTAACTTCAGGTTGGCGGCCTTCGAGACAGCACAGCAGGAGCAGCATTATTTTTAGGAATTATTCTTCTTTGAGATTCGCTTAACAACTTTGGATCAAGGAACTGGCTGGACCTAGGAAATGAAAGGACTGGCTGGTCATGGATAAATTAGTTCGCTGATGCCCCAGACATGAGCCCGATGTCGTGAGCCCGACCACCGGACTCTTGTTGTTGATCTTGAAGAAAAAATAATAATAGTAATAGTAAAAGTAATAGTGTTTATGTGAGGGGGCGTTGGGCCGCTAAACTTAAGAGCGCATCCGCGCTGAGAGCGCACCCACGCTGAAGAGCTCATCCGCGCTGAAGAGTACATCCGCGCTCGCCCCTCTATGCACTCTCGCGCTCTCGTCGCCCGTCATCGATCGTCCGTTTATTCATTTTAGTTAAGTTTTTGTCAATCTCTTGTAAGCAGCGAATAAAGCTGAACGCGTATAACCCGAAGACGCCCCCGACTTTTTATATCATCTTCAATTTTTCCGGAATCTTTTGCGGCAGCAACGCCCCCCTCACAAAATGTTGGTCCTTCGAGCCGGATAATTCCTGGATTTTCTTCTGCCAGCAGTTCTCGGCATTGTTTCGCCAAGAGATAAGTACATGATTCCGTCTCCATCTCTCTGCCGGTCTTCAGCAGTGGTCCGAACATTAAATTTCGTTCACACTGCTGCAAGATTGTTTTTCCCTCCGTGTCAACTCCAAGTCCGAGTTTTCCGACACAACGGCAGTTTGAGATTTTCTACTCTTCTTCTTCTTCAAATTCTGCAAATTTTTCCATCCGTCTCTGTTTTGTGTGCTGCCCATATTCCTCGCCGTTTTCGGCCTCTCCGTTATCCACTCGCTTGCCAACGGTCAAGGCATATGTGCATTCACATACATACATAGTCACAAACATATTTTTTTGGTGTAATTAATCCGCGAAAAATTCGCAAGTGAACAGTGAAATTGTGTGGTGATAAAAAGAAGGCATAATTAATATTGGCCAGCCCGTGTGAATTAGTTCCGAAATTTACCGAACAGTCCGCCGCTGTCGTAATATTTGTTTTTTTTTTCCTTCCCCAATCAGTGTCATTTTTTACACCACATAACTTTTCTTTTCTCTCAATTGTACAGTCCAACGCTCCACTGTGCCAACATATGCCCCACATGCCCTTATATATATCCGTACTTCCGTGCATGTCCATATATTTCCAAATATTTTCTGCCTCCGATTTCAGGAAATATATAACCGACAAAATTTAATATATACAGTCATATACAGTTACATATACAGTCCACTTATCAACGTTCCACTGTGCCAACATGTGCCCCACATGCCCTTATATATATCCGTACTTGTATGCATGTCCATATGTATATTTCCATATATTTTCTGCCTTCAATTTCAGGAAATATATAACTGATAAAATTACATAAAAATTAAATTATTAAAACCGCCAATTTTAAAACGCCATTTCACTACAAATCCGTGATTGTGACGCTTAAATTCGCGACCTAGCCGTGTTGTGTTTTTGGTGCTGTGCCGACGGCATAACCGGCTGCGTAACAACTAACTTCAAACAAAAAAAATAATAATTATAAATGTATATATTTATAATTATAACCACTACAATTTATTTAATTAATATTTTCGTTCGAGCGAAGGGCCAGTTTTGTTTTAAGTCACCTTTCCGGCCACTCAACAATTAAAATTATTAAAAAAATTAATAATCGAAAATTATTAATAATTTAATTATCAACCTTCTGTACGAATAGAGCCGCGGTTTTAATTCCACCTTTCCGGCTTCGGGATAATTAAATACAATTAATTAAAGATTAAGGTTTCTATTCCACCTTTTCGGCTGCGGGATAATTAAATCCAATAATTTAAGGATTAAGGTTTCAACTCCACCCTTCCATAATAATTAAATCAACAATTAGACAATTAGTCAAAAATTAATTATTATTAATTATTTATTTTCTTATTTTTGGTGTTAAATCCAAGCCAAGGTCAAGTCCACCTTTCCGGCTCCGCAAATTCGAAAATAGTCAAGAATTCAATATCTACGTATGAGCCACCCTTGTCGAAATATACATAAATAGACCGTCATCAAATTTTTTCCGAACGAGCACGAATTTTCCGGTACTTGTCCATTTTCCGTCCCTCTAACGCTGCTTCTACTTCGCATCAGCCAACATCCGCCTAGAATTTCAACAAACGTCGTCCCCTTTGGTTTTTTTTGGGTTCCTGAAGTTTTCTTCTACATTCGAATTTTGCCGCATACGTTCCTTTCGACATCGGCGCTACTAATTCCCACTTGTGCCTTTTAATCGCATTTCATCCGCGATCTCATCGGTCTCATCACATTAGTGTGACCGGCCACCGCTTCGTAGGAGGCACCTACTGCGCAAGTCAGTCGACAAGCGCTGACCAGCGAATTGGATTCTGAGAATTCCCACGGGAGACGAAAAAAGCCGCGTCCGATCCCAACCATCCGTTTGGACAGATCCCAATCCACATCTCCGCATCTCTGTTAAAGCCTAAGGCGACTAGTGCATTTCCAAGAGCAAAAAGTGACGAATCCGTCGATACAATCGAAATGACTTCCATCAATGTTGAGCCTTGGGACTGCCTCCTTGTATTTATGATTTCCTCAAAGCTTCCCAAAGTCACACTTTCTATGTGGGAGCAATCCGTACATAATAAGGCCGAGATTCCAACATGGAAGGATATAGATAACATCCTGACAGAGCGCCATCGCACTCTGGAGGCCATCGACGACGTCAGGCCTAGGGCCCCGTGCAATTTCCGCCAAGGTCGGGACTTCCTACTGCCCCTGCTCGAAGGCTCACTTCATACGAAACTCGAGTGGTTCCGGCCAAAAGGGCTGCGATCTCTGTTCGAGGGAGGAACACCCCATTCGCTTATGTCCGCGTTTCCAAGAAACGGATGTAAATGGGCGCTCTGACTACATTAAGAGAAAGCAGTTATGTTTTAACTCGGGCAAAACCCAGGTACCAGCAGCGAGAAAGCACGAGCGCCCATACCTGCTTCACATGCCACAGCTGACACCACACCTTCGTGGCAATCCGTTCGCCACCGCTCCAAATCCGCCTACGCCAGCAAACGGCTCAGAGGATCAGTCGAATGTGCAGGTGTGTTTCGCTTCCGGGTCAGGAGCCGTCCCACTGGGCACGGCCTTATCAACGTGTGCCATTTGGGGTGCAGAGTCGAGGCACGAGCACTGATAGACTCAGGCTCCGACGCGACTTTCATAACGGAACGACTTTTCAACCTTGTCAAGTTTCCCTTCAAGACGATTCACGCCCAAGTTTCCGGCCTTAATTAGACCATATCCACGCAGTCTACTAAATTGTGCCATTTCTCCAATCGGTCGCCGTCTAGACCCGGGCTACAATTAGAGACTGCGGCTTACGTTCTTCCGCAGTTGGCTGGAAATCTGCCATCATATCCGATTTCGATTCCGAAGTCGATGTGTTGTTAGTAGCTGACATTCTTCCGTCCATTCTCCTGGGTAATTCCAAGGCTAACATCTGCGGGTCGCTTCTCGGTCAGGAGACCATTTTTGGATGGGTGCTGACAGGCCCATTATCTCCAGTCAACCCCCGCAGCGTGTCCGTTTTTTCCACTCGAGTCGTCCGCAGCTTCGGTGACTCACTGGATCAGATCACTCCACTCAGATCAGTTCAGAATCGGATTCAGGTTGCGAGCACAATTCTGTCTTGACTCCTTCAATTTCCGCAACGCATCACGTTGCACGGTGGCAATCAGCTGATGATCCGTCTGATCCGGCTCGCCGAAAGGCACGTCAAGAGAAGCACCGGTCATGGAGCGCGGGAGAAGGTACACGGAGTGTTGTCTCGGCTGGCGCTCGGCCGTCATCCACCAACTCCCGGCGCGGTTCGGGTGCTTCTCGGCCTTCGTCCGCCACTTTCCGGCACTCACAAGCCGATCCACGGCATCCGACTTCCCGGCGCTTGTCAGCGCTTGTCTTCCACCACTGGCCGACAGTCGTCAAGCGCTCCACGGCTTTCATCCACCACTCAGTAATAGTAATAGTAATAGTAATAGTAATAGTAATAGTAATAGTAATAGTAATAGTAATAGAAATAGTAATAGTAATAGTAATAGTAATAGTAATAGTAATAGTAATAGTAATAGTAATAGTAATAGTAATAGTAATAGTAATAGTAATAGTAATAGTAATAGTAATAGTAATAGTAATAGTAATAGTAATAGTAATAGTAATAGTAATAGTAATAGTAATAGTAATAGTAATAGTAATAGTAATAGTAATAGTAATAGTAATAGTAATAGTAATAGTAATAGTAATAGTAATAGTAATAGTAATAGTAATAGTAATAGTAATAGTAATAGTAATAGTAATAGTAATAGTAATAGTAATAGTAATAGTAATAGTAATAGTAATAGTAATAGTAATAGTAATAGTAATAGTAATAGTAATAGTAATAGTAATAGTAATAGTAATAGTAATAGTAATAGTAATAGTAATAGTAATAGTAATAGTAATAGTAATAGTAATAGTAATAGTAATAGTAATAGTAATAGTAATAGTAATAGTAATAGTAATAGTAATAGTAATAGTAATAGTAATAGTAATAGTAATAGTAATAGTAATAGTAATAGTAATAGTAATAGTAGTAGTAATAGTGTACTTACGGTATACAGTATACACCTACGGTTTTTATTTTACTCCCCCAGTGATATATTTTAAAAGAAGAATAGTAAATGCCGTAAAAACAGAGTTTATTTGTTCAGCTTTTCATAACTAACAGATGCAGTTATTTTCAGTGCAAGGTTTTTACCATCCCTGCTTTAAAACTATGTTAATTTTAATTGCAAAAAATTTGTTTGCATCTCTCTCACAACGTTAACTTTTTTTAATTTACATTTACATCAAATATTCATTTGGTTTTAAGAAATTCCAGGTATAAATATTTTTCGAAATATGTCTATTTTATAAAGTAATTCTAAAGTTCGATACTAGTGCCAATAATAGAAGAAATAATATGTGATTCTTCACGATATTTCTGGGCACAAAAGAGTAGGCCTGATTTATTTAAAAATATAACAATTATGAAAGCAAGCAGTCTCCATTATCAATGCTTATATTCCGGGTAGCAGCCATCCTCTAAGATTTGTCCTACCTGGCTGCTGTTGCTGCTGGTATCGACCGATTTCTGAATACGCTGTTGATGCTGATGGAGGTATAACGGTACTTTCTGTAATGGCATTTGCTGTTGACTTAAGTCCGTCGTATCGGATGACTGCAAAGTGCGAAATGGAAGAGGCTGGTTTACACTTCCACTGCTTTCCGTCCCTGTCGACGGTGGCGAGGGATAAAAGTCCCTCTGACTTACACTTATACCATTCGGGACTAGTGATAAACCCATTATAGAGTTGTTGACTACTGCTGCCTTTGCTGTAGATGACTGATGATCGACGTAATGCTGGTCGTGGATAAAGTTGTTCGCTGATGCCCCAGACATGAGCCCGATGTCGTTGTATGGTTGGGAATCCGACATAATTTCGGGTAGTGGCTGGTCCAATATCACGACAGAGACCACGTCCTCATTCGCCCACCGGGCTAACTGTTGATGAGCTTGAATAAAGTCATCACTAAAAAATAATAATCATAACAGGAACAACGGCTTTTGGTAACAAAAAAAATAATAATATATTGGCCTGTTAAGAATGTAATCATTCTTTTTAATTTTAGCCATGCATGTGTGTAAAAAAAAACAACAAAAACTTTAATTCTAAATCGTAATTGAGTATTTGATTATCTTGTTGTGCTCCGAACTAGAGGTTTGCATGAATAGCTAAAAAACGACATTCAAATGCACAGCCTCGAAAATGAATTGAGTGAGATAGAATGCTGAGACGAAAATTAATGAATGAGTGAGTGCGACTGTGTAGGTCTCACTCGCACAACATTCGGGGGATGAAAACCGAATTGAATGAGTTAGAGTTACAGTTCGCATTCGAATTGTTTCGAATGCATTCTAGAATGTACGATACAACTATGCATATTTGCCTGTATTTTTAGACGCTGATAATAAAATAATTCAAAAGTGAATTAAGTCATTGATTTTTTTTCCAGAAATATTCATTATTATGCTGTATATTTTATTTTACATATTTTACATATTTTACTTATATTTTTTTTTTTTTTTTTTTTTAAGCTTAGTTTGTTTTTATTGGATCACTCTTTAAGAGTCTAACAATAAGGTTGCAAATCTTAAAATAATACAATATCTAACAGTTTGTTTTGAACTGAATAGAGACTACGTGGTCCTAATAATTAGCGCTGGATTGGGAGGTCGTTGCGGCGAAGACGAGAACTGCTGGAAACTCGCGTGAGGGCTCTCGCGAGATGATTTGGATGTACTGATAGCCTGTTGTAGTACTTTGTTTTGATTTGTGCTATCTCTTCTCTGACGAGTGGTATGTGAAGGTCCCTGTGGATGTTTTCATTCCGAACGTACCACGGGACCCCGGTGATGGTTCTGAGAATTTTTGACTGAGTTCGTTGCATTATATCCACACTGCTGTTACTGGCATTCCCCCACAACTGGGAGCCGTACATCCAGATTGGTTTCAAGACGGTGTTATAGAGGAGTACCTTGTAGTCCAAGCTAAGGGGCGAACGGCTATTGATAAGCCAGTGGAGGCTGTTGGCTTTGAGCTTTAAATGCGTTCTTTTGGCTTCAATGTGGCTGCGCCAGGTAAGCCGTCTATCGAGGTGTACGCCAAGATATGTTACTTCATTTGCTATCGGAACCACTGTGTTGTTAAGAGTAAGTGGAGGGCAGTCTTGCCTGTTAAGAGTGAACGTTACGTGTTTGCATTTTTGTTCGTTAACTTTGATTCGCCAGTCGGATAGCCATTTCTCCACTGCCACCAGATGTGTAGAAAGTTGCGCCGTTGCTTGCTTGGGGCATATCGCGCGGCTTAGGATCGCTGTGTCATCTGCAAAAGTGGATGTGGTTAGATTCCTGCTCGTTGGGATGTCCGCAGTGTAGATAAGGTAGAGTGTTGGTCCAAGCACGCTGCCTTGAGGAACTCCGGCTCTAATTGTGTAGTCATCGGACATGGCTGAATTACATCTTACTGAGAATTTCCTGTTGTATAGGTATGACTTCAGAAGTTTGTGAGTGTTGGTTGGGAGCATTTCTATAATTTTGTGCATTAGACCTTCTAGCCATACCCTGTCGAAAGCTTGTGATACGTCCAGAAATATCGCAGTGCAGTACTCCCTTTGTTCGAATGTATTTCGGATTTCTGAGGTTATGCGGTTGACTTGCTCAATGGTTCCGTGTTTTTCTCGAAAACCGAATTGATGAATAGGGATTTTGCTGTGTGTTCTGAGATATAGGGTAATGTGTGCCAAGAAGCATTTTTCAAAGAGTTTTGATAGACACGTTAGTAAACTAATTGGTCTATATGATGAAGCAATTGTGCGGTCTTTGCCAGGTTTTGGTATCATTATAATTATCGACTTTTTCCATCTCTCTGGAAAGTGTCCGTGTCTCGTTATTGCATTGAAGAGCTGGCAAATAGCTCGAACAGCACAGAGAGGAAGTTCAATAATCATTTTTGGTGATATTAGGTCGCATCCTGGAGATTTTTTTGGGTTGAGTTCGTTTATGATTTTGAGTAACTCATGTGGCCTAAATACAATAGGTTCATACGTTGATGTGTCGATATCTGATGTTGCTGGCAGTGAGATCCCGTTTGATGATGTGTTGGGCTGAAATACATTTTGAAGATGCTCTGCGAATCTGTCGGCTCTTTCTTCGTCGCTTCGAGCCCAGTTGCCTGTGGATGTCCTTATTGGCATTGCAGATTCGATTGGTGCGCAGAGAGATGAGTGTGCTCTCCAAAGTGGGAACTTGGAGCTCATTGGGGATAACTGCTCTATGTAGTGTTTTTGCGACCCTTCTTCTTCATGACGAAGTGCAGCTGAGAGCCTCTCTGTAGCGTCTTTTAGCCTTTGTTTTGCGGTTGGTGATCTGTTGGATTGCCATTCTCGCCGTGAGCGTCGCTTTTCCAGAACGAGCTGCTCTATTTCAACGTTCGTGTATCTATTATTGTACGATGTTTTTGGGGTTTGTGGAGTTGATACGCGAGCTGCTGCGACCAAGACGGATTCAAGAGCGTTTGTGGATAAGTTGATATCAGCTTCGTCATTCAGACGTGGATTCAACTCGATGTGCGAACTTACATATTTTTTGTACTTAAGCCAATTGGTTTTATTCGTTGCTAGTCTGAATGGTTTATCTACCGCAACTGGATGTAGATTAAGATGAAAAAATATAAATGTAAAAATATTTTCAATATTTATGAATAAATAATTTTCCAGCACAATTTTGCCGCTAAAAAAATTTGCAAAATAATTTAATTTGGAAAAACTAAACAATAAACAATAAGAAACTAATAATAACAGTTAAAAACCAAAGTAAAAAAACACTCTATCATAATTAACCTTTCGGTCAATTCCCTTATTATTAAAGAAGTATTTAAGAAGCGTTTTGAGCAACAGAAGAAAATAAATGAATGCATAGAGTGTGTTAAAAACCATTCGAGACATTCGGCTGCATTCCTCATTCCAAAAGCACTCTTTTTACTTCCCACCCCAACTCACTTCCAGTTTTTTTTCAAACACTCCAGTTTTAACTTCAAACAAAAAAAAAAATAATAATTATAAATGTATATATTTATAATTATAACCACTACAATTTATTTAATTAATATTTTCGTTCGAGCGAAGGGCCAGTTTTGTTTTAAGTCACCTTTCCGGCCACTCAACAATTAAAATTATTAAAAAAATTAATAATCGAAAATTATTAATAATTTAATTATCAACCTTATCAACCGTCCGAATAGAGCCGCGGTTTTAATTCCACCTTTCCGGCTTCGGGATAATTAAATACAATTAATTAAAGATTAAGTTTTCTATTCCACCTTTCCGGCTGCGGGATAATTAAATCCAATAATTTAAGGATTAAGGTTTCAACTCCACCCTTCCATAATAATTAAATCAACAATTAGATAATTAGTCAAAAATTAATTATTATTAATTATTTATTTTCTTATTTTTGGTGTTAAATCCAAGCCAAGGTCAAGTCCACCTTTCCGGCTCCGCAAATTCGAAAATAGTTAAGAATTCAATATCTACGTATGAGCCACCCTTGTCGAAATATACATAAATAGACCGTCATCAAATTTTTTCCGAACGAGCACGAATTTTCCGGTACTTGTCCATTTTCCGTCCCTCTAACGCTGCTTCTACTTCGCATCAGCCAACATCCGCCTAGAATTTCAACAAACGTCGTCCCCTTTGGTTTTTTTTGGGTTCCTGAAGTTTTCTTCTACATTCGAATTTTGCCGCATACGTTCCTTTCGACATCGGCGCTACTAATTCCCACTTGTGCCTTTTAATCGCATTTCATCCGCGATCTCATCGGTCTCATCACATTAGTGTGACCGGCCACCGCTTCGTAGGAGGCACCTACTGCGCAAGTCAGTCGACAAGCGCTGACCAGCGAATTGGATTCTGAGAATTCCCACGGGAGACGAAAAAAAGCCGCGTCCGATCCCAACCATCCGTTTGGACAGATCCCAATCCACATCTCCGCATCTCTGTTAAAGCCTAAGGCGACTAGTGCATTTCCAAGAGCAAAAAGTGACGAATCCGTCGATACAATCGAAATGACTTCCATCAATGTTGAGCCTTGGGACTGCCTCCTTATATTTATGATTTCCTCAAAGCTTCCCAAAGTCACACTTTCTATGTGGGAGCAATCCGTACATAATAAGGCCAAGATTCCAACATGGAAGGATATAGATAACATCCTGACAGAGCGCCATCGCACTCTGGAGGCCATCGACGACGTCAGGCCTAGGGCCCCGTGCAATTTCCGCCAAGGTCGGGACTTCCTACTGCCCCTGCTCGAAGGCTCACTTCATACGAAACTCGAGTGGTTCCGGCCAAAAGGGCTGCGATCTCTGTTCGAGGGAGGAACACCCCATTCGCTTATGTCCGCGTTTCCAAGAAACGGATGTAAATGGGCGCTCTGACTACATTAAGAGAAAGCAGTTATGTTTTAACTCGGGCAAAACCCAGGTACCAGCAGCGAGAAAGCACGAGCGCCCATACCTGCTTCACATGCCACAGCTGACACCACACCTTCGTGGCAATCCGTTCGCCACCGCTCCAAATCCGCCTACGCCAGCAAACGGCTCAGAGGATCAGTCGAATGTGCAGGTGTGTTTCGCTTTCGGGTCAGGAGCCGTCCCACTGGGCACGGCCTTATCAACGTGTGCCATTTGGGGTGCAGAGTCGAGGCACGAGCACTGATAGACTCAGGCTCCGACGCGACTTTCATAACGGAACGACTTTTCAACCTTGTCAAGTTTCCCTTCAAGACGATTCACGCCCAAGTTTCCGGCCTTAATTAGACCATATCCACGCAGTCTACTAAATTGTGCCATTTCTCCAATCGGTCGCCGTCTAGACCCGGGCTACAATTAGAGACTGCGGCTTACGTTCTTCCGCAGTTGGCTGGAAATCTGCCATCATATCCGATTTCGATTCCGAAGTCGATGTGTTGTTAGTAGCTGACATTCTTCCGTCCATTCTCCTGGGTAATTCCAAGGCTAACATCTGCGGGTCGCTTCTCGGTCAGGAGACCATTTTTGGATGGGTGCTGACAGGCCCATTATCTCCAGTCAACCCCCGCAGCGTGTCCGTTTTTTCCACTCGAGTCGTCCGCAGCTTCGGTGACTCACTGGATCAGATCACTCCACTCAGATCAGTTCAGAATCGGATTCAGGTTGCGAGCACAATTCTGTCTTGACTCCTTCAATTTCCGCAACGCATCACGTTGCACGGTGGCAATCAGCTGATGATCCGTCTGATCCGGCTCGCCGAAAGGCACGTCAAGAGAAGCACCGGTCATGGAGCGCGGGAGAAGGTACACGGAGTGTTGTCTCGGCTGGCGCTCGGCCGTCATCCACCAACTCCCGGCGCGGTTCGGGTGCTTCTCGGCCTTCGTCCGCCACTTTCCGGCACTCCGGCACGCACATAGTAATAGTAATAGTAATAGTAATAGTAATAGTAATAGTAATAGTAATAGTAATAGTAATAGTAATAGTAATAGTAATAGTAATAGTAATAGTAATAGTAATAGTAATAGTGTACTTACGGTATACAGTATACACCAACGGTTTTTATTTTACTCCCCCAGTGATATATTTTAAAAGAAGAATAGTAAATGCCGTAAAAACAGAGTTTATTTGTTCAGCTTTTCATAACTAACAGATGTAGTTATTTTCAGTGCAAGGTTTTTACCATCCCTGCTTTAAAACTATGTTAATTTTAATTGCAAAAAATTTGTTTGCATCTCTCTCACAACGTTAACTTTTTTTAATTTACATTTACATCAGATATTCATTTAGTTTTAAGAAATTCCAGGTATAAATATTTTTCGAAATATGTCTATTTTATAAAGTAATTCTAAAGTTCGATACTAGTGCCAATAATAGAAGAAATAATATGTGATTCTTCACGATATTTCTGGGCACAAAAGAGTAGGCCTGATTTATTTAAAAATATAACAATTATGAAAGCAAGCAGTCTCCATTATCAATGCTTATATTCCGGGTAGCAGCCATCCTCTAAGATTTGTCCTACCTGGCTGCTGTTGCTGCTGGTATCGACCGATTTCTGAATACGCTGTTGATGCTGATGGAGGTATAACGGTACTTTCTGTAATGGCATTTGCTGTTGACTTAAGTCCGTCGTATCGGATGACTGCAAAGTGCGAAATGGAAGAGGCTGGTTTACACTTCCACTGCTTTCCGTCCCTGTCGACGGTGGCGAGGGATAAAAGTCCCTCTGACTTACACTTATACCATTCGGGACTAGTGATAAACCCATTATAGAGTTGTTGACTACTGCTGCCTTTGCTGTAGATGACTGATGATCGACGTAATGCTGGTCGTGGATAAAGTTGTTCGCTGATGCCCCAGACATGAGCCCGATGTCGTTGTATGGTTGGGAATCCGACATAATTTCGGGTAGTGGCTGGTCCAATATCACGACAGAGACCACGTCCTCATTCGCCCACCGGGCTAACTGTTGTTGAGCTTGAATAAAGTCATCACTAAAAAATAATAATCATAACAGGAACAACGGCTTTTGGTAACAAAAAAAATAATAATATATTGGCCTGTTAAGAATGTAATCATTCTTTTTAATTTTAGCCATGCATGTGTGTAAAAAAAAACAACAAAAACTTTAATTCTAAATCGTAATTGAGTATTTGATTATCTTGTTGTGCTCCGAACACATTAACGCGAGACTAAATGGAAACAACTTTTTATACCTTATTAAATCAAAAACCGAAATACCCCCTTATAATTTTGGTCAAGGTGTGCAATGCACACTTTTCCAGTTTTCTTTTTTTGTTTCTCCGACCCTATATAGTTGTATATATTTTTGACCAGAATCACCTGCTTAGTTGATTCTAAGAAAACTACTCTCTTAGTTTAAAGCTATTTACTAAAGCTATCAAATTTTGATCACAGTCACCGACCAACTCTTATCAAGCGCAAACGTCAGTGGAATATCTCTCGTGGAATCCCGTCATCTTTCGTGTTCTTGTTTCACACGCTTATCCGCTAAAAACGGTCTTGCGACAGGCCCCAGAGCGAGATCTTACTCTCTTTCTTACGTTCATGGTTCGTTAATTTTACGCTCAAATTCTCATTGAATGCTTTCTGTTTCTCAGTCTCTGAGAAGGAGCGATTAAGATGGTATGTCTGCGCTTGGATTGATATTTGTATGTATGCGTGTCACGGATTCACTTACACGGGTGTATGGGATTTCGTTTCGTCGAAATATGGTGCGGATCACTTCCCTCTCTTTCTTTTAAGCGAACGGTCGTGTTTTTTTTGTGCGAACTGCGTTTATGACAAATATTGGTAAACTGGTGTTTACATACTTGTGAATTAAATCTTGTGAATGTTAACAATCTTAAATCCTAAACCGTATCGCTTCGCGAGTGCTGTGGTATATTTGGAGTCGAAATAATAATTTGTCTAAATTCTATTTCAAGCATAGCTCAGCTCTGCTTCTTCCCCGGCTTATCTCTATTTCTGCATTTCTCTTATGCATTATTCAAAGCTCTCGCTTTGGCTTCCTATTTGGCACAGTGGTTCAAGGTATTGTGTTTTTTTTAACTTTTTAAATGATAACTTCAGCCGGGAATTCATAGCCCGTAAAGATTCTTACCTTACCTCATCCTACAATCCTATCGCCGTATCACCAACAGCAAAAACTCTGGATTCTCCTTTTACCCATGATAGAATTCGAAACGGCTCTTCATGCATCCGTAGGTAAAACTCCCGGTTCCAATAGAATCTCCTATCCCATGTTAAGACACACCCCTCAAAGCCTTAAACAACGAGTCCTGGATATCTAAAACTCCATGCTCTCCACAGGCAGTCCAAGTTACACTTGGGAATCCTCCATAGCCTTTCCCATCCCTAAGCCTAACAAAAAAACATCCGAAACAAATGGGTTTCACCCAATATTATTAATCCAATGTCTTAGCAAAATAATCGAGAAAATCGTGGCCCTCTGATTTATGTGGTACATCAACCGACATAAACTGATAAACGGCAACCAGGCTGCATTCGAAGGCCACCACAGTACCATGGACGCTCTCATTAAAATCAACACTTTGTGTCGTATGCCATTTCTTCAAGCAACCACGTCTCCATCCTGGCGACGGCGAAAAGGCTTTGGGGCATTGGTCCAAGGCTTTACAATCTTGTGAAAGCCTTTATGACGAAGAGTATATGTTCAATGTCAGAGTCAACGACAAAACCTCCGGAGCTGCAAACTTTTAAATCGGAATCCCTCAAGGATCACCTACATCTGTTGTCCTCTTCATTATTGCTTTCGACGAAATCATCAACACTCTAGCTAGATACACGGAAATAAAAATATCTTTACATGCAGACGACGCCAAAATCTATACCATAGCTTAAAATCTAAATAATTTAAAAAACCAGGAACCGTAAATAATGATTATTGTTATGATTTTTAATTTAAAAATCACAAAATAATTATTTTATAAATCTTCTATAAATCATAGAAAACAATTTTTCTATGAAAGATTTTCTAGTTCTTATTGAAATTAGAAGAGCATACCATATTTTAGTTTTGGATTAACGGAAAAATCCAAAAACATTTTATTGAATTTGTTATAGTTATTTAAGCTTTTTATTTTTAATTAATAAGGAACTTGGAATATCATTTTTTGAAAAAGTCTTGGCTATCTACAAAAATTATTATGATTGCTGAACCGGGCTTTCAAAAAGACTTGTTTTTAAAGTGGAAAATATCTAAATTTGTAATCCTCAAAGCGAGTCCTTGCCGAACATGCTATTTTAATTGAAAAATAAAAATCTGAGGCTTTTGGTATCAGGATCAAGTATCTTTTAATGTAAAAAATCGTCATATTCAGTTTTTCCCAATTTTTAATGGTACGGAAGGCTGTTACTAAAAAAAACATGGTACTAAATGGTACCTGTAAATGTTGTTTAATGAGATAT
This sequence comes from Drosophila parabipectinata, assembly GCA_018153455.1. Classification (NCBI taxonomy): domain Eukaryota; kingdom Metazoa; phylum Arthropoda; class Insecta; order Diptera; family Drosophilidae; genus Drosophila; species Drosophila parabipectinata. The sequence goes on from JAECYA010000007.1 coordinate 116,068, forward strand.
GCAGTCAAATATATAAAAAATTGAATACCTAGCGCGAAATCATGAATTGAGTGATATTTTTGAGCGAAAAAAAATAACAATCAAAAATAATGATTATTCATGATTTTTATTTTTCGATCATAGAATAATGATTAGTATGTGATTTTTTTTTTCGATCATAACACAACTCCACAAAAAAAAAAAAAAAAAAAAAAATTCAGAGATCAGACCATACCTCCTATATGGATTTGGGGTCGCTGATCACGTCAAGTTTCTTCATAACCTCAAAAAAACCTCAAACCTCATAACCTCAAAGTTTGACGTGATGGCGTCAAACTGACCTCAGATTCGGATTCAGCGACCCCAAAAAACCCCGGGTACCATGTTTTATTTGAATATGCTGAATTTTGAAATTTTTGTGTTCGGCATACATTTTTTGCTAAGATGCCTACATATAAACGCACCCCCTGTCCTAACGGTGCATGCGAAAAATTTGGCATGGAGCTCGTTTTAAAGATCACAAATTAGCCTTTCATTTTCATTTTGAATTAGGTTTGTAACACATCAGAATTTTGCGGTACGATTTTTCGAAAATGGCCAAAAACGGCGTTTTTCGACTATTCAACCGTTATTTTCTCGAAAACCTGACGTGATGGCGACCAACTGACCACGGATTCGGATTCAGCGACCCCAAATCCATATAGGAGGTATGGTCTGATCTCTGAATTTTTTTTTTTTTTTTTTTTGTGGAGTTGTGTAATGTTTCGAATAATGCCTATTTCTGATTTTTTTTTTTCGCTCAGAAAACAATGATTTTTTTTTTTTACCGGTCTTTCAGAATTTGAAAATGGCTTGTGCATCAATAAGAGCATCATCTAGCATTCCTGTATTCATCATAAAGCTTAGAGGCCAGGCGACCGAGGGGCACTCGAAAAACGATTTGAAATTATATATTAAGGGGTTATATACAGTTGTGATACATGAAAAAATCGATTTTTTTTTATTGCATGTTCTTTAAGTATATTCTATTGGGAATATTCTCACAAAAATTCATAACGATCGGAGCATTAGAACCGAAGCTGTAGCTACTTATAGCACAATATCTGCATATAAAACTTGAACAAACTTGAAACTTTAAACGCGATTATCTCAGAATCTTTTTTTTGGGAAATTACCTTTGCGGTGGACACGATTACTAAAAAACTACTAATCCGATCAACACCAAATTTTGACCACTTATTTATTATGATATTAGCTAGTCCGTGAACGAGGGATTTTCAATTTTTTTGAAAACTCCTTTTTAAAGCACAAAAAACGAAAATCTTATACCTTGAAAAAGTACATTTTTTGTTAAAAACGTCGCCATTTTTTTTGTAATCAAAATTTTTAAAAATCCCTCGTTCACGGACTAGACAATACAATATACTAACTAAACTTTTTTGAATTTTGGATTTCGGATGAACCGTTTTCGAGAAATCATGTCCACCGCAAGACACCATGGAAAAAGACGATCCGGGAATTCGGCTATAACATTTTTGTTATGTAATATTTTTTTAAGAAAAAATTTAATTAAGTACCCAGAAACATGTACTAAACAACGTCGGTAAAACATTTTTCATAAATATTTTCTATGGTGTCAAAAAAAAATCGATAAAAATCCATATTTTTGCTCGGTACAACTGTATATAACCCCTTAAGATATATGTAATTTATTAAGCTAGGAGGAGCTAGTAAGGAAATTACAAATTCTATATTTTAAATAAGAGGGACAGGAAAGAGATATTATAGAGTAGAGACCATTGTTGTTCAAACATAATACCCTAATAGGGTCATGCAGCGCATATGTCTAACTACAACGGCTAAGGAACAGAGGACTAAAGTTTCGGGTCCTTCTATAAGGAATGTTAAAGTTTAAGCGTGTTAGTAAATGCTGGCTATCTACATCCCCGTTAAAAAGGTTAAGCAGAAAGACTACACCGAGCATTGTCCTACGATTTGTTAAGCTAGGTAAGTTTATGAGTAAGAGTCTACTATTATAAGATGGAAGGTGAAGATTTGCATCCCAGTTTAGGCCTCTAAGTGAAAAAGTTAGGAAATTCTTTTGTACGGATTCTATGCGGTCCTGATGTACTCCATATTGGGGACTCCAGACACATGAACCGTACTCCAGTATCGGACGGACCAAAGAAATGAATAGTGTTTTGGTTATATAGGGGTCATTAAATTCTTTTGACCACCTTTTGATAAAACCAAGGACTCTTTTAGCCTTATTAACCATTAAGGAAATATGGTCGGAAAATTTAAGTTTAATGTCTAATAGGACGCCAAGATCATTAACTTGAGTTAATTTCTCTAAGGCAATCCCATTAATAAAATACGTAGCTTGCAGAGGGAAAGAACGATAAAAAGACATATGCGTGCATTTTGATCCGTTTTGATCATTAGCTAAAAACCATTTTTGAAAGTTATCAAGGTCAGACTGAAGACTGCATTGGGCAGAGATGGATTTGTACTGAAGACAAAGCTTTACATCATCTGCAAACATAAGAACTAGAGAGTTCGTTAAAGCAGGGGGCAAGTCGTTTATAAAAAGCGTAAATAATAGCGGGCCAAGATGACTTTCTTGAGAGACGCCAGTTGTAGCACGGACCAGACGGTACTGTATGTTTTTAAATAAGACTCTTTGTGTCCTTCCATCTAAGTATCTGGAGATCCACGTTAAGAGGTCTTTAGGAAAACCCAGCATATTCAGTTTACTCAACAAGAGTACGTGATTACCTGAATCAAATGCTTTGCTGAAGTCTGTGTAAATTACATCGGTTTGATATCCCTTACAAAAGCCATCTATGACAAAGGATGTAAACTGCAGTAAATTTGTGGTGGTGGAGCGACGCTTAATAAAGCCATGCTGACAGGGAGAGATAATCGAAGAGCAAAGGTGTTGCAAATGAGGGGTACATAATTTTTCAAATAACTTTGGAATGGCCGACAACTTAGAGATGCCTCTGTAGTTGGCAGAATCGGACTTTTTCCCTTTTTTATGTAAAGAAACTATGAAAGATTCCTTCCACTTAAGGGGAAAAATCGCGGTTTCCAAAGATAATTTGAAAAGTCTTAGAAGAGATTTACACAGAGCCCTGGCACAGAATTTTAGCACACAGCCTGGTACTCCGTGGGGGCCTGGCGAATAAATGGGTTTTACCCTTAAAAGATTAGATAATAAGTTGTTCTCAGAAAAAACGGATAGAAAATAAGATTTGCTGCTTGAATGTTATATGGGTAAGGCCTATCTGTCAATTTAGGTGGAGAATAAGTTGTTTGAAAAAATTCAGCGAATAGATCGGCAATGGCCTGCTCAGAGGTCGCAGAGGAATTTTCAAACGTAAGCAGGGGTGAAAAAGATACGTGTTTACGCTAGTGTTTACAAAATTATAAAACTGCTTTGGATCCTGAGTAAATTGTATCCGGCAGCGGTCAATATAATTCCTATAACATTCAGCATTATGCACGGTAAAATTGGACCGAGCTAGTAGCTAGTTTGCCGACCAAACGAATTTCTAACATGGCTAATCTGTCCTAGGGACATGTCAAACATGCCCGCGGTGAAGTCATGGTGAGTTGTAAGTGATAAAGATGGTGAGTTCTCGACGTTGGACCACTTTAATTGTGGTATATTAAAGTCGCTCACCGCGACGAGCTGGTCACGATCAGTCATAAGATTAAAAACGGATTGAATAGCGGACCAATGCTGCCAATATGTGGGTGGTTCAGACGAAGGCGGTACATACGAACATGTGATGTATAAAGATTTTTCGGACAAAATGATTTTAATGCAAATAAATTTTATTTCACCAAACTCTTGTGATTTCACCTCTTCAGAAGCAGAAGAGCTGAGTCTACCGAAATGAGGACTCCACCCCCCCTTCGCTGAGGTCGATCCCGTCTAAAAGAGGTGTACTTGCTTGGAAAAAATTCGGAGCTAAAGATCTCCGGCTTTAATCAAGTTTCTGTAAAGCCTATAATATGGGATGCAAAGGAAGAACTATCAGAATATAGTTTAGGGAGTTTGCTACGGAGCCCCCTAAAGTTCCAATAGGTTTGTGACGATACTTGTTTTTTGGGTTAGTGGACAAGGAAAAGGTGGAAGTTCGGTCAGTGGTTCCGATATGGGAAAGTCTTACTCCCACTGGTGTTAAAACTTCTAACTTTGCAGTGCTAGGCCGATGTTCTTGGACGAAAATGTTCTCTAGCCAAAAAGTGGGTGAACAAATCGTCTTGAACATCAGCGGCGGCACCAGAATCTTGAAAGATGACGTGCGCCCTATATATGTATATATAAATTTATGTATGTCCTCCACCTCTATATCGGCTTTAGTTTTGGCTTTGATACAAGCCAAAATATCAATCTCTGAAGTAACAGGGGCAAGCCGAAAAACAAATATATGTTTCGATGGAGGAATCACCTGTAAGGGTTTTGGTGTCGCAGGTACGAGAACTGCTGCATCAGTCGGTGCCGGTGATCCGGACTGTGGAATGCCCTTTTGGGTGACTCTGACAGGGGTTTCATTTACTAGGACCTGTGGTATAACTTGAAGGAATACCACAGAGGACATATCAGACAATTGCTCATTCTCCTTGAGAAATTCGGACGGCGAATCGTTCTCAGTTCTAGCCCTTGGGGTGGCCAAAGATATGAGCGGCTGCGTTATTAACGGCTTAGTAGGCTGAGGCGGATCACAAACAGCGGATTTCTTATGCTTAGGAGACTCAGTTAGTAGCTGAAGGCTGCTAAACTGAGTGTCAAGCGCACAGAGTTGGTCATTGACTTTACGAAAACCAGTGATCAACTCTTTAAATCCATTCTTGGTCTGTCTCATGAACGACCTCATTTCGCCTTGGACAGCACGACAATTTTCACAACAATAGTGTATACCAGACCTACGTGAAATGGCATCTGAAACTGAGGCAGTGAACCCGGCACACTTGGCGTGTACAACGTTTTCACATAGCCAGCAATGGATGGTAGGCTGGGATGAGGAAATTGTCTTGTTACAAGACTTCATAGAACAGATCAGTTTAAATTCCATAATTTTTAATAAATAGAACAAAATTAATATATAAAAAGTAAAAAAACACTATAACTTGAACCACTGTGCCAAATAGGAAGCCGAAGCGGGAGCTTTTGAGAGTGCAACAGAAAAATGCAGAAATAGAGATAAGACGGGGAAGAAGCAGAGCTGAGCTATGCTTGGAATTGAATTTAGACAAATTATTAATTCGCCTATTAATATACCACAGCACTCGCGAAGCTTACGGTTTAAGCTTAAGATTTTTAAGATTCTCAATAAATTTATTTATTTATTTCGCCAACGGACAAATCCTTACATGGCTACATAATAACAACTTACACCTAATAAATAAAACTACAAAATTAACAAAAACTTAATAAATGCCTTATTACCTTGCATTTTAACACACCCTTATCAGAGCCCCACTCAATTCGGAGGCTAGGCGGCAAAGAATTAAAATAAGAAAGAGCCCGCTCTATCGGCTCATTTAAAAGATAATTAGCCCTATGACACTTGACCCGAAAGGGGGCAAAGATACGAAGATCCCTTTGAGGAACATTAAAATTAACGAGTCCCAACAAAAAAGGACAATCAATGTTATCAACGATTAAATTCAACGAAAAATCAACGAATTTAAAAAAGTTAACGCTGCCAGTTTACGCCGATCCTCCAACGTGCAAATGTTCAGAAGAAGGCAACGGCTCTGGTATGAAGGAACAGGACCCTGAAACCTTAGAGGCAGAAGTGCACATTTTAAAAATTTTTTCTGGAGTCGCTCAATTCGGTTGGAACGAACTTTACACTCCGGATTCCAAATGATTGAGGCATATTCCAGCCTCGACCGAATGAATGCAGCATAGACGCTGAGGCTCGAGTATGGACTTTTGAACTGGTTCACGTGCCTCTTAACAAAGCCCAGCATAGCATACGCTTTAGGTAAAATATAGTCTAAGTGACCAGAAAATTTAAATTTGCTGTCGAATAAGACATCAAGGTCTAACACCTCTTCTTTAGCTGCCAAATTATAAGTATTGATGGAATAACCCGAACAGATTTCAAGAGACCGCCTACTGTAACGGGTAAACATACACTTAGATAAGTTTAATGGAAGAAGATTGCGGGAGCACCATGAGTAAACTCTGGATATATCCTCCTGTAACAAGTAACTGTCACTAATGCAGCTAATCTCTTTATAGATTTTAAGGTCATTCGCATACATTAAAAAGTGCGAATGATGAAAGCATGACGAGATGTCATTAATGAAAATGATAAATAGAAGAGGTCCAAGAGAGCTGCCTTGTGGAAGACCAGAGGAGGTGACAAATGGACTTGAGATAGCGTCCCCAACAGTAACGTGGCAAGGTCGGTCAGCCAGATAAGACTCGAACCAACTTAATAGGCAGGAGTGAATACCTAATTTATATAATTTGGCCAGAAGGGCAGCATGACACATTTTGTCGAAGGCTTTGGAGAAGTTGGTGTAAATGGCATCAACCTGAAATCGGTTTTCAAAAGCTTCAAAGCAGTGCTTAGAAAAGACAGCTAAATTAGTGGTAGTGGACCTCCCAGGCAGAAAACCATGCTGGTTGGGGGATATGAAATTGCGAGCCAGAAAAGTCATTTTTTTAGTTACTATCCGCTCCAGTATCTTAGCGACGTTGCAAATTTTGGCTATAGGTCGATAATTGGTAACATCACATTCGATTCACAAGTAAGTAAACACCGGTTTGCCAATATTTAACATAAACGCAGTGCGTACAAAAAAACACGACCGTTCGCTTAAGAGAGAGAGGGAAGTGATTATTTTGTGATTTTTAAAATAAAACTCATAATGATTACGGTCCCTGTAAAAAACACATTCATTAAAGTTCTTCAAGATTAAGAAGCCTGGGGTCTACTCTGATGCTTCGTTTCTTATTGAAAAATGGAACACTTTTCACAACAGTCGTAAAATCCACTTTTGCTTCACAACTTTGGAATTCAATAACAAGTCTATCCATCCTGTTCCTAACTTAAAAATTCTTGGGATCACATTTGATTTCAGGTTTAGCTTTAAGGATCACTGTATCTTGTTAAGAAAACAACTTGAAACCCGAGCTAACATAATCAAATTTCTTAGCTTCAAATTCTCGCATATCCACTCTAATAGTCTAACCAACCAACCCTCATTCTTTCCAAAATTGATTACGGCCTCCCTATCTACGGTTGGTTCACTACATCCAACCTTCATATCACTCATCAGCTCGTCGTTCAATCAATGCATTTCTAACATCACCAGTACAGTGTGTTCTAGCTGAAACAGGATTATCAAACATTCTCGATCGTTGAGAAATGTCGACAAAGAATCTTATTCCTAGGCTGCTCACTAGCCCTAACCGATCACTAGTAAAAGATTTTATATCTACTTTTAAGAAAAAAACGCGCGACCAGAATTCTCTCAACCGTTCATAATAGCTCTTACTTCTCGGCATTGCTGGGCCTGCCACCGCCCAAACAAAACACAAACACCAGCCTCCTTCCACCTTGTTTCCATATTTTCTGGAATAAACAAGCAGCTACATCACTATATTTTCTGGAATAAACAAGCAGCTACATCACTACACAAAAAGCGACACACCAAAAGAAGTCTTCCAATCACAATTCACACTTTTGAGAAGTCAATTAAGCCATAGGAACTGGCTTTATTCCGACGGCTCTAAAACAACACTGTCGTTATCATTCGCTGTTGTGAACAGTGACAACGTAATTTTATCCAGCGGGAGTCTTTCTAACTTTAGCTCCATATTTACCATCGAGGCATTTACTGTTCTACAGGCCTGCCGATTCGCTTCCAACTCCAAAGGGAAATTGCCATTTGCCTTTCCACTATTTCTGCTCTTGAGAAACACAGGCACTCAGACCCAACAATATGCGAAATACAGAAGATTATCGCAAAATACAAAACAAAGATAGTTATTGTTTGGGCCACCAGGCCAGGCACCAGGGAATTCTTGGAAACGAACACGCTGACGTGGCTGCCCGATACATGAACACGGCAATTTTTCCCCACTAACACCAAAGATATCAAAACGCGTATAAAAGCTGCTACTGAACAAATACAAATAATGGATTGGAGTGTCTATAACCACAGATACAAATCCATAGGGCCATCCCGCGAAAAAGCCTCACTTCCGCCTGGTCCGCCTGGTATTTAGAAAACAATACTAAATGTCAATGTACCAGGCCAAAAAACGTAGTATCTAGCACCTTATTAATATTAACGTTAGTATTAAATACTAGATTTAATATGTTTCAATAAAATATAAATAAACACCTTCTTTCTTTTGCATCTTTCCTTTTTCTTCTCCTGGCTGGGATCAGCCGAGCAAATCCAATAACTGCGATTTAAATGATTGATCGGAAATGCCATAACTTTGGTTTTTTTAAACTAAGACTGTTGGGATATTATATGGGTTATATTTTTGCTAAATTGATCCAGCTGACTTCATCCTATAGCTGCCCCATAACTGAACGATCGAATTTGAATTCTAAGAAATTTATTTTCTTATAAATTCTCATAAAAACCGGCCAAAATCGATATTTGCGATATGCATCCGATCTTAGACGCAAGGGTATATCTTCTTTAACTCCATCCAAAGTTTGATTTCCTTTCTTGTATTTAAATATAATATTATGTACATAATTCTTAACAAAATTACAAATTTTTTTAACCATAAAAACCCAAAAGTCGAAAAAACTTAAAAAATAGAAACAGGTCTTAGAATTGATATGACGTGATTCAAACCAGGGACTGTAACGGTTATAATTAAAAAAGCAAAAAATTACAAAATAAAAGTTATTTCTTAATTTTTATGAAAAAAATTGATTTTTAATAATTAAAATTAATTTTAATAATAAAAAATTAGTAATAATTATTAAGTATCAATTTTTATATAAAAATTACGCAATAACTTTTATTTTGTAATTTTTATTATATAAATTGGAAAATAAAAATTATTCGATAACTTTTATTTTAAAAATTGAAAATAAAGATTGAATCTATATATCTTTTGATCCGTTGAAGCCAGATCCAATATATATGTATATATATGATCTACACATCAATACCTTTCAGATGGTATATAATAAGTATGTATATATGTTTATCCGCTTATGTGCCTGTGCAGTATTGGCAGTATTCATAAATACATAACTATTTATTTGAATTTTTTCGACTCCCAATAGCTCATGATATTCACGCTTGGATAAACGAATATTCACCAAAGCCCATAGATCCAAGCGTGAATATCATGAGCTATTGGGAGTCGAAAAAATTCACGTATCCACGTTTGTACCGTCTGGCTCAAATAGTACATGCAGTGCCTGCAACGCAGGTATCGGTTGAAAGGGCATTTTCGGCCCTTAAGGGGTTATATACACTTGTGATATATGAAAATATCGATTTTTTTTTTATTGCATATTCTCAAAGTATATTCTATTGGGAATACTCTCACAAAAATTCATAATGATCAGAGCATTAGAACCGAAGCGCAATATCTATTTATAGCGCAATATCTGCATATAAAACTTGAACAAACTTGAAACTTTAAACGCGATTATCTCAGAATCTTTTTTTTGGGAATTTACCTTTGCGGTGGACACGATTACTAAAAAACTACTAATCCGATCAACACCAAATTTTGACCACTTATTTATTATGATATTAGCTAGTCCGTGAACGAGGGATTTTCAATTTTTTTGAAAACTCCTTTTTTAAAGCACAAAAAACGAAAATCTTATACCTTGAAAAATTACATTTTTTGTTAAAAACGTCGCCATTTTTTTTTTAATCAAAATTTTTAAAAATCCCTCGTTCACGGACTAGACAATACAATATACTAACTAAACTTTTTTGAATTTTGGATTTCGGATGAACGGTTTTCGAGAAATCCTGTCCACCGCAAGACACCATCGAAAAAAGACGATTCGGGAATTCGGCTATAACATTTTTGTTATGTAATATTTTTTTATGAAAAAATTTAATTAGATACCCAAAAACATGTACTAAACAACGTCGGTAAAACATTTTTCATAAATATTTTGTATGGTGTCAAAAAAAAATCGAAAAAATTCCATATTCTTGCGCGGTACAACTGTATATAACCCCTTAAATTAGTAATTACTGATCTTAGATGCAACCTTGCCGAAGACTCCGTGCAAAAGTTAATGTTCTTGAAATTAAATAATTAGCCATTTATATATTAAAAACTGATAAATTTTTGTAATTTAATCTTGATTAATAATTTAATGAACTACTCTTTCTCAGCCGCCGCAACAATAGTTGGGTTAGTTATTATAGTATAGTTATTATAAATAGTTATTTATGAATACTGCCAATACTGCACAGGCACAAAGGCGGATAAACATATATACATACTTATTATATACCATCTGAAAGGTATTGATGTGTAGATCATATATATACATATATATTGGATCTGGCTTCAACGGATCAAAAGATATATAGATTCAATCTTTATTTTCAATTTTTAAAATAAAAGTTATCGAATAATTTTTATTTTCCAATTTATATAATAAAAATTACAAAATAAAAGTTATTGCGTAATTTTTATATAAAAATTGATACTTAATAATTATTACTAATTTTTTATTATTAAAATTAATTTTAATTATTAGAAATCAATTTTTTCATAAAAATTGAAAAAAAATTTATCTTCTTTTGAATTTGCCATGAAAATTTAACTTATGACAATTTTTTTCAATTTTTTTGGAGACTGTTTTGGGCTTCAATTTTTTTAAACTCATAATCATTATTTACGGTCCTTGATTCAAACCATAGCTAATATTTAAGAAACCGTTGTATTATAAATTTTATTAGCCATCAGATCTCTGATATTATTAACTCAATACAGGAAATGGCCGAAACGCTTATTCAACCTTTAATGTACGAAAACATCGTAAAGGCTTTACTCCGTGGAAAGTAAGAAATATGGCTACGGGCATTTAAAATCTATGACTCGTCAGAGACGATAACACATTTCAAACAACAGAGAACAAAAATTGTTGCATCTCAACAACAAACCGTAATATTCTCACTGCCGGAGGCTCTTGTGCTGGATAAGTTGACAGCGTGTTTATCTCCAAAGTAACATTCATCATTCGAATGACATCTGTTTAGGAATTTAACTCCAGCTGAGGATAAAAGTTTTGGCCACTCCCGCCCCCAAAATGAAAATCTCGTTGTAGCACCCAGTTCATTAATATTTTTGGGAAATGTTTTCATGGCAAACTTCGCCAAATCGAATTTTTATTTAATAGACTTTTTATAGAATTTTTACAGACTTTCTACTTTTCTTCTCTACTGAAGCGCACTCTACGATCTACTCAGTGTTGAACTTTAATATTTTCACCAATACACTCCCACTTTTCTTTTGCTTTCTTCGTCCACACCCCTGCTTATTTTGTGTATTGGAAAATTTTAATAGGCGAGAAGCTCAAAGGATTGTCTCTTTTTCGTCATCGAAAAAAGAAAAATATCTTTGCTTGGCCAAGTGATGGCTATGAAGTTGAACGTTCTGAAAGACCCAGAAATGTTAAGTGTTTTCACGGTGGAAGGGAGGAAGCGTAAAACTATCAATTAACCTTTAGATAAAACCAGTACAAAAAACGATGCGAAGAGCCCCTATTGTCCTGGAGGATAAGGTGAGATTGAAGGTTTTATTACTACCAAACCGTCTTCGAATTTTAATTTAAGCAAGGTGGTTACTTAGACTTCAAGCGTTTAAGCTCAAAGTCAAATGTAAGACTTGAATATCATCGGCTTTGAATATCATCAAAATTGCAGAAAATTTGTGACTTTGCGTCATCTTCAAATAGTCCTTTTCTATTCGGGTATGAACTATAATAAAAAAGGATCGGTATTGATGCGAGAAACTTGCACAGGTAGTAGTATCAATGATATCGTTTATTATCATTATGATATTCAGTCTTGACGCTGGCAGATAAGGGAGGCGCAGGCGTGACTGCTATGAAGAGCTTGCTACAATTAAAAGTCTGGTGGCCACAGATAGACCGAGATGTTGAGAAATTTATAAAAGACTGTGAGGATTGTGTCTCAAACTGTTGGACCCACACCGATAAAACGAACGCTGTTTTTAAAAGGGCCATAGCTCGTATAACCATAATTGTATATTTTAGTCAATTTATTCATTGTATTATTATTTAGGCATGTGCCCCGAACTTGTCCCGACCGGTCGTACTTCGTATATGCGACATAATCTCCCCCTGTCTCATTCTTTCGCCCATTGTGTGCGACTTCTCTACTAAAATGCATTTGACTGATAAGCTCAGAGTAGCTTCAATTGTCTCGAACTCATCGTGCCGTTCGGACCACTGACTTCGAGCTGTCGGTCCCGCTCCACAAATAGACCATAATAAAGGCATTTCTTGGAAGGTCAGCTGTGAATAAAGCTCTGTGTGTAGAAGGGACCCTCCTCAAAAATAAACAGCACCGGACAGCTATCGTGTATCCGCGCCGTAAGCGATACCGACGAATCGATTGTATTGCCGCCTCTAATAAGCAGCCTTACACATTCCCTCTTTACCACAACTTTCTACCCACCCACTTCCTATCTTAAAACACCATCTCACCTCGGGCCGGAATACGGTGTTACTCGTGTCGTGTTAACCGTGTCACCTTGGCTGGGGGCCTGGGATGCAAATTTTGCCCAGTCTCTAGGATCAGGATGGCTCAAGGCACAGGATAACTGTGTTCTAAGAAGCCTTATGCGGGCGGAAGCTGAGGTGAACCTTTTTTTCTCCGCAACTCGTGAGACCACCTATTGACATTTCAAGCAACACAAAAAACTAGTTGGAATCTCCAAAAAAACCCAACCTAAAACCCATGACCTCGAAGAGTGTGTCCGGTCAAAATGGCGAAGATGGCGAGCAAGCCCACCTGTCAAGCCAAAGACGATAAGCCGGGTGGCTAAAAAAGGTGTAATGGGCAAGGAGTGTGTCACCATTACACTATTACCAATGGCAAAGGGATCACGAACGCAGCTAAAAAAGTCCTTTGTGGAGATAGCCAAAGCCACTTAGCCATGGAACCATGCCCTGCACATGTATGTAAAGATGTTGGGTGGTTCCAGGAGAGCGTCAAGATTGTGACGATAAGCGGTCAGTGGAGCTGTTTGAATTGGCGGTACAGGAGCTTGGGGAGGTCTACGAGGGCGCTAAGCTGCCGTAACGCCCCTTTAAGGAGCCGAGGGGCTTTCAACAACGTTCTCCCGAGCACCATTACTACCGCTCTGACGTCCCTTGGAGTATATGGCCAACTGGACAAGCAGAAAGAGGTTAGGGGTGAGCGCGCAAAAAACAGAGCTAGGCCTTTCACTTAAATATATAAAATTCCATGTCTCACCCCACAAAAACTAAACAACCAGAGGCTCTCCTTCGGCGATAGCGCAAAGTACCTAGGGGTGGTACTAGACAGGAAATCACCTTAGAATCCAAAAATAGAAGAAAAGTCGAAGAAAGCTACGATAACTCTCTTCACCTGCAAAAACAATAGGTCTTAAATTGTGTATGTTCCTCTACATTGTACGCTGAATCTATACTGCCATAGTCAGACCCATACTACTGTATGCCATATGGTATGGAGAATGGAAATGGAAATTCAGAGAGCGACATTACTATATTACATTACACCAGTGGCGCTCTCAAAACGCAGACTTACTTTAACGCAATACTCAACCTATCCAATCTAGAACTAGCCGGTGAGATACTTGCGAAATTTGCGGCAGTCAGGCTAAGAAAAACCGCCAGTTGAATCCCAACACTATCGGACCCCCTATATCAAAGTACAGACTACTATAAAAACTCCTATCTGCGGCAATATTTATAAAAATAAGGATTTTAACGGTCAAACCCCGGACCCAAGAATCCAACATGCTTCTACCAGATGGCTCAAATGGAAAACTAAAATAGGAGGTTCGGTTCATACTCCGAATAACTAGGCATCAATGTCTTCTTTAGGAAACCCAATCAATGAAGCGTCTTCCAGGCTAAAATGATAGCTATAAGAGAAACACTCAAATACCTCCTTTTATGCAACCTCGCCACAGCGAAGTCAACATATACAGCGACAGCTGTATATGCTGTATTTGAAATCGAGGGTACTGGCATACTAATAATCTCCTAAAACTCCAACTTAGGGAAGCCAATAAAAGAAAAAACCATCTCAAATGGGACAGTGTCCCAAATTTTCGGTTGGCCCGCTAACTGTGGCCTAATATCCCCAAGAAAAGATCATCCCAACTATCAAGGATAGATAGTACCCGAGTTAGCACGACTATTAGAGTCATCACGGGGCACTGGCTAGTAGGAACACATACTAGGCAAAATAATTCACCTCATAACGACTACTGCCGCAGCTGTAAAGGCGATGAGGAGAAAGAAGAAGAAGCGTATTCTATAACTGATATGACGGAGGTGTCAGATATTGATCCAAAAATGGATCAATATCTCAGGGTGGGGAAATGACTTGACCTTGGTCCTACGGGAAGGGAAAGCAGATCCACATACGTTATCACAAGAAACCGAGCACGGTAAAAGTGTGTCGGAGTTTTTTTAGAAAGACTGGCAGCCGTCCTAAGCTAAACTACGATTAGATCCAACAAAAAACAGATAATGGAAGGCAATACATTAGCGTACAGCTCAAAACCGAACGAACTTTTTTTAAACAGAACGAGTAGCCTCACCACCGTATTGGTCTAGGGCCATGGTCAGGAATTGTCGGGAATATAAACAGTACAGAATATTCAAAAACTGTTGTAAGCAAAGCTTTCTTTAAAATACAATACACTATTTTAGTGTCCGTTCCAACTTCTGAATTAATGAAAATGAAATAAACAAGAAAAGAAAGCTAACTTCGGGCGGAGCCGAAAATGATATACCCTTGCAGTTAAAAGCGGATGAATATCGCAAACATCGGATATAAATGGCCGATCCTTATGAGAATATCACAATAAAACCAATAAATTACAATTACAAAAAAAAAGCAAAGGTAACTTCGGGCGGAGCCGAGTTTATATACCCTTGCAGTTAAAACCGGATATATATGGCAAAAACCTGATGTAGTTGGCCGAACATTATAAGAATATCATATATAGAGCTGATATAACCATATCACCGATATAACCAATCTATTTCAATACAATATCTAAAAAAAAAGACCCAAGCTTCTATCTTCAAAAATACAAAAGTTGGTATTTCTACCAAACACCATTTCCGATCGTTCAGTTATATGGCAGCTATAGGATATAGTCAGCCGATCCTTTGGTAGGTTGGATCAACCGATTAAAGAATCGGTTCTAAGTTTCAGCTTTCTATCTTCAAAAACACGAAAGTTGGGTAATTTCCGATCGTTCAGTTATATGGCACCTATAGGATATAGTCGGCCGATCCTTACGAAATGTAGCATGTCGTATTATTTTGCCAAAGATAGCTCTCATATAAAATTTGAACTCTCTAACTCTAACTCTAAAAACACCAAAGTTATACCATTTCCGATCAATCGGTTATATGGCAGCTATAGGATATAGTCGGCCGATCCCGGTCGTTCCGGCTGCGTGTAAAGGAATGAATTGTGTGTGTAAAGTTTCAAGTCGATAGCTTTAAAACTGAGAGACTAGTTTGCGTAGAAACAGAAAGACGGACATGCTCATATCAACTCAGGATGTTATCCTGCTAATATATATACTACATATAGGGTCGGAGATGTCTCCTCACTGCGTTGCACACTTTTGGACCAAATTATAACACCCTATGCAAGGGTATAAAAATCAATTTTAAAGGAAACAGTACTTATTTTAAACTAATTTCAGAACTCCATTCCACCACACGGGAGCTCACGAATCTACAAACTAAAAGAAAGAGAAGGCATGAATACCACAATTAAATACACATTAGATAAGTTAAAAACACACTTAATTAAGCAGACATTAGAGACCTAAGTACACTACTAAACACAAACAATCGCACATACAGTAGGAAGTATGGATAAAACAAGTAAGGAAAGACAGCTCAATAGTATTAAAGCTAGATTCGTTATGACAGAGGAGGTTAGACCTGCAGCAATGGCGACAACAAATGTTTTAATAGCTATTAAGGTAATAGATCTTGTAGAAATTATTCCGAAGTATGAGGGAGACACTAACAAATTGGATGGTTTTAGCCTCATTAAAGGCGAAGAAAGATGGAATGTAGGGGTAATCGGCAGGAGGCAGAACTGAACTGTGATCAGATAAAAAAAGAGTATTGATTACCCATTTTAAGGACAGGAGATTGGAGCAGGATTTGATTATGGAATTGACCCATATTAGGGAAAAGAAGCTAAAATGCAATGTGCAATATCAATCAAATTGGCTGAATGAAATAGAAAGAATTGTATTGGAAATAAAATGTTATAAATGTATTGGAAGAAACAAATAGAAATAAAATGTTATTCCATGATGCAGATGTCATTAATTTTGCTCTTGTTTCAATTGAAGAATTATCGGAAGAAGCTGCACAGTCGCGAAACAAAGACATAAAACTATATAGAAAGCAGAACACAGGAAAAATATCTCAAATTGCCACAAATACGGATTTGATTAATAGACTACTTTTGTCTTCTGATGCATTTATTACAGGACTAAGGAAATTACCTTGCAAATTTAAGTCCAATTTAATGAAATCAACGTTAAATTTGTTAGAAGAATTTAATTAACTATTATTTTTTTCTTTGTTTTTTTTATTTAATTTATTTTTTTTTATTTTATTTGTTATGGCTCCTAATTTGTTTATATTACTTGAAACTGGTACTTATTTGTTTTTACAATTTTTGCTTTGGCAACTGTATGATATAGTTTTCCAATTTGAACAATATTTTGCCAAGCATATATAAAACTGGAGCATACAATCTGTAAGTTTGGTTTACATATCTTGAAAAACAAAAAAGTTTTTCATACTATATACTTACTTCTATCCTATCGTCCCTATGGCAGCTATATTATGTAGACGTACGATATGGCCAATTTTTTTACTATGCATTTCAAAGATTTTTTTAGAATTTTGGTGTAAATTTCGTTACAATATCTGAACTAGAAGTACTTATGGCCGCGGCTCAATACAAGCCACTGTGCAATGCCGTTCCCGATTTCCAACATAAATGGATGGCCGGGAATTGCATTCCGGTATACAATGATGGGAAATCAGGGGGTCAGGGGGAAAACTCCAACTATCCAAGACTATATCGAAACTATCAATAAAATAACTATAAACCGTAATCATTATGAGTTTTATTTTAAAAATCACTCCTTCCTGTCTCCTTTACTGCGTTGTACAATTTTGACCAAAATTATAATACCCTCAAGGGTATAAAACACCGAGAATCTTGTCAGTGTTCTTCCGTGAATCAGTAATAGATCAATGTAGATGAGATCTTCTTCTCTTTTATGATCTTTTTCTTTTATGTTAAAAGTTTTAATGTTCCAAAAGGAATGTTAATTTTCTTTTATCAAGCAGGGTTAAAATAAAAAAATATTTCATAAAATTAAAAATTTTGCAAAATGGTCAAAACCACTTCAAAAAAATTTAATCTAGTTTTGATTTACGATTTTGCATCAAAATTAGGAGTTTTAATTTTGGTTTCTGCTATTTTTGCAAAAAAATGTAGATTGTCGATGTTTTCGAAATTACTTAAAGCATAAGTGTGGCGCACCTTAAGGATGTAGTCTCATGTGTGAGGTTGAAAAAAAATTTTTTTTTTACATATTTCGAAAGTACTGTTTGTTAAGAATGTAATAAAGGGTGATTCACAAAAATCCATGGTACCGATCTAGCTGAAATTTGGATATGTTGTTCTAAAAAGTAACACCTCTGTCCCGTACTAGAATCATTTATTTTTAATGATTAGTTTTTTTAGTTTGATTAGTTCGCCATTTTGTTGTTTATTGATGAAAATATTTCATTCTAGTACGGGACAGAGCCATAAGCTTACAAAACAATAATCTATTCTAATTTTTTGTTTCGGATGACTCTAGCAGTCGAAATTACCTGCGCCAGGGACTATAAAGTGTATTAAACTACACAAGAATAAATTAAACCAAATATTTTCAAATAGTTTATGATGCCTTTAAAAATATATTCGAAAATTGAAACAATCGCATTATTTTTTATTCCAAAACAATTTTTTGAAATAACCTCTAAAAAGTAGTCCGGAACATGAGACTACATCCTTAAAGCAAAATTAATATTATTATAGATAATTTTTATATTTATACCATCTTTAAATGTAGGAAGGTAATGAAGGTAGGTAAATGAAATTAAAAAAAAAAAAAAATTATAGTAGAGAAAGTAAAAATTACCTTTCACTTTCTGCTGTTTCATGGCGATCAAGACGCGCATCTACAAGATTGTGTTCATGATGGTCAGCTGATTCATAAATAGCTTCATCCTCCTGGTGTAAATGGCTGTGCGAGGAGTGATGCGACGAGTGTGGACCGTGTGTTGCATGTCCATGCGCATGAGAGTGGTGCGTATGATGTCCATATGCATGAGGTGAATGGGATTGATGTGGCGCGTGTCTTGCGGCTGGCGGTGGTTGTCGGTAGCGGCTACCAAGTGAAAATCTTGCTTCCTCTTCAGAGCGTGGACGACAACGATTACTGTAAGATGTATGAATTGTAGCAGTTTTGTGCGATTGTGCTAATAACTGATTGGAGCTGAGAATGATAGAAATCAAAATTTTTTAGTTATAAGTTACTTCTTATTATGTATAACACATAAGATTCAGAGGCCGTTAGTAATGATTATTTTTATCATTTTTTTTTGTAATCACAATACATATAATGAACAATTTTCATTTTTATTTTTTTATCACAATTTAATTTTTTTTCACTTAGATATAAATGATTATTCGCTAACCAAAAAAATTAATATCAATAAGAATCTATTTTTTTTTTTAAATAATAAAACATAATTATTATATTAATTTTTTTCGGTCAAAATTTCTTACTCACTCAAGATTGCGTGCTTTTTTTGTGGAATATTTTTTATTTCTTGTACATAGAGTATTATACCTATTAATACCTTACCGAATTTGCTATTGAAATTAAAAGGTCAACATCTGAAACGTGGATCGATGACCTTTCAAAATAATTTCAGTAGACCGCAATCATGAATTGAGTGATATTTTTGAGCGAAAAAATAAATAAAAAATTGTGAATATATATGAGTTTTCGCTCAGAGAATAGTGATTAATGATTAATCATTATTTACGGTCCGTTATAGGATTAAATATAAAAATTATGTGAAACGGAATTAGAAAAAAATATTATGGAATATAACCCGGAATATGAATCGTTGTTGACTCGGGTCTAGTACGAAAAAATGTGAAAAAATCGAAATCGAACATTGGGCACTAACCTTAGGCATGGCCTGCATTCTGCCAGAAATACGTTTACAACTGGCTTAAATATAGTTGGAACAAAAATAAATAAGCTTTTTTTACTTAAAAAAAAATAAAGAAAATTAAACTAACAAGTGAAACACATTGAAATTTTTTATAAAGTTTAGTTGTGTATAAAGCGCTACAAAAATGATTAGGTTTCACAATAAAGAACCACTTTTGATACTAATTAAAATCAAGAAAAAATAATTTGTTTTATTTTTATAAATGAGCTATACAAATTAATAATTTTAATATTTTAAAATGCCACTAACCCTTGCGATGACTCACTACAAGCAGCGGAGCTATCTAATCTATAGTGACGATCAGCATCAGTTTCTGACATTCGTATATCTTCTGATCCGTTCGGACTCATGTGTCGGGATGAGTGGTGTTCAAGTTGTCTTATTAAGTCCTCTAGATTACGTATGCGTAAAGGTCCAGTTGCTGGTGTTTCGTCTTCATCCAGTTGTTGCGTTTGCAGTGCCACACTTGAAGGTTGGTGCAACTGATGCTGCGATCGGTGGTGATGCAGCAATGCAGTACCATGTGAGACACCGCCTGGCATAGACGACGACCCGCCAACTGTCCCAATGCTTGCTCCCAGACCCATGTTTCCGAGACCAGTTCCAGTGGAATCCAGTAATATCGCGTGCACGGCAGCTTTGTTGCAAATATTTTCACGCGAGTTGGACTTTGATCCATTAGTTCGTTTATGTGACTCAGCAGAGTATCCCAGCTGGGAAGAGTTACACTCCTGTAATGTTTTCCGTAACATTTCCTCACTAAGACTACCACTACCAACTGGTGTGTTGCCAGTTCCAGTACCACGGTGTGTCGCAGCATTACGTAGAGCCTCCAAAATATCTTCATGGTATCCGTTTAGAGATTTTAAAGTTCGCTCTACTTCAGAAGCTGCGGCGCCGCCACTGGACGATGCCAATGGTCCATCTTGAGCTATCAGTTCGAGGTTTTCAGACTGGCTGTCTTCACCCCATTTGTCTTTAAGTTGCTCCCCATGAACCAGACCATATCCATGCTTTTTTAATATTCCCTTTTCTGTTGTGGACAAATTTTTGTTGTATGCAATAGAAGAAAGGGAATAATTTTTAGATATAAAACAAATAGAACAAGAAAGGACGGCTACAGTCGAGTTTCCCGACTATATGATACCTTGTACTTATCTTTTTCACCTTGGTACTTGGTATTTTGGTGTGTTTTGGTGGTGGTGGCTTATATATCCTGGCAGTTAAGTAGCTATATAAATTATAAGATCGGATAGTTTTTTTCGCGGTCGTTCAGAATGGGAAATGGCTTGTTGATTAATTAGTACATCAGCTAGCATTCCTGCATTCGTCAAAAAGCTTAGAGGCCCATACGAACGAGTGGCGCTCAAGAAACGATTTATTAGTATTTATTAAGCTTTTTTTTATTTATTAAGCTAAGTAAGTTTTGCAAAGAAATTTTAAATACTAAATTTTACATTTGAAGGGCGGGAAAGAGATGTTATAGAGGTGAAACAATTGTAGTTCGAACATAAGACCCTAAGAAGGTTGTTAATGGATTTGATTGGATTTGAAATGAATTTGAAGTTGATTTTTATTTGAATTGTTAGTCTCTAAATCTAGTCTAAGATGGCTTAGGGCAGAGCTGGAGGGAAACCTCATATTCGCTCTTGTGCGAATTCGCCCCACTTCGCCGCAATAGATAAGTTAGTCGTAAGACTAGAGAAATACAATTCGATTTATAACGTTGAAGGGGACACAACGTTTTTTTGTTTTCGCTTTCGACATTTTTATCTATTTAGCAGCCATTATTATTATATTTTATTTTTTTATAGTTGAGAACTAGTGAGAGATAAACTAATCTCTTTTAACATTTTGGCGACCCCGGGTGGACATTTGGGCTAAATATTTAAAATTAAAAAAAAAACATAAAGTGACACCGTGTTATTACACACAGCAAATACCAAAAATACAAACATTCAAACAAAACCAAAGAGCTGCTCGAGACGCGTCCGTAAAGTGCGACTTAAATTTTTAAAAATTCACCGCGTCATGAAACCGTCGCAAGCCTCCAATCCAAGGATCATCGCCACCAGGCTCACCAGCGAGCTCCATGCCGTGTACCTGCATTGACTGCACGACTGCAATAAGCAAGTTATTCAGCCTTCCGAAAGTTTCCCAGCTGTCTGCGTCGTTGTTGATATGTCTCATCGACACAGTGTCATCGATCTATGGGTCACTATTATCCATAGAAGATGACACTAAAATTGCTAGCTCAATGATCATTCATTTAGTTTTGAGTAAAGTAGATCCAGTGACCGGAGAAAAATGGGAAGAGTCACTGGATTATGAGGAATTGCCGCTGTGGTCCGATTTCGAAAAAAAATTAAAACGTAGGTACTAGAACCTGTCCGCTGAAGAGACTGGCAAGCCAAAACAGAAGAAAATTGGGTTCGGCAAGCAGCACAATAGAAGTTCGTTGGCTTGCTCCGCTTCTTACAAACAAGCTTGCAGTTATTGCAACGCACAAGACCATAGTCTGGCCCAGTGTAGTCCGTTTGCTCGCCTTGCTGTAATGCAATGGTTTGAGTTTGTTAAGTCAGCCTCAGTATGTTTAAATTGTCTTCGAAAAGGTCACACGGTTGCGAAGTGTAAATCGACTAGGTGTCAAATTTGTGAAAGATCACACCACAAACTTCTGCACCGATTTACTGTGACCGAAAATAACTTGGCGTTATCACCACCAAATGAACATCATCCTCCAGCGCTACATCTTGATGGCCCTTCTACGTTACATGCAACTAAAAATGGCGAGCACATATTGGCCCGAGCATTACTTGACTCTGAGTCACAAATTCATTCATTATGAATCATTACTGAAGATCTTGCTTAACGCTTACAGAACCGTAGGGAGGAATCGTGTATTTACTTGCTTGGAATTGGTCAAGCTAATTCCCACGTTAAGAAAAAGATACACACTGTGGTAAAGTCAACAATTAATGGTAGTGAGTTTCCGTTCGACTTTTGGATTTTGAGAATTGCGGGTTATCATCATGACCAGTCAGTGAACGTGAAAGATTGGGACCATATTTTTATATACCTCAGCGGATAGACATGTTAATTGGAGCTGAGTCATTTTTCGTACTGTTGTCCGTTGGCCAAATAAAACAAGGTCCAAATCATACCATCCTCCAAAAAAAACTACTTGGATGGATAGTATCGGGAAAATATAAGGCAAATACCTCAACTCCTCAACAGCCTATCTCTAGCCTGAATTGCCAAGAAGAATTACTCGACTCGATAGATGGCAATTTGAAAAGATTCTGGTCGTTGGAAGAAGTACCAACTTCCAAAAAGCTTTTGTTACCTGAACAAGAGTTATGTGAGGAACATTATCAGAAAAATACAGTTTTACTGCCTTCAGGTCGATTTGAAGTCATGCTTCCATTTAAATCGGATCCAAGGGTTTTGGGAAACTCGTTCGAGATAGCCAAACGCCGTTTATTGTCGCTCGAGAGAAGATTATCTCGAGATCCGAATTTAAAGAAAATGTATGTGGAATTCATGGAAGAACACGAATTCTTAGGCAATGTTGATAAGCAATGATGTTCTTGCTACTCTACACTACGTCATACCCCATCAGTGTGTTTTACGGCCTCAAACCACATCGACCAAATTACGAGTTGTGTTTGATGCGTCTTGTTAGACATCAACACAAAAGCGCCGTAACAATCTGTTGATGGTTGGTCCTACAATCCAGGAAGAGTTGTATTCAACTCTTCTTCGGTTCCGGCTGAACAGATTCGATCTGATAGCCGACATAAAAGGATGAATCGCCAAGTAATGGTAAATGAAGCCGAAGCGCAACACCGTTACATATGGCACTGCGCCAGCCCCATTTGTGGCCATAAGGTGTTTTAAGAGGTGAGTGAATCTGTGTAAAATACATTCCTTCGAGCTGCCGAAGTTATTGGGTCCGACTTTTACATCGACGAAATGTTAACGGGTGCTGGTTGCATTGAGGAGCTAAAAACAATTAAGTCTGAAGTAACTCAGGTTCTTCAAAACGCTGGGTTTGAATTGAGCAAGTGGTTTTCGAACTCGCCTGAAATTACTGCATTCGACATTACAGCAAAACGGAAATTATGCTAGCCCGCTAACAAAGTATAATAGTGTAGTATGCACATATATTGAATACCCACTGTACCGAGAGTACTTAAAGGGTGCGCACTGTAACACTTTGTTGCAGTGTTTACATAATCCAAAGTCCCGGTCACAAACCCTAAGTGGCCGATATGAACCGATCGTTATGGCTTAGCCCGCACACAGAAAGTGCTAGTGTCAGCATAATCGTAACAAACGGTCAGCATATGCATACCCCTCGCGCCTCCACTTGACAGCGCATAACAACGTATATTATTATATTCCTTTATACATAAGTACATAACCGTCTCTCTGCCGCCGCCTGCGAGCAGCGCAGCTACGAGACTTAGCCTTACTTAGACTTAAAAAATATTGTAAAAGAACAGAGACATTTTGATCGTTGGAGCGGCACCTCAGCTGCTCCTTCTAAATAAAAACCTAACAAAACTCAAACCCTGGAGTTATCCTATGACAATAGAATTAATTTTTTTTCATTAAAACGACCATACCATTTTTTTTAAGTGACAAAAAACATACATCGCCATCTAAAAAGTGCTAAGCGGTCTCGGACTTATCTTCAGACCATTCCGCACTGGGAAATTTTGCCTAGTTTTTGTGACATAAATGTGTTTTTTAAAAGTATTTAAATTTTGTATATTTAAGTATATTAAAATAAGTATGTATATTAATACCGGCGATTAAAGTCAGCTGATAGGAACTGATGTTTCGTGTTTGCATTTGGCTTCATTCCGTAGTGTTTTTTTTTTTAATATTTCTTGAACGTCGAATTACAAATCAATACAATTTAAAACAAGAAAGGAGAGCTAACTTCGGGCGGAGCCGAAGTTTATATACCCTTGCAGTTTAAACCGGATATATATCGCAAACATCGGATATAGTTGGCCGAACCTTATGGGAATATGAATATATAATCCAATTTATTACAATACAAAATCTAAAAAAAGTCTCAAGCTTAACTGACCAAGAATATAATATGTACCAAGTTCCAACTTTCTATCTTCAAAAACACGAAAGTTGGGTCATTTCCGATCGTTCAGTTATATGACAGCTATAGGATATAGTCGGCCGATCCTTACGAAATTTGGCATGTCGTATTATTTTGCCAAAAATAGCTTTCATGTCAAATTTGAACTCTCTAACTTTAAAAACACCAAAGTTATACCATTTCCGATCAATCAGTTATATGGCAGCTATAGGATATAGTCGGCCGATCCGGGCCGTTCCGACTTATATACTGCGTGCAAAGGAAAGAAGGGTGTGTGCAAAGTTTCAAGTCGATAGCTTTAAAACTGAGAGACTAGTTCGCGTAGAAACAGACAGACAGACGGACAGACGGATATGCTCATATCAACTCAGGAGGTGATCCTGATCAAGAATATATATACTTTATAGGGTCGGAGATGTCTCCTTCACTGCGTTGCACACTTTTGACCAAAATTATAATACCCTCTGCAAGGGTATAATGAATAGTCATGCTCCCGGCGAAATTCGTGCGAGTACTTCTAACAAATTGTAATTATAGAAAGTGGTTTCAGTACAAAACTTTCATAATAAAAGATCAACTTTGGGAAGAGTTTAAAAAAAATGTTTATATTTGTTTTATATCCATGTTGCTGGTCTACAAAATCGCAATTCAGAACATCTAGGCCCAATTGCGCCTTTTTGGTAAATTTAATTTTAATTTTAGGAAGAAAGGTTACTACACCATATCTGTGCTGCTGGAAGTGTGGTGCCAAAAAAATGTTTGGTGGGGGTGGGACATTCCTACTTCGCTTTAAAAACTTGTCATGGCATGTTTACCACTAAAAAATACCCCTATACAAATATCTTGCCTCGCAAGTTATTTATTAATTCCACAGAGCGAATTCTCTGGGATTTAAATAAAAAGTACGACCACGGCAATTTTTTATTTAAATGCATAAAGCTACCATTATTGTCATAAAAAGATAACAAAATTTTTTATTTTTTCAAAATACCATTCTAGCATACCAAATTAGCTTTAGAAGAACCCATGGAACCACCGAGCAAATGAACCGAATAAAATACGAAATACAATCAGTCTTCGAACAGGGAAAACACTATAGCGCTGTTTTTCTCGACGTATCTCAAGCTTTTGACCAACGCACCAACGATACAGCGCACACAATCAAAAACCCTGAGAACTAGTGATTCTGCTGTGATGTCTCCAAGGCTGGTGTGGCGCCTGAAGTTAGATCTTCTGGGCTTACGCTGAGGGCGGTTGCTAAGTTGCTGAGAGCGGTTAGTGCTCCCTGGTTGCTACTACGTGTTATTTTAAGGGGTTATATACAGTTGTGATATATGAAAAAATCGATTTTTTTTGGGAATTTGGAAATACTCTCACAAAAATTCATAACGATCGGAGCATTAGAACCGAAGCTGTAGCTATTTATAGCGCACTACCTGCATATAAAACTTGAACCAACTTGAAACTTTAAAGGCGATTATCTCAGAATCTTTTTTTTGGGAAATTACCTTTGCGGTGGACACGATTACTAAAAAAACTACTAATCCGATCAACACCAAATTTTGACCACTTATTTATTATGATATTAGCTAGTCCGTGAACGAGGGATTTTCAATTTTTTAAACTCCTTTTTTAAAGCACAAGAAAAGAAAATCTTATTCGTTGAAAAAGTACATTTTTTGTTAAAAACGTCGCCATTTTTTTTAAATCAAAATTTAATTAAGTACCCAGAAACATGTACTAAACAACGTCGGTAAAACCTTTTTCATAAATATTTTCTATGGTGTCAAAAAAAATCGATAAAAATCCATATTTTTGCGCGGTACAACTGTATATAACCCCTTAAGTTTAACAGGTTCAATGATACACCTGTTTTTAACTTTAAACATAAGCTCACTATATTTCGTTTTAAAAAAGTCCTACCTGATTCTTACCTAGTCTGCCTGATTGCTACATAAGTTCCTAACCAAAGACGCGCAAAATCCTAGACCTGCAGAAACTGCTTCAAAAAACTAAATAATAAAGTATTTTCCTATTGCTACCAAAACGTTCGAAGTCTTCTGGGTAAATGCTGTTGCGCTTACTGAAACTTGGCTTAATTCCCTGTTTCTAATTATGAAATTTTTGTTCCCAAGTTCCCGTGTTTCGATTGGATCGTCCATCTTTTGCAGGTCGTGTCCTCATTGCTGTTAAAAATGAGTACACTGCTGAACCTATCCCTTTCTCGAATAAGTTTGAAATAAAGTTCATTGCGGTACAAATTTTAACTGGCTCGTCTCATATTTTCCTGACCTGTTCCTACATTCCTCCTTTTATTTTATCTTAAACCCATTTATAACACTTATTCCAGATTTCAGGACCTTATATTCTCCAATGCGACATCCTCTGTAATAGCAATTGGATCGTCGCCACTATCCCTGGTTTTTTTTAAATAATTAATAATGCGTTGAATAAATTTGTTCCTAAAGTCTCGTCAATATTGTCAACAAAGCCACCTTGGCTTAATAAGCTTAATAAGCTAAAAAGCTTAATAAGCCTTTCTCGTCTTAAGAACAGAAAATCGGGAGCTTGCAAAAAGTTTCTTTGGTCAGGATTTTTATATGTATATTCGTAACCAGTTTATCATTTTTAAAAAGAACTATTTAAACGTTATATAATGAATTGTAATGTAAACTTTCGTTATGATCCGAGTTCCTATTCTTTTGTCAATATGAAATGTGAATCCAATATTTTCTCTCCTTTCCTATTATGAGGTGTTCAAGGCTCTCTCAACAATGGAAAATACATGATTCCTTCATAAGAAAATTCCTTCTTGAATTCACTTCGATCATCCATAGGGGTTTTCTGAGCCGCATGGAAACTGATGTGGTACACACTTATTTCAGCAGAACATTCCATTCTGTGAATCATCTTCTCCTTATACATGTTAATAATACTGCATTTCTTTTGTGTGTGTTTTTCAATATTTATTGATTAATAATTTTTTTCACTCAATCCCGTTAGGGTTTTGCTACTGACAAAGATAAAGTATAACGCGAGCTATGGCTGACATGTTCTACTTAAGACTGAATTAAAATACTACCCGGTCTGTATTTCGAAGCCTTCGCTAAGCTGCGGAACAGTTTCCCAGTTGCAGTGTCAGCATTTCGTATCCGGCCAGCAACGATCACTTGCTGCGCAAGTGCTCGAGCCGGTCTGCGGACAGTTGGCCTTGGAATGCGTGCTTTTAACCAAAAGCTGTCGTTCAATGAACATTTTTCATTGACAGTTACTAAAAAGAGGGGTTTGCGTGCTTTAATCAAACGTTTTCTTAAAGAATTTGATATATGGTATTAAATATTGAACCTGTCCAAAAGTAGTTTCTAATATTTGCATTTAAAAATTGTAGCTGTCAAATGACTTCCGACGTGTCGTTGACGACTAAAACCATTAAATTTACCATCATTGCAAGAGCGTCATATTGTGCTGCTGATATGCTTCTTAAGGGGAGGTTCTTTTGGATTTTTTCGAAAATTAAGCAAACTTTGAGAATGGATTGCGGGAAAATGCAAAGACATACGAACTTATGCTTTTGATTTTTTGATTCGTTGTTTATTAACGATTAAAAACACTCGACAAAGCAGAAAAATAGAGGTCTACGAGATCCGCCATTTCGAAGCCGCCATTTTGAATTTCCTGAATATTGAATTTTTTTTTTTAATGACCCAACTTTTGTGTTTTTGAAGATAGAAAACTGGAACTTGGTACAAATTCTAGTTTTGGTCAGTTCATCCAACCTAAGGATCGGCCAACTATATCCGATATTTGCGATATATATCCGGTTTTAACCGCAAGGGTATATCAATTTTGGCTCCGCCCGAAGTTAGCTTTCCTTTCTTGTTTATTTGGGTTCCAGTTTAGCTTTGTATCTAGTACCCTTTTAGTACTTTTTTCATCCTTTTTTGACCTTCCTTTTTTATTTAGGTTCCAGTTTAGCTTTTTATCTAGTACCACTCTTAAGAACTTGTCACTATGGCTAAAAAGAGCTTGCTTTTGGAACTTGCACGTTCTAATAATTCGGGCAGCTCCAACAAAGCTTTATGTATTCAACAGTAGTATCTTATGACAATACAATGCATTTCCGCATTTTCGATCCGCGCTGTTACTTTTTCCCTCGTCTTTTCAATTGGGAGGAAGGAGGAAGGACGCGTATCGGAATTTAAGGTTGCGCATAAAGAGCTACCCGAGGAGCTGAGGAGCGAATAACATTCAACGACTTGTCGAGGGAAGTAAGGTTTATCATTGATGAGGAAGAAGCGTTGCGCTCCACTTTTCTGCCCGGCCATTCGACGGTGGTTAACAGTAGCCCAGCTGTTAATTCTGAATGGCCGTACTTTTCAGACGTTGCCGCTTCCCACATCCAGCGGATGCTATCCCGAATGGTTTGAGCTCCGGTCAATATTGCAGCTATTGAAGATACCAACCCGTTTAACGGTCGCTCACTATAACAATTCGCTCACTAGAATTGACAGACGAAAATGTGGTTTTGGAGCTTTTATATAAGAGGTTTAGCAACCGCGTTTTTATTTTTTAAGCGCATGTGAAGGAAATGTGGAATTTGGGATCAGTCAAAGGGGCATCTTCGAGAGGACTCCGTGATCTGTCCGATAAAATCAATGAGCATATCGACGCATTTCCGCGAAAGTATCATAAGTCTTTTTTTTTCGAAATTGATATTTTAATGCAAAATTGTTAGGCACCTAACGTCTCACTACCCTGTGAAATAATTTAACTGAAACCCCTATAGTTCCGATAAAAATTAAGTTTCAATTTTATCGTATGTTACAGTTCTTTTCAATGTGGGCGCGAAATTATCGTATGTCCATACACATTTTTTGCATGGAAATACTTCAAACGCACGAATATAAAGAAATACAATAACAAATGTTTCTAATCGCTTAAACATCTTATGATTTTGCTTATTGTTTGTTGAAATTGGATTTTTCAACATACGATACTTTCGCGGAAATGCGTCGATATGACCAATCTAGTATGGGCACCACTCAGGAAAAAAGATCGGGAAGTTGCATCGCCATCGCCGATCGCCATCGCATTCTCAAAGAATTCACTTGGGCCCTGGCATGCCGGGGTTACACACATTTCGGTTTGATTGTTTATGATGGCGGTGATCAGCTCAGGTGTCTCTCCGAACTTCAGTCATCGGAGGTAGAGAATTTTCCGCCAAGCTTGTCAGTTAATGAGCTAAGGAAGTTAGCCTTTGAGCAGTTATTGAAAATCCGGTGTGTATTTCCAAGGGGGCGAGGATGGCTGGTCTTGCAGCCGTCTATACTTGAAATTCGGGCAACTTAGACCAAGCACGGCAAAACTAACCAAAGTACCTGTTGGATCGTTCGCGACTGATTGTTTATATTAGCTTAGACATAAA
Organism: Drosophila parabipectinata; assembly: GCA_018153455.1. NCBI lineage: Eukaryota > Metazoa > Arthropoda > Insecta > Diptera > Drosophilidae > Drosophila > Drosophila parabipectinata. Next base: position 146,186 of record JAECYA010000007.1, read on the forward strand.
ATAAACATTATTTGATACAATATCATTTTTGGGAATTTTGGAACATCGCCAATAACCCGTCAAATTTTCAAACTCCTAACTGACTTGAATTTCTAACTCCGCATCTCTAACTGACCTAATTGCAATATATAGAACGACCTCTTATAAACACGACTCTATTGAAGCGCACTTTAGGGTATCGCATTATTTCAAAACAACATTTTTCAAGATTTTTTTATAAATAAGATTTTGTTAAAAACAATTTTCAAGCGTTTTTTATTGTTTTTGTTCCTATATTTTTAAAATAGTGTCTTTTTTGAAATATTTATTTAAAAAAATTCTACTTACTTCTATAGCTGATACTATACTTAATTACAAAATTTCGATATCCTTTGGAGTTTTTTGTGAACAAACTCCCAAAATGTTATCTCTTATTATCTTTAAATTTATCTTTTACCCCTTTGTTACCCCCGGGTATAAAAACAAATACAAATTTTGTATTATACCCTTGCAGAGGGTATTATAATTTTGGTCAAAAAGGTTCAACGCCCGTCTGTCTGTTTCTATGCAAACTAATCTGTCAGTTTCAAAGATATCGACTTGAAACTTTGCACTTGGTTGATGCGTCCTACCAAATTTAAAAACTGTCGGCAGACTCTATCTTATAGCGGCCATTTAACTTTTCTTTATAATTAATTTTAGTGTTGAAAACATAGATTTTGGCAAGTGTAATAGTATCTATTAGATTTTGAAGACCAAATGTTAATAACCGATCAAATAATTTACGAAGGCTGATTTTAAATCATTAGATAGAGTTTTTATTTCTGCAAATAAAGTTTGTAATACTTTTTTTTTGCTAAATACTAAATTTCACATACTAATTTGCACATACTACTTGTTTAGTCGTAACTTGTTTATAAAAATATTATGTGAGAGAAATACGCTTATGAGAAATATTTGAATTGTACCGCCTAAAGATATCGCTCTGTTAAGTACTCGTTCTTGTTCCTCGCTGCGTCGCAGTTTCGAATGAAAGAAGAGAAGAAGCAGATAGAAACTAGTAATAAATGAACTTCCATTGAATTCGGTTGATGAGTTTCTACTGGGACCATAGTTGCTGGCCTGAACAGGCATTTTCGCAGTTTGCCAATTTGGAGCAGACATTTTTTGGCGCCCCCGTGTGGACTCAGAAGGACGTATCATCATATATACATAGCAGATCACCCATGCGTACATCCGCAATCTCAGTTTGGGCTTGTACTCGACACTCCGCTGGAATTCATCGTTTATATAGCAGATCAGCTTTACATATATACATTCACCGTGGAATCTCAGTTTGGGCCTGTACTGGACACGCCGCTGGATTTCGCCAATAGCTAAGTAACAAATTGATAGCATTTCAGTAAATGAAATACATACATAAGCCTGCAAAATATCAGCCAAGGCGTGAGTTTTGAGGCAAACACGTGTCACGATTACAGGTCGGTTCTTTAGTTGCTTGGTGCCGTTCTTTCTCTCTTCACATGCACAAACCATCGCACTATAGGAAATATTACCACTTTTTCTGGCCAAAAATAATATCTCAAGAACGAAACAAGATATTTAAGTTCTGATTTTTGATTTGAGTTCACATGGTCAATAGATTCAAGATTTTTAAAAAATGTGGGCGTGGCACCGCCCACATTTAAAGAAACACATTCTAACTCAAAAACTAAGCAAGATATTTAAATTTTGATGTTTGATTTGAGTTTATATGCTCAAAAGAACTTAGAAATGAAAAAATTGTGGGCGTGGCACCGCCCCCTATTTAAAAATAACATTCTAACTGTTCGGTTTTGCACTAGTCTCACAGCTAACAGATTCACATTCAAGGTGTTGAGGTTGCCTCCTTAAATTATGAATTTCTTCGAAAGTGCATTTTTATGCATATTCATATTTCACTCATTTGAAGAAAATTAAACAATCTGCAACATGGACTAAATTACATTGTCCGACTCCGCCAGACTTGGTTTAAATCTCTTTTTAAAAATGTGATTTATTTCTAAAAATTTCTTATGCTAGACTGCTTACATTTTCACTTTATTAAAAGGACAACACAAGTTTTTGGACACTTCACATACACAAACACATAATACAAACCACATTGAGAAGTATTCATTTCAAAACTTTTGATTTTGTCCATAAAATTTTCAGTATTTGCGTTTTTAAAATAGCACCAAAAAATCTTAAATTCTAAGCTCATGCAAATGTTAACATCAACAGCTGTTTTTAACAGTGGCGCAGTGGCGCCATCTATGGAAATTTCTGGTACGCAACATTAAAAATTAATCTATTGTGAATGATATGCAGTTAAAATTATTTATATTCTTTAACTTTCAAAAAATGGTTTTTGGCCAGAAAAAGTGGTCAAATTTCCTAAAGTGCATCGCACACACCACACACACATACATACAGCAAAAATATAGTTCATCGCTCATCGAGTAACGGCTCACGCTTGCACTTCAGCTCACATGCAATTCGGGTACAGTTGTAACAAAGTTCCAAAGTTAAAATAAGTTCAATCAATATAACCTATCGCAACACTGATAGCTGTGCTTTCTACTTGAGAATTAAATTTCAATTAAACAGTGGGAGGCAAAGATTCACTTATATTGACATTTTAGCGTAAAGTTGCATCATGGCTCCGAAGCGACGTTTAAGTCGTCAGCAAAGTTCAAGTGTACATGATGTCAATGATGGCAACGATTGTGCTAATTCATTACTCTCGCGTCTTGAAAGTGTTAAGGGTGAAACACTCAATAAACGCTACCAACATTAAGCAGCAGATGAAGCTACGTCAAGCATGCAAAAGTCTCGTAAGCTGGGGCGGCCAAATTCTTTAAAGAACTTTAGTAAAACTTCCTTGTCCGTTGCCAATACTACTCGAACCCAGGATCCAAAATGCTATTATTGCAAAGCTGTGGATCACTACATTCACGCGTGCAGTTCGTTTGTGACCGCAACAATCGCTACACGATTCAAACTCGCTAAGACATTCCCATTGTGCATAAGCTACCTAAGGAAAAGCCATTCCGTTCTTTCGTGTCAATCCCGCAATCAATTCGAAACCACATCTTTCACTGCTTCATAGATACAGCTCCGACTCTTTTCCGTTCGAGCTAGCTTCCACTCAAGTTCCGATTGTTCCGATTCCGACACAACACAACCTTTGACCACCTCTGCCGTCCACCACGCGATGACAGCCGACTCAAATCATATTGTATTTGCTACAGCCCTTGTTAACATTACAGGCAATGGTCAAATGCACATTGCTTGGGTGCTTGTAGATTCCGGGTCACAGGTAAACTTTATAACAGAGGAGTTATCAAAAATTCTAAAACTTAAGCGCGATCGAAAAGACACAATTCTTCTAAGAGTAGGTAAATCAACTATATCAGCTCGCCATGTAGTTCAAGCAACTATACACTTCCAAACACAGACGTTTCAATTAGACGCTGAACTTATTGTTCTGAAGTCAATATAATCATCCCAACCAGAGAGGGCAGTTCAAGTGGTAGTCTGGAACCTCCTACACAACATAAAGTTAGCTGATCCACTGTTCCACAAACCTCAGAGAATTGACATATTGCTTGGTGCTGACGCATTTTTTGAGTTGTTGAAGGAAGGGAAATTTAAGCAGGAAACATATGGTCCAGTCCTACAAAATTCCTGATTACCTGATTACCGACCTGATTACTAAGGTTTCGTCTTCGCAAATACGCTATTACAGCAGATATCGTCAAAATGTACAGGCAAGTGGATATAACTGAATCCCATTGTAATTTTCAACTAATAGTATGGAGACAGTATAAGGATGAAAAATTACAAGTCTATCACTTGAATACCATTACATACGGCTCGGCCTGCGCACCGTTCTTAGCTATCCGCTGCCTCAAGTACCTTAGTGAGATATATTCAGTTTCTCACCCTCTAGGATCCTTAGTCTTATCAAATAGTTTCTACGTTGACGATCTTTTGTCAGGCGCGGATACCATCGAAGAACTTACATCGATGCGAAACGCAGTAGTTGAAAACTTAAGCTCGGCCGGGCTTGTTCTTTTGAAGTGGGCAACCAATTGTGAGCAGCTTATAGATCTTAATCAGTCTACAGATGTATCTGTCGGGGAGCATGAAGATACAAAGGCGTTAGGGCTCGTTTGGAACCCAAAACATGACATTTTTAAGTTTTCTTCGCGAGGGATCTGTACAAGCCATGCGCGAACAAAAAGATCTATGTTGTCCCATACTTCTCGCCTATATGATCCTCTCCGGCTTATCTGTCCTGTTGTCACAAAGGTTAAAATTCTTATACAACAGATTTGGTTGCTTAAGATAGAGTGGGATGATCCAATTTCTGACAGCCTGCAGCAAAAATGGCAGTTGATCACACTTGGTTTGGAAAAGTTGGATATATTGACAATTCCAAGGCATGTATGTAGGTACGAGAAAAAATACTGTATGCCAAATACATGGCTTTGCGGATGCCTCAACTGAGGCATACGGATGTTGCTTTTACATCCGTGTCGAACATCCATATGGTGTGGAGGTTAAATTGGTTACTGCAAAATCAAGAGTGGCCCCTCTGAAAACAAAGTCAGTACCACGACTGGAGCTTTGCGCGGCGCCAACTTGCTAGCCTACTTGTGGGAAGAAGTTCGTCCACTGATCGACTCTCCAGTTAAACGAGTTGTAATGTGGTCCGATTCAGAAATCGTCTTGAATTGGCTGCAAAAAAAATAATTCAAAACTAAAAACCTTTGTTGCCAACCGCGTCAGTGAGATTCAAGAGAAGACATCATCGGCTAGTTGGCGCCATGTACCCACTGACAGCAATCTAGCGGACTTTCCATCTCGGGGTTGTACAGTTAATGAATTAAAAAATTCATTTTGGTTTGATGGCCCCCACTTCTTGACTCAAGATCAAAGGCTTCGGCCTCAAAATACAAAAAATCAGCATGTCAACAGTAACGAAGATTAGAGATTCGGAATATAACTACTAGCCACGTTTCAACACAACTCGAACCGAATCCGATAGAAAAAATTGTCGAAAATTCATATCCATTTCTTAAAGTAATGCGCATTGTTGTGTACTTCCTGCGATTCTTTAACGCAACAAAATCTCGCTCGTGGTCTGCAAGATATCTACGTGTGTTTCATACGCCCATGCTTTTGAGAAATATTTGAATTGTACCGCCTAAAGATATGGCACTGTTAAGTACTCGTTCTTGTTACTCGCTGCGTCGCAGTTTCGAATGAAAGAAGAAAAGGTGCAGATAGAAACTAGTAATAAATGAACTTTCATTGAATTCGGTTGATGCGTTTCTACTGAGACCATAGTTGGTGGCCTGAACAGGCATTTTTGCAGCTTGCCAATTTGGAGCAGACACTACTTTATCATAAGGATCTACCGACTTAATATACGAGACTTACCAAATTTTATCAGAACGTCGCGTTTCTGGTGCCGTCAAATTAATCTAAGCTTAGAATTTCGCCACGCTCCTTTCCGCGTAAATTAAAAAAAATTAATATAATTAAAGTTTTAAATTAGGGCCTCTTTTGTGCACAAACAAAAGGTATGAAATTTTTATATGTTCTGAAAATTTCATCCATATTGAAAAAAAGTGAGTTATTCAACATTGAATGGTGCACTATCCCTACTAGCAACTCCACCTTCAAACAAGTTGACGTTTCAAATAGAAATATTACCTAAGAAAAATGTGAACTTTTCAGTAATGCGGAAAAGTGCAAAATGAGACTAAGCGATACGAATTTAGAATTGAATAAGTTAAAATAATGCGAAACTTTATTACAAAATATCTCTCGTAAATTAAATTTATCTGGATCTGACCCCGCAAAAGACGGAAGCCGTTCTGATCTCGAGCCGGAAGAAGGTCGAAGCAGCGACGGTACTTGGAGGAGGAGCGGCCGTTACATTGAGGTGAGCAATTAAATATCTCGAGGTAATGCTGAATACGAGATACGAGTTTCTCGTTCCGAGAACATCTTGAGTATGCCCATAGGACCGCAAGTAATACAACGAGGGCAAATTCTCCTAAATATCAGAGGTAAAAAAGAACCTGGTGGAGAGCCATAAGACCATCACCTTATGGTGGAGAAGAACCTGGAAGAGGCCTTAACACAATGGAACCATGGTACCGCAAATGCTCCAAATGAAGGAGCTGAGAGCCCTGGAGAAGGCAAGTAATGGGTTGGAGAAGAAGGGCGCATAAGAGTAAAGATTAAAAGAGGCGCTTAAGAGAGGGAAGATTAAGAGTAAACAAGAAGGGAAAGCTATCTTCAGGCGGAGCCGTATTTGATATACCCTTGCAGTTAAAACCGGATATATATCGCAAACATCGGATATAGTTGGCCGATCCTTATGAGAATATGATTATACAACCCAATTTACATATTATAATAAAAAATCTAAAAAAAAGTCCCAAACTTCTATCTTCAAAAATACCAAAGTTGGTATTTCTACCAAAAAACATTTCCGATCGTTCAGTTATATGGCAGCTATAAGATATAGTCGGCCGATAGTTATGAAATTCGGTAGGTCGGATTAACTGACCAAAAATATAATCTGTACGAAGTTCCAGATTTCTATCTTCAAAAACACGAAAGTCGGGTCATTTCCGATCGTTCAGTTATACGGCAGCTATAGGACATAGTCGGCGGATCCTTATGAAATTTTGGTAGGTCGGATTATCTGACTAAAAATATTATCTGTACCAAGTTCCAGCTTTCTATCTTCAAAAACACGAAAGTTGGGTCATTCCCGATCGTTCAGTTATATGGCAGCCATAGGATATAGTCGGCCACTCCTTATGAAATTTGGCATGTCGTATTATTTTCAAAAATAGCTCTCGTGTAAAATTTAAACTCTGTAACTCTAAAAACACTAAAGGGGTACCATTTCGATCAATCAGTTATATTGCAGCTATAGGATATAGTCGGCCGATCCTGGCCGTTCCAGACAGACGGACAGACGGACATGCTCATATCAACTCAGGAGGTGATCCTGATCAAGAATATATATACTTTATAAGGTCGGAGATGTCTCCTTCACCGCGTCGCACACTTTTGGACAAAATTATTATACCCTCTGCAAGGGTTTAAAAAAAGCGTATTGAAAGCGTCTACACCACAACTATAACTTAAAATATTAGTGCCACAACGACATGACGGATGGTAGCAGTACTCAAGAATATCGATATTTAGTTGAACAGATATCGAACCAAAATATCACCTCTAATCGTCACAGTCTCAGTAGAAGCCAACAAGAACGAGAATAAAATTTGTTAAAGCTCGACAATTTTGATTTAATAAATATTAAAAATATCATAAACACGTGCTGTTCAAGCATTGAATACTGTTGTACCTATTTACAAATTTTTAAGTTGGAGTTTCAAGGGATCGAAATACGACTCATGGAAATACGAGACAAACAGCAAGGTCTAAAACCGATCCCCTGCAGCCTACACAAATACATACATAAGTGGAGCGCTTATCGCACTTGAGAAAGTGTCGCATAGCAGGTCAGCGTGCAGTGCGTTGATAAGTAGTTTTTAATAGATTTAAGATTTTCATGTATCTTTCCTATAAGAGAATTGTACAAAAAAAAAAAAACGGTTTCCAAAGGGAACTCATTGGAGTAAGGCCTCTTAACACGTGCTATAGACACTTGTTTTCTTACTCTGCAAATCCTGGGCTGCAAAAAAACCTTACTGAAATCTTCTGTATTGTGATCTTTTTGGTTTTTGCTGCGTATGTATCATTGAACGAACGAGTTCCGCTACATTACCACAAGACCACAAGCATACGTCGATGTTATATATCAGCGTGTAGTCACCGCTAAAATACAAAGTAAAGCGACAAAAACATCAAACTTTCTGCGTAATTAACGTGTACAGGAAATCGTGGTTAAAAAATTCAGGTTAAAAAACAGGTATCCAAAAAGAGTTTAATCAGAAAAAACATAATATGGGTGCATTGTGAAATTTGCATGACGTGGTACCACTTTGGCTGCGTTTGTGACGAAAAGATCCAAAAAGCCAAAGCATGGGAGTGCATCTCCTGCAATTAATAGCCACCTGAGCCAACCACGCTCACCGACGCCGACTCATATGGCGCCGCCCAAGTAGCCGCTGCGCATAGCAGCGCTCGGCTAGACCCCACCGTTTAGACAGCCACTCGGTCAATCGGCATCGTGAAAAATTCCCCGCTGCGCAAGGAATAGATGCCCATGGTGCCGCTTTGCAAGATGTATTCAACATCGCCCAGATAGCCGCATGTTGAACCGGTGCCGTAAATAAACAAGACAAGCTACTGCCGTTACCTTCACCTGCTGAACGTACCAGTGAAAATATTTTAACACAAAATAATACGCTAATGATACAAATGCTCGAGAAAAGCGACAGGCCGATCAAACATACATCGAACAGAAATACAATATACTATCTCAAAAAAGTGGAGCCGAACTACTAACATCATCCTTTGGGCCTACAAACATCCAGTTGCAAGCACGTCAAATACTGACACCTAGTGCGAAATTTACCGGATTTACCGACATCCGGATGACTGGCCTCCGTTTCTCAGTGCCTACGAAAACAGCACCACTGTCGCTGCGTTTTCCAATGTCGAGAATATGCAACGACTCCGGATCCAAAAATGCCTCAAAGGAAATGCAACGGAAATATGCAACGACTCCAAAAATGCCTCAAAGGAAATGCACTCGAACTAGTGAGAGATCATCTTTTGCTTCCAGTCATGCGGACGCACCGATCAGATACTAGATAGATTAACTGAAAAGGCGAAAAAAACCTTCATAAACAAGGAACGATTTGACACTCATCGATTACGCCATGGCAGTACGAAATATTTGTGCTACCATGAAGCCATGCAAGCTAAATAACCACCTGAACAACCCTTTGCTGTTGAGAGAGTTGGTAGAAAAATTGCCCATTACAAACTGACTTGGGCTATGCACTCAAAAGACCCTATCGCTGCATCGATCAGGGCATTTAGCGACTGGCTCTTTACAAAAGCCAAAGCAGCATCCATAGTGATACCATCAACATACTCCAGGTTCAGCAACGTACACAGCCATTCCTAGTATAGGATGGACGCTGACGGCAGCTCGGAAAAAGACCCACCAACGTAAAACGCTTCCCAAAGAGAAGTTACCCATTGCGTCGTCTGCAACAGTGCACTCCATCCTATCACCGAATGCAAGGTATTTCAAAAGCTACTTTACGAAAACAAACAGAAAATTGTTCACGAATACAGGCTTTGCTTTAAATCAGTGGTCGGCACGGCCCTATCCCGGGGGCATAGGAAATTTCTCTGCCCGAGCTCTGCCACACACACACAGTATAAATGTGTGGAACGTCATGCTCACAGTCACTTTCTGCTATTCGTTACTAATACTAATGCGTTAAAATCATGTCAATGTATTGGGGTGTCGAGCACTGATTTAAATGCATAAGGATCCATGTTCGCAGAGGCTTCTCAACTAAGCTGTGTGAGATCGGGGGATGCGGAACAAGACACCATCCTCTGATACACAAAGGTCGTGCAAATCCTAACATCGTTTCTTCACACCAAACTTATCCTTTTGGAGGAGAACAATATTTTCGTATCGTACCGAAAAAAACATATACTGCCAACACCTGCATTGACATATTTGCATTCCTAGATGAAGGTTCATCGGTTACACTCATAGAGGAAAATTTCTTCAAAAGGTTAAACATCCAAGATAGTCCGGATCTGATCTGCATGCAGTGGACAAATCGAACGATACGTAGGGAGAACGAATCCATTAGCTTCAACATAAGAGTCTCCAGCATAGACTCCAGGCTTAACAACATACACACAGCCAAGATTACCATGGCAAACGCTGTACATGAAGGAGTTAGCCAGTAAATACACCCATGGTGCTCTATTCCAACACCCCATTGGAATAGACAATTGGAAACTAGACGTTCCACGGAAAATAAAAGAAGGAAGGTGGACAGACCCCATCACATCCAATTGCATGCTAGGCTGGAGAGTACAAAGATCCGGAAACGGCAAAAAAAAACTTTTATAGGAACCACTGTCAATGCACTGTTAAGGAAAGCTTCAACGTAGCTTCAACGTAGCTTCAACGTAGAATCCGCCATTCCAAGGTCTGACGCTTTAATGGCATTCGGAGTCGGCAGATAGCAGTCTGCGGAGCTATAGCAGAGATGTTCCTCCATATAAGAATAAAAGAAAGTGACATTCATGCACAGCGCTTTCTTTGGATCTAGCCCAAAGGTGTACGAGTTATGTAGTCCAAGTTCTGGTTCTCCATTTCTTTCTTGCTTGCACTTAAAAGTGCAAAGATTAAAAGCTTCCCTAAAATAATTAAAAAGCTCGCTCGACGATTCGAAAAGCATTCGTGCACAGAATGAACCAAGATGCGAACAAGACAATATCATTAAAGTAAAATAAAGACTATTATACAAATTCAAATAAAAAGGACATTGTTTATATTGAATTAAATGTTAACATAAAACGTCAAAACTGGCGCAGTCGACGGAGTAACCTAAAACATTTAAATACCCACTTAAGGGGAGGTTCTTTTGGATTTTTTTTGAAAAAATCGATTTTTTTTTTTTAATAAAATGAAAGTTAAATATATGCCAAGGGATATGTTGATGCGACGCGTATTTCTTGAGCTAGAGCATTTCAAACATACCCATGATAACAAGAAAGCTATCTAAAGGCAAAGTTTCTAAAAACTTTGAACGCGTTTTTCTTTGAACCATGTTTTCAAACCTCTTGTCGCGCACAGGGCTCGTTCTATTGATCCGATTTCCTTCATTCAAAAAATGTTTAGAAGAACTCACTTTTTTGTATGCCTTATATCTAGAATTGGCATAAAAATTTGTTTATTTATAATTTTTAAACGAGATCAAAGTAAAAAAAAAATAAAAGAAAATGTCAATTTTTTTTAAACGTCCATTAAATTGGTTTATTTTTACCAAAATTAATTGTCGTTAGGTATAAGGCATAGGAAATTTCCTCAATTTTAATAAATTATATACATTTCTAATTTGAGTTCACTACCAGCGGCCCTACACTCGACAAAGCAGAAAAATAGAGGTCTACGAGATCTGCCATTTTAAATTTCCTGAATATTGAATATTTTTTTTAATCGTTAATAAACAACGAATCAAAAGTTTAAAACCTAAAGTTTGTATGTCTCTTCCTTTTCCCGCAATCCATTCTCAAAGTTTGCTTAATTTTCGGAAAAATCCAAATGAACCTCCCCTTAAGTGCAGTGTCGAGCGAATTGGTGCCATACACACATATGTACATAACCTGAAAACCCACGTTTTTCCAACACCCACGGAAACCAAGCCAACAAAATGTTTTTTTGCATTGGATATTTACTGCATCTCGTACGACTTTGTGGTTAAACTAGAAATATCTAGTGCATATTTTTGGTTATACAGCGTGCCGGCACTTGAAAGTGTACCCATCTTTGTATGTGTGTATGACTGTGTGCATAAATCGGCAATTACACACACCAGCATCCCAGAGCGGACTTATTCTGTTCGTAAGTGGTTCGATGCCAAGTTCATAAGAACGTTTGATATCGATAAGCGACGAGAACTAACAGAACTAATTCTGTTAGAATATTATAAGTTCTAAAGAACTTAACGGATATTTATTTTGAATACGAACAATGGCAAACGATTTTACTCTGTCGTTTGGGGATATTCTAAAGGATGCCCACCATATTCACGAGTACAGAGGAGACCATAAAAGTGCTCTATCATCATTCAAGTCCCAAACTTCTATCTTCAATAATACCTGTTTACGTAAGGGGCCGGTGTGCCGCAACTGTAAGAGCGCACCCGCGCTGAAGAGCGCACCAGCACTGAAGAGCGCACCCGCGCTGAAGAGCGCATCCGCGCTCGCCCCTCTTTGCGCTCTCGCTCCTTCGCCGGCCGTCGTCGATCGTAGTTTTTCTATTACTTTTTGCACTAGTAAAAACTAGTAAAAACTTAAAAAAGCAATTAATTCGATGTACGCAGCCAATAAAGCTGAACGCGTTTTTTGTAATTACACTAAAGACGCCCCCGACTTCTAATTTTCAACCCCATTCTGGAATCTTTTGCGGAAACCACGCCCCCCTACAAACATTGGTCCTTCGAGCCGGATAATTCCTGGATTTTCTTCTGCCAGCAGTTCTCGGCATTGTTCCGCCAAAAGATAAGTACATTTTTCCGTTCCCATCTCTCTGCCGGTCTTCAGCAGTGATCCGAACATTAAATTTCGTTCACACTGCTGCAAGATTGTTTTTCCCTCCGTGTCAACTCCAAGTCCGAGTTTTCCGACACAACGGCAGGTTGAGATTTTCTAATAATCTATAATAATCTTAAAATTCGGCAAATTTTTCTATCCGTCTCCGTTTTGTGTGCTGCCCATATTCCTCGCCGTGTTCGGCCTCTCCGTTATTCATTCGCTTGCCAACGGTCGAGGCATATGTGCATCCGCATACATACATACGCACATACATATTTTTTTGGTGCAATTAATCCGCGAAAAAATCGCAAGTGAACAGTGAAATTGTGTGGTGACAAAAGAAGGCATAATTAATATTGGCCACCGGTGTGAATTAGTTCCGGAATTTCCAAATTCACCGAACAGTCCGCCGCTGTCGTAATATTTGTTTTTATCTTCCTGAGTCAGTGTCATTTTTTTACACCACATAACTTTTCTGGTCCTCCAATTATACAGTCCACTTATCAAAGCTCCACTGCGCCAACATATGCCCACATGCCCTTACATATATCCGTACCTGGATGCATGTCCATATATTTTCTGCCTTCAATTCCAGGAAATATATAACCGATAAAATTTAACATATACAGTCCACTTATCGAAGCTCTACTGTACCATCATATGCCCCACATGCCCTTGCCCTACTTGCATGCATGTCCACATAATTTCCAAATATTTTCTGCCTCCAATTCCAGGAAATATATAGCCGATAAAATTTAAAAAAATAATTTATATTTTCTAAAACCAACAATTATAAACCGCCATTTCACTACAAATCCGTGATTGTGTCGCTTAAATTCTCGACCTAGCCGTGTTGTGTTTTTCGGTTCTGTTTATTTTTCTTTGAGGTACGTACAGGGTGCCGACGGCATAACCGGCTGCATAACAAAATAAATTAAAAAATCAATTAATTATAAATTTATTTATTTATAATTATAACTACGCAAATTTATTTAATTCTTATTTTCCGTTTGAGCAAAGGGCCAGGTTTTTTAATTCACCTTTCCGGCCACTCAATAATTAAAGTCGAAGATTTAATTATCGGAAAATTATAATTAATTAATTTAATTATCCACCTTCTGTCCGAATAGAGCCGCGGTTTTTTAATTCCATCTTCCCGGCTTCGTGTTAATTAAATTCAATTAATTAAATATTTAGGTTTCAATTCCACCGTTCCAGCTTCGTGATAATTAACCTCAATTGATTAAAAATTAAGATTTTCAACTCCACCCTTCTGGCTCCATCATATTTAAATCCGAAAGTTAGCCAAAAATTAATTATTTATATTTTTGTGTGTTTAATTCAAGCCAAAGTTAAGTCCACCTTCCGGCTCCGCAAATTCGAAAATAGTGAAGAATTTAATATCTCAGTATATATTAAATTCAGTACGAACCACACAAGTCGAAATATGCATACATATATAAACCGTCATCATTTTTTTCCGAACAAGCACGAATTTTCCGGTACTTTTTCCATTTTTTCGTGCCTAACTCTGCTTCTACTCCGCATCAGGCAACATCCGCCTACAATCCGAACAAACCTCGTCTCCTTTTGGGTTTTTTCTGGTGCCTGAAGTTTTTCTTTCCACATTCGAATTGTGCCGCACACGACTTTCCTTTCCACATCGGCGCCACTAGTTCGCACTTGCTCCTTGTAATTGCCTTTCATCCGCGATCTCACCGTTCTCATCACATTAGTGCGACCGGCCACCACTTCGTACGGGGCACCTGTTGCGCGAGTCAGTCGACAAGCGCTGATCAGCGAATTGGACTCTGAGAATGCCCACGGGAGACGACAAAAAGCCGCGTTCGATCCCAGCCATCCCTTTGGACAGATCTCAATCCGCATCTCCGCGGACGCCTCTTTTGAAGCCTAAGGCTACCAGTGCCAGTCCAAGGGCAAGGAGTGACGAATCCGTCAATACAACCCCCGGTCCTTCACAGAGGCAGACTCACTCCGTCGCAAAAATGGCTCCAAGTGCGGTCGAAGTGGCGTTGAAAAAGTTCATCGCCACAACAGATCGAATTATCCAATTTGAGGCTAACATAAGTACTCCGGGCGCCCCAGAAACGGAAATAGGCTCCCAATACATGTGCGAAGTTCATCGGGACCAAATTCAGGCACTATGGGAGAAGGTGGAGAAGAGCTATGAGAGCTGCTCCGATTTGCTAGCCGTGTCCGACGACAATGCGGCCGCCTCGACAGTGCTGGAAGCGAAGTACAGCTACTGTTACTCCGTCTATTCGAGATGTATTGCCCAGCTTCGGGAGAAAATTGCTTCCCAATCCACTCAGGCTCCCGTCAATGTCCACACGCCCGCGCCTACAGGCTGCCGGTTACCTCCGGTGGATACCGAGGTCTTCGCGGGTGATTATCTTCGGTGGCCCACCTTCAGAGACTTGTTTACGGCCATTTACATCCAAAACTCGCGGCTCACCCCGGTAGAGAAGTTGTTCCACTTATTGTCCAAGACAAGTGGTGACGCCCACGCCATTGTTTCTAAGGCTCCGCTTACCCATGAGGGGTTTGTCGCCGCATGGCGAAGCCTCACAGACCGTTTTGAGAACCGGCGGCTATTGGTCAACAGCCAGTTGAAGATCCTTTTCAACATCCAGGCTATTTCTCAAGAGTCCGGGGGCGCGCTGAAGGAGCTGCAAGCTACCATTCAGAGTTGTTTGACAGCCCTAGAAATGTCCTCCGTTAATGTTGAGGCTTGGGACTGTCTCCTTGTATTTATGATTTCGTCAAAGCTCCCCAAGGTCACACTTTCTATGTGGGAGCAATCCGTACATAATAAGGCCGAGATTCCAACATGGAAGGAATTAGATAACTTCCTGACAGAGCGCCATCGCACTCTGGAGGCCATCGACGACGTCAGGCCTAGTGGCTCCGTGCAATTTCCGCCAAGGTCGGGACTTCCTACTGCCCCTGCTCGGAGGCTCACTTCATACGAGACTCGAGTGGTTCCGGGCCAAAAGGGCTGCGATCTATGTTCGAGGGAGGACCACCCCATTCGCTTATGTCCGCGTTTCCTAGAAATGGATGTAAATGGGCGCTCTGACTACATTAAGAGAAAGCAGTTATGTTTTAACTCGGGCAAAACCCAGGCACCAGCAGCGAGAAAGCACGAGCGCCCATACCTGCTTCACATGCCACAGCTGACACCACACCTTCGTGGCAATCCGTTCGCCACCGCTCCAAATCCGCCTACGCCAGCAAACGGCTCAGAGGATCAGTCGAATGTGCAGGTGTGTTTCGCTTCCGGGTCAGGAGCCGTCCCACTGGGCACGGCCTTATCAACGTGTGCCATTTGGGGTGCAGAGTCGAGGCACGAGCACTGATAGACTCAGGCTCCGACGCGACTTTCATAACGGAACGACTTTTCAACCTTGTCAAGTTTCCCTTCAAGACGATTCACGCCCAAGTTTCCGGCCTTAATCAAACCATTTCCGCGCAGTCTACTAAATTGTGCCATTTCTCTATTCGGTCGCCGTCAAGACCCGGGCTACAATTAGAGACTGCGGCTTACGTTCTTCCGCAGTTGGCAGGAAATCTGCCATCATATCCGATTTCGCGAGATCGTCTCAAGGGGCTGCCCAATATTACCCTGGCGGACCCCAACTTCTTTGAGAGCTCCCAAGTCGATGTGTTATTAGGAGCTGACATTCTTCCGTCCATTCTCCTCGGTAATTCCAAGGCTAACATCTGCGGGTCGCTTCTCGGTCAGGAGACCATTTTCGGATGGGTGCTGACAGGCCCATTATCTCCAGCCAACCCCCGCAGCGTGTCTGTTTTTTCCGCACGAGTTGCCCGCAGCCTCGGTGACTCACTGGTTCAGGGTTTCGATTCCGGATGCGAGCATAATTCTGTTACGACTCCTTCTTCGATTTACACATCGCATCACGCTGCACGGTGGCAATCAGCTGATGATCCGACTGATCCGGGTCTAATTCTAGATTCCAAGGTCATATTCAGCACGATGTCGCCACGCCCACGCAACGCCCCGTCACTGGAAAGCAGATGTACTCGAGGTACACTATCCTACCGATGCCGAGTCTGCAATGGGAGTCATCCGTTGAAGAAGTGTCGGCGCTTCCTACGCCTTAGTGCCGAGGAGCGGCTCCGAGTGGTTCTCGTGAACCGCTATTGCTCGAGCTGCCTGGCCCACGAGCACTCCGACGGATCCTGTCGGCGTGGGGACGGCTGTAAGACGTGTGGTCAGGATCACCACACGCTGCTGCACCCCGGGACCAAGGAGCACCGGTCACCGCCCACGGGAGACAGTACACCTGGTGTCTCGCTCTCTCGTCGGCCGTCATCCGCCAACTCCCGGCGCGGTTCGGGTGCTCCTCGCCCTGCGTCCGCCATTTTCCGGCACTCACAAGCCGATCCACGGCCATCGACTTCCCAGCGCTCGTCGGCAACTCCTCGGCATTCTTCCGCCACTGGCTGGCAGTCGTCAAGCGCTCCACTGCTTTCGTCCGCCACTCATCGGGTGCCGTCCACCGCTCTTCCGTCCGCGTCATCCGCGCCTAGGCAACTTTCCGCCTCTCCTCGAGGGCCCCCGCAGGACGCGCTCGCTGCGCCCACCCTACCGTCGCTGCTGAGACGGAACAGCGTCAACATCGGGACCCGGATTTTCGACACGGGGGCCTTCATCGACCGTGTACGCCCTCTAGCTGCAGTGACGCATAGCTAGCGACGAGGGATATGTTGCAACCCGAGCGATTGCAAGGGGGGGAGGATGTTTACGTAAGGGGCCGGTGTGCCGCAACTGTAAGAGCGCACCCGCGCTGAAGAGCGCACCAGCACTGAAGAGCGCACCCGCGCTGAAGAGCGCATCCGCGCTCGCCCCTCTTTGCGCTCTCGCTCCTTCGCCGGCCGTCGTCGATCGTAGTTTTTCTATTACATTTGCACTACTTTTTAAGCAATTAATTCGATGTACGCAGCCAATAAAGCTGAACGCGTTTTTTGTAATTACACTAAAGAAGCCCCCGACTTCTAATTTTCAACCCCATTCTGGAATCTTTTGCGGAAACCACGCCCCCCTACAAACAATACCAAAGTTGGTATCTCTACCAAAAACCATGTCCAACAGGGACAACCATTAAATATTGTGGCAGAAAACTTGGCTTATGTGTAACTTAAGTTAGAGGTGGAAAAATAAGAATATCTAAGAGTTATTCCGGATGAGGTTCAGCGGGTGAGTTCTGCGGAGCCGCCGCATCTGTTCGCTGTTGGCCACATACATGTACAGAGTTCTTAAGGGGGGACATCTGAGTAACAGGCGAAAAAAAGCGGATTTTCTGGAATTATTTTTGGCCAAATTAAAAAGCCAATCGAAAATTTGTAAATGAGGTTTTATTAAATTATATTTAAAGTACAAAAAAAAAATTTTTTAATAAATCGAAAACAAAATGGCGGCTCTGCAGCCTTTATTCGTAGGCCCTTTTTTTAAAGGGGGTCCATGGCCAAACACCTAACGTCCCTAATTTTTGATCTAGAGCAAATATATCTTTCAATATATTGATTTTTTGCCAAATGGTGAGTTTTTGAAAAAAATTTTCAATTTTCACGAACAAAAAAAGTCACAAAATTGATAAAAATAAGTAAGAAATATAAAAA
Source organism: Drosophila parabipectinata (assembly GCA_018153455.1). NCBI lineage: Eukaryota > Metazoa > Arthropoda > Insecta > Diptera > Drosophilidae > Drosophila > Drosophila parabipectinata. Next base: position 164,147 of record JAECYA010000007.1, read on the forward strand.
AAAATCCTACATGTGTCGATAGACATAGGTATTCTGAGTATACTGTCAATATACTGTATTATACTGTATTTTAGATCGATAGGTTAAGAGTTGTTCAAATTATGTGTTCAGCCAACTCAAAAAAGGCGGTTTCGAGAAAAACGCGTTTAAAGTTTTAAGTACTGTGGGATATACCTGTAAGGCATCGCCGCAGCATGGAAAATTTCGTTTTCGTTTTGGGACCAAAACCGAGGTTTTCGTTTTTAGGTGCTCCGGTTTTCACAAGTTTTTAGTTATCGTTTTGCTATCGAAACGTTTCATTTCTCATAACTTCTTGCTGCCGAAAAAGCTGATTTGAGGTTTGGTCAGCAGCAAAAGAAATAAGGGAAAAAGCCAGAAAAGCCAAGTTAAGGGGATGCCACCTTTTCAATGGATTTCACTTTCATTTCATTCCGGTGTTTTCAACAATTTTTTTTATACACTTTTAGCACATAACTAATTAAATTAAATTAATTAATTTTTTAAAAACATATTTTTCCCATTTCAACAAATTTATCGCCATCCGTTTGATTATACAAATATTTTTATCTTGCTTTTTCATTCTATCAAAAGGCAGCTTAGGCGATAACTCATGGTTTCGGACTTATCGGTCGTTCACCAAAACGAAAATTGTTGTTGCCGACGGCAAAAGTTTGATATCCAAATTTGAGGTGGGGTCAGAAATTACTCGTTTTAAAAATAATTACAAGCCTAAATGATCTTCTAGAGGTCTTAAAAGAACGACAATAAACCAATAAGTCAACTACTTTTTTCCTTTTGCAAATAAGATCCGATTTAATATAGGAAAAGGCATTTACTTTTCATTTAGGCAAGACAAATTTTCTCGTTTTGGAATTCGAAAAAAATCGTTTGAAAGGGAAAACGGAAGCACCAATTTTTTCGTTTTCGTTTTCAAAACGAAAACGAAAACCGAAAGTAAAAACCGAAGCATGCCAGTTATGTGACCCATTACTTAGGGGCCCTTGCCCAATTTATAAACAACTTTGAACTTTGAAATAACTCTGACTGACTCCAAGATTAACCCAGAGTCAGCTATTTCTTTAAACAAAGCTTCCAATCGATTCCCACCCAGATCAGTTTCACACTCTCCGCTTCAAACGGATTCTGTAAACATCCAAGCGGATATTGTAAACATCAGAGCCCCAAAAAGGGAGCCCCAAGTCCGCTAACATAAACATCGATTTCCGGCAGAATCTCAACTCTGCAAAATTTCAATTTCAAATTTAAGTGACAAATTTCATCATCCCATTTTCCGACTCTCTTGGATGATTCTCTTAATCAGATTTTTGAGATAAATCTCTTAAGCCGAGGTTTGATTATTGATTATTGAACCAAAGTCCAGTCAGTCCGTTTTTGAATCCGAATCGATCAAGTCGACAACATAATCATACAGAGCAGTGTAAAATAAGTTCGGTACTAATAAGTGTTGTGTAAATTAGTGAATAAAGAATTATAAAATAAAAAATAAATTTTTTTAATAAATTCACTAAGCGAAAAATTAATTGGCGCCCAACGTGGGGCAGTGCTATTTTAAAATTCCTGAAATAAGTTTTAAAACAAAACAGTTTTCGAAAACAAAAAAAGGGAATTCGCGCTGCTCCGAAACCTAACCGATGACATTATAAAAAGTGTTTGCATCGTAAAAAATAGCTAAAGGAGGAAATCAATAAATGCAATAATCCCCCTTTATTTGCAACAACTCGTAAATTAGTGACCGTAACTAAAACTACACCGTTCAAAAAAACTTACTCTCAAAAATCAAAACAAAAATCAAACGGATAAATAAAAGCTAAAAATTTTAAATAAAAACTTTACTAAAACCAAAAAATCAAACGAATAAATAAAGACAATCAAGTACAAGTTAAACAAAAGGAAGAGCTGAGAAATAAATAGAAGGAAGTGCAGAGAAATAAATAGAAGGAAGAGCCGAGAAATAAATTGAAGGAAGAGCTGAGGGCCATCCCTCGCTATACGAAGACCCCAAACAGGATCATCAAAAAGAAGACATCCCATATCCAAGGAAACTAAGGAGAAAATTAGTGAGCTGTTTAATTATAGTGTTATATTTTTTAAAAAAAATTTTTACTCAAAAAAATTAATTAAAAACAAACAAGGTGGAAGAATTAATCAACGATTTTGAAAAACTCCTAACCATGACTCAACCCTCATCTAACATGGCTTCTAGCAGCCAGACGGTTAATGTAAGCGATTTAATAGCACAAATAGTTAATAATGAATTGAGTCCTTTAAAAAACGAAATCGCGAGTTTAAAGTCACAATTAAATCACAACATAAAGAAGGTTGAGGAATTCAAGGTGGAAGATATTGATCCAAACGTAAGGTGCGATACTTCTTATGAAATCATTAAGTCGGTTCGAGAATATAAGGGCGAAGAGGATAGTTATGTTAGCTGGAAAGAATCGGCGGAAATAGCAATGGGACAATACAAAAGGGGAAGTGAAAAATACTTTTCGGCACTATCTATTCTTCGGAATTAAATTACAGGCATTGCCAATGATGCTTTAACTCATAATGGAACCGTATTAAATTTTGACGCCATAATGGCAAGACTAGATTTTGTTTTTAGTGACAAGCGACCCATACATATTTTGGAACAGGACTTAAGTGTAATAAGTCAGGGAAAATTGTCAATTATGGAATATTATAATTTGGTAAATAAAAAATTAACTCTCTTAATTAACAAAACCATTATGACTCATGGTAGGAATAAACCAATTACATCTGAACTTAACGAAAAACATAGAAAGACAGCATTACGAGTGTTCATAACTGGCCTTAACGGCCGTATTTCAGATGTAATATTTTCAATGAATCCAACAGATTTACCAAACGCAATGGTAATAGTACAAGAACTCGAAAGCAACAATTTGAGGGCCCAATTCGCGAATAACTTTATATCATCACAACGCAAGACTAATGAGTCAAATTCATATGGGCAACAAAACTCAAATAACAAATCCAGACAAAATAACTATAATAACTATAATGGTAATAGTAATTATAAGAATACAAACAACTTGAGGTTCAACCAACCGGATAATCAGAATCAGAATAAAAATCAAAACGGGAATCAGGGCAGATCATATTATCCCCAACATAATACCCAAAATCAATGGAATTCCAATAAACCTCAACAGAATAGACCAGAACCGATGGATGTTGACGAATCCATACAGATTCAGAATAGGCCAACATATAACGACAATCATGGATATAAAAATTATAGTAATACTAATAATAACCAGAATAGATGGAATCAGAATAGAAGGCTTGAGGCACCCACAACTCAGCAAGATCAACCACAGAATAAAAGACAGCCAACAGGAACGGTCAACCAACCGGTTAATAAAACAATGCGTCTAAACAACATCGAAGAGGATCATTTTTTAGGAGAGAATCCGGAGTAGGATTACCCTACATAATAAGGAAAGATAGTAAGCTAAATAAAAAACTTAAAATTTTAATTGACACAGGGGCGACCTCATGCTATATCAGAACGGGGATTTATAAAAATAAAAATGAACTTCCAATATATAAAAGAGTATGTTAATGGATAATTCGGTTACGGTTACGGTTAATGGATATTCAATAATTAAATATTATCACATGGTAACGATATTCGATACACGATACACATTCTATGAAATAGATGGGCTAGATTCAGACTTATTAATAGGATACAACCTATTGAAAAAAATAGGGGCGATAATTGACACCGAAAAAGGGACTATGAAATATAGGGACAAAGAAGAAAAATTGATATATGATAACGAGAGCTCATGCAACCAACTTTCATTATCTGAAGAAAAAACCATTCTTCCATTGGAAGAATTTATTATAAAAAAATACTTTGATGAAAAGGCCCTAATCAGAACTGACTCTGAAGAAGCCAATCAAAGCATTACAAGTTTGGGATTCAAAAATCCTGAACGCGCCGTCGTAGATCTATCCGACAACAGTACAAGTTTGGGACATAAAAATCCTGAACAAGCCGACGTTGAATTATCCGTCTTTAAAAATAGTTTGGGATATAAAAATCCTGAACACGCCGACGTAGAAGTATCCGTCACTGAAAACTTAAACAATCTCAATTGTGAAATTAGTAAAAACATTTCCGATATGAGAGACCAAATATTAATGAAAGTCGAAACTGAGCATTCAAAAATCAACTTGCAAATCCCATTTCGTACAGATATAAAAGGGGAAATCACTTTAATTCACGATAGACCCATATACGGAAAACAATATCCGTACTCGCTGTCAGTCTCCGATTTCGTTAATAACGAAATCAGTCGAATGCTTAAAGAAGAAATAATACGACCAAGTCGAAGTCCTTACAATTCTCCAGTATTGGTGGTACCAAAGAAAGGCCAAAACGAGGATGGAAGTCCTAAATTAAGACTAGTTATTGATTACAAAAAGTTGAACGAAAGTACGGTACCCGACAGGTATCCCATGCAAGACCCCTCTGTAATTCTAGCTAATTTGGGAAAGGCTAGATATTTTTCAACAATAGACTTAGAATCAGGGTTTCATCAGATTTTAATGAAAGAATCCGATGTGGGAAAAACTTCTTTCTCAATAAATAACGGAAAGTATGAATTCTTAAGGATGCCATTTGGATTGACCAATGCACCAAGAATATTCCAAAGAGCAATGGACGACATTCTAAGAGACGAAGTAGGAAAAACATGCCATGTTTATATGGATGACATAATAATTTTCTCTAATACACTCGAACAGCATTATGTCGATTTAACTAAAATAATTGATATATTATTTAAAGCTAATATGAAGATATCTTTGGAGAAATCCAAGTTTTTTAAACGCGAAACCAGTTTTCTAGGATATATTGTATCCTATAACGTCATCAAGACGGACCCGGAAAAAATTGACACCATTATAAAATATCCGCCTCCAAAAAATATCCGGGAACTAAGAAGTTTCCTCGGCCTTACCGGCTATTATAGAAAATTTGTTCCGAATTATGCTTTCAAGGCAAAACCACTAACTAAATACTTAGGAGGACATCATGGCAAAATCTCAAAAAGAATGTCAACTAAAACGTTAATTCAGCTGGATGACCCAGCTATTAAAGCTTTCAACGAGCTTAAAGAAAGTCTCATCGCTCAAATAGAACTAATCCAACCAGACTACAGTAAAAAATTTACATTAACCACAGATGCTTCAGACATCGCTATTGGTGCGGTATTATCTCAAGAAGGTAAACCAATAACATTCATTTCAAAAACCTTGTCTAAAACTGAACAAGTCTATGCAACTAATAAAAAAGAACTTTTGGCAATAGTGTGGGCTTTAAAAAATTTGAGAAATTACCTATACGGAGTGATTGGTATTGAAATCCAAACCGATCATCAACCTTTATCCTTTGCAATTTCGGATAAAAATCCGAACATAGAAATGAAACGCTGGTATTCATTTATAGAAAGTTTCACTCCGAAGGTCATATATAAACCAGGAGCAACTAACGTAGTTGCCGACGCATTATCACGAATACAGATTAATAATTTGTCCAATAGAGATCAGTCAGAACCACCCGAGTCCGATCGAAATACTTTGCATTCAGCAGAAAGTAGCTTCGAAAATGTAATTGAAGAAACAAAGAAACCATTAAACCAGTTTAAGATTCAATTATTAATAGCAAAAGCTAGGTTCACAGTCCTTGAATCTGTTAACGTATTTAATAATACCAGACATATAATCGAGTATGACACTCCAGAAAATTTGGTTTCAATTCTAAAAGAATATTTACAACCAAATGTCACAGTCGGTATACATTGTACACTTGAAGATTTATATATAATTCAAAAACCTTTAAAAGAAAACTTCGTTAATAAATTCCGTTACACAAAGACATTCCTTCAAGATGTAGAAAACAATGAAGATAAGGCTATCATAATAGAAGAAACACACAGTAGAGCTCACCGAGGACTAGATGAAAACTACAAACAAATCTGCAGACTGTATTACTGGCCCAAGCTATTTTTAAAATTAAAAGAATATATTAAAAATTGCAATATTTGTAATGAAAACAAATACAACAGACACCCAACTAAAATACCGATTGGTGAAGCCCCAATCCCATCAAAAGAGGGCGAAAATTTACATATTGATATATTCTACGCGCAAGGTCTTATTTTCATAACATGTATTGACGCCTATTCAAAATTTCTAGTAGTTAAAGAAATTCAAAATAAATTAAACATTGAAAATAAAGTAATGGAACTACTTCAACAATTTCCTCAAGCCAAAGTAATAATGACCGATAATGAGCCGAGCTTCACTTCTGCTCAATTTAAATCATTTGCACAAAGAAGCGGCTTAACTTTACATTACGCAGACCCAAGGCATAGTACCTCAAACGGTCAAGTCGAAAGGGCACATTCGACATTAACAGAATTAGCCCGCTGCATTAAAGAAGAATTTAATTTAACTGATTATACCGAAATTGTAATACGAGCCGCGCAAGAGTATAATAAAACCATTCATTCAACAACCAACCAAAAACCCGTTGACATACTTTATAATAAAATCGAGCACGATACTATCCCTATACTGTTAAAAACAACACAAGAAAAGATGTTAGAGGGGCATAACAAAGACAGAAAAGAAAAGGACTATCACGTAGGAGAAGTAATCTACGAAAAGAAACACGGGGAAAGAAATAAGCTTAACTCTAGATATAAAAAACAGGTAGTTAAGGAAAATCATGACAATAAAGTTATTATTAACAACAGAAACCGTACGATTCATAAAGATAATATTAAATTTTAAAACCAATGGATGTATTTTAAATTCCAGATAATGATTTCCATAATATACTTATTATTGCTGGTAGCTACAACCAAAACCGAAATTACGGATTACACAAACCATGATTTCTTTCTTTACAAGGATACCAAAGAGGTCCTCATTTATGAATCATACGCAGATTTATTTCATATAACTAATTTAAGTTTTTATAAAAATATAATTGCACATGAAACAGAATTTATAAACAGTCATAACAATCAGAATTTACATTTGGAAATATCCCACGAATTAAAAATTATTGAAATGCTTATTTCTCAAATATTACCCAGTAGATCAAAAAGAGGTATTAATGAATTAGGCACAATTTGGAAATGGATAGCAGGAACACCAGATCATGATGATTTCATAACAGTTCAAAATAAAATTGATGATTTAATAAAAAACAATAACGATCAATTTATTATTAATTCTAGAATATTTAACGAAATTAAAACTCTATCTGACAATTTTAAATCCGCCTTTAAAGATCAAGTGATTCCACTCAGAAAACACCGCCTTCGTTTGCTAACTTACGATCTTATGAATTTATTGGACACAATTACATTAGCTAAAATAGATGTTTTCAACACGAAAATTCTAAACAATGATGACATACAAGAAATTTATAAACACGAACAAAAACCTGTAATTATTACTGATCTATTAGATATATCTGAATTTAAAATCGCTTTGCACCAAAATCTTATTATTATATATATTAAATACCCTATAATTATCGATCGTTGTGAAGTTTATAATTCACGATCCATTTCACACAGTGATGGAAAATTGTTAATCAATAACCATGTCGCAAAATGTAAAAATAAGTTTTATGTAATGTCTAATTTTAAGTCGGAATTATTTAACAACTATTGCACATTAAACCCAGAAGGTTCTTGTTTTACCAGATTACTAAATGGAGAAAAATCTTTTTGTAATAAAATCAGAGAAAAAAATAAAAATATAGATGTAATCCAAGAAGGAGCCATTTTTGTAAACGGAGATAATATAGTTAATGACACTCATTTAGATGGGTCATATTTAATAACCTTTAATGACACCATTAAGATTAATAATAAATACTACACTAATGTAGATAATAAGATATTGGAATACATCACTGCACGAAAATATACTGACTTCTTAATATCCGAATATATTATATCAAATGATTCGGAACTCTCATTCGATAATATAAACGTATTAAATCCTTTTATTCAAATTAAACAAACTCAAATACCAATTACATTAATATTGATTATATTCGCATTTTTGTATTTATTAGCCATGCTTATAATTAAATACAGAAAATTCTTAATATTCAAACCACGGCAAATTCAAATTGAAATACAACAAGAAACTAATATCCCCGACAATGAAAATACCGTAGAAGAAAATATCATTGTCGAATTGACTAATCAACTCCAATCATTATACCCATCAGTTCCAATGAATCGGGACGATTCAATTTAGAAGGGGGGGAGTTATGTGACCCATTACTTAGGGGCCCTTGCCCAATTTATAAACAACTTTGAGCCAAGAGCTCTTTTCCAAATAACTCTGACTGACTCCAAGATTAACCCAGAGTCAGCTATTTCTTTAAACAAAGCTTCCAATCGATTCCCACCCAGATCAGTTTCACACTCTCCGCTTCAAACGGATTCTGTAAACATCCAAGCCGATATTGTAAACATCAGAGCCCCAAAAAGGGAGCCCCAAGTCCGCTAACATAAACATCGATTTCCGGCAGAATCTCAACTCTGCAAAATTTCAATTTCAAATTTAAGTGACAAATTTCATCATCCCATTTTCCGACTCTCTTGGATGATTCTCTTAATCAGATTTTTGAGATAAATCTCTTAAGCCGAGGTTTGATTATTGATTATTGAACCAAAGTCCAGTCAGTCCGTTTTTGAATCCGAATCGATCAAGTCGACAACATAATCATACAGAGCAGTGTAAAATAAGTTCGGTACTAATAAGTGTTGTGTAAATTAGTGAATAAAGAATTATAAAATAAAAAATAAATTTTTTTAATAAATTCACTAAGCGAAAAATTAATTTGCCTGTTAGACACTTTGGCCAGACTCTATCTTTTGATATGTTATTTTTAAGACCCTAAAGAATTTTTTAAGCGAAAAAAAATTTTTCGATTTTTTCAAAACTCTACTCAGATGTCCCCCCTTAAAATAAAATCGTATGCACATGCCCCCGATGCACATTTTGGCGCCAGCAAATCGGGCCAGACGATCGAGTCGCGCGGTCAGTGAGCCGTGAAGATTTACAAAAACAATGCTACACAAATTTTAAAGAAGGTAGCGGGCCCGACCCCGCGGTCCCGAGTTTGCAACAACAATTATTAAGGGTCCGTTTGCGCACAACAGGACGACAACCATCGCGAGGGTGGTGGTTGTTGTTGTAATTTGTTGTTTGGCCGAGCTGCGGCTCCGACCGCAGATTTCGTGCCCACCACTAGAGCTGGGTCGACCACTCACGATAGTATCGATACATCGAATATTTGCGGCTGCGAACCACTATCGATGTTTTAGTCCCGATAGTTAACGATAGTGGAAAATTAAAAAAAGTTCTTACATTTGGCAAATAACACGTGGAGGTTAATATTGGTGTTGGCGGAGAAAATGGACAAATTTTTGCAAGGCGAAAACGATAAAGGTAGGTATCTAAACTATTGCAGTATATATGCATGTTTTGCGCCATAACTCAAAATCTAATTTGTGAAGTATAATTTCTTACAGGCAAAAGTGCAAAAAGCAAGTCGGAGGAGGACGCAAACCCCTTCAAAAGAATCGGGAAATCGAAAGTGTGGAACCACTTTAAAAGATCCCAAGATGGTAAGACAGCCAGTTGCATGCACTGCCATAAAATTTACAAAACAAGTGGAAACACGTCAAATTTGTTTGACCACATGAAACGACTCCACCCGGGAATTTCAATGGACGAACAATTAAACGGCCCAAATACAATTGTACCCTTTTTGGTTAGCCAGTATGACCGAGACTCGTCACGGAAAAAACTTATTGACAATGCTTTGGCAGTCCTTGTTTCGGAAGATATGCAACCGTTTTCAATAGTGGAGGATTCCGGATTTCGCGAGTTTGTTAAAGCTCTTGATCCACGATACACACTTCCCTCGCGAAAGACTCTTCAACATGTGCTTATGAAGAATATTTACGAAGACCTGAAAACAAAGCTTGCCACAATATTGAACGGAGTTGACAGCTGCGCAATCACGACAGACCTGTGGACTTCAAAAGCCAACGAGTCCTACATTACTGCCACTTGCCACTTTATTACAAATGATTTTGTTTTGCGTTCGGTTGTATTAGCCACAAAGCCATTATTAGATGACACGAATCATTCTTCTCAAAACATTGCCGTATCATTGCGTGGCATTTGTGACGACTGGAACATTTTTGAAAAGATAGCAGCAATTACAACAGACAATCTTTGTGATCTTTTACAAAAAAAAAAATCTACCCTGTGTAGCTCACACCATAAACCTGGTTGTGCAAAGTTTTTTGGCGATGGAGTGCTTACAAGACATTTTACTAAAATGCAAGCGAATGGTCACTTATTTTAAAACCAGCTCAATTGCACTAAGTAAGCTTAAAGCGTCACAGGAAACGGAGATTAAATACAGTTTGATTCAAGAAGTCCCGACAAGGTGGAACAGTGCCTATCACATGATAGAAAGGCTGTTACTTACAAATGAGGCAATATCAAAAGTTCTTTTAAGTTCTTCTAAGGCACCAACACCATTCACTGCGGACGAAGTCTCAATAATGAAAGATATTGTAATGTTACTATCTCCCTTTGACAACGCTACAAAACAGGTATCATCAAAATTTTCAGCTACAGCATCGCTGATAAAAAAATTAAATTCATTTGAAGGCATTGAAGCTCAACAGTTCCTAATTGAACATGTGAAAAAACGTCTTTTGGGTTATGAAAAGCGCACCTTTCCAAGAATTTTAACTCTACTGGATCCTAGATTCAAAAAACAAGGGTTTCGTTCGCCGTTTAACGCCGATGAAGGTTATCATGCCTTAGAAAACGAGTTAGCTGCCTTAAAGAAAGTTTTGCCATTGGATCCACCAACACCAAAAGACCATGTTACAGTTTGCCAGCAGCCGCTTTTTGAATTTTTAAGTAAAAGTATTTCTACTTTGGGGAGGACCAACCGGGTCGATGCCATTATTGAAGTTCAGCAGTACATGCGAACGGCACATTCACCTCAGCAAACCGATCCTTAGGAGTTTTGGAAGGTAATTTCTTTGCAAATTTGCATTTTGGTTCCAACTTATTATCATTTGTATACATTTTAGTTTGAGATTTAAGTGACTCCGACTAAAATATACTCTGACACTTTCTCAGTATATTGATTTTTAATGATTCGTAAAAATATACATACAGAAAACATTTTACTACTAAAACTTAATCTTATTCCTAAATAAATTAAAAATGTATGCTGAAATAATAAAAAATATAATAAAAAAAATTATATAATTTCTTTCGTCATTTCATCAAATACGAATACCCGAATTTTGTTAGGGTAGCAAGCCTGAAAAGTAAGAAAAATCCAAATTTTGTGCGCTGGCTTCGAAACGAAATCGCACGCACACATGCCCCTGTGTATGTGAATATGTAACACGCATACATACAAAGAACAATCCAAGCGCAGACCAACCTTCTTCATCGCGCTCCGTTTAGAGACTGAGAAACAGAAAAAATTTAATGAGAGAATGAGCGTAAGATGAACGAACGATGAGCGTAAGAGAGCGTAAGAAATCCGCTCTGGGGCCTGCTGGGGCCTGTCGCAAGAAATTTTCGCGTCCATTTTCGTTGTATGAAATGGGTTGTCTATATGCTGTATGGTTAGTGGTAATATCCACGCATTCATTCAGGCAGGCAGACATGGCTATATATACTTTATGGGCCTAAGTTTTATACATAAATGTACACGAGTACAATATTTCCAAGTACTCTACGAGTTTAAAATGGAAGCCTCTCTACGGGTAAAAAAACGGAAGGCGGTTAAGTTAAGTTGTTTTTTAACTGAGAGGCCACTTCAATCAGTCAAACAGATGTATGGTAGTGTATGGTAGTATGGTAGATCAGAGTGATTGTGATACTGATATCCCTTAATCGGTAATCGTACATAAATCGGCAATAAAACCTATCCCAATCATTAATAGGATCAGGATAAGATAGAAGAACATAGAATGGGATTAAAAACCTACACATTATAGCTTAAATGTCTAAAAAAAATTTAATTTTATTTTTTACAGACGTAGTCACTATCCTGGCAGTAATTATAATGTTTATCATCTGAATCATCCAATATTCTCTTCCGCTTTAAAAGGTTTATAGCTCGAATGTAGAGCCAACAACATGTTTAGGGACAAAAGAGTCAAAGTTGACTTCATTCAGTATATTTTTTGTCAAGGTATCAACCGAGTTAATTATAAAGGAGAAAATCGCTTCTTTTGAACGAGCTTTTTAATCCGAGAACGAACATCTTAACTTAACTTTCTTAACTTTCACAGATTATCATTAAATAATCTGGCATATAATATCTAAGATCGTGTTTTATAAAATTAAATTTTGGTAATTTTATTAATATATTTGAAATAAAAATGTGTGTAAAAATATAGCAGAACATTTAATCGGTAAATACAATATATTAACCTGCATGGGACTGTTCATCTTCGCCTCCTGATGTGTATCGACGTCCATGTATACCCTTTTCCCTGTAAAAAAAAAATGAAATCGAATAGACTAATAAATAACAATAGTTTTCAACCAAGGTGCTAGGTAGACGTTTTAAGATAATTTTTGTATGGCTCCTTTGAACCATAAAAAAGCTCCTACTCCTTTGAACTTTTAAAAAAGCTCCCACATTAAAAATAGGACGTTGCAAAAAAATATTTGTATAAAAGTTTAATTTTAATTTTTTTGTATACTCTTGCAGAGCCCATTTTTATTTTAGTCAAAAGAGTGCAACGCATGCAAAACTGTGTGAAGGAGACATCTTCGACCCTATAAAGTATGTATATATATTAGGGCGGGTCAATTTGTTCCTGTCAAAAAAATTCTGAAAATCGTCTTCCATAATCGGAATCTACGAAGAATTCTAAGAAAATTCCACCATGAAACCATGTGTATAAAATGAATTCCTAGCTCGCGCCGTGAAGCTTAAAGATTTCACAATGAGGTACATAAGGTATTTCGAGGTATTTAAGGCATTTTAATGTATTTAAAAAAAAACACGCATTTTCCAATTATGTGGGGGTCAATTCTGATTCATCTTTTTACATCAAATTTTATAATGCTTTTTAAATTTATTTGACTTATAATTTTTTTTTAATTCGACAAAGTTAGCCAAACTAGCCGTGTACAGAGCCTCATATAACAAAGTAGGAGCAATGCGTCTGTAACTTTTTAACAAAGTAGGGTATCGGTCTGAAAATTGAAATATATATTCAAAGGCATTTTAAGCAACTAAATAAAAGTAGGCGTGGCATAATAAAAGGCGGAATTTAATTTTATTTTTGATCTGAGGGATCAAAATCTGAGAGAAATTGTAAATACAAAAATACTAAATACTTGTAAATACTTCGCCCATACAGAAAATATTTTGTTTACAATGCTTTTCGATGAAAGAAAAACAGTTCGCGAAAGTGCAATTAATAAAATTATGTACTATCGCGAGAAATTATGTGACCCAACTAAACTTAGATCTTATATAAAAAATCGCATTAATTTCGATTGCACCGATTATATGCATTTAATTGACTTGGATAATGACGACATCTTATTTGAACCTCCATTTACTGCAAAAATCCCACACGATCACATAATCGTGTATATACATAAATACATAATTCTTGGAATACATGGAATACATAAATTCTGCTGAAATAACACTGCCCGATCCAGCAATTCCATCGCACATTCAGGGGACCGAACGGTGGGTCAGTTGTTAACACATGTCTCAAGACGAGTTATGCCACAGAATCGAGATTCTGTTATGTCTATGACATCATTAGAAAGTCGTTCCAAAGTTCCTCAAATCGAGTCAAAGAAAGACTTGAGATTCTAATAAGATGACGTTATATACCAAGTCAACAAAATGCAAAAATTACCTTCTTGTTGGAAATAAACTTTATAATAAAAATAAAATTAAATTCCGCCTTTTATCATGCCACGCCTACTTTTATTAAGTTGCTTAAAATGCCTTTGAATATATATTTCAATTTTCAGACCGATACCCTACTTCGTTATAAAGTTACAGACGCATTGCTCCTATGAGGCTCAGTACATGGCTAGTTTGGCTTATTTTGTCGAATTAAAAAAATTATAAGTTTAATAAATTTAAAAAAAAAATTATAAAATTTGTTGTAAAAAGATGAATTAGAATTGACTCCAACCACTAACCATACAGCATATAGACAACCCATTTCATACAACGAAAATGGACGCGAAAATTTCTTGCGACAGGCCCCAGCAGGCCCCAGAGCGGATTTCTTACGCTCTCTTACGCTCATCGTTCGTTCATCTTACGCTCATTCTCTCATTAAATTTTTTCTGTTTCTCAGTCTCTAAACGGAGCGCGATGAAGAAGGTTGGCCTGCGCTTCGGTTGATCTTCGTATGTATGCGTGTCACACATTCACATACATGGGTGTATGTGTGCGTGCGATTTCGTTTCGAAGTCAGCGCACAAAATTTTGATTTTTCTTACTTTTCAGGCTTGCTACCCTAACCAAATTCGGGTATTCGTTATTTGATGAAATGACGAAAGAAATTATATTATTTTTTATATTATAATTTTTATTATTTCAGCATACATTTTTAATTTATTTAGGAATAAGATTAAGTGTTAGTAGTAAAATGTTTTCTGTATATATATTTTTACGAATCATTAAAAATCAATATACTGAGAAAGTGTCAGAGTATATTTCAGTCGGAGTCACTTAAAACGCCGATTGCTTTTAAGTTTTTGTTGTTCTGCAAGAGGCTTGTGCATGCCTACTCTAACGATGGAATGATTTTTAGGGGAGGGTGAAGACACGAAAACAGCTGATGGACTTGTTTACCTTTTTTGTTTACAATTTTTCAGGCACTTGTTATTATTTTGGTTTATTGTGAGATTTTATTAAATTATTGCCGTTAATTTAATAATTTCCCCTATATATTTTGGAACTTTAAAAAGTCGCCGCTCGAATTTGTTACAGATATATATACATATATATAAATATATATATATATATTTATACCCTTGCAGAGGGTATTATAATTTTGTCCAAAAGTGTGCAACGCAGTGAAGGAGACATCTCCGACCCTATAAAGTATATATATTCTTGATCAGGATCACCTCCTGAGTTGATATGAGCATGTCCGTCTGTCCGTCTGTCCGTCTGTCTGTCCGTCTGTCTGTCCGTCTGTCTGTCCGTCTGTCTGTCTGTTTCTACGCGAACTAGTCTCTCAGTTTTGAAGCTATCGTCTTGAAACTTTGCACACACCCTTCTTTCTTTTGCACGCAGTATATAAGTCGGAACGGCCCGGATCGGCCGACTATATCCTATAGCTGCCATATAACGGATTGATCGGAAATGGTATAACTTTGGTGTTTTTAGAGTTAGAGAGTTCAAATTTTACAGGAAAGCTATTTTTGGCAAAACATTACGACATGCCAAATTTCATAAGGATCGGCCGACTATATCTTATAGCTGCCATATAACTGAACGATCGAAAATGACCCAACTTTCGTGTTTTTGAAGATAGAAAGCTGAAACTTAATACAGATTATATTTTTGGCCAGTTGATCCATCCTACCGAATTTCAATAGGATCGGCCGACTATATCCTATAGCTGCCATATAACTGAACGATCGGAAATGACCCAACTTTCGTGTTTTTGAAGATAGAAGTTTGGGACATTTTTTTTAGATTTTTTATTTTAGTTAATTGGTTTTATTATGATGTAATCATAAGGATCGGCCAACTATATCCGATGTTTGCGATATATATCCGGTTTTAGCTGCAAGGGTATATCAACTTCGGCTCCGCCCGAAGTTAGCTTTCCTTTCTTGTTTTGTACTTATATATGTATATATATATATATATGTATTTATGTCGGTATCCAGGGAACACCACGAGGAGGCCATTGCGATTGCGATGGAGTCTTCAATGAAGACTTTCGAGTCGACTTGAGATACCAAAACTAATTGGCTATCTCCTTGTTCCCCACCTAACATAACCTACTCCTAAACTAATAATAAAATGAGACAATTACAAAACCAAAAATTATTCTTTGAGTATTTTTAGTTTCTTTGAACCTGCTGCTGATGCAGCTTTTCCTTTGAAATACATTTTTTCTGTTAGCCATTTGCTGTTTTTCCTCAATAATATTAAAACAAATCCGTCAAGCATTTTCATCCTGTGTTCATAACAGGGATGGCTAACCGAAAACCAATTAGAATATATGCTGGATTTTTCAGTGGAGGATATGCAAGATTGAATAATTGTTTTCTTTATTCTGTTCATCTGTGGCTTTTTTTCAAATATTTTCTTAAAAACAGAATAATGTATTTCAATCAAAGAAAAATAGTAGTCAGAAGGAGCTTTAAGTTTTAAAGTTTTATCAGCGCAGTCATAATTTTTATTCAGTATAAAATTTTCCGTACAGGTTTGTGCTTCTATTTTTTTCTTTAATAGATCAGCACACATTCCGCCATCTTTTTTTCCAAAATTTTAAACAATATATAGCCTACAAAATATCGCAAGGCATTGCAATATCCAAAACTTGCTCAATTTCCGTCTCGCCATCTGAGAACATCTCGAAATCGGTATTGTCTTCGTCGGTTTTTAACTCTTTGCAAGTTTTATTCAAGCTGCAGTCCTAGATAACGTTAATTAACATTGTATCTTCATCTGGGCCGCAATTACCAGATAATGATTTCGAAGTTAATATTTTCATTGATAGCATTTTTGACATTATTGTATTAAATTCTGACATCGATGGATTGTTATTTGTTACTCCGCGAGCCCTTATTAAATAAAACAAGTTTTCTAAGGGGTCTTGATTCAATTTCGCGGTTGATAAATAAAAGATTTCGGAGCTCCACACACTTTCAGATAGTGCAAGTACTGATGAAATTGTTAACATTATGCCGTCAATGCAGTGTACTACTTGTGGATATTTAAACTCTGCAAAATAATTCCTCATTTCTAAGAGGTAATTGTGAACGTTATTATTATTTTGCAGTGCACACCTGTACGGATTTTTTTCATACAAAACATGGCTATTGAGGCAATCAAAGAGCTTATTAACCTTTTCAATAAAATTTGCCGTAGCTTCTGCGCTATTTCGGCATTCCACAAATCCGCCAGAATCAATCACTGTTCGGATTGCGGCCGAAACAGTGTGGCTAAATATTTGTGTTGCATATTTAACTTTCATTTTTTCAAATGAGTTTGGATTTATATGCTTCGCCGTTACTTTGGGACAAAGCCTCGTTGAGTTTCTAGACTCAATTTGCTATAACTTCCTTATTATATCCCAAGATACATCTCCATCCGGCGTGTTTAAATTATTTTTTATTAAAAGGTTTCTCAATGATTTTATAAGATGTGGGGCATCAAATATTGTAAATTAGAGGTCTGCATGAATAGCTAAAAAACGACATTCAAATGCACAACCTCGAAAATGAATTGAGTGAGATAGAATGCTGAGACGAAAATTAATGAATGAGTGAGTGCGACTGTGTAGGTCTCACTCGCACAACATTCGGGGGATGAAAACCGAATTGAATGAGTTAGAGTTACAGTTCGCATTCGAATTGTTTCGAATGCATTCTAGAATGTACGATACAACTATGCATATTTGCCAGTATTTTTAGACGCTGATAATAAAATAATTCAAAAGTGAATTAAGTCATTGATTTTTTTCCAGAAATATTCATTATTATGCTGTATATTTTATTTTACATATTTTACTTATAAAATGTAAAAATATTTTCAATTGTAGTATGCACATATATTGAATACCCACTGTACCGAGAGTACTTAAAGGGTGCGCACTGTAACACTTTGTTGCAGTGTTTACATTATCCAAGTTCCGGTCATAAACCCTAAGTGGCCGAAATATGAACCGATCGATATGCCTTAGCCCGCACACAGAAAGTGCTAGTGTCAGCATAATCGTAACAAACGGTCAGCATATGCATACCCCTCGCGCCTCCACTTGAGAGCGCATTACAACATATATTATTATATTCCTTTATATATTAGTACATAGCCGTCTCTCTGCCGCCGCCTGCGAGCAGCGCTGCTACGAGACTTAGTCTTAATTAGACTTAAGAAATATTGTAAAAGATCAGAGACATTTTGACCGTTGGAGCGGCACCTCAGCTGCTCCATCTAAATGATGGAGCGGCACCTTTGCTGCTCCTCCTGAATAAAAATCCAACTAAAACCAATCTCCTGGGATTATATCTTCACATGGCGACCGTGACAGCGATGGAAGGACATCGTAGGACCTCTAAGGATTAAAAGGATATACCCAGGAGGGTACCCAGGATATAGTCAAAAAACTGGATAAACTGGAGTTATATTATCACATGGCGAATGCAAATCACTGGAGAATGCAAAATAAATCTACAAAAAATCTGAGTGAGTAGAGTGAGGCAATGGGCAATCGCGGAGGAGTCGCTAAAAAAATAAAGAAAAGAGTAGCACACCTAAAGTGGCTACTCTACGTAAACACTCCACCGCGTGGGCTACGGCCCAAAAACTTCAAACAGAACTAGATTTTCTGAAAGAAGAATTAATAAACAACAAGAATAAAAGCCCAAAAATTGCCACCACTCACTCAGTATCGATTAAGAAAATAAATGAAAAAATAATAACAAAACCTCCACCACCAAAGCCATTACCAAAACTAAAAAAGACGTGCCCGAAGGATTGCCCTGGACCACTGGACAGCCCCCACTGCAACCAAACCTGTGCGAGGACCGGCACCGGTAACGCCTGAGTCCAAAAGGCCCCGGACAGCAGCAGCAGCAAATAAAGTGCGGGAATACCCCACCTCCTGCGCCACCGAGGGAACGTCAGCGTAGCCAAACCGGCGACGACCAGCTGACGTGGAAAAAAAAAGAGGAAATCAACTGAGGAGAAACTTTTTTTTTTTACCCATGCACTGCGTTGCATAATTTTTTTGATTGCACTGCGATGCATATTTTTTTTATACTATAATATTTTTTGAAAAATTGAGCGGAACCTCTTTTGCCCAATTTGAAAGTATGGCCCGTATAGCTGTACAAATAATAGGTAGGAAAAATGTTAGATAAAAACTCAGATTTAAAAACATTTTTTTAAATTAAAGGAAAAAATACCATAAATTCCTAAAATTTATGTAAAATTTTATTTCTTTTCTAATGAAAAAATTAAATTCAAAAATAGCATAAATGCTTAAAATTTATGAAACAATTTAATAACCTTTTAATGAGAAGTAATAGCATAAGTAAAACGGATCAAATAAATGATTCTGACTATTACTTCCCAGAAAAATTAAGTTACATTACAAAATATGACTCAGAGAAAAATATAATTGAAATTGGAAAAACAAAAACATATACAATATCTAAAATGGGTTTAGTAGACACGAAAGTTGTAGATTCCACGGCAAATGTCGTTAATAAAATTGAACCAGGAAAAGTCGATCTTCAAACAATTACAATATTGTTAATGATAATCGTCATTATAATGTTAGCAAGCGTGTTGCTTAAATTATATAAATTACACAACAAATGTTTAAAGAAAAAATTCCAGAGTCAAGCAAATGACCTGGACAAAATCTAAATAAAAAAAAAAAACCCCCCCAAAAAAAAAAAAAAAAAAAAAAAAAAAAAAAACAAAATTATTATACACAAATGTAAACACTTACAATCTAAGAAAATGAAATAAATAAATATTAAAATTGCAACAGAAAATAAATATTAAAATATATTATGCAATTCTAATTACAAAAGTATGGCTAAACTAAAGGCATGGATTGGAAAAAATTGTACGAGGAGTTATCAATAATTAAAACAAATTTTGACAAATCGTACAAGTCCCTAACTCAGAATAGACCCATTCAAAAGAATACGGTTAGAAAGCACGTTGAAATATTAGTAGAGTGCTTTAATGAAGCGCGTATGCTAATACATGATCATAGGGAAAGATTAAATCAAGATCATTGGTCACAGGTATCGAAACTTTTGATACGACTACGATCTAATCTAATATTTATTAAACAAAAGTTCAGTTTAGAAATATCGTTACCAACCGTTCTAAATACACCAATAGCAGTTGACACTGCACCTGACTCGGAATCAACAGAAACCAAAGAATCTGAGTCAGAAGAGCTTCCCAAAGTAAACCCCAAAATAGAAGATACAGATTTAAATAATCTTACTATTCCGGCGGTATACACTGATCTGGATAACTCTACAGATTCAGATACTTCGAGTGTCATAGAATACAAGATAGATAAATCCATCACAATGGCACAATCAAATATTGATTTTATTAATACAGCATCTAAGCTTATACCAGTTTTTGATGGTAAGGCTGAAAATTTAACAAGTTTCATTGATGCTTTACAAATAATACAATCAATAAAAGGCGAGCACGAAGAATTAGCTATTTCCATCATTAAAACAAAGCTAAAAGGTGTCGCCAGGAATCTAATCGGTAATGAAACAACAATTACTGAGGTGATTGCTAGACTAAGAAGCAACGTCAAAGGCGAAACTGTTGAGGTATTATCAGCGAAGCTGATGAATCTACAGCAGCGCAATAAAACTGCTAACCAATACACACAAGAAATTGAGCAGATGACGAAAGCTTTAGAAGGTGCATATATATCAGATGGTTTATCTTTAGAGCTAGCCAGGAATTATTCCATGCAGCATGCAGTCAAAGCAATGACTAAAAACTGCACAATCGATAAGGTAAAACTTATCATGCAAGCTGGAACATTCAGTACTATGAACGAAGCCGTTTCCAAATTCGTCAATAGTTGCACTGAAGCAACTGGGCAGTCGACTTTACAGTCGAATATTTAAAGGGAAAAGATAATCACGTAGCTGATGCGTTATCAAGAATAACCATCAAAGATTTACAAAATATAACTAGAAATGTATTAAAAGTCACTACTAGATATCAAAGTAGACAAAAATTCCGCGCGGAAAATCAAGAACAAGAATTGCCAAGGCAATCTTTAAATAAAGCTTCTAAGCCCAACGTATACGACGTCATAAACAATGATGAAGTACGTAAAGTAGTGACCTTGCAGATAAAAAATATGTTATGTTTATTTAAACAAGGCAGAAAAATTACTGCAAGATATGATGTTAGCGATTTATATACTAATGGAGTTATTGATTTAGATCAATTTTTCCAAAGGCTTGAAATGCAAGCCGGTATACATAAAATCAGCCAACTCAAAGTGGCACCGTGGGAAAATATCTTTGAATATACTTCAATAGATAAATTTAAATTAATGGGCAATAAAATATTGAAAACATTAAGAGTAGCGCTACTCAACCCGGTGACCCAAATAACAAATTTAAAAGAAAAAGAAGCAATTTTGTCTATATTTCATGATGATCCAATTCAAGGAGGTCATACTGGCATATCAAAAACTTTGGCCAAAGTAAAAAGACACTATTACTGGAAAAGCATGTCTAAAGATATAACTGAGTACGTAAGAAAATGTCAAAAATGCCAGAAATCAAAAATAACTAAACACACAAAGACCCCTTTAACAATTACAGACACACCAATAAATGCTTTCGACAGAGTGATAGTGGACACTATTGGTCCACTGCCAAAATCAGAAAATGGCAATGAGTATGCAGTCACTTTAATATGTGATTTAACTAAGTATTTAGTTGCCATACCTGTTCGAATAAAAACGCCAATACTGTCGCTAAAGCAATATTTGAATCTTTTATCCTGAAGTACGGTCCAATGAAGACGTTCATTACGGACATGGGAACAGAATATAAGAATTCAATTATAGACGATTTGTGCAAATATTTAAATATTGAAAATATTACATCCACAGCACACCACCACCAGACAGTTGGAACAATAGAAAGAAGTCATAGAACTTTCAATGAATACATACGATCTTACATATCGGCTGATAAAACTGATTGGGACGTATGGCTTCAATATTTTGTCTTCTGTTTCAACACGACCCCCTCTATGGCACATACTTATTGTCCATATGAGCTAGTATTCGGTAAAACAAGTAATTTGCCAAAACATTTTAATAGCATAGATAGTGTAGAAGCACTATATAATATAGATGACTATGCTAAGGAGAGTAAATATAGATTAGAAGTAGCCTATAAAAGAGCTAGAATTATGTTAGAAGCAAACAAGAATAGAAATAAACTACTATACGATCATAAAGTAAGGGATATAGATATATCAGTAGGTGACAAAGTTTTATTAAAAAACGAGACAGGTCATAAGTTAGATCCTAAATATACAGGTCCGTATATAGTAACGGAAATAGGAGATAGAGATAACATAGTAATAGCAAATAATAAACATAAAAAACAAACAGTTCATAAGGATAGATTAAAAATCTTTATTTCATAAATTGCACTTAGTATGGCCATACAAAGACACACATACATAGATAAAAAAAAAACACATATTCTTTTAATAATTTCATTTTCTATGATTCTAACCACATAAAACAAAACAAATAAAAAAAAAAAAAAAAAAAAAAATGTATTAATTAAAAATTTTTATTATAAAAATAACTTCATTATATTACGTTATTTTTCAAAAGGAGGGAGATGTAGTATGCACATATATTGAATACCCACTGTACCGAGAGTACTTAAAGGGTGCGCACTGTAACACTTTGTTGCAGTGTTTACATTATCCAAGTTCCGGTCATAAACCCTAAGTGGCCGAAATATGAACCGATCGATATGCCTTAGCCCGCACACAGAAAGTGCTAGTGTCAGCATAATCGTAACAAACGGTCAGCATATGCATACCCCTCGCGCCTCCACTTGAGAGCGCATTACAACATATATTATTATATTCCTTTATATATTAGTACATAGCCGTCTCTCTGCCGCCGCCTGCGAGCAGCGCTGCTACGAGACTTAGTCTTAATTAGACTTAAGAAATATTGTAAAAGATCAGAGACATTTTGACCGTTGGAGCGGCACCTCAGCTGCTCCATCTAAATGATGGAGCGGCACCTTTGCTGCTCCTCCTGAATAAAAATCCAACTAAAACCAATCTCCTGGGATTATATCTTCACACAATATTTATTAATAAATAATTTTCCAGCACAATTTTGCCGCTAAAAAAATTTGCAAAATAATTTAATTTGGAAAAACTAAACAATAAACACTAAGAAAATAATAATATCAGTTAAAAACCAAAGTAAAAAAACACTATCATAATTCAACTTTCGGTCAATTCCCTCATTATTAAAGAAGTATTTAAGAAGCGTTTTGCGCAACAGAAGAAAATAAATGAATGCATAGAGTGTGTTAAAAACCATTCGAGACATTCGGCTGCATTCCTCATTCCAAAAGCACTCTTTTTACTTCCCACCCCAACTCACTCTGTTTCAAAGCAAGAGAATGCCCATGAGTTACAATGCTCTCTCACTCTCTCACTCCCTCTCACTCAATTCATTGTGTCTCTTGCACTCATTCATTCTATTCCATTCGGATGTATTCTATGGCTGAGGCAATAAGAATGTATTCCTGCAGACCTCTATTGTAAATATTTCTTTACCGTTAACATTGAAACTCGGCTTGTTTATGCTAACGCCCCATTTCTTAAATGCAGCTCTATTATTTGAGCCTTGATCGCATATTATGGCACGTACGTTTAACCCCAACGTTTGCGAAACTTCTATGTTCGCTTCAACTTTTTTCATGAGGCAATCATGCTTAATACCGTTAGCCGAAACAGTATAGCTTAAAACGTACTTCCAATTTTCAAATAATCCTCTAGCCATGAAGACGCATACTTGCTGCCCTAAAAATCGAGTTCTTTTTTCACCATCATTTTCAAATCCCTGAATTTCATCGAGAGCGGTATTATATTGCAGTCCTTTTTTTGATTTTTATTTCATCACAAAGGATCACTGCTTCTTTACCTTTCTCGGTCATTTCACCAACAATTTTCTGGAGGTTTTCTAGAAAATCAGGTTGAAATCCTGGCGTCATATTTTTAAAAGAGCCCATCGACACAACGTACTTTTGGCAGGAAGTTTTAACTTTAAAACATCCCTCATGTACTCATACGTTCGCGAAGAATAAAAATTTATATTCTGGGCTATCACTTTTTCTGCGCTGTTATATGAGTTCGATTTTTTTAGCAGCATTTTGCATAATGTTTTGGCCTCATCAGAAACATGAGGTAATTTATTTATACTATTAAATAAATTTAGGGTGCTATTTCTACTATTTCTCATACCCTTGCGTCTACTAGAATTTTTCATTAAAACAAAAGCCCTTCTCATTTTTTGCATTTTTTCTTTGTATTTTTTTAGTTCAAGAGACATCTCATAATTCTTTTTTCTGTAAAATCTCTCATTTTCTTCCCTCTTCTGGCAATTTGAACAAAAATCTTCTAACTAAGGTGAACTTTCTAAATTGGGAGTTTCTAAATTGGAAGGGCTACCTACCCTATTTAAAAACTCTTTTCTTCCTATTGGGTTAATATAAGTGCCAATTGGTTCTTCCGCCCCATCATCACAAAATTCAAATTGTTCACATGGAACAGTACTGTTCGGACGCAATAGTGAATTGTCACATAAATTTAAAGTGGGTACGGCATTGCTTCTAAGCCTACTTTTCCCAATATATTTACTTTCAAAATGTCTGTTACAAATTCGCGCAGTTCGTCTGTTAAAAGTGTCATCCAATTGGCACAATTCAACCCATTTCTTAAGATTCCTATCATCCGATGGAAAAGAAAACAATCTAATTGGAATGGAGTGTGATGAATCCCTGTAACTCCCCTGGCAGGATGCAATAATGCACTTGCGACCATTTTTCCTAACATTAGGCCGATTCATTTCAAAAATATTTAAACCGAATATTTAAATAAATTATTTAAGGTTTAAATAACTAGATTTATACTTGCAATTGATGATGATGTAGCCACGGACGCTCGGAAAGTTTACGTTTAGTAAAAATATTTCCGAAAAATACGTTAACACACCGATACTAATCACTTTGTTTACAAAAATCAGCACTTAATTTGGTCCTCACGAAAAACGCTCCTCACAGAACAAAAATAGAATGCCGATTAAACCATTTTCCTCTTTTTCATCAAATGGCAATATTTTAGGCGGGTAAATTAGGTAGGTGGGTAAGCCAAGTGGCAACCAAAAATTACAAGAATCAAAACAAACCAGAAAAAAAATAGTTTTGGCGCGCAAGTTAACACTTTCATTGCCAAGAACTCCAAAGGCATACCACAGGGAAATGACGGTGTGTAAATACGGTAGTGACATTTTTATATTCATGTATATATTTTAAATTACACAGCAGATCATACAATAAGATATGCACTATAGATCATAAAACCATATAAGAATCCATAAGCATAAAACCAATGTAAATATATATATAAAATTCGAGCGGCGACTTTTTAAAGTTCCAAAATATATAGGGGAAATTATTAAATTAACGGCAATAATTTTATAAAATCTCACAATAAACCAAAATAATCACAAGTGCCTGAAAAATTGTAAACAAAAAAGGTAAACAAGTCCATCAGCTGTTTTCGTGTCTTCACCCTCCCTAAAAATCATTCCATCGTTAGAGTAGGCATGCACAAGCCTCTTGCAGAACAACAAAAACTTAAAAGCAATCGGCGTTTTAAGTGACTCCGACTGAAATATACTCTGACACTTTCTCAGTATATTGATTTTTAATGATTCGTAAAAATATATATACAGAAAACATTTTACTACTAACACTTAATCTTATTCCTAAATAAATTAAAAATGTATGCTGAAATAATAAAAAATATAATATAAAAAATAATATAATTTCTTTCGTCATTTCATCAAATAACGAATACCCGAATTTGGTTAGGGTAGCAAGCCTGAAAAGTAAGAAAAATCAAAATTTTGTGCGCTGGCTTCGAAACGAAATCGCACGCACACATACACCCATGTATGTGAATGTGTGACACGCATACATACGAAGATCAACCGAAGCGCAGGCCAACCTTCTTCATCGCGCTCCGTTTAGAGACTGAGAAACAGAAAAAATTTAATGAGAGAATGAGCGTAAGATGAACGAACGATGAGCGTAAGAGAGCGTAAGAAATCCGCTCTGGGGCCTGCTGGGGCCTGTCGCAAGAAATTTTCGCGTCCATTTTCGTTGTATGAAATGGGTTGTCTATATGCTGTATGGTTAGTGCTCCAACATAATTGGAAAATGCGTGTTTCTTTTTTTAAATACATTAAAATGCCTTAAATACCTCGAAATACCTTATGTACCTCATAGTGAAATTTTTAAGCTTCACGGCGCGAGATAGGAATTCATTTTATACACATGGTTTCATGGTGAAATTTTCTTAGAATTCTTCGTAGATTCCGATTATGGGGGACGATTTTTGCGAAAAAAAATTGACCCACCCTAATATATATTCTCGATCAGGATCACCTTCTAAGTTTAAATAAGCTCCTCTCCGTCTGCCTGTTTCTACGCAAACTTTGCGCACACCCTTCTTTCTTTTTCACACAGCATATAAGTCGGAACGGTCGGAATCGGGCGACAATATCCGATTGCTGCCATATTGGAAATTAATCGGAAATTCCATAACTTTGATGTTTTTAAAGTTAGAGAAATATTTTCTATGGACCCTTATTTTCGCAAAATAATACGGCAAACCCAATTTTATAAAGATCGGCCGACTATATCCCAAATATAAAATAGGATATCCTAAATAACGGTATAACTGAACGATCGGAAATGACCCAACTTTCGTGTTTTTTTTTTTTATTAAAAGTTGGAAAGTTAGATTGATCCAAAGGTCTATTGTACCAAATTGCATAATAATCGGTCGTCTAATCTTATTGTTGCCATATAACTGAACGATTGGAAATGGTATTTGGTAAAATTACCAACTTTGGTATTTTTGAAGATAGAAGCTTGGGACTGTTTTTTAGGTTTTTTATTCTAATAAATAGGTTTTATTAAGATAGTCTCATAGGGATCGGCAAAATTTATCCGATATTCGGTCGGCTCTGCCCAAAGTTAGCTTTGCTTTCTTGTTAAATTCTCAAAATGATTTTCAAACCCACATATTAGGATTTTTTTATATAAAGAGGTTCAATATTTTTTCTTGTAGACCTGCGACCGTAGTTCCCTGAATATTTATGTTTTGGAACGCTCGATCATTTTTGGATACTTACCTGAAACCAGTCTGATTGGCGTACACTAACTTGCTAGATCCATCCAGTGAAACCTCTTCAACGGAATTATGATTGGGTGCTGATAATGGGCCTCCATAGTTTTTTGTAATCGGCTTCTTTGCATAAGGCGGATCGTACTTAAGTGTCGTTGTTTTGCGTCTTTGTTGATGTAAGCATCCGAAATCATGTTTATTTATTATTATTATATATTATTATTTTATATATTTTGCATACACACAGGACATATAATATTTAAATTAGTTTTAACATTTTTATATTTATGGTTATATTTAATTATAATAGTTATGAATTAGAATTTACACAGAAACGATTTAGTCAGTGTGAATCAGTTTGAGTAACTCAGGTTTTTTAGATCAGCATAGACATGAATTTCTTTTAGTTTGTTCGGTTTGTAAATATATAATAAAAAGCACCTTGATTTACACAACTCACAGACCCACATTTACATTTAATTTAAAAAAAGTGAAGAATATTTTAAACCATTTAAGTGAAGTTTAAAAACTTTCAATTTCAATTAATTGCGTTATTTCTAACTTAAATTTTTTTATGTTATTTAAAAGGATTTTTTTATAAACTGCTTTTATTAGGTAAAAGTCATACAGTAATAATTGGAATAATATTGAGTTTGTTTGCGTTAACTTATGGAGAGTACGAGAAAATATTTTCGGTATTCTCTTTGGTACCCAAACCGGTACGTACAAATGTTGAAAAAGGTTGGAAGTTTTATGTAATAATTAAGTTCTTTGATAATAAAAATTCCTTACATAAGTTCAAAGACAAAATAATTTACGATAGAGCACTCAATTGATTCGGTTGATGATAAAAGAAGAAAGATACTTATCCTCAAAACTGAGGGACTAGTTTGCGTAAAACAGACGTACAGACGGACATGCTTATATCAACTCAGATAAAGAATGTATATACTTTTTAGGGTCGTAGATGTCTCCTTCATTGCGTTGCAGGCACTGGGGTGACCACTGTTACTTGCTGATTTCCTCTACG
This sequence comes from Drosophila parabipectinata, assembly GCA_018153455.1. NCBI lineage: Eukaryota > Metazoa > Arthropoda > Insecta > Diptera > Drosophilidae > Drosophila > Drosophila parabipectinata. The sequence goes on from JAECYA010000007.1 coordinate 192,538, forward strand.
ACAGTAATTAGGTCGTCGCCTTTTTCGCTTCCACAGGACTTACACCAACTAACACTACTAGTTTCAGTGTTTCGCAATATATCTTCTATTCATGCTCTCTATAGGGTAGCCCTCGCTCCAAATGTTTTAGAAAAACGGACTATAATGCACTTTTCAATCACACAGGCCGACAAGAAAAAAACTCCACGCATATTTACACCTGATCCATACTCTTTAGGCTCTCTTGGACCAAAGTCCAGAACAACAAAGGTTTCATTACCTGAAATGTGATCGTTTCGAAACTTAAATGTTCTAAGTAAAATTAATAAATAGCATCCAGCATTAAAAGATCAAATACATTTTTATACAGCTATTTTTGTGCGTCTATGATTTATACCCAGCAATTTTTTCTATGGAAGTTGCTTGTTTCTAATTGAAATAAAGCGAGTATAATATTTTCTAAAAATATGTGGTCATGTAATGTAATTTTAACATTTTATCAATTTTTTGTTCTTATGTATAAAACTGTGGGTAAAAGCTTGGGAAGTAATTAAAATTGGATTTTTCCGGCCTGTGTCATTTAACTAAAATTGATTGGAAATTTCTTTTAATTTTTCTTCTATCGAAGTATCTGCGGATTCTTTTTACGGAGTAGTTTATAACACGTTCAACACTTTTGTTTCTGAAGTCTCATTATCAACAAAACCACCTTGGTTGATAATCACATTTCTCGTCTCAAGAACAGGAAACAAGAGCTTTCAAAAAGTTTTTAGGTCAAGATTCTTGTTTCATTAGTAAAACCTTGCATATAACCAGTTTACCATCTCTAAAAATAAACTTTATTAACGTTATATTGCGATTTATTTTTATTTTTGGCCATATTAAACTTAAATATATTTTTTTCCTTGACTTTTAACATTATTTCCGATTCCTCTGAACTGGGTATTGATAATCTCTTTTCTTCGTTTTTTCAATTAACTTATTTGTCCGCTTCATTTGATCTCAACTCTAATTATTCCTATAGCATATTCCCTAAAACTATAACAAATCTTGCAGTGGATGACTTCCTATCTATCTAACACGCTCGCAGCATGTTTTGCTTAAAAACATCTCGCCACAGATAATAAACGATTCAACTACCAACGTTTCGTCCCGCAAGATAATCACTTAGGAGTGTTTTTCCTCTTTGTTGTGGCGCAGGCAGGATCCGCCAAAAACCCGAGTCAATCCCCGAGTGAGGAAATTTGGCTGCGAAGACAGTTTTTCATTTTAGGACATATTCTGCTTCTGGATTTCGACTTTCACTGCGAGGATGCCCAGATCCCGGTGGATGTTTTCGATGCGAACTTAGTAAGGTGCCCTAGTGATAGTTGTAAGCAGTGATAGCAAGATAGCGGTAAAAAATTTGAGCTTGGACACTGTTAAATGCCGACGGGTAAATAGTTGCCGTCTAAAATTATTAAACCTACCTCCACTGCTAGACAGTCGTACTTTTGCTGTCCAAACAGGGTAACTAGATCCTACCGACCTCTCTGGGTACCAATTTTGTTACATTATTTCGACGAACATAATCCCTTTCATGTTATTTGTAAGAATTAAAATCTATGTTTCCCATATGCCTATTTCCTATTTTTTCAACCTACATTGCATCTTTATTAGCATAATTTAGCCTTTTATTATTTTCTTTTGATTAAAATAACCTTAATTATTATCTCTATCATTAAACCCTTTCAAAGGGTATTATAATTTTTGTCAAAAGTGTGCAACGCAGTGAAGGAGACATCTTCGACCTTATAAAGTATATATATTCTTGATCAGGATCACCTCTGGAGCTTATATGAGCATGTCCGTCTGTCCGTCTCTGGTTAAAAATACCAACTATGGTGTTCTTGAAGATAGAAGCTTGGGACTTTTTTTAGATTTTGTATTGTAATAAATTGGTTATATTATGATATTCTCATAAGGATCGGTCAACTATATCCAATTTTAGCGATATATATCCGGTTTTAACTGCAAGGATATAACAACTTCGGCTCTGCCTGAAGTTAGCTTTCCTATTTTGTTTTAAAAATAACAGAGGAAATTTTATTTATAATAGGAAATAAAATAATTTAAAATAGTAATATGTATTTAAGGGGGGACAACTACTGTCCATAATTTTTGATCTAGAATAAATCTTGAAGTTTTTTTAGTTTATCTACATCAACAGCTATCGCCGTGCAGAGGATATATTGCTTTTTTGGAAAATGGCACGTATTCGAACTCAATATAAGCCTTTTACACAAAAAAATACCACAAAATTGTTGATAATAAAAAAGTAAGGATTATAATATCATAAGCAGGATTATTATTCTACAAAGGTAAGGTCGGACAAAGGTTTTTTATATCCTGTGAAAATTTTTAGATCGATCGGTTAAGATTTTCTCGAGTTATGTTATCGGCCATTCCAAAAAAAGTGGAGAAGAACGCATTCAAAGACTTCAAAGGCGACGCTGCAGAATGAAAAATTTTCACATTTATACACTGTTGCCGGGTTTTATCTTTTTGGTATATCATTTTTATGACCGTATACCATATTTTTAGCAAAAACATTTTTATTTTAAAAATTTTACATAGATTTTCCCAAAGACGGCCCGATCACTATATCATTCCTATTTGATAAAATATATAAAAAATGTAAACTGTAACTGCCTGTAAGCAATTTAGGGCTTTATGCAAAGTTTCAACTTTGTAAAACTTTAGTATTTATGTAAAATGCTTAAATGCTTAGACGGATATGCTTAAATTTTATCTACTCGACGCAATTTAATGTAATTTAGTTGGTCAAAAGACAAAATCTTAGCTGATCTAACAAAATCCAACTAATCTAATCCAATCTTAACTAATTTAAAGACCAGAAAAGGTTTCTTTAAACACAAAAGGACTTATAAGCCCATTTTAATTACCAATAAACAAAACGCTAACATTTTTTCGCTTGGGGGATGACCATTCTTCATTCGTTCACTGCTTACAGCCACACATATATATGCCTGTTATGCCTAGTGGTTGAGGGTTGATCGTTTTTAAACGCTGAGAGCGGCTGATTTTTTTAAAGAAGCAATAAAAGCGTCCTACATTCCTGTACATTTTTAGCCAGCGTAGGTGATTCTGAGCATTGAAAGTCAGTTTTGTGGTGGCCCTACATTAAAAAAGTTTCCCACGATGTATTGAATAAATTGACAATCAGCCAGTAAAAAGCGTCCGTTATTCAATAAACAGAACATTTCAATAAATTTGGCATGTGATTTCTTTTTTGTTTGTTGGTACGGGCACAGTGGTGCTTTGGGCAACACTGTTGGGCACCAACTGTTGTAATAGTTGTAAATGAAAAATGTGTGTCGAAAAAAGTTTGACCACCTTTTAAAAAAATTGATCCCCTCCTGAGTCGATATAAGTCAAACATTCTATCCATCTGCCTGTTTTTTCGCGAAATAGTCTCTCAGTTTTAAAGCTATGTTTTTATGCTTTGCAGTCGGACTATAAAAGAAACGGAGCTGCTTGCAGGCAAACCAAGTTTGAACATTTTTTAATCCGAACAACAACATATGTATATCATATAAATGTAATAGAAACTAGCGGGTTTACTTTTTTATTTTACATTGATACATTGATTTAATCAACAATTGATTTAATTTTTTAGCAAAAGTAGGCTGTGAGCATGACGTTTCAGACATTTATACTGTGTGTGTGTGTGTGTGGCACAGCTCGGGCAAAGAAATTTCCTATGCCCACGGGTAGGGCAGTTCCGACCACTGAATACCCATGCAGAGGGTATTATAATTTTGTCCAAAAGAGTGAAACGCAGTGAAGGAGACATCAGCGACCCTATAAATTCTATATATTTTAATCAGAATCACCTCCTGAGTTGATATATTATAAGTATGTCCGTGTTCTTTCCTTTGCACGAGATCGGCTGACTATATCCTATAGCTTCTATATAACTGATTGTTCGGAAATGGTATAACTTTGTTGTTTTTACAGTTAGAGAGTTCAAATAATATGACCCACAAAATTTCAAAAGGATCGGCCGACTATATCCTATAGCTGCCATATAACTGAACGATCGGAAATGACCCAACTTTCGTGTTTTTGAAGATAGAAAGCTGGAATTTAATACAGATTCTATTTTTGGTCAGTTGATCCAACCTACCAAATTTCATAATGATCAGCTGCCATATAACTGAGCGATCGAATATGGTTTTTGGTAAAAATACAAACTTTGGTTTTTTGAAGATACTATCTATGAACTTTTTTAATTTTTGTATTGATATAAATTGGTTATATTATGACATTCTCATAATGATCGGCAAACTATATCCGATTTTCGATATATATATACGGTTTTAACTGCAAGGGCATAACAAATTCGGCTCCGCCTGAAGTTAGCTTTCCTTTCTTATTGTTTTATTAGTTTTGATTAAAAATTACAAATTGGTAATAAAATACACTAAATTATTATTTAACGAAAACTTTTAACATGTAAAATGACAAATAAACTTCGGACTGTTTTTCTCTCAATGTAAATACTTGTAAATAAATACCTGCTCTCTATTTGACCATCTCTGCTTACAACGTAAACAACGAAACAAAATATTTTAAAATACGTATGTGCTTTGAAAATAACAACTTAAGAGGTTATATACAGTTATGCCGCGCAATAAAATGGAATTTTATCGATTTTTTTTGACATTTATGAAAAATGTTTTACCGTCGTTGTTTAGTACATTTTCTGGATACTTAATTAAATTTTGTCATAAAAATATATTCCATAATAAAAATGTTATAGCCGAATTCCCGTATCATCTTTTTTCAATGGTGTCTTGCGGTGGACATCATATCCCGAGAACGGTTCATCCAAAATCCAAAATTCAAAAAAATTTAGTTAGTATATTGTATTGTCTAGTCCGTAAACGAGGGATTTTAAAAAATTTTGATTATGCTTTAATTAATTTATTCTTTAAAAAAGGAAACAAATATTTTCATAAAAATTTTTTTGAACTGGCGCCACAACACGATGCCAGTTTAAGAGGCGGGAGGTGGGATAACCCCATTAGCCGTGTAAAGGAATTTTTAATTGGGTTTATTTGTGGGGGTGGTAAGTAAGTAAGTAACCACATTAAAGTGGGATGTTGCAGTCACCCAAAGCCCGCAATGGGACATAATGTAATGTTATGATTAACTAACAAAAAAATTCTTTTTTAATGTCACCAAAGTCTTGCTATTTTACTTCCTCAGAAGAGAAGTTTATGGTGTACTTGAAAAAACTTCGTAAATAAATATTTCCGGGATTAGCTAGGTTTATGATCAAAATTATAAAAAAATCAAAGAGCACTGTATTCAACACAGTTTATGGAGTTTTCTTTGTAATCTCCTAGTATTTTGCCAGGTAAGGAAACAACATAAGAATATACTGTTGTTTTAATTTGGACAAATAATTTTGCCTTTTAATTTTTCTATTTAGTCCAAAAATGTGTATATATGTATATGTATATGAGGGTGATCCGATTAATACTTAGCCTCAAAAAAAAAAAAATTTGGAAAAGTGGCGATTTATATCTCAACATAATCTCCAATTAGCTAGATACACTTGACCAAGCGATGCTTCAACTTCTTTAACCCGTCTGAAAAGTACGTTTTCTCGAGGTCTGCAAAATGGGCCTCAAAGGGGCGACGACCTCCTCATTCGACGAAAATTTCTGTCCAGTGAATGACTTTTTCAAGTTTGGAAACAAAAAGAAGTCAAATGGGGCCAAATCTGGAGAATATGGTGGATGGAGTAGCAGTTCGTATCCCAATTGGACCAATTTGGCCGTGGCAAGGTCAGAAGTGTGAGCTGGTGCGTTGTCATGATGGAAGCGCACTTTTTTCTTTGCCAAATCAGACCGTATTTCTGCAATGCGGCGGCGAATCGGCGAATCTGTCAATACGAGATCGTGCATTTTTGTCGGTGGCCATCGAAGGAGAAGAGTCACCGTGCACAGAATCCCAGCGCTCTTTTATTTCGCTTCCAAAAACAAGAATCAAATCACAGACCAATATTGCTCGTTCTCAAATTTTCTAAAATCCGCGGTAGCCGTCTTCGAAAATGTACTACACGATAGTAAATTTCCTTTACGATAGTAATGCCATTGGGCGGTGAGGATAAGTACTTATCGGACTGTACCAAGATTTAATCTCAAATTTTATATTTTTGAAATTTTTGCGTTTTTTTGGGTTTTACTGGTTAAAAGTTATATTTTACCCCATGCGACTTTTTTCGTTGCAAAACAAAAAAATCATATAAAAGGACATATAAAGTGTATGTACATATATGTGTATACACGTGATATGTGGATCTAAAGTCTAATGCGTATAGAAAGAACATATGAATAAAACATCCAAAGCTGATAAGCCTAAATAGCCTAACTTAGATGCGATATTTTACTAACCTTTTCCTTATTATACTCCTGCAGATTATATATATATAATAAATTAAATCAATCTTTTAATACCAGCCTTAAGATATGTCCGGTTCCTTTAGAACACAGCTATTACACTTTACCAAAACTCTTGCACCTTCTTGGAAATTACAATTTTTTATTAGTAACTGCTTTAGTTTAGCTTATTGCACTTCAATCGTCGTGGTTAGGCTTGCAAAATAAAACACATTCACACAAACTACAACAAACAAAGACATCCGGGCTTTAGATAACGCAAAAGAACTACATTGCGATGTGATTATTGCTAATTACACAAGTTACACAAACTGATTTTGATTCTTTCTATTGATACGGTAATTTAATTTTTTAAACCGTTTCCTTTTTTTATTATGAAGTTCGCAGATATAAGATATTATGTTGATGACATTCACTTTTATTCAATAATAATAGTAAAAGATGTAATATATACATAGTTTTTAAGAAACAAAAACTTTTCTTTTTCGTATATTTTTACTTTTTGTCGATGTTTTGACGGTATGAGTATTTACACAAGTCTAAGATTGTTTTTAGTTTACGGTTGTAATTATATTTATTTTCGTCTCAAACAGATTTATGTAATTATACCATATGCCATATACAAATCATGGGCACATGCTTTGTATATGAGCATTGTATTTTTATTATTTATAATATTGGCTCTATTGCTTATTGAAACACAGCAGTCTAGCTCAGTAGAAAGTACCACCAAAGCTCAAAATCAGCTTCGTCTATATGGAGTCCTAAGCGCAATGATGATTTTGTCTCAAACAATACTTAAAAACCATAAATAAAAAAGAAATTCAAAAAATAAACGTCTTGTGACTTTTTCAATATAAAAAAAAAATAAGAAATCGTAAATGAATAAAGAATAACATGCTTAAGGCCATATTCTGCGATATAATTTAAACTTACAAAGTTGTATTAAATCTTTGCAAATATGTATTTAAACCAGTGGTCGGCACCCCAATATATTGATATGATTTTACCGCATTAGTGTTAGTAACGAGTAGCAGAAAGTAGGCTTTGAGCATGACGTTTCACACATTTATACTGTATGTGTGTGGCAGAGCTCGGGCAGAGAAATTTCCTATGCCCCCGAGATAGGGCCGTGCCGACCTCTGATTTAAACAGAGCTATGAACAGACGGACAAAATAAAGTTCAAAGGTATTTCTGGAACTATTTGCATTTGCTTATTTTTGTAACAACCAAACTGTCAGCAGTTTTCGATTTGAAGGTAAACGGAACATGTTATAGGGTTACAAAAACCAAGAAAAATTTTTATGAATTTAGCTCAATTTTTTATGCTCACTAAGTTTTTTTTTTACTATTATTGATAACTAATCTAAAAACTAAAAAAAGTAGTAATGAAAAGTGGCGAATAGATCACCGCCGAGCTGTTAACAATAATATACACAAATCAAATGACTTTGCTCACTTTTAATAGCCGTCTTAAATTTTTTCTGTTGACTTAAAAATCACAATTGTTTAGTTACAATATAGGTGACCAAAAATATAAACAAAAAAATGTTGACGAATTTTAATAATATATATGCATATATTATAATAATAATATATTATAAATATCATCTAATTTAATCTTGTACCATAAGGACACAACTTGTTTCCACATCAGAAAATTTTCTATTGTCACATTTAACGCAGACTATTGAACCAAGTTGTTTTTAATGTATTCTATAATTTTTTTTTTTTTATTTCACGTGCAATACACGATATATTATTTAGAAAGTGGCAAAGTAAAAATTGTTAAATTTCACAATTTTTGGAATCCCCTGAACCCCCGAGTTTAATCGTGTTTAAGTGTTTGCTGGTTAAAGGGGCCCATTCATAGACAAATTTATTTGTCAAACGTGTTTGATTTCACAAAATGTTTGACGTTTATGGCAGTTTTTGCATTTGAACTTGAACTTTGGACGTTTTTTTTTTTTGCAAAAATTGAATGCTTTTTAATAGAAGCCGTTTAATGATGATCTGCTCTACCCTAGTTTTCTAGCAGGTTCCACAGCGCGACAAGTTAAGTTTGAGAAATTTTTCGCGCGACAACGAATGAGGGATAGCCAAGTGGCTTGGCTGATGTGCAAATTGAAACGAGTTCAAATCAGGCTCAAGTCATCCACTTTTTTTAATTTTAAATCTATTCACATTATATTTTTATTCTTTTAATATGTTTTCCTGAATTTATAATCCAATAAAAAAAAATACAAAATTGTAAAATCACCTTAACATCGCCTCAGTTCGTAGTCGAACCCGCTGTAAAAAGTTTATAAGTGCGGGTTCTACGGCATTTTGGCAGGCCGCGTCGTGGAACCCGCACTCAAATGTTTTCGTTTTTTCCGTCGTGGAACCCGCTGTAAAAATGAAAAAATTTAAGACGACAAACGGCTGGCAGATGAGAGAGGAAAAGAGAGAATTCTATTTTAAGATCGTAACATCTTTGGAATGATGAAAGTTTAAAACGTTCAAATCGAACCAATGTGAGAGCGAAGAGACCAGAAATATCTTCTACTATCCTTACTCTTCATGTTATATATTGTCAATTTCACATCTGTTTTGTACTCCTCCATTCTTTACACTAATACTATGTAGTACTTTAAGAATCTGGTAACTCTACAAGCTTCGCATACACTAAAGTCAGTCTGAAATAGAACTCAACAAGAACACAACATATTGGCGACGAGGAAAAAGTAAAGTTTTTAGTCGAAACATAAAAACAGTAAAAATCACGTAAATCGTGTCGATGAGGCAGATGAGGATTTGATCCAATCGATACTTGCTCAACAGCAAGCATTTACAAGAGACATTATGGAACAGCAACAAAAATGGATGCAAGCAATGATGGATAGAAACGCTTCCCAGGACAGGGTGATTCAAGCCACACGGGTGAATTATCTGCGTGTCCTCCATTCCACAAATTCGACAAAGACAATCAAAACTGGGAGTCTTACCTTGAACAGTTAACCCAGCATTTTAACGCGTATTCGGTTAGTGCAGAAATAAAGCAAAAGGCTTATTTTCTTTCGTGGTGTGGCATAAACATATTCGAACTATTGAAAAATCTGTTCGGGAGCAACAATTTGAACACGTATACATACAAGGAGCTTAAAGACAAGTTAACGGAACATTTCACAACAAAACGACACGTTGTTGCTGCTCGCTATAAGTTTTTTAAAAGGGATCAGATCAGATAGAGATCGATTCGATTGAAGTACATACATCTTACGATGCCAAGTCCGTGCATCTGCTCTTCAGATAGTCCCAGCGCAACTCTTCGAAGTTATGTGCTTTTAGTTGCAGAAACCTTGCATGAGACAACAATTCAAAAACCGTGGCAGCCCTCAAAGAAACAGTATCATAGCAAGACCCAATAAACGCAGTTCACACAATCTATTTACAAAGAAACCGTTTTTTGGTGGTGGTGAAAGTGATGCCAAAACAAATTCAAAAGTTCGCTAAAATCATGACTCTGGTTGTGGACAGCAATCAGCCAGGTGTCAGAAAAGTAATGCAGGTTTTTAAGCCGTCGAATGCCAGTTTTTCAAGCCGTCACAATTACGGTCGACAAAGGACAAATTCAGAGCTGAGCTGCTGACTTATGCATGTCGAAATTTGCAAGACATTAAATAAAGTAAATGGGCTCCAAATGACCAAAACCAGGTGGCGTAGTCGCAAATCGTTTAAGCAACGAATCAAGTGCAGATCGATTTCGAACAGTCCTGTACGACAAAACAGTTCTGTTTCACAATACGTCAAGGCAAGAATGTCAGCAGAACATAGATTCTGAAAGGACGTCTTTATCTTCCATGCAAATGGAATTGCATGAGGATTAAAAACGTTTGGTCGTCAACACACCCCTTGCCTATTGCAATCCAGCGCCTTCCCTACAATTGCAAAGTGCGCGTTTAAAGTATTGGAACAGTATAAGTAGTACAGTATCGTTGGGAACTACTTAGATGACATCATTAACAATCTATTTAAGGTATGGCATCATTTAAAGATTTTCGGCCTTTGAGTATCTTCGTAAGTAATGGTCAATTAGGTGCAAAAAGACGAATTACGTGCCTTTTTTTCAAGTACGAACGAAGTGTTCGAACCTAGGACCATGAGTATCACTAAAGACTTTCTGAAGGCTTTAAATGTTGCGTCCGCTTTTTAAAGCCGTCAGCAACACCAAAGTTTTTCAAGAGCCGTCAAATTCCATTCGCACAGATGGACAAATTCAGAGCTGAAGCAGACAGACTTACACAAGCCGAAATTTGGAAGCCAATCAAATTTAGTAATTGGGCATCACCAATTGTACTAGCACCAAAACCAGGTGGCGCTATTCGCATATGTGGCGATTTTAAGCAAGCAGTCAACGTGCAGATCGATTTCGAACAGTACCCGTTACCGACAAAAGAGTCTCTGTTTCACATAATACGTCACGGCAAGAATTCGGCAAAATAGATTTAAAGGACGCCTTTATCTTCCATCTTCAAATGGAACTGGATGAGGATTCAAAAACTATCATGGTCGTCAACACACCCCTTGGCCTATTTCAATACCAGCGCCTTCCCTACGGAATTGCCAGTGCTCCAGCGATCTTCCAAAGGTATTTGGAACAGCTTCTATAAGGAGTAGAAGGATGTGGAAACTACTTAGATGACATCATTATCTCAGCACCTACAAGCGAGCAACATCTAAAGCGAATCGACCAAGTTGTCAGTATTCTTCGTGAGAATGGTATTAGATGCAAAAAGGAGAAATTCTTCTTTTTCAAGGACGAAATTGAGTACCTAGGACGAAGAATCAGCGCTCAATTCTTTCTGGAGGCTGTTAAACTGTTGCGTCCGCCTTCTAATCTTCAGCAACTAGAAGCATTCATGGGTAAAGTTAATTATGGGTAAAGTTAATTACTATTGCAACTTTATACCGAACTATTCTCAGTTGGCCGCTCCATTAAACCAACTTCGTAGAAAAAATGTAGCATACCTTTTCGGGCCGCAACAACAACAAGCTTTTACAGCGCTGAAATCGCATATTATCAACGCGACTCAGCTAGCTCATTTCGATGAAAATCTACCACTAGTCCTAGCGACGGATGCATCATCTTTTGGTATTGGTGTAGTCCTTTCACATATCCAACATAATGGGAAGGAGAGACCTATTGTTTTCGCATCCAAAACGCTTGACAAGCATCAGGTTAAGTACAGCCAAATCGGAAAAGAGGGACTTTCTATAATATTCGGAGTTAAACGTTTTCACCAATATTTGTACGGCCGAAAGTTTACCCTTATAACGGATCACAAGCCACTAGTAACTATTTTCAATCCAGGCAAGCATCTGCCTTTAATGACATTAAACAGGCTACAGCGCTGGGCCATCATTCTCATGGCCTATATTTTTGAGATTCAGTATCGCTCTACATCTGCTCATGGCAACGCAAATGCCCTATCGCGCCTTCCCGTGGGCATGGATCCGGAGTTCGACAGAGAAGAAGAAGCCTGCCACATCGAAATGGAACAGTCACCACCGATCAATTCTGAGATCATTCGCAACCACATCGCGAAGGACAAACTTCCCAAACAAGTCTTACGGTATGTTACTGTAGGATGGCCAGAGAAACTTCAGCAAGGCGAGGAAGCATTATCACCATGCTTTAATCGAAAATTTGCCCTCACAATCAACAAAAAATTGCCTACACACAGATGCCAGTCGTGTAGTAATTCCAGTAACTCTTCAAGCGCGTGTCCTGAATCTGTTACACGAAGGACATTGGGGCATTGTTCGAATGAAGCAGCTAGCGAGACAACATGTTTGGTGGCCTACAATCGACACAGACATTAAAAGCCTTACTCAGTCATGCAGCATCTGCAAGTGCAACAATCCTGCTCCTCAAAAAGAGTACCAACGTTGGCCTGCAGCAACAACAGCGTGGGAGCGAATCCATCTCGACTTCGCCGGCCCAATATTCGATTCCATGCGTGTAATCTGTGTAGACGCTTAGTCGCAGTTCCCATTCGAAGTTCAAATGGCATCCACAACAACGGCTAACACGATCGCTGCACTATCATCGATATTCGCCATCGAAGTTTTTATCCAAAAACCATGGTCAGCGAAAACAGTCCGCAGCTTATGGCTGACGCCTTTGAGTAATTCTGCAAACTTCATGGAATAAATCACATTACCACAGCACCGTTCCATCCAGCATCCAATGGATTAGCAGAGCGTTTCGTTCAGACGTTTAAATTTTCAGTCAAGAAAAACCTCAAAGACGGTATACCAGTCCGAGCAGCAGTTACTAAATACGTTGCTTCCTACAGGTTCACTCCAAATTCCTACGGAAAATCTCCCGCCGAGTTAATCCATGGTCGTCCAGTCCGTACCGTACTATGCCAACTTTTCGAGCAGCCTGTCGAAGCCAAGCTATCAGTTACCAAGTACGTCCCAAATCAAATGGTCTACGCTCGTAATTATGCAAGGGGAGAAAAGTGGATTGAAGGCACTATTGACCATCCAATTGGAAAAATGATTCGCACCACAAATGGTTATATTAAGCGCCATTTCAACCAGCTAAAACCGAAGTTCTCAGCAAGCAGCTCCATTGAAAAACCTCCAGAGTTCTTTTGTATCCCGGACATTCCGCCCTCAAAAAATCAAACCAACAACAAAAGCAAAAACAACCAGCACGACTTTCATCCGGCATACCAGTTCGCCAAAGTAGTCGTGTTCGCCATGAAGTAGATCGTTTTAAGCCCAAGGATTTCCGAAAACGTAAAAATCCTATTCGTTCCTAATTAAGGGAGGAGATGTGTTATATATTGTCAATTTCACATCTGTTTTGTACTCCTCCATTCTATACACTAATACACCTATGTAGTACTTTTAGAATCTGGTAACTCTATAAGCTTCGCATACAATAAAGTCAGTCTGAAATAGAACTCAACAAGAACACAACACTTCAGCTCTGTTTTTGGTATGAATTACTTTAAAGTTAATTTTAAGTATCATTAGATCAACTTCGAGGGTAGCCTAGATGGATAGTGCGCGCTCCTTATTCTTGCGGTCCTGGGTTCGATTTCATTAGTGGCCGATTGGTTTAAGTTTTTAGAAAGTTTTAGTTCTATGATTTTTTTATATTTTCTTTTATTTTACCCTTGCAGAGGGTATTATAACTTTGGTCAAAAATGTGCAACGCAGTGAAAGAGACATCTCCGATCCTATAAAGTATATATATTCTTGATCAGGATCACCTCCTGAGTTAATATGAGCATGTCCGTCTGTCCGTCTGTCTGTATGTTTCTACGCGAACTAGTCTCTCAGTTTTAAAGCTATCGTCTTGAAACTTTGCACACACCCTTCTTTCCTTTGCACGCAGTATAAAGGTCGGAACGACCGGTATCGGCCGACTATATCCTATAGCTGCCATACAACTGAACGATCGGAAATGACCCAACTTTCGTGTTTTTAAAGATAGAAAGCTGGCATTTAGTGCAGATTCTATTTTTGGTCAGTTACTCCAACCTTCCAAATTTGATAAGGATTGGTCGACTATATCCTATAGCTGCCATATAACTGAACGATCGGAAATGACCCAACTTTCGTGTTTTTGAAGATAGAAAGCTGTTTGTTTGTATGTTTGCTGTATGTTTGTAGATAGAAGTTTGGGACTTTATTTAGATTTTGTATTGTAATAAATTGGATTATACATTCATATTCCCATAAGGATCGGCCAACTATATCCGATGTTTGCGATATATATCCGGTTTTAACTGCGAGGGTATATAAACTTCGGCTCCGCCCTAAGTAGCTTTCCTTTCTAATTTTTTAATGTTTTAATGTTTTTTTAATTAAAATGTTTTTAATTTTCATATTTACTTTATTATTTTTATTATTATTATTTTTAATTGCCTTCTATTACAGGATGAGATGAGAAAATGCTGGACGGACTCCCTTGAAATTTTATTGGTCCGACATAATGAAAAATTAAACAATTTTACAATTGTCAACTTAAAGAAAAATATTACAATTAAAGAAAAATAAAAAAAAAATAATAATTATAAAAAAAAGAACAAGTTGAAAGTCCTTCCGAGGATTTGAACACAGAAAAATTATACATAGAGTAACTACTCTATGCATTACGCTACCACCCTGTCTCCATCTGCAGCGATTAAAAATACTATTTGTTCTACTAACTACCACATCGGCGCATTGAAAACAGAAACGAGAAATTGAAATTAAAATTTTGAAGCCAAAAAATGTTTAAAGATGCACGCTTGCCATCGTGCGAGCAGTCACACATACATTCAAAGGCTCGCATTCATTTTTGTTGACGGATACATGTAAGGAGTTCTAAAAATAAAATCGTATGCATGTGCATTCCCCCTTCACCAACAAGCTCGACGAAAAAAGTTTACCTTTTTGGGCCCTGATGTCCCACCTTTGCACTTCATAATCTTTGCTCATGTGCTACGGCTTCCTTGTTTGTTTTACTACGGCTACGGTAAGCACAGGTTCTAATTTTTTGCTATTGCTATAATTTATGCTGCGAACAAAAATTCGGAAATGAAAACAAGAAAGGACGGCTATAGTTGAGTTTTCCTATTTTATTATACCCGGTACTTATTTCTTCCACCCACAATTTAACTAACCTTTATAGCAGTGGTCGGCAGGGCCCCCTATGAAACTAAAGCTTTAAAATTATATCAATGTATTGAATGCCGACCACTGCTTTATAGTGTAAACTTTAACGGTATAGATTCTCACCAACAAATTTTTGTTGAATACTTTTGCGCTTGGGCAAAACGACAACAACAAACCTATGGCCATACTTCCGATTCAGTTGGGAAGCAGACTAAAAAGTGTATAGCTCCCAGACATTCCCATCCCATTGGAACAGTTTGGCATCAAAACATTTTTCAAAAAAGAACTGTCGGTAACACCATACCGACATTCTGTTTTGGGAGCGGGATCGAGCCACCCAATCGGTCTATTTAATGAGGATAAGGACTCTAAGCCTCCATGATTTTAAGAAAAGCTATTGGTGTCACCTCCGCCATCTCGAGACCAACATGCGGGCTTCCAAAGACCTGTTTCTCCAATCCCGTCTGGGAAACTACCGCTTTCTTTGACTGCTGGAGTCTGGATGATGATGATGATGGCACGGCATCGTCATATTTGGGTGCCAAAGAGGCAAATGCCCAGGCCCGGCAGGAGAAGTGGGTTGAGTGGCTAGCTAGGCCCACTCGAGAAATCCCGAGTGGTAAAATTACCCGCGGGAAACATGCGCGCGGAGCATGCGCATGGTGTACGTGCACATAACACACATTCATGCTAACGACGGCTGTACATAACCATATGTTTTATTCGTTTTATTTTCGCTCGTATGTGCTTTAAGAGATTAAAAGAGAAATTGAAACAGATGATGGAGAATAGAACGGCGTTACTAAAAATTTTCAGCACCCTAAAAAAAAAACAGGCAAAACAGAGATGGATGCAGATGGCTCCATCATGAAAGTCAAAATAAAATACTCGATCTAATGGCGACATCGATTTTGTCAAAAATCATGGACGAGATAAGAGCGGAGAATTTTTCGATTGTACTAGATGAAACCGCACATGCATCACGAATAGAGCAAGTCTCCGTGTGAATTAGAACCGTCTCCGATGATTTAGTTGCAAATGAGAATTTTATTGGATTCTTTTCAATGCCAAACACTCAAGCAGAAACTTTATTCGATCTTGTTGACAACATTTTCGCCGTGAACTCGTTGCTTTTTTCAAAACTAAGAGGCCAGTGCGACGACGGGGCGTCGAATGTTTCTGGAAAAATTTCTGGATTTCAGGCGCGTATACGTGAGAAGGAACCTCGAGCTTTGTTTGTGCACTGCAATGCACATAACCTGAATCTTGTTGTACAAGATTCAATTGAAAAGGTACTACCAACCAGGAAATTCATTGGGTCAATCAAGGATTTGATAAACTTCATCCGAGATTCACCAAAACGCGTTGCACAATTCGAGTTGCAACGAGTTGCAGACTGAAGCGATGGAAAAGAACAACGAAAATTGACCTTTTATCGCAGCCTTCAACCCGGCAAGGTAAAAACAACGACCGAAAATTCCGTCACAGATTGTATCATGTTTTTAAACCGTCTCGTTAATATTTTCCAGATGGGGAATGAGAATACGGCCTCTCAAGATAATCAAGGCGAATTATCCTGAAGTGCTAAAATTTTTCGATGATCGATCGGTGGACAACGAAGGCGATAGTACGAAAGTAGTAAAATTCCCGAACGTTTTGATCAAGGTATAACAGAAAATTTCCAGTTTCCAACACCCAAGGATTATTTTAGACAATCTCACTATGAAGGATCATTGATTGGATCGTTAAATAGTCGATTCGATACAGAGTCAGCAAAATTTTTCGAGTTTCTGGAGCGATTCACTATCGGTCACACCTCTGATGTTGACAAGATAGTCGATTTCTATAAAAATGATTTTGACAGAGCGAGGTTGGTGATTGACCATGACATGTTTTTGCAATTTTTGCGTAGGCAAAATGAGCAAGCAAACAATTTGGGGGAGGTTGTGAATTTCTTGAAAAAACAAGAAAGGAAAGCTAACTTCGGGCGGAGCCGAAGTTGATATACCCTTGCAGTTAAAACCGGATATATATCGCAAACATCGGATTTAGTTGGCCGATCCTTATGAAATTTGGTAGGTTGGATGAACTGACCAAAAATAGAATCTGTACCAAGTTCCAGCTTTCTATCTTCAAAAACACAAAAGTTGGGTCAATTCCGATCTTTCAGTTATATGGCAGCTATAGGATATAGTCGGCCGATCCTTATGAAATTTGGCACGTCGTATTGTTTTGCCAAAAATAGCTCTCACCTCTAAAAACACCAAAGTTATACCATTTCCGATCGTTCAGTTATATGCAGCAGCTATATCGGTTATATCGGCAGCTATAGGATATAGTCGGCCGATCCTTATGAAATTTGGTAGGTTGGATGAACTGACCAAAAATAGAATCTGTACCAAGTTCCAGCTTTCTATCTTCAAAAACACAAAAGTTGGGTCAATTCCGATCTTTCAGTTATATGGCAGCTATAGGATATAGTCGGCCGATCCTTATGAAATTTGGCACGTCGTATTGTTTTGCCAAAAATAGCTCTCATGTCAAATTTGAATTCTCTAACTCTAAAAACACCAAAGTTATACCATTTCCGATCAATCAGTTATATGACAGCTATAGGATATAGTCGGCCGATCCCGGCCGTTCCGACTTATATACTGCGTGCAAAGGAAAGAAGGGTGTGTGCAAAGTTTCAAGACGATAGCTTCAAAACTGAGAGACTAGTTCGCGTAGAAACGGACAGACAGACAGACGGACAGACAGACGGACAGACGGACAGACGGACATGCTCATATCAACTCAGGAGGTGATCCTGATCAAGAATATATATACTTTATAGGGTCGGAGATGTCTCCTTCCCTGCGTTGCACACTTTTGGACAAAATTATAATACCCTCTGCAAGGGTATAAAAAGAATGGGCTAGAGGGCTCATTGCAGATTTGGTTCGTTTTGTTCGTCTGTTGATAACAATTCCAGGGTCATCCTATTCAAATGAAAGAAGTTCGGTCTTTCGTCGACTGAAAACATATTTAAGGTAAAATAATGTCACAAAATCGGCTGAACAACGTCGGTCTTGTACATATTTATTCAAATATGACCGACGAGCTCGATCTGGATAAACTTGTAAATGAGTTCATTTTGCGTATTTTGCGAGTGTTTTTGCTTTGCGCAAATGAGTTTGTTTTGGGAAAATGATACGAATTTTAATGTTTGTGTTTACGTATATATAAAAAGACATTATGTATATGTAAAACGTACGGGTTGCGTATATGTAAAAAGATCTCATGAAAATGTATCTTGGTCCACATACTTGCTACTGTTGGGGTAAGGGAGTACATCGCAGTCATGTGAATTTATGTAACATAGAGAAGGAATCATCTCCCACCCGATAAATATATTTTGTATATATTCATTAACAGTATATACTCCAATAGTTAATGCAGAGCATATAATTTTTCATAAAATTTCTATTACTCTGCTCCGGCTCCACGACAGAGAGATCAATACAAATAGCATTATTTTATTAATTTATAAATTCTCCTATTTTCCCACGAAAGTGACCCTGTTGGGTTCAACCGTTTACTTTTGCACTACATCTAAATATATGTAAATATGTATATAGATTCGAGGTGCCGCCATCTGTTAAATGAATCTTACACAGTTAGGAATATGCCGTTTGTGTGGCAAAAATGCGTGGTTCCGCCTTTTTTTGATCGTTTCTTAATACCCGTTCAGAGGGTGTTATAACTTTGTTCAAAAGTGTTCAACGCAGTGAAGGAAACATCTCCGACCTTATAAAGTATATATATTCTTGATCAGGATCACCTCCTGAGTTAATATAAGCATGTCCTTCTGTCCTTTTGGCAGAGGGTAATACAATATTAGTAAAAAGAGTGCAACGCAGTGAAGGAGACATCTGCGACCCTATAAGGTAAATACATCTTGATCAGGGTCACCTCCTGAGTTAAGGGGTTATATTGCTTTTTTATTTTCAAAAATCGAAAATTTTTTTATTGCTTTATCTTTAAGAACAACTCTTTGAGAACATTTTCCCAAATTTTCATAGAGATTGGAGCAGTAGAAAAAAAATTACAGCGCTCCTAACCGCGCGCCTTGTCGCCGCCTTGAACTCAACTTGAAACTTTAAACGCGAATATCTCGAAGTGGTGTTTCTTGAAAAATGACTTTGCGGTGACATGGATTGGCGGAAAACTACTGAACCGATTTACTTCAATTTTTTTTTAAATGTTCGTAATGAAATTCTTCTGTGCTTGAACGATCGACTTTTCACCCACAAACTTTTTTTCGCCGAAATGCATTTTTTAGTGAAATTTCTAGAGACCAAAAAGTTAATTTTTAGCCTAAAACGTTCCCGTATGCATAAAAAACAAAAAATTTTAAAACCGATCGTTCAAGCACAAGGAATTACACTAAACTTATGAAATTTTTTTACTCTTATGGTTTTACTTGACCTGTTCGACCTGGGGATCTCTCACCGCAAGGCTCTAAAAAAAAGCGCCTAAGGGAAACAGCCACCCCTTAAAAACTATTTAATATTTTTCCACGAAATTTTGCACAAACATTGTTAATAAAGTGTACTATCAAAAAATTAAAACATCCGTGTAATTAAATAATTGCTACATACCTTAAAAAAATCCAAACTTTCCTCTTTTTCTTCGACAAAGAAGGTATATAACCCCTTAATACAAGCATGTCCGTCTGTCTACGCGAACTAGTCTCTCAGTTTTAAAGCTATCGACTTGAAACTTTCACACACCCTTCTTTCCTTTGCACGCATTATATAAGTCAGAACGACCGGGATCGGCCGACTATATCCTATAGCTGCCATATAACTGAACGATCGGAAATGACCCAACTTTCGTGTTTTTGAAGATAGAAAGTTCAAATTTGACATGAGAGCTAGGTTTGCCAAAATATTACGACATGCGAAATTTCATAAGGAGCGGCCGACTATATCCTATAGCTGCCATATAACTGAACGATCGGAAATGACCCAACGATCGGAAATGTCAGTGATCCAACCTTCCAAATTTCATAAGGAAGGTTATCCTTTCTCATTTCATAATCCTACCTATTAAATTTTATAACGACCGGCTGACTATATCTTATAGCTGCCATATAACTGAACGATCGGAAATGGTTTTTGGTAGAAATACCAACTTTGGTATTTTTGAAGATAAAAGCTTGAGACTTTTTTTAGATGTTGTATTTTAATAAATTGGATTATATATTCATATTCTCATGAGGATCGGACAACTATATCAGATGTTTGCGATATATATCCGGTTTTAACTGCAAAGGTATATAAACTTTGGCTCCGCCTGAAGTTAGATTTCCTTTCTTGTTAATTTTAAGTATGTTTTGTACTCTACTAACAAAAAGTGTATACTTTTATAATATACATTTTACAGTTATATAAGTGGATTGCTTTAATGAAGCAAGAGAACTAATTATCTTTAATAACAAAAGTCTCAAGCTCCTGAATAGATTTAAAGACAATCTGATATTGCTAAAAGAAAAGTTCAACCTAAAAATACCAACACTAGTAAATGCCCCCGTTAAAATTGATTAAATTCAGAAACACAAGATGAAACTGAATCTGAAGCGGGAAGAATAATACTTGACCTTACAATACCAGCGACAATAGCGCTGCAAAAATTGCCGCATTAAGACCATTCTTATTTTGAAACAAACATTAATACAGAAGAGGTAATAAACATGGCTACGAACGCAGATACACCAAGCACCTATAGGGGTTTTGTCAAAGATATCAGTTCAGCCTTACCCGTATTCGATGGAAGTCGGATCTTACAAAAAAAAGGGGACCGGCCGACCTGGTGACAAGCGGGCTATGTCATGATGAACGAACCCCTTCCCGCCTACTCGTGGGTCCAAATATGAATTCTACTTTATAAAACAAAAACCAAAGCTGAGAACGGAACTCCCTAAAAAAGTCCGGAAATGGGGCCGGTGACCCGACAAACTTCAAGGCCCTCAAACGCCAAGGAGTTGCTGAGATGGAGAAGCTCCCCATAAGATGCCAAGGCATTTTCTTTCAAAGGGGGCTAGCCATGGGGCTGCCGAACGGCGCGGAGGAAGACCCCAGGGTCAACCTTTAAACCAACCGGTGGGGCCCCTAAAGTGAACCGTGGTCCGGGAGCGTCTCACTCGACGCAGCGGAAGGGCTCTTATAAAGATAGGAGGAAAGCAGCCTTCGTCCTAATGAGGGCGGAAACATCGGCTGAAGCCAACCCGGACCAGGCCGATATTATTAGGTGGGCAAAGGAGGTCCTGCCCAACTTCAAACCGGAAGAGAGCCGAAGGCTAGAGCCAAAGAAACTCGCTGGGTCAGATCCAAGGAGATCGCGCAAAGCGCGAAAAGGCAAAGATAAATGGAGGGAGGACCGCCCAAGCCGAGAAGAGGAAGGCCCAGCTGCAGCCGTTCAACCGCTTGTTCGCCGAAGTGACGAAGGGAAGAACTATTATTGGAGACCTGGAAAAGAGATCCAAAGATGGGCTCGTCACCAAGGACCTTTGGCGACAAGTGGTTAACGAGTTGCATGGGCACTTCGTGGAGAAGCTGCTACGGAGCAAAGGAAAATGCGAAGACGCATGATGGTATCAAGGTAGCTTTAAGGTAATTGCCTGCCAAGACGCGCGACCAGTAGAAACCTATAAGCGAATGGCAGCATCGCTGGGAAGAGATCCCAAGTAAACCGAGGTTGCGATTATGGCTAACAGAAAACCCAGCCAGCCAGACCCTAAAACCATCCTGACGATCCTGAGGATGTGCAATCCGACGCTTTCCACGGCGGACTGGAGAGTCGCCAAGTCGCCTGGAAAGGTCAGAAAACCGGATAAAGTACGAAATTGAAATATAAATATGATGCTAAGAGCAAACCAGGAGGTATTGAGCTGGATGCCGACGCGCAAGAGCCAGACTTGGAGGAGCCGACCGAAGAGGGAAGGAATTTCGAATGAGGAGGAGGACATCCTGGAAGGGTTCACCTCAGAGGAGAGCGACTTGGCAAGGGCACTTAGTGGAGTCGGAATGGAGGAAGACTCTCTGCTGAGCTCCGAGACGGAGGCAGAAGTTACTGTGGTGGAGAATTTTAAGAATGTCCCTGACAATGCACCTAATTTCAGTAATAAAGACTACGTAGCCGCAGCCATAAGAGCCCAAAGAGCTCAAAGGAACACGCCCTAAGGGTGTGTTCGGCGTATATGGGCCCCGACCAGGAAGCCCTCCCCCCGAACCCGCTATTCAAACAGCTGGTGGAAGACAGCAGGAATCAAAAGATCGAACTTCAAAAGAAAAGATTATAGGTTGCGATCATAACCGATAGGTTGCCCATCATAATCAGTGGGCAAACACTGACACGAACGAGAGGGGTGAGTCAATCTTCGATTTTATCCTAGGTTCCAATCTTCTTGTGGGTAACAGACTCCCTAGCTGACAGGATTGTTAGATGGGGAATCCTAGAGAAACAATTTTTCTCGGACAATCGATACATAGAATAAGTGGTCAATTTTAAGAACTTCAATCGACTAACCGTACGCAACCCGAGAAAAGCGAACTGGGAGTATATAGGAAATAACTAGATAGATCCTTAGGTAAACCTCCAGCAAGGGACGTTGACAGTAGGGAAGACCTGGATGCCATGGTGGACACGCTTACGACGGCTTACGCCAGGGCATTCAATAAAGCATGTCCCAAAAGTAGATCGGGTAGTAGCAAGTCAGAGAAACCACCATGGTGGTCGCAAACACTTGCGCCCCTTAAGACCAGGGCCCGCAAGCCTTTCAAACACGGAGACAGCCTGGATTACTGCAGGAGCTGTGGGCATGTAGAAGAGGAAGAGATAGTCGCACACCTCCTGTGTCAATGCCCTGCGCTGGGGCGCAGCCGTCTCAAATTCTTGGGTGCAGCAGCAACAAACCTCGCCCTCGCCCTAAGACCCTAACAGACCTCGCTCCACGCAGACCTTAGTCTTCATCCATAAAGCTGGATGGGACTGCGAGCCGTCGCTGTTCAAATAGTCCAGTAGTGAAGCAAAAAAATGCTTTTAAAAATTCTTTTTATTTTTGATTGGAATTGAATACATTAGAGTTGGAACTGAATGAATTGGACTCAATAGTTTTCAAAGCTCAAAGCTCAAATAAAAATTTTTCTGAGTTGGAAGGGGGAAGCTTAATTTAAGAAACAGACGAATAGTCTACACGCATATTCCTCTATTTCTATCTTTTGTAGTCTTTGAAATGCACGTACACTTACATCCACGTGGGCGGAAGGGAATACCTTGATCAGTAGGTAGCTTCCGGTTTTCAAATGAGCAAAGAAAAGTCCTCCAATCTGTGAGTAAGCCATGACTGAGTATGATGGATTAAAGTGAACGATCTTATAATTTGGCCTTGATTACTTTATAATCAATTCCCAGGAGCAATGTAAAAACGTATTCATGTTCGAAACGTCCAAAACGTATTGTTGTGGTACGCAAATTGTGGAAAAAGAATTCATGGCTTTTGCATCACAATAATAATTTGCTTGTGAGAGATTTTTTGGCGAAAAACAATACCCCAATAATGCCTCAGTCCCCATATTCACCAGATTTGGCCCCAAGTGACCTATGAAAGGACGGAGATTTGCAACTGTAAATTGATTTACATTTATTAAAGTCGAAAAGTTGTATTTTATTGAAGTCGAAAAATTTGAATTATAGTTATAGCTGAATTGTATTTGTTAGTTGTTAGTCTGTAAATTTACTCTTAGATAGCTTAGGGCGGAGCGGGAGCGAAAGCTCATATTCGCTCTTGTGCGAATTCGCCCCGTTTCGCCGCAATAGATAAGTTAGGCTTAAGATTAGAGAAAGATTAGAAAATATACTCGAATTTATAACGTTGAAGAGGCAAGACCTTTCGTTTTCGTTTTCGCCCAGTTTTTTTTTTAAATATTAGCAGCCACCCTTTTTTTTTGGTTTGAGATAAAACAATCTCAGTGAACATTTTGGCGCCCCTGGGTGGACTAGTGCGAAATATTTAATAAATAAACAAAAACAAAGTGACAGTGACACTGTGTAATTACACATAAAAACAAAAAAAAAAAAAAATACCTCCAATTTAAAGAGCTGCTCGCAACGCGTCCGTGAAGTGGAAAATAAAAACCAAAAATCACCGCGTCGTGAAACCCTCAAGCCTCCAGGATCATCACCGCAGGATCTTCGCCACTCATCGATACCTATCTACGTCCATGCCGTGCACCTGCATCGACTGCAACAGGAAAGTGGCAGCGGGATTAAAGGATCCCAAGGCAGAACCCCAGGTATTTGTGCGAAAAATTGAAAGTTGAGAAGAGACAAATTAAATCTTCGTCTTGTGCTGAAATATTGCACCCTCCTTTCAATTCTTGGCGCATACGTACTTGAAATTAGTAGAGCTTAAAAATTTGAGTAGTTAGTTAAATTATTAACAAACTGCCTGTGGCTAAAATTGACAAAAACATAAATACATATCCACATCACTGTCGCCCTCCCCTTTACCCCTCGTTCGTTTTCGCCAAACAAAATAGTTAAATTTAGTGCAGCAAAACATTTATTTATATACAAATATATGTACAAATATAATACATATTTACGTGCATAAATAATTTGGCGTACATACAAATATATGCAGCGGTAAAATTTTCGTTTTCGCTCCAACCGTTGTCCGCTGCTATATATGTATGTATGTATATGCATTGGTTTGGCGCATTTTATTTTACCGGAACGCCAAGTGACGCGCTACCCTATAATTGTGGGGTATACACCTTTTTCGGTGTCATTGGCAACCTACTATTTTTTTGGATACTCAGTGCCTCGACTATCAACATTATTCGACTATCAAATAATTAATTAATTATTTTATCTTTTTTTGCCATATTAATTAATTATTTTTCGTTTTCGCTAGATATTAAATTAAATATCTTTTTTCGTTTGTTTTCGTTTTTTGAATTTAATTTATTATTCACAAATAAAAACAAAATTTTATTTAAAAATAAAAACAAAAAATTTTTAAATTTTTTATCGTCGTCTGTTTATTAAAAATAAATAAATAAATTTTAAAATGGAAAGTAATAAACAGAAAGTAAAATCCACGACTCTTGATGAATTAAGAAGAAGATTAAATGTCAGAGTAAAAAGCATTCGCCGGTTAGAGGAACGTTTGGAAGCTGGGTCAGTTCCTTTAGTGAAGACCGAGCTAGAGTGCAGACTTCAGGTTTTAAATGAGACAATATTTAAGGCAAACGAGTTGCAAGACCAGATCGAGCAATTAGATGAGGAAGATGAATTTGGAGCCGAGTTGGAAGAATTAGAGATAACAACTAAGGCAAGGGTGATGTCTTTATTAAATGCCTTCACGTTAGCTGAAGAGTCCCCACCAGCTACTGCAATTTCTGCAGCCCCAACTCGAGCTCGACTTCCCAGTTTGGCATTGCCAAAATTCAGTGGAAACTATTCGGAGTTTAAAAATTTCATGAGTCTCTTTGAGACATTAGTAGACAAGGATGTGAACATTCCTGTTATCGAGAAATTTAACCATTTAATTTCTTGCCTCTCTGGTGTAGCCTTAGGAACTATCAAGGCATTCCAAGTCACCGAGAGTAATTATGACAAAGCTATTGCTAGTCTAAAAAGAGTTTACGATAACGAATGTCTCATCTTTGCGAATCAAATAAGCAAATTATTCAGCATTCCGAAAGTTTCCCAGCCGTCTGCGTCGTCGTTGAGAGGTCTCATCGACACAGTGTCATCGATCTATGGGTCACTCTTATCCATAGGAGATGACACTAAAATTGCAAACTCAATGATCATTCATTTAGTTTTGAGTAGAGTAGATCCAGTGACCAGAGAAAAATGGGAAGAGTCACTGGATTATGAGGAATTGTCGCTGTGGTCCGATTTCGAAAAATATTAAACCGTAGGTACCAGCACCTGTCCGCTGAAGAGACTGGCAAGCCAAAACAGGAGAAAATGGGGTTCGGGAAGCAGCACAATAGGAGTTCGTTGGCTTACTCCGCTTCCGATAAAAAAACTTGCAGTTATTGCAACGCACAAGACCATAGTCTTGCCCAGTGTAGTCCGTTCGCTCGCCTTGCTGTAATGCAACGGTTTGAGTTTGTCAAGTCAGCCCCATTATGTTTAAATTGTCTGCAAAAAGGTCACACGGTTGCGAAGTGTAAATCGACTAGATGTCAAATTTGTGCAAGATCGCATCACAAACTTCTGCACCGATTTACTGTGACCGAAAATAACTTGGCGTTACCACCACCAAATGAACATCCTCCCCCAGCCCCATGCTTTGCATGCGTCATCACTAGAAAGGGTTTTGTTAGCGACGTCGATCGTAAGCGTTAGAACCAAAAATGGCGAGCACATATTGGGTCACAAATGAACTTCATTACTGAAGAACTGGCTCAACACTTACAGATCCGTAGGGAGGAATCGTGTATCAACTTGCTTGGAATTGGTCAAGCTAATTCCCAGGTTAAGAAAAAGATACACACTGTGGTGAAGTCAACGATTAATGGTAGTGAGTTTCCGTTCGACTTTTGGATTTTGAGAACTATCTCGGGTTATCACCCTGACCAGTCAGTGAACGTGAAAGATTGGGACCTACCAAAGAACTTGCCGCTAGCAGACCCATATTTCTACAAACCTCAGCGGATAGAAATGTTAATTGGAGCTGAGTCATTTTTCGAATTGTTGTCCGTTGGCCAAATAAAACAAGGGCCAAACCATCCCATCCTCCAAAAAACTCTCCTTGGATGGATAGTATCGGGAAAATATAAGGCAAATACCTCAACTCCTCAACAGCCTGT
The DNA here is from genome assembly GCA_018153455.1 of Drosophila parabipectinata. Classification (NCBI taxonomy): domain Eukaryota; kingdom Metazoa; phylum Arthropoda; class Insecta; order Diptera; family Drosophilidae; genus Drosophila; species Drosophila parabipectinata. The sequence goes on from JAECYA010000007.1 coordinate 219,525, forward strand.
CTCTAGCCTGAATTGCCAAGAAGAACTACTCGAGTCGATAGATGGCAATTTGAAAAAATTCTGGTCGTTGGAAGAAGTACCAACTTCCAAAAAGCTTTTGTCACCTGAACAAGAGTTATGTGAGGAACATTATCAGAAAAATACAGTTGTGCTGCCTTCAGGTCGATTTGAAGTCAGGCTTCCATTTAAATCGGATCCAAGCGTTTTGGGAAACTCGTTCGAGATAGCCAAACGCCGTTTTTTGTCGCTCGAGAGAAGATTATCTCGAGATCCGAATTTAAAGAAAATGTATGTGGAATTCATGGAAGAATACGAATCCTTAGGTCATATATCCCCTACAAGCAATGATGTTCTTGCTACTCCACACTACGTCATACCCCACCAGTGTGTCTTACGGCCTCAAAGCACATCGACCAAATTACGAGTCGTGTTTGATGCGTCTTGTAAGACATCAACACATAAGTGTCTTAACGATCTGTTGATGGTTGGTCCTACCATCCAGGAAGAGTTGTATTCAATTCTTCTTAGGTTCCGGCTGAACAGATTCGCTCTGATAGCCGACATAAAAAAGATGTATCGCTTTTGAAAAAAGTAATAAAGAATGGCTAGACACGCCTCAGGTGATGGAAAGATCATCATTTAGAAATATTGGACGCCCAGAGAAAGGTTTTTCAGAGTGTTGCAGAAAACTCAAAACAACAAACTATCAGGCATTTCGGAGAAAGTCTCGACGGATGCATTATTGTTGACTGCAGGTAGCAGCTTGTATATAGGCGGAAGGCGCTGAATGAAGCTAAATGCTGACGAGGAGCTTACCGGGGATATTATAAGTACTGGAAGTACTAACAATGGAAACACTGCACGAAGATTTTTTTAGCAACCAAATTTAGCTGCGCGCATAACAGGAGTACACTTAATGTTAATCTTTCGATTAAGCGTTGTCCTGCGAGCATTGGCCTGTGGACATTACTTAAACACGGATGTATTCGGACGCTATGGAAACTGCAGACATTTTTGTTAATAAATACCCTTGGCTTTACATGCCATCGTCTGTTCACAGAATTTTGATTCATTTAGCAGACATCATAAACAGTTTTTGTGTTTTTTGTGCAGAGGAAGCGCTTGAAGCAAGGAATAAAGATTATCGAAACATACGCGAGAACAATACAAGAAAAAATTCAAGAAAAAACACAATGGAGGACATAATGAATACCCTTTTTGTTTCTTCTGATCCTCTAATATCTTCAATGTCCAATGGCTCTTCAATGTCGTCATCGAAAAATATTATTATGGACAAAGAAGTTAAGAGCTTGCTTTCAGCAGAAAATCTTGACACCGATTTGTCTGACTCTGAAAGTCAAGATTCAGAATAATAATTTTCTTTTTTTAATTTTTGTATATAATGTATATGTTTATTATTTCCTTCTTGTATAATATAAGTTATAATTATATTTCTTACTCTTTTTCTTTAGAATACAAAAATTTAATAAAAAGTTCTTTTTTTATATATAAAAAAAAATTTTAAAAAACACTATAAATTTCATTTTTGTCCACATAATGCAAAATTGAGTAACAAACCGAAAATAAAAAACCGATTGAAGATATCTCTTATATTTCTGAAGTTATTAATTTAATGCCGCTGGCGAGCCCGAATCGACCACTGTGCTACAGTCGCGGTCGAAGTGGCAGAACAAGGAGGACGACATCCGGAAGGGCGAGCTGGTCCTGATCGCAGAGGATCACCAGCCGCCACAACAGTGGCTCACGGGACGAGTAGGAGCAACACACGCCGGCGCGGACGGAAGGGTCAGGGTCGCCGTCGTTCGAACTAGCTCTGGAGCGGAATATAGGAGAGCGGTCCACAAGCTGGCGCGGCTGCCAGTTAGTTGAAGCCTGATGGAGGCCTTCAACGGGGCCGGAGTAAATTGATTTACATTTATTAAAGTCGAAAAGTTGTATTTTATTGAAGTCGAAAAATTTGAATTATAGTTGTAGCTGAATCGTATTTGTTAGTTGTTAGTCGGTAAATTTACTCTTAGATAGCTTAGGGCGGAGCGGGAGCGAAAGCTCATATTCGCTCTTGTGCGAATTCGCCCCGTTTCGCCGCAATAGATAAGTTAGGCTTAAGATTAGAGAAAGATTAGAAAATATACTCGAATTTATAACGTTGAAGAGGCAAGACCTTTCGTTTTCGTTTTCGCCCAGTTTTTTTTTAAATATTAGCAGCCACCTTTTTTTTTTTGGTTTGAGATAAAACAATCTCAGTGAACATTGAAGAGATAAGGACTGCATCGCTGGAAGAGCTCAAAGCTATATCGAAAATTTCTTATAGTGCTTTGATAATTGAAAAAACTGTTGGCATAAATGTATTGTATCTGAGAGAGATTACTTTGAAGGGGACAATATAAATATTGATCAATAAATTAATAGTTTTTCTTGAAAATAGAAAATCACCTTACTTTTTGAACACACCTGGTATATTATGGCTGCCAAAGTTCGGCGCCAAGGCAAAACATGGAAGGATACAGCCAGATATGGAGATCAGTTCTATTAATTCTCAAACAAAAATTTTTTTGCTTCCTTTACGGAACATGTAGTTCAAACAGCTACTGGACTGGAAAGCAAAAAAATATTTTGAAAAATTCAATTTTTTTTTTATTTTTTATTTATTTTTGATTGGAATTGGATAAATTGGAGTTAAAACTGGATGAATTCGACTTATAAATAGTTTTGCGTCAAAGCTGCAATAAAAATTTTTATGAGTTGAAAGGGGGAAGCATAATTTAGAAAAAAACTTAGACGGATAGTCTAAACGCAAATTCTTATAACTCTATCTTTTTTAGTCTTTAAGATGCACTTAATCGTACATCCAAGGGGGCGAAACTTAAACTGAACCATCTTATAATTCGACCTTGGTTACTTTATAATAAATTTCCAGGATCTATGTACTTAATCCGGAACCACCGACCTACACATTTTCAGGAGTCGAAGTTGGTAGTGTCCTTATGACCTGACCAAAAGCTATGAAAATTTCTCTTACCATGGGAGCTAGAGCTTACAAAACTTGCTACGCCCTGGCTATGGTTAGAAAGCAACGTGGTGGGTGAGGTTTAGCATCCTAAATCGAGATCTCTTGTGCGCCTTGATCCCTCAGATCGAAAGAGATTAAGATAGGCCTGAATCCCTAATCGAGGATTAAGTCACGAACGAAAAGATTGATGTTAATTTAATACACGGCGGAATATGGTTCTTTTGTGACGGTAATTAACTCATTTTCTTAATACTAAGCTCATGGGCTAGAAAAACCATGATTATTAACCTAAGTTAATTTTTCTGAGGCAAGAACGATAAAAAGACATAAGTTAGCATTTTAACCATTAAGTACTAAATCTTTTGCTAAACACCATTTTTGAACATTTTCAAGATCAGACTGAAGTTTGCATTAGGCAGAAGCGGATTTGTATTGAAGACAAAGCTTAACATCGTGTACATACATGAGTAATAGCGAGTTCTTTGACGCAAGTGGCAAGTGGTTAACAGAGTCTTTAATAAAAAGAGTAAGCAGTAACGGGCCAAGATGACTTCCTTGAGTGACCCCAGATGTAACGCGGATCAAGCGGAAAAGTACATTTTTAAATAAGACTCTTTAAGTTCTTGCATCTTAGTAGCTGAAAATCTACGTTGGGAGGTCTGTAAGAAATCCCAAAAGATTCAGTTTACTCAACAGGAGTGAGTGATTGATTGAATCGATTCCTTTACTGAAATCTAAATAAATAACTTAAATTTGAAACCCTTTTCGAAGCCATTTATGGCAATGAATGTCAACTTCAGTAAATTAGTGGTGGTGGAGCGACGCCTAATTAATAATTCATCTTTCAAATAACCTTGTAATTGCCGACAAATTAGAAATGCCTCTGTAGTGGGCAGCATCGAACTTTTTCCCTTTTTTTATGTCAGGGAATTTTGTAAAGATTCTTTCCACTTAGGGGAAAAATCGAGGTTTCCAAAGATAAGCTGAAAAGTCTATGTAGAGGCTTGCACAGAGCCGCACACAGCCGGGGCCTAGCGAATAAACGGGTTGGATCCTTAGAAGATCTTATAATAAGCTATTCTCGGAGAAAGACAGACAGAAAATAAGTTTTGCTGACTGAATTTTGTGTAAGCCCGATCTGTCATTTTTTTGTCGCCGATCTGGCGGCGAGTTTTTTTTTTTTTTTTCGCGGTCTTTCAGAATTTGGAAATGGCTTGTGCATCAATAAGAGCAGCAGCTAGCATTCCTGTATTCATCATAAAGCTTAGAGGCCCAGACGACCGAGGGGCGCTCAAGAAACGATTTGTTAGAGTATATTAAGTTATTTGTTAATTATTAAGCTAAGAGGAGTTAGTAAGGAAATTTAAAATTCTATATTTTAAATTAGAGGGACAGGAAAGAGATGTAATAGAGTAGAGACCATTGTAGTTCGAACATAATACCCTAAAAGGGTCATGCAGTGCATATGTCGAACTACAACGGCTAAGGAACAGAGGACTAAAGTTTCGAGTCCTTCTATTAGGAATGTTGAAATTTAAGCGTGTTAGTAAATGCTGGCTATCTACATCCCCGTTGATAAGGTTATGCAGAAAAACTACACCGAGCATTGTCCTACGATTTGTTAAGCTAGGTAAGTTAATAAGTAAAAGTCTGCTACTGTAGGATGGAAGCTGAAGATTTGCATCCCAGTATAGACCTCTAAGTGCAAATATTAAAAAGTTCTTTTGTACGGATTCTATGCGGTCCTTATGTACTCCATATTGGGGACTCCAGACACATGAACCGTACTCTAGTATCGGACGGACCAAAGAAATGAATAAAGTTTTGGTTATATAGGGGTCATTTAATTCTTTTGACCACCTTTTAATAAAACCAAGGACTCCTTTAGCCTTATTAACCATTAAGGAAATATGGTCGGCAAATTTAAGTTTTATGTCTAATAGGATGCCGAGATCATTAACCTGGGTTAATTTTTCTAAGGCAATCCCATTAATGGAATACGTAGCTTGCAGAGGGCAAGAACGATAAAAAGACATATGCTTGCATTTTGATCCGTTAAGTATTAGATCATTAGCCAAACACCATTTTTGAAAGTTATCAAGGTCAGACTGAAGACTGCATTGGGCAGAGATGGATTTATACTGAAGACAAAGCTTTACATCATCTGCATACATAAGAACTAGAGAGTTCGTTAAAGCAGGGGGGCAAGTCGTTTATAAAAAGCGTAAATAATAACGGGCCAAGATGACTTCCTTGAGGGACGCCGGATGTAGCACGGACCAGACGGGACTGTATGTTTTTAAATAAGACTCTTTGTGTCCTTCCATCTAGGTAGCTGGAGATCCACGTTAAGAGGTCTTTAGGAAAACCCAGCATATTCAGTTTACTCAACAAAAGTGAGTGATTAACTGAATCAAATGCTTTGCTGAAGTCTGTGTAAATTACATCGGTTTGATATCCCTTACAAAAGCCGTCTATGACAAAGGATGTCAACTCCAATAAGTTTGTGGTGGTGGAGCGACGCTTAATAAAGCCATGCTGACAAGGAGTGATGATCGAAGAGCAAAGGTGTTGCAAATGAGGGGTAATTAATTTTTCAAATAACTTTGGAATTGCCGACAACTTTGAGATGCCTCTGTAGTTGGCAGCCTCGGACTTTTTCCCCTTTTTATGTAGGGGAATTATAAATGATTCCTTCCACTTAAGGGGAAAAATCGAGGTTTCCAAAGATAAGTTGAAAAGTCTTAGAAGAGGTTTGCACAGAGCCCTGGCGCAGTATTTTAGCACACAGCCTGGTACTCCGTCGGGGCCTGGCGAATAAATGGGTTTTACCCTTAAAAGACCAGATAATAAGTTGTTCTCAGAAAAGACGGACAGAAAATAAGATTTGCTGCTTGAATGTTATATGCATAAGGCTGATCAGTCAATTTAGGAGGAGAATAAGTTGTTTGAAAAAATTCTGCGAATAGATCGGCAATGGCCTGATCCGAAGTCGCAGAGGAATTTTCAAACATAAGCAGAGGTGAAAAAGATACGTGTTTACGCTTAGTGTTTACAAAATTATAAAACTGCTTTGGATCCTGAGTAAATTGAATCCGGCAGCGGTCAATATAATTCCTATAACATTCAGCGTTATGCACGGTAAAATTCGACCGAGCTAGTAGGTATCTTGAGAAATCAACACTACTGCAGGTTTTTTTATATTTAAGTAAAAGCTTATTTTTTTTATTTTTTAGGTTAGTGAGGGACCTTGTATACCAAGGAGGATTTGTTGAAGCGGACGGATGTTTCCAAGGCACACATGAGTCAAAAAATGTATTTAAAGTAAAATAAAATTTTTCTAAAGTGACATTAAGATCAGTGCACGCCAGAATATCAGACCAGTCAAATGTATCGATAAGGCTATTAAGTTTTTGAAAATCAGCTTTACGGAAACAGCGAATCTTATTTACCACGCTCGGAGACATCTTATCGATACCAGGAGTGGTTTCGATTGAGACCTCCAGTGTGGGGTGATATGGATCCTCTGGGGCTGAAAGGGGAAAAGCTCTGGAGAGAGCGGTACCATCCGGATCAGATACAAAACATAAGTCTAAGAGCCGACCTAACGAATTTCTAACATGATTGATCTGACCTAGGGACATGTCAAACATGCCCGCGGTGAAGTCATGGTAAGTTATAAGTGACAAAGATGGTGAGTTATCGACGTTGGACCACTTTAATTCTGGGATATTAAAGTCGCCCACCGCTACGAGTTGGTCACGATCCGTCATAAGATTAGAGACGTATCGAATAGCGGACAAATGCTGCCAATATGTGGGCGGTTCAGACATAGGAGGTATATATGAACATGTAATGTATAAAGCTTTCACGGACATAGTGATTTTAACGCAAATAAATTCTATGTCACCAAACTCTTGGGATTTCACCTCTTCAGAAGCAAAAGTAGAGTCTACCGAAATGAGGACTCCACCTCCTCTCCGCTGAGATCGATCCCGTCTAAAAGTGGTGTACTTACTTGGAAAAACTTCGGAGCTAAAGATCTCCGGATTTAACCAAGTTTCTGTAAATGCTATTATATGGGATGCAAAGAAAGAACTATCAGAATATAGCTTGGGGAGTTTGCTACGTAGCCCCCTAGTATTCTGATAGGTAAGAGTTAGTGAGGAAATTAGTTTTTTGGGTTAGAGGCCAAAGAAGAGGTGGAGGGTTGGTCAGTGGTTCCGATATTGGGAAGTCTCACTCCCACTGGTTTATTAACTTTTTTTTAACGGAACTAGGCTGATGTTCTTGGACGAAAAGATTCTCTGGCCAAAAACTGGGAGAACAAATCGTCTTGAACATCAGCGCGGGCACACGAATCTTGAAAGAAGACGTGCGCCTTGTATAATTGTATTTAAATTTTTGTATGTCCTCCACCTTTATATCGGCTTTAGTTTTGGCTTTGATATAAGCCGAGATATCAATCTCTGAAGTATCAGGGGCAAGCCGAGAAACGAATATATGTTTCGATGGAGGAATCACCTGTAAGGGTTTTGGTGTCGCAGGTACAAGAACTGCAGCATCAGTCGGTGCCGGTGGTCCGGACTGTGGAATACCCTTTTGGGTGACCCTAATGGGGGTTTCGTTCCCTAGGACCCGTGGCATCACTTGAAGGGATGCCATGGCGGACATATCGGACAATTGCTCATTATCCCTGAGAAATTCTGACGAATTTTTCTCAGTTAAGGCCCTTGGGGTGGCCAGAGTTATAAGCGGCTGCATTAATGTCGGCTGAGCAGGCTGAGGCGGATCAGAAACAGCGGATTTCTTACGCTTAGGGGACTCATTTAGCAGCTGAAGGCCACTAAATTGAGTGTCAAGCGCACAGAGCTGGTCATTGATTTTACGAAAACCAGTGATCAGCTCTTTAAATCCATTTTTGGTCTGTCTCATGAACGACCTCATTTCGCCTTGCACAGCACGACAATTTTCGCAACAATAATGTATCCCAGACCTACGGGAAATGGCATCCGAAACTGATGCAGTGAAACCGGCACACTTGGCGTGCACGACGTTTTCACATAACCAGCAATGGATACTAGGCTGGGATGTGGAAATCGTCTTGTTGCAAGACTTAATGGCACAGACCAGTTTAAATTCCATTTTGTTTATTATTATTATTTTTTTTTTTAATTTAATAAGACAAAAATTAATATTTAAAAAGTTAAAAAACACAATACCTTGAACCACTGTGCCAAACAAGAAGCCGAAGCGGGAGCTTTGAAAGAGTGCACAAGAGAAATGCAGAAAATATAGATAAGCCGGGGAAGAAGCAGAGCTGAGCTATGCTTGGAATAGAATTTAGACAAATTATTAATTCGATTCCAAATATACCAAAGCACTCGCGAAGCGATACGGTTTAGGCTTTAAGATTGTTATGATTCACAAGATTTAATTCACAAAGTATGTAAACACCGGTTTACCAATATTTATCAAAAACGCAGTGCGCACAAAAAAACACGACCGTTCGCTTGAAAGAAAGAGAGGGAAGAGAGGGGAGTTGTTTAAAAAAATTTGGAGTAGAGATCACCAATGGCCTGATCGCAGAGATCAGAGGAAAAGATACATGTTTAAGCTTAGTTTTTACAAAGTTATAACACTGCTTCGGATCCTCGATAAAATATCCAAAACAACTAAATCAAAGATTTACTCTTTGACACTTGCTTTAAACAAAAATAGCCTACTAGTTATGAAAGGACGGCTTGATTACGCATCATTTTTACAGTCAGCTAAAGGGTACATGTGAAAAAAAATTGATCGTGGGCTGATCGATAGACTGATAGACAACATCCTAAGATAAACAAATGATCTTTTTGATTGGAAATATTGAAAAGCTCATTTAGCTACAAAGTATATAAATTGGGAATTTAATTGCCCGGCCATCCCTAGTTCAGGAGGATGCTGGAAAAGGCTTTTCCAATGGACTAAACGTGTCTCAGCAGTTACCTTACAAAAACAGGCCCCTAGAGTTGTTCACAATAAATAAGGATTCGCAGCTCCCGCCACTAGAGGCATTGGGGAACATTTTTTCTACTAAATTCTCAGTCTTTCATGATGAATTGGAAGAACCCAATCAGGAGGAAATCGGCGGCCATTCCTCTGGAAATTCACCAGCCTGGCCACTGAAAATTCATTGTCTTTCCTTGAGGGTGCCAGTGCATCGTCGATTGTGTGCTCCAAGTTATTAACGCAGCTTTGCCTCTTCCCAACTTGAGTAGTGGATACGCAGTATGGTCTGACTTATTTTCACTGTTCAAGACAACCATCGACATTCACCCCCAGCTTGCGAAGATGGAGAAACTACGCTGGCTCATTTCATGTTTGGGAGATTCTGTGCTAGAAACTGCCAGCGCATGGAAAATTTCAGACAAGAATTATTCTGTGTCTATTAAGCTATTGTGTAATAGGTTTACTAATCATCGATTCGATTTCAAGACCCACAATAATGAGATCTCAACCAAAGGAATTTAGGTTAAATGCCTTATCTGTAAAATAGATGGAGTGAAACAAAGAGACTGTCCGTTTGTTTTGTTTTTAAGGGCAAATCACTTTGCTTGTGGATACAACTCAACGCACTGCCAATTTTTTCGCCGCAGGTATCAAATCTCGCTGCATTCTCGGGACTCTCTGCCTAGCCAAATGACACCCTCGTTTTTCGCTCCGAAATCATTATACCCGCCTGTTTGGATGCTGATTCCACCCAACACGCACTTCTCGCCAACGCAATTTTGGTTGAGGATTGCCGTTCAGAAATTGCTATGCTACCTACGCCATTCTGGTGCTATTCTCCTTTGCCATGCTCTGTTAAATTCGGGGTCTTACGTGTATTTGATCACAGCCCACTTAGCCAGTCAGCTTCAGTTGTGCCGATCAAGGAGTTCTGTGGCCATATCCAGGCTTGGCGACGCAGAGTTTTTAACGGACGGAAATTCAGTTGGAGATTCAACCAAGAGATCATATTAATATTTCGGACTGGAACCTAGCTTTATTGAGCCTTAGCGCATTGATTGGACAAGTTAAGTTACGACCTGTCTATCCCATGTTCATTTGGATGGCGGCCGATCTCAAGAAGCTACCCCAACAGCTTCTTAAGCAACTGGAGGCGCTGAATGAGCAACGATTATGGGAGGTCCGAGAACTCAAAAGAAAGTTAAGTCGTTAAGGACCCACTATGCTCCATTCATCAGATCCCGTTACCACTCCATTGGGGGAGAAAGTAGCTGTCTACAATGATTACTTTCGAAATAGGGCCTCAATCATGGATCTTATTTCTGGAAATTTTGGAATTCATAGCAATTTGGAAACCAGAGACCAAAGTATAGAAAATTAGAAACCAGAGAGGATCAAGAATTTTTTTTAAAGTCAATGAAGGTGCAGTGAAAAATGAACATTTGTTATTAATTATTATTATTATGTGTAGGTATTGTTTTAGTCTTTATCTTTTTTTTATCATCACCAAAAGCACTTGGAGGAGGAATAAATTGGTTTCGAGTAATTCCAGATGATACCACCTTTGCAATATTTCACACCTTTGCATGATCCATTTCCTTTTTAAGACATCAAAAATGTCTTGCGGTATTTTTTCAGATTTTTCCATTATTCAAAAAGAGAATATGGGAGTTAAATTTGCCCCGGAAAAAAGAGAATGTGGAAATAACACAGCATAAATTGATTAAGTTCGCAAAGAATCTCAAATATTCGCCGATGATGCAATATGGCTTATGATGCAAGATGTGTAAGAAGGTTTTAAGAATATGCATCGTTTTAATGGTTAGTTTTAAAGAAGAATGAAATGAAACGTCCCTGATATGACTTTCGAAAAAAAAAACAAGAAAGCAAAGCTAACTTCGGGCGGAGCCGAAGTGGATATACCCTTGCAGTTAAAACCGGATATATATCGCAAACATCGGATATAGTTGGCCGATCCTTATGGAAATAGGAAAATATAATCCAATTTATTACAATACAAAATCTAAAAAAAAGTCCCAAACTTCTATCTTCAAAAATACGAAAGTTGATATTTCTACCAAATACCATTTCCGATCGTTCAGTTATATGGCAGCTATAGGATATAGTCGGCCGATCCTAATGAAATTTGGTAGGTCGGATCAACTGACCAAATATATAATCTGTACCAAGTTCCAGCTTTCTATCTTCAAAAACACGAAAGTTGGGTCATTTCCGATCAATCAGTTATATGGCAGCTATAGAATATAGTCGGCCGATCCTTATGAAATTTGGCACGTCGTAATGTTTTGGCAAAAATAGCTCTCATGTCAAATTTGAACTCTCTAACTCTAAAAACACCAAAGTTATACCATTTCCGATCAATCAGTTATATGGCAGCTATAGGATATAGTCGGCCGATCCGGCCGGTCTGAGATGTCTCCTTCACTGCGTTGCACACTTTTGACCAAAATTATAATACCCTCTGCAAGGGTATAATGAGAGGGTAACTTGAGACAACTTTCCGATGGCCCACATGAAGGTTATGCTAGACAAACTTTATGGAGCAAAGATCTAACAAATTTTTATATGTTCTTATTGAAGCAGGCTCCCGGAATATTTATACTTGAAGTATATGTCCCTTTGGGAATATATACATAATATCGCCGGCAGTATTCAACCGGTAAAATACTAATAACAAATAACGTGCTAAGGGTGGGTGTTTTAAAGTTTAAGCTTTAAAGGTATGGATTATCAGCAAAAAATTTGTGTTGCATTGTTTTGCGTTTGGGCAAAAAACAACAACAAACCTATGGCCATACTATCGATTCAGTAGGGAAGCAGAATAAGTGCTCCTATCCATTGCCATTGAAAAAGTTTGGCATCAAAACATTTTGCAATAACATTAACGAACTGGCGTTAAAAACAGATTTTTTTTTGGGGGGCAGGAGTCGGCGAGCGAAATTTTGACACAAGCTGGATCTCCGCGGATAACATACGATTCGACGTTCCAAATCGGATAGCTATCGTATAGTCTATTTATAGCTATGGTATTTATAGTCTTCGAGATCCACGCGGTCAACATTTTTGCCCGTTTGTATGAAAATTGTATATTTATGGGTATTTCTCCTATAAAAACAAGCCGTGTTTGTAAAATAAAAGTCGAACTAATTAATTTAAACGTTAAAAAACTGTATATTCTGCATGCAGATAAAACTCGATGATCAAGATTGATAGACCAGTTCATGGTGCATGCAGTGACCAATGAAATGGACACAGAGTGCGGCACGACTTGACGGCAATTACAAATTTTCAAACGACTTTTATTATCTATATAGAATCAGAACCTATAGAGAATTAGATATTATCTATAGAGAAACAAAGCATAGTTCCAGTTTTGAGAAAACCCGTTGCATTTAAGAATCAGAACCCTGAATGAAAAAAAGTTCACGGTGCGGCAAGTAGGTGAGAGATACCTGCATATAACCAGAAGTACAGCTCGATTGATCTAAAAATTTAAGGAGTGCTAGCCAAGGACAATGAGTACGTTTTGAGGATCAAGGTTAAAATGCAGACAGATTTTAATGCATTTACATTGATAATGAAGAAATGAGAAGTTTTCCTTAAAGTAACACGGTGGTAATATTAATGGCAAGATATTTATTGTGAAGTGCAACATAAATACATTTTTCTGATGCATTGGATGTAGTTTTTCAGAAAAACTAAATTTGCAAATTGAATTAAAGGTGTTAGGTTCCTTATTGAACATAACCAGTTGGGTGCCACCCCTGACAATGAGAGCAAAAATAAAGCGAGAGTGAACTGGTAAGAGAATAGAACTGCTGAACTGAGCAAATCTAAATAAAAAAAAAAGAAAGGAACGCAAACTTTAGGCGGAGAAGAAGTTGATATGCCCTTGCAGTTAAAACCGGATATATATAACAAACATCGGATATAGATGGCCGATCCTTATGAGAATATGTTTAAATAAACAATTTATTACAATACAAAAATACAAATACAAAAAAGTCCTAAACTTAAAAAAAAATTTAATTAAAAAAAGACTCCTGAACCCGATGGCATCGACTATCGAGCGGCCAAGACTCTTCCACCCAAAGGAGTTCTAGCGCTGGTGAAAATTTTCAATCCATGCTAAGCGTGGGACATTTACCAAGACAGTGGAAGCAAGCCCGGATCATCATGATCCCAAAGCCAAGCAAGCCACTATCTCGAATCGATTCCTACCGCCCAATCAGCCTGCCATTTACTTTATCGAAAGTGTTCGAGCGTATTTTACTCAGCCGACTGTTGGAACTACCACAAGTAGAAGCCATATTCCCCAACACCAGTTCGGCTTCAGAAAATCCCATGGCTGCTCAGAACAAGTCCATCGCCTGGTCAACCACATCACCCTCGGACTCGAGCATAAACTGCACCCTGTAGGCGTCTTCCTCGACATAAAGCAAGCCTTTGACAAGGTGTGGCACGAGGACCTTCGTTACAAAATCAAGGAACTTCTCCCTGCACCCTATTTCGCCATCCTGAGGTTTTTCATTGCCGATCGAACCTTCGTTGTAGCAGTAAGGGACTCCAGCGGGGCACGCACTCACGCAGGAGTGCCCCAAGGAAGTGTACTTGGTCCGTTCCTATACACGATGTACACGAGTGATAGTTCCGTCGCCCACCACAGACGCTCGTATGCTTCTGGCTACTTACGCCAACGACACGGCTTTGCTTGCATCCGTCTCAGCTGACAGCCTCGGCGGCTGTTCAGGATTGGCTGAGTGCGATGGAGCGCTGGACCAAGCAATAGAATATTGCCATAATTTGCAGCCAGTCGGCATGCGTCACTTTTTCTTTAAGTCTTGTGATCAACATCGTGCATACCTTCAATGGTGATACCATTAAAAACGCCAACTCTCACTGCTGCTTAGGTGTACACCTAGATCACAGGCTCATATGGAAGACCCACATCGCGGCGATCAAAGCCAAATGTGTTCGCAAACTACAAAAGCTCGACTGGCTCTTGGGATCCAAAAACCTCCAGCTTTCGACGAAAGTTTTGCTGCTCAAAGCAATCCTCACGCCAACCTGGACGTATGCGATCGAGGTATGGGGCACCGCATCCAAACACCAGCTAAACAGGCTAAGGGGAGTGCAGGCACGTGCTGCTCGACGGGCATCCGGACTTCCCTGGTATGTGACAAACCAGGCCGTCCTAAACGACCTACGCCTTGGTCCGGTGGGTGACCTCCTCAACCAACACAGCCGACGGTACTCGGACAGGCTAACGAGTCACCCAAATCCACTGGCTAGCAGGCTGGCCGACCCGCAAACTCTGAGGCGTTTAAAGAGATTTCACCCCAGCGATTTGTCTTCCCGTGTTGTAAATTAATATTGTAAAAAAATCTAAATATTTGTAAATTATTGTATATAGCCTAGGCCCATATCCCATATGTACCATACTCACCCCATCTTTTAACCGCCCGGTTATGTTCAAATGGTTCTGAACGATTCCGGCGACAACAATAAAATTTAACTTATGATATTTAAAAAAAAAAAAAAGTCCCAAGTCCCAAAGTCTCAAAAATCTTCAAAAATATTAAAGTTGGTATTTTTACCAAATACCATTTCCGATCGTTCAGTTATATGGCAGCTATATGAAATTCGGTAGGTCGGATTAACTGACTACTAAAATCTGTACCAAGTTCCAGCTTTCTATCTTCAAAAACGCAAAAGTTGGGTCACTTCCGATCGTTCAGTTATCTTATTCATCTTTGGTATTTTCGAAGCTAAGGACTTTTTAGATATTTTATTGTAATCAATTGGTTATATTATCATATTCTCCTAAGGTTTTACCTGCAAGGGTATATAAACTTTGGTTCCGCCAAAAAAGTTAGCTTTTCTTTCTTGTTTTTGTGTAATTTACGCGGAATAATCCAAACAAACGGATTAATATTGATGAAGGGATAAGAAACCACGCCTTCTTCCTATTAAAATATTATTTAAATGTAATAATACTTTCATAAAAAAGTTTGCACCTCAAAATAGGAACGCGTTTCAAATTTGGTCCGATATTTTGTATGAAAGCTAGAGAATACAGTCGAGCGATATGTAAAATTTTTTTGGTGCTGTAATTGAAATATTTTTTTAGAATTTTGTGGCAAATTTCATAACGATCTAACAAGTAGATTTTTTTTTGGCCGCGGCTCCCATACAGGCCCACCACTGTGACAGGGTCGCACTAATTCATCCATTTATTTTCGTCTCCGCATTCTATACCTATTAATTCATTTTCAAGGTTGTGCATTTGAATGTCTTTTTCTAGTTGTTCATGCAGACCTCTAATACGATTTATTGTCTAAAATCTAAAATATATCTTTATCTAAAATTTCACAAAATAAAACATAATTTCTATAAACTATGATTCGTACGAAATTTGACTTTTTGGTGGTTTGTTACTAAACCTGATTTATACTTTGAGTTTTTACTCCAATGCGTGTAATTAATCGGTAATAGATGCAAATTAGACGTGGAGAACTATCGATGGCACTATCGAAACTTTCGATGGTTTGCTCTATATGGTTTGCACTATAGATATGCAATCGATAGCTGCGCGCACTCTCGATAGTGGTCAATCGCTATCGTCGATTGTTGTCAATATTTTGGTTTTCCCATCTCTACGTTAAAAATTGCGCGAATTTGTTACAGAGATTATAAATTGTTATTAAAAATATAATGGATCGTTTTCTTCAAATAGGTAAGTTATTGTTATTTTGTTGTTATATTGTAATTTTGTTATATTGCAATTTTGTTATATTGTAATTTTGTATTATAAAGTTAAAAGCCAAATTTTGTGTGACAATAACAAAAGTGCTACGTGAGATGCCATTACTGCTATTACGGTTTGTTGTGAAATACGTACGCGTTTCTTTTTCAAAGAGATAAATACATAATAATAAAAGTATACATTCTTTATAATACAATAAAAGTATACAGTAACTGCCAATAGAGCCATTACGGACAAAGAAATATGCGAGTGCAGGAGCACTGACAGTAAAGCTGTTGCAACAGAGCTACCAGAACGCAAAAGAAATTCCAAAATTTCACGTTTATGGAAATATTTCAAAAGCTCTGAAAATAAGAAATTTGCAAAATGTCTTTCATGTGGAAAAGAGTACAAAACTATCGGGAATACATCAAACTTACGAGATCACTTAAAAATATTTCACCCGACATTGGATACTCAAGCAACGGGCAATAGTACCCATGAAGCAGATGCTGAGAAGGACAATATCCCATCCACAAGTAGAAGCTCTAAGTTGAGTATGCAATTTGTGGCTTCTTATTTTAAGAAAGCCATATTGTATGACTCAAACTCTAAGCGCAAAAATGATATTGACCGGGCATTAACTGAAATGATCGCTGAGGATGTGCAGCCTTACAGTATTGTAGAAAATAAAGGATTTGTAAGGTACTCACGGGCCGTCAGCCAACGGGTACAACAGCCAACGGGTACGGCGTGCCGTAACTATGTACACCGCTGGTAGTGCGACTATACTCTCCACGTGAGGGCGGCTGGTAACAGGTCCCGGTAAGGTCATGTCTCTGCCGAAGATGCCGCCTAATGGTAGTCGGGCGGGGAGAAGAACACTCCCTTCCTTAAATCACCCCAATCCAAGGTGGAACAGCATATGCCGAAGGATGCGTGTCCGAGGGGGGGCTCGGACGCTAATATGCTAACTTTAACCAGGCTTATTGTGACAAGCGGGCTATGTTATGATGGACGAACCCCTTCCTGCCTACTCGTGGGACCAAAATATGAATTCTATTAATCCAACCAAAAACCTAAGTGGAGAACGGAGATCCCAAAAAAAGTCCGGAAGTCCGAAAAGTCCGGTCAATGACCCGTCAAACTCCAAGGCCCTCAAAAGCCAAGGAGTTGCTGAGATGGAGAAGCCCCCCAAAGAGGGGCAACATCTGGAGGCGGGACGCGCCGGTGCGGAGGAGGTTGCCAAGGCTTCTTCTTTCAAAGCGGGGCTAGCACCGAACGGCGTGGAAAGGAAGACCCCAGGGTCAACCTCTAAACCAACCGGCGGGGCCCCTAAGGCTAACCCTGGTCCGGGAGCGTCTCACTCGACGCAGAGTAAAGGCTCTTACAAAGACAGGAGAAGAGCAGCCTTCATTTTGATGAGGGCGGACTCTTCCTTCCTTACCCTCCTTACCCTTCTGCCCGACTTTGATCTTGTCTGATCCTGCCCGTGGTGGAGATTTGTAAGGATGTCCCTGACGATTTTGCAAATAAACCTCCATCACAGTAAAGCGGCGTCAACTGCCCTCCTACTCCACCTCGACGATAGTGAAGCTTATGTGGCCCTCATCCAGGACCCTTGCAGACAGGATTCTTGGGTTGGGGGCGTGGGAGTTTAGGCTCTGCAAAGCCGATACAACAGGTAAAAGGCGAGCCTGCATCCTCGCAAAAAAGAACCTTAACCTCTTTTTGCTACCCAATTTCAGCAATGAAGACCACGGAGCCATAGAGAGCCCAAATGGCCCTCTAAGGATATGTTCGGCGTATATGGGCCACTACCAGGAGGCTTTCCCTCCGCACCCGCTACTCAACCAGCTGGTGGAAGACAGCAGGAAGCACAAGATCGACCTGATCATAGGTTGCGATGCTAACGCCTATCATCATCAGAGGGGAACACTGACTCGAACGAGAGGGGTGAGTCAATCTTCGATTTTATTTAAGGGTTGTTAGATGGAGAGTCCTAGAGAAACACTCTTTTTCAGACCACCGATATATAGAATAAGTGGTCAACTTTGAGAACTTTAATCGACTAACAGTGCGCAACCCGAGGAAACTGGGAGTTATACAGGAAAAAACTAGAAAGTTCCTTGGGGAAACCTCCAACAGGGGACGTTGACAGTAGGAAAGCCCTGGATGCCATGGTGGACACGCTTACGGCAGCGTGCGCCAGGGCACTCAATAAAGCTTGTCCCAAAAGCAGATAGGGCAATAGCAAGTCAAAGAAACCACCATGTTGGTCGCAAACACTCGCGCCCTTTAAGACCAAGGCTCGCAAGGCCTTTAATTTTGCCAGCAAAACAAACTCGGAGACAGCCTGGGAGACGTATAAAGCGAACCTTAGGCAATATACAAAGAACTTCGCAGGGCAAAACGGAATGCCTGGGCCAAGTTCTGCACGAACATTCAGCCAACATCAGAGGCCTCCCGACTCAGGAAGGTCCTCGCAAGTATTGCACCAAATGTAGGATATATTAAAACCTCGGAAGGTATTTGGACAACGACCTGCAAAGAAACCTTAGAGGCTTTCATAGAGGCACATTTCCCGGGATGCTCTCGAGAAGATACAACCCTGGAAATGCAGGAAAAGGGGGATAGCCCCTCCCTCCCTAACCAACTTGAATACCTATTGAGTGACAGGTATCTCAGCTGGGCGATAAATAGCTTCAAACCTTTCAAATCCCCAGGCCCAGAAGGCATTGTCCCGGTTCAACTAATTGAAGCCGGTCCCAATATGAGGTCTTGGGTCAAAAAAGCTTTCTTAGCAATTTTCAGGATAGGCATCGTACCCGCAATGTGGTTGCGGACGAAAGTCGTATTTATACCCAAGGCGGGAAAACCATCGCACTGCACCCCTAAGGACTTCAGACCAATAAGCCTGTCGTTCTCAAGTCAATGGAGAGGCTAATCAGCCTCCATATTAAGGGGGGGATTTTTCGATTTTTTCGAAAATTAAGCAAACTTTGGGAATGGATTGTGGGAAAATGAAAAGACATACGAACTTATGCTTTTTAACTTTTGATTCGTTGTTTATTAACGATTAAAAAAAAATCAATATTCAGGAAATTCAAAATGGCGGCTTCGAAATGGCGGATCTCGTAGACCTCTATTTTTCTGCTTTGTCGAGTGTAGGGCCGCTGGTAGTGAACTTAAATTAGAAAGTATATAATTTAATAAATTGATGGAATTTTCTATGCCTTATACCTAACGACAATTAATTTTGGTAAAAATAAACCAATTTCATGGACGTTTAAAAAAAACATTTTCATTTTTTCTCTTTTTTTTTTATTTTGATCTCGTTTAAAAATTATAAATAAACAATTTTTTATGCCAATTAGGTATAAGGCATACAAAAAGTATGTACTTTTAAAAATTTTTTGAATGAAGGAAATCGGATCAATAGAACGAGCCCTGTGCGCGACAAGAGCTTTGAAAACATGGTTCCGAGAAAAACGCGTTTAAAGTTTTAAGAAACTTTGCCTTTAGATAGCTTTCTTGTTATCATGGGTATGTTTGAAACGCTCTAGCTCAAGAAATACGCGTCGCATCGAAATATCCCTTGGCACGTATATTCTACACATATTTAACTTTAATTTTATAAAAAAAAAAAAAATCGATTTTTTCAAAAAAATCTAAAAGAACCTCCCCTTAAGGGGTTATATACCTTCTTTTTCGAAGAAAAAGAGGAAAGTTTGAATTTTTTTTATGTATGTAGCAATTATTTAATTACACGGATGTTTTAATATTTTAATAGTACACTTTATTAAGAATGTTTTTACAAAATTTGGTGAAAAAATATTGAATAGTTTTTAAGGGGTGGCTGTTTTCCTTAGAGGCCTTTTTTTTTTTTAGAGCCTTGCGGTGACAGTTCCCCAGGTCAAACAGGTCAACTTAAATCATAAAAGTAAAAAAATTTCATTAGTTTAGAGTAATCTCTTGTGCTTGAACGATCGATTTTAAAATTTTTTGTTTTTGTTTGGATATGGCAGCGTTTTATGCTAAAAATGAACATTTTGGTCTCTAGAAATTTCACTAAAAAATTTATTTCGCCGAAAAAAAGTTTGCGCGTGAAAAGTCGATCGTTCAAGCACAAGAGAATTTCATTACGAACATTTTAAAAAAATTTGAAGTAAATCGGTTCAGTAGTTTTCCGTCAATCATTGTCACCGCAAAGTCATTTTTCAAGAAACACCATTTCGAGATATTCGCGTTTAAAGTTTCAAGTTCAGTTCAAGGCCGCAATAAGGCGCGCGGTTAGGAGCGCTGTAACTTTTTTTCTACTGCTCCAATCTTTATGAAAATTTGGGAAAATGTTCTCAAGGAATTGTTCTTTAAGATAAAGCAAAAAAAAAATATTCGATTTTTTGAAAATAAAAAAGGTATATAACCCCTTAATCTAACTATAAACCCAGATGATATCTAAGGATCACAGCATGCGTATAGGAAGGGCCGATCCACTACTTTTGTCGAAAAGGCACTTAGTGACAAGGAATACGCACTCATTGCTTTTCTAAACATAGAAGGTGCGTTCAACAACATCCTACCAAGCACGATAATCAATGCGCTGACGGGACTAGGAATTGGCAATCAATCCATACGCCTTATAGAGCAGATCCTGGTGAACAGGACTGTTGAGGCGTCACTAGGAGGAGAATTTATTCATAGATACGTCACAAGAGGCACTCCCCAAGGAGGCGTACTCTCACCCCTAATGTGGAACGTGGCGGTTAATAGCCTACTGCGATCCCTAGAAGGTGGTGGTTGCAAAGTTATCGCTTACGCGGATGATGTCGCAATTGCCTTCTCTGGGAAATTTGCCCAGACTCTATGTGACCGCATGACGGACAAGCTTAGGGTCCTCTCAACATGGGCAGTTAGAAATGGACTAGGTGTAAAACTGTCCAAAACCGAGCTCGTCCTTTTTACCAGGAAGTACAAAATACCAAACTTAAGGCTTCCAAAACTATCAGGAGAAACACTATCCCTTAGCGGTAGCGCCAAGTACCTAGGGATTACGCTAGACAGGAAACTGGAATGGAAGTCCAACACTATGGATAGAGCTAACAAGGCAATAATCGCGCTCTATACTTGCAGAAAAGCCATTGGCCTTAAATGGGGAATGTCCCCAAAAATAGTAAGATGGCTTTACACAGCGGTCATAAGACCCATCCTTTTCTACGGGATGGTGGTCTGGTGGCCTGCTCTCACAAACTCCACAATTAGAGAGAAACTGAGGAAAACGCAAAGGATGGCGGAGGTCTGTATCACAGGCAGCCTACGTACTACACCGACGGATGCCCTAGAATTCATACTCGACCTATTACCGGTAGAGATAATGGGGGTCAAGATAGCCACGCTATCGGCAATCAGGCTACGAGAGACGGGCACATGGAAATGGACTGACAATGGACATACCAAGTTAGATCTACACCACTGCACGCCAACGGGGGCTACAGACTACTGCGTACCTGTCGATCACCCCACCTTAAAATACAAGGTCTACATCCCAACAAGGGAGGAATGGGCCACTCAAATCCCGGGACCAGCCGGTTCCCTCCATATCTACACAGACCGTTCAAAATTGAATGGCTGTGTCTAAATGAGTCCTTCAGACCTGTCTAAATGAGTCCTTCAGACCTTCAGTCCTTCCCCGACCACTGTAGTGTGGTCCACGCAGAAGTAATAGCTATCGGAAACCAAGACACAATCTGTATCTTCTCAGACAGTCAAGCGGCACTCAAGGCCCTTGACGGGTTTTTATCCAACTGTCGCAGACTGTCGCAGATCTCTTAACGAGATGGCAGAGCAGCATGACATCCACCTCATATGGGTGCCCGGGCATAGGGACCACGAGGGCAATTGGGCCGCTGACGAACTGGCAAGAGCAGGTACTACCAAACCTCTCCTACCAGAGAAGGAACCAGTAGGTATACCCTTAGCTACGTGTAGGATAAAATTCAGGGATCACTTTGACCGCGCATCACTGACGAAATGGAGAAATCTCCAAAACTGCAGGAACTCCCGCATGATATGGCCCATCCGCTCTAGGAAGAGGTCAATGATGCTTATCGCCCTTAATAGGCAGGTCTGTAGTCTGGCGGTGAAGGACATTGGTAAATAGGAGCACACGCGGCTAGACTAGCGGTGCCACATTATGACTACTGCAGGAGCTGTGGGGACGTAGAAGAGGAAGAGACAGTCGAACACCTCCTGTATCAATGCTCTGCGCTGGGGCGCAGCCGACTCAAATTCTTGGGCGCAGCAATACTCACGGACCTAACAGACCTCGCGGAGATCGCTCCACACAGACTCGTAGCTTTCATCCGTAAATGGATGCGACCGCGAGCCGCCGCAGGAAGGATAGAACACCCTTGGGCACATAAGTAAATAGGAAGGGAGAGGTCCTCTTGTAGGACCCTTGCCTGTGCGGTATCACAAGGAGCCCCAGCGGCTCAAGTGGATGGGGGTCAGTCACCGGCCCCGCTTCAACGCCTCAACCCAACCTAACCTAATGTACTCACAGGTATGATTATACAGTGACTCCATGTCCTTCTCCGCTACATGTAACTTACTCTTTACATTTATTATTATCACATATATTAGATCCGAGATACAAATTGCCGAGCAAAACACATGTAAGGAATGTATTAAAGATAAACATGTATAAGGAAACCTCCGGAAAGCTGTCAAATATTTTAGAACGCACTACAAACGTTGCAATTACATGCGACTTATGGACATCATGCGCCAACTCAAGTTTTTTGACGGTGACAGTTCACTTTGTCCACGACTATGCTCATACAATCAACCTGGTTGTCCAAAATGGACTTAAAACGGACGATGATCAGGGACTACAAGCGTTGTTCGCAAACTGCAAAAGAATTGTACGCTTTTTCAAGAAAGGTACTATAGCAGGCGAAAATTTTAAAAACGGACAAGAAAGCTTCCCGTATACGTTGCTTCAAGAAATACTTACAAGGTGTTTTTGGCAACGAATGATGATGATTAATAATGTGTTATTATCAACTACAAACGCACCATTCCCATTAACTGCGGAGGAAATTCAAATATTGAAAGAGGTAGAAAAAATACTTGCGCTCTTTCAAGAAGCCATCGAAAAGGTTTCGGGTGGAACGCACGTTACCATTTCCTTAATAATACCCACGACATACATTTTGTGCCGAAAGTTAGAACGCATTATCCAAGATTTTGAGACTGTAGAGGGAAAAACCATTATAGACAAATTATTGGTCGCAATAGGAAAACGCCTGTCCATATACGAGACGTGGCAACTTCCAAGAATTGCAACTCTTATTGATCCACGATTCAAAACAAATAGGTTTCAGAGCTCCAAAAATGCGGAGCATGCAGGTGACTTTTTAGATAAGGAGTTGGCCGCGTTGGCAATATGCAAAAAAACATCTAACGAAACGGAAATCTCAACTGTGAAGGCAAACGACGAAGATAAGTCATTTTTTGATTTGATCCTAAAAAATCATGCTAAACAACATGCCAAAACTGATTCTGTTATTATGAGACAGCAGTATATGGAGAGGGCCTTGGTTAGTCCTGAAATGGATCCCTTATTATGGATCAAGGTAAATTTTAATAGCTAAGTAAATACGATCAAACATAATCCACATATTAAATAAATTTCTAGATGAATCAGAACGACTTTTCCGAAATGAAAATACTCTTTTTCAAATATCTCTGTATACCCGCAACCTCTGTAGAGTCGGAGAGAATATTCGGCAAAGCAGGACAAGTAATACCTAAAAGGTGTACAAGGCTTAAAGACGAAAACGTTTAAGTCTTGCTTTTTCTTAACCAAAATTATTAATTTAAATATAAATTTATAAAAAGCAGTTAAGGTAAGCCTAAAAAAACAAAAATCATATAATTCGAATAATAATTATTTATTCTTTTCAGATAAAGATTGGAAAACCAATGTCATACTTTATAAATAAATAAATATCATTAGAAACACTATTTAAATGATTTTTTTAGTGTACTCCGCACTATCGACAACTATCGACGATAGATTTTCTTTGCTATCACCGATAGTCGATAGTTTATGAAAACTATAAAGCGCTATCGATGTCGCAGACTATCGATAGTCCCCCACCTCTAATGCAAATAATGTTATTTTTCATATGCAAAATCAGGTAATGTACATAAGAAGTAGATAAAAGTCTAACCCAAACCTCAAAACACAAGTATGTTGGATACAATACTGAACATATTAAATTCAATAAAACATTTAAGACCGTTTCATTAAAAACGAAATGAAAAATTGGAATTCTCTATGAAATACAAAAAAGTGACCTGTAAATTGAGCACAAAAGTAATAAAATAAATGTATTGATGGCTAATCGAATGGTGAAAAATTCCATCCATTGTTATAATATATTTAAAATAAAATATAAAAGTACATATTTTAATTTATATGTACATATACACACATGTCTAAAATGTAAAATAAGAAACAAACAAGCAAATATGATGATTGTCCCATTCCATATATGGTATTATTTTCGATTTAATCTCTGAGTTGTTCAATTGGCCTTAGTAAACTTATGATTGTTTTCGACTTGGGCTCCCGGCCCAAACGTTATGGAGCAGATAATATCAATTCTCTATGATTGTGATCATGTACTGGCCGTGAACACTTTAACTTTCATCGCTACCATTTGGTGTTTTTAAAGTTAGAGGCTTAGAACCTTGGAACTGTTTTCAAATTTTGTATTCTAGAAAACTGGTTTTATTACGAAATACTCTAATTATCGGCCAACTATAACCAATATTTGCGATATTTTTCCGATCTTAACTGCATTCATTTCGGTTCCGCCCAAAATAAGCTTCTCTTTCTTGTTAGAATCAACTTTTTAAAAATGTTGTATTATCTCAACTCCAGCTACCCCTATCTAAAATTGCAGTCGTAGACATTTGGTACATATCCTTTTCACTATCTCACTATTTTCTTCTATTTATTTTTGGAGCTTGCATGCCTTTTTAAGCGGTGTAATAAATGATACCGCTTCACAAAAAAGGTTCCAAGGGTGTTATGTGCCATTCCCAAATTGCAGCTGCAACATATTTTAAGGTTTATTTGTCAGAGCATATTTTTGTTAAGTTTTGCTTTAAATCATCTAATCTACTGAAATTCTCTTTAATCATCCATCATCTTTAATCATCCTTATTTATCAAACATTTATCAATTACTCCCAATTACAAATAGACCTTGATCACGCCTCTTTGTGATGTTCAAATAATTTTCTCTTCCTTAACTGTTCGAAGTGTAAGCTAATAGCGTTTAATCGTTGTGTCTTAAATCATTTCGTACTTGTTTGCGAATCGCGTTTTTATCGTATTTCTTTAATAAATAATCTCGGGGTCATTTTTTTCATAAGTTTTAATTTATTGATCAGATTTCAGTGACAGTAAATATATATAATTTGTAAAATATTTTTGCCGGGTTCACTGCCTCAGTTTCGGATTCCATTTCCCGTATGTCTGGTATACATTATTGTTGTGAAAATTGTCGTGCTGTGCAAGACAGAGACCAAAAATGGATTTAAAGAGTTGATCGCTGGTTTTCGTAAAATCAATGACCAGCTCTGTGTCCCCAATGAGCCTCAGCCTGCTCATTAACGCAGACGCTCATATCTCTGGCCAGTGGCCACCCCAAGGGTTAGAACTGCATATGAGCAAATGAGCAATAGTCCGATATGTCTTCAAGTGATACCCTAGGTTCTCGTGAATAAAAGCCCCGTTAGAGTCACCCAAGAGGGTATTCCACAGTCCGGACCACCGGCACCGACTGAGTGGTAGTGAAACTTAGCCATATCAGAATCACGGACCAACACTCCACCTTTTCTTCGTCCACTAATCCAAAAAACTAATATCGTCACTAAAACTTTTTTATCAGAAAACTTAAGTGCTAAGTAGAAAACTTCCTAAAATATATTCTGATAGTTCTTTCCTTGCATCCCATATTATAGCCTTTACAGAAACTTTGCTAAAGCCAGAGATCGTTACCTCCATAGTTTTTTCAAGTAAGTACACCACCTTTAGACGTGATCGACCTCAGCGAAGGGGGGGTGGAGTTCTTATTTCGGTAGACTCCCAACTTGCTCCTGAAGAGGTGAAATCAAAAGAGTTTGGTGACATAGAGTTTATTTGCATTAAAATCATTTGGTCCGCTAAATCTTTATACATTACATGTTCATATATACCGCCTTCGTCTGAACCGCCCACATATTGGCACCATTTGTTCGCTATTCAATCCTTTTTTAATCTTATGAATGATCGTGACCAGCTCGTCGCTGTGGGCGACTTTAATATCCCAGAATTAAAGTGGTCCAACGTCGAGAACTCACCATCTTTGTCACTTATCACTCACCATAACTTCACCGCGGGCATGTTAGCCATGATAGAAATTCGTTACGCCGGCTTTTAGACTTATGCTTTGTATCTGATCCCGATGGTACCGCTCTCTCCAGAGCTTTCCCCCTTTCAACTCCAGAAGATCCATATCATCCCACGCTGTAGGTCTCAATCGAAACCATTCCTGGCATCGATCAGATGCCTCCATGCGTGACAAATAAGATTTCCTATTTCCGTAAAGCTGATTTTCACAAACTTAATAGCCTTATCGATACATATGATTGGTCCGATATTCTGGCATTCACCGATCTGAATGTCATCTTAGAAAACTGTACTTTTACTACATTTTTTGACTCCTGTGTGCCACGGAAATATCCGTCCGCCTCAACAAATCCTCTTTGGTTTACAAGGTGTCTCACTAACCCAAAAAATACTAAAAATAGGCCCTTACTAAAATATAAAAAACCTGCAGTAGTATTGATCTCTCAAGATATCTATTAGCTCGGTCAAATTTTACCGTGCATAACGCTGAATGTTACAGGAATTATATTCGTCGCTGCCGGATAAAATTTACTCTCGATCCAAAGCAGTTTTATAACTTTGTAAACACTAAGCGTAAACACGTATCTTTTCCACGTCTGCCTACGTTTGAAAATTTATCTGCAATCAGGCCATTGCCGATCTATTTGCGAAATTTTTTCAAACAACTTATTCTCCGCCCAAAATGACAGATCAGCATTATGCATACAACATTCAATAAGCAAAACCTCGATTTTTCGAGTCAAAGGAATCTTTCATGATTCCCTTTCATAAAAAAGGGAAGAAGTCCGATGCTGCCAATTACAGAGGCATCTTTAAATTGTCGGCAATTCCAAAACTATTTGAAAAATTATTTACTCCTCATCTGCAAAACCACTCCACCGCGTCGCTCCACCACTCCACCAAAAGTTTTATTTAAAGATGTAAATTTCTGTTTGATCCGTGCTACATCTGGCGTCCCTCAAGGAAGTCATCTTGGCCCGTTATTACTTACTCTTTTTATTAATGATTTGCCCCCTGCTTTAACGAACTCTCTAGTTCTTATGTATGCAGATGGTGTTAAGCTTTGTCTTCAGTACAAATCCATCTCTGCCCAATACAATCTTTAAAAGGATCTTTAAAAAATTTCAAAAATATTGTTTAGCAAATGATTGCAAATGGATAAAAGTACAAGCTTATTTTTTTTATCATTCTTGCCCTTTGCTCCAGGCTACGTATACCCTCTATGGGATTGCCTTGGAGAAATTGACTCAGGTTAATGATCTCAGCGTCCCATTAGACATTAAACTTAAATTTTCCGACCATATTTCCTTAATGGTTAATAAGGCTAAAGGAGTCCTTTATTTTAACAAAAGGTGGTCAAAAGGATTTACTGACCCATATATAACCAAAACATTATTTATTTCTTTGGTCTGTCCGATACTGGAGTACGGTTCATGTGTCTGGAGTCCCCAATATGGAGTACATAAGGACCGCATAGAATCCGTATAAAAAAGAACTTTTTAATATTCGCACTTAGAGGTCAATACTGGGATGCAAATCTTCAGCTTCCATCCTACAGTAGCAGACTTTTACTTATAAACTTACCTAGCTTAACAAATCTTAGGACAATGCTCGGTGTAGTTTTGCTGTATAACCTTATTAACGGGGATCTACATCCCAGCATTTAGTAATAGGCTTAAATTAAAACATTCCTAATAGAAGGACTCGAAACTTTAGTCCTCTGTTTCTTAGACATTGTAGTTCGACATGTGCACTGAATGACCCTTTTAGGGTATTATGTTTGAACTACAATGGTCTCTACTGTATAACATATTATTCCTGTCCTTCGTATTTAAAAAATAGAATTTTATTTATTTTATAGCTTTATTTGGCTGCTTACAGGATATTAAACTTAACTTAGTAAAAATAAACGCTACAACCAGAGCGGACGATTGACGACGGCCGACGAGAAAGAGAGAGTGCATAGATGCGCTCTTCAGCGCGGATGCTCGCTTCGCGGCACCAAGGCGTAGGAAGCGCCGACACTTCTTCAATGGATGGATTCCATTGCGGACTCGGCATCGGTAGGATTTTATACCTCGAGTACATCTGCTCTCCAGTGACTGGGCGTTGCGTGGGCGTGGCGACATCGTGCTGAATATGACCTTCCGAACATCCGATTTCGAACTGATCTGTGTGGGCACCTCTCCCTGATCCAGTGAGTCACCGAGGCTGCGGGCAACTCGTGCGGGAAAAACAGACACGCTGCGCGGGTTGGCTGGAGATAATGGGCCTGTCAGCACCCATCCAAAAATGGTTTCCTGACCGAGAAGCGACCCGCAGATGTTAGCCTTGGAATTACCGAGGAGAATGGACGGAAGAATGTCAGCTCCTAATAACACATCGACTTGGGGGCTCTCAAAGAAGTTGGGGTCCGCCAGGGGAATGTCGGGCAACCCCTTGAGAAGATCTCGCGAAATCGGATATGATGGCAGATTTCTTGCCAACTGCGGAAGAACTTAAGCCGCAGTCTCTAATTGTAGCTCGGGTCTAGACGGCGACAGAATGGAGAAATGGCACAATTTAGTAGACTACGCGGAAATGGTCTGATTAAGGCCGAAAACTTGTGCGTGAATCGTCTTGAAGGGAAACTTGACAAGGTTGAACAGTCGTTCCGTTATGAAAGTCGCTTAGGACCCTGAGTCTATCAGTGCTCGTGCCTGGACGGTGCACCCCAAATGGCACACGTTGATAAGGGCCGTGCCCAGTAGGACGGCTCCTGACCCGGAAGCGAAACACACCTGCACATTCGACTGATCCTCTGAGCCGTTTGCTGGCGTAGGCGGACTTGGAGGGGTAGGCGGCGTAGGCGGACTCGAAGCGGTGGCGAACGGATTGCCGCGGTGCAGGAGGGTGTGGTGTCGGCTGTGGCATGTGAAAAAGGTACGGGCGCTCTTGCAGTCTCGCTGCTGGTGCCCTCGGGCAAAACAGTTTAAACATAGCTGCTTCCTCTTAATGGTCAAAGTAGTCAAAGCGCCCATTTACGTCCATTTCTAGGAAACGCGGACATAAGCGAATGGGGTGTTCCTCCCTCGAACAGAGATGGCAGCACTTTTGGTCGGAACCACTCGAGTCTCGTATGAATGGAGCCTTCGAGCAGGGGCAGTAGGAAGTCCCGACCTTGGCGGAAATTGCACGGGGCCCTAGGCCTGACATCGTCGATGGCCTCCAGAGTGCGATGGCGCTCTGTCAGGATGTTATATCCTTCCATGTTGTAATCTCGGCCTTATTATGTAGGGATACTCCCACATAGAAAGTGTGACTTTGGGGAGCTTTGACGAAGTCATAAATACCAGGAGACAGTCCCAAGCCTTAACATTAATGGAGGACATTTCTAGGGCTGTCAGACAACTCTGAATGGTGGCTTGCAGCTCCTTCAGCGCGACCCCGGACTCTTGAGAAATAGCCTGGATGTTGAAAAGTATCTTCAACTGGCTCTTGACTAATAGCCGCCGGTTCTCAAAGCGGTCTGTGAGGCTTTGCCACGCGGCGACAAACCCCTCATGGGTAAGCGGAGCCTTAGAAACAATTGAGTGGCCGTCACCACTTGTTTTGGACAGTAAGTGGAACAACTTCTCTACTGGGGTGAGCCGCGAGTTTTGGATGCAAATGGCCGTAAAAAATTCTCTGAAGGTGGGCCACCGAAGATAATAACCCGGTATCCACCGGAGGTAACCGGCAGCCTGTAGACGCGGGCGTGTGTACATTGACAGAAGCCTGAGTGGATTGGGAAGCAATTTTCTCCCGAAGCTGGG
Organism: Drosophila parabipectinata; assembly: GCA_018153455.1. Taxonomy (NCBI): domain Eukaryota; kingdom Metazoa; phylum Arthropoda; class Insecta; order Diptera; family Drosophilidae; genus Drosophila; species Drosophila parabipectinata. The sequence continues at coordinate 249,574 of JAECYA010000007.1, forward strand.
CAATACACCTCGAATAGACGGAGTAACAGTAGCTGTACTTCGATTCCAGCACTGTGGAGGTGGCCGCATTGTCGTCTCATTGTCGATTCAGCTCTCCTAGCTCTTCTCCACCTTCTCCCACAGTGCCCGAATTTGGTCCCGATGTATTGGGAGCCTATTTCCGTTTCTGGGGCACCCGGAGTATTTATGTTAGCCTCAAATTGGCTAATTCGATCTGTTGTGGCGATGAACTTTTTCAGCGCCACTTCGACTGGCAGCTAAAATCTCTACTCCTCATAGGAAAGATGTAGACCGAAACAAACACTTCAAATCTAATCAGTAAATCGAACAGCTTGTGCGAGAAAATGGGTGAAAATGGTGATTGGCAAAACAGCAGATCACCAGCTTCAAAACAACGCCTTAAGGAAGCAACCCGATCACTCGACCAGGCTCTTCACCAACAGGAAGAAAATGCACAGCTGAGGTACATCCAGAATCTCTCGCCAACAAAGCACAAAGTACCCCCTGTGAAGGGCCCACCCAAATTTTAGCGCCCCAATTGAAACGACCACCCCGATAAGAAACTCTTCGGGATGCTGGGCTCGCAGCGACGAAGACCGAGCTGAAGCATTCGCCACACATCTCCAAAGTGTCTTCCAGCCAAACCCAGCATCAAATTCATTCCTCCTGCCAGAAATTCAGCCAGAGTCCTCTCAGCCAGCCGCACCTCCATTCCGGCCGAACGAAATCGAAAAAGTCATAAGAGGGCAAAACCAAAAAAGGCTCCCGGTGGTGACCTATTGACCCCAAAGATGCTGATCGAACTTCGTCTGCAAACTATTTAATGGAATCATTAATCTTGGCTATTCCCCAAAAAAAGTGGAAGAAATCCATCATTATAATGATACCGAAGCCAGGAAAAGACCACACAATTCCGTCATCATACAGACCAATAAGCCTTCTATCTTGCTTGTCTAAATTGTTTGAAAAATGCTTGTTAACTCGCACAATACCACATCTGAAAGCTTGCAATATCATCCCGGCACACCAATTTGGCTTTCGAATTTGGCAGATCCCTCAAGCTAACGACGTAACGTACCTTGGCGTTCACCTTGATAGACGACTTACCTGGTGCAAGCACATCGAATGCAAAAAGATGCACCTAAAACTGAAAGGCAGCAGCCTCCACTGGATTCTAAACTCACGAACGCCACTGAGCCTGGACTAAAAGTTACTACTGTACAATTCAGTCCTAAAGCCAATCTGGACGTATGGCTCCCAGCTGTGGGGGAACGCGAGCAGCAGAAACATAGACATCATACAGCGCGCACAATCAAAAATCTTGAGAACTATCACTTGGTATGATCGCAACGAAAACATCCACCGGGATCTGGGCATCATCGCAGTGAATGACGAAATCCAGAAGCAAAAAGAGTCACACAAAGAAAAACTGTCTTCGCACCCAAATTTTCTTGCTCGGGGATTGACTCGGGTTTCTAGCATATCCCGCCTTAGACGCAACGACCTCCCAACCCAGCAATCGATATTTAGGGCCGTCTAACTCCGTATCAGTCAATATGACTGTTATTTAAGTTAAAAATATAAGATTTGATACACCTCTTGTTAGTCTCGCAAAGAGAAGATTCAAGAAATAAAAGCAACGTTAAAAAAAAAAAAAAAAAAAAATTCGACCGCACTTGGAGCCATTTTCGCAAATTTCATAAGGATCGGCCGACTATATCTTATAGCTGCCATATAACTGAACGATTGGAAATGTTTTTTGGTAGAAATACCAACTTAGGGTATATCAACTTTGGCTCCGTCCGAAGTTAGCTTTCCTTTCTTGTTTTACCATTACAGAGGGTATTATAATTTTGTCCAAAAGTGTGCAACGCAGTGAAGTAGACATCTCCGACCCTATAAAGTATATATAGTCTTGATCAGGATCACCTCCTGAGTTGATATGAGCATGTCCGACTGTCTGTCTGTCTCTACGTGAACTAGTCTTTCAGTTTTAAAGCTATCGTCTTGAAACTTTGCACACACCCTTCTTTTGTTTGAACGCAGTATATAAGTCGAAACAGCCGGGTTCGACCGACTACCATATATCCTATAGCTGTTATTTAACTGATTTGGATTTAAGGAAAAGCACGAAATAATTTGATTGAATGCATTATAATTAGTTAAGCAATATTTTTGGTAATTAATTTGGAATTTTTAATTTCGTATATATTAAATGTCATAGCTCAAAATGTTCAAAATGTTGGGATCAAATATTATAAAAGTTTAGTAGCTTTATTAATAGCTGAGTGTTTTGGGTTTTTTAGGAAATATCATAGCATATTTCATTATAAGTCAAAATTTTATCAACTTTTCTTAAGAGTACCGCGGGGACCGTGGGTGATGGAACCTTTGTTTTTTTCTGAATTCTGGTTCTGCGGAGCCTACAGGTTACGGAACAGTTAAAATTATGCGTGGCGGAAAAAAAAATTGGAAATTGTCGGCCTGTGTAATCACATACATATAGACGATGGTTTCTATAACAACGGGTCTTCAAAATCCTAACTTATTTGATTCATCGCACGCCATTGATATATTTTTATTTTATAAAAAAGAGAGTGAACTGAATACAAATTGGTCACGTTGATTAATGTATATAATAATATATGTTACAAATATTTAAATTTATATGGCATCAAAATCGCCTTTTCAGCAAAAAAAACTTTTTTGATATAAGGTGATATACATATTTAGCTGGTGATGAGCAAGAGATAACTATATGACAGTCGTCGAATGGTAAATACACCAAAGAACTTAAAAAATAAAAAGAAATTATTTCTAGTGTTATAAATTAAAATATATTTATATTGAATCATTCATGAAACATTTATTTTTCCGTTTAATTCTTTATTTTTAATTTGAGCTGGCTTTTTCATTACTTCTTTTCAACTAACCTCAGACACAGGGAGAAGTTTCTATGTACTACAACTGACCTGTAGCACAATGCCATCAACGTGAATGTTATAAAAACGAACCCTACAACTGACATTAGAACGCCGACTAGGAACACTGTATTTGAGCCGTGGTAGTTCTCTATACGAGACAGTTTTCAGCCACATTTGTACAGATTATTAAATAATTGCATGATATATTTTATGAGAGTTGTATAAATTAAATTGCGGATAAAAATATATATAGGTTATTTATGCCCCAAAAAGTTGTGTAGCATCGGTTATTAAGTTGTGACCGTTTATATGTTTATGTATACATTTTTATAAAATAAATAATTTGTTATTCCGTAGGTTTTGATTGATTTGTAGATTGGCCACCATTACAAGCAATTATAATATTTTGTTTGCATTGCGGAGAGGTGAGGATTGGTAGTAAAATTATAAACAAATTATAAATTAAGAATTCTTAATAAATGCTATTAGAAGATTCTACGCACGTTTCTTGTAGCGTTAAAATAAACCATTTAATCACATCCATTCGATCTTATACTCTATTTTTTTTATTATACTGTAAATGCCTAGTGTTGTTACGTTTATAAAATTAGGTTAAGTGTCAATTGTAAAAATAGTTACATTTATAAAATGGTTCTGTATCCCTTGATTTAAAGAAACATTACTCAACAAATTGTGTTACTTCGAATACAGTTTTGTATTTTTTTTTTTTGAAGTAATTAAAATATAAAAGGTAATTAAAATAGAATTATTAATATCATCTAAATGTCTTTTTTGATTGAATAATTCCGAGTTTAATTAGTAAGCTTAAGGATGAAATAAGCCATAAGTATTCATTCTCAGCATAAAATATATTTTTGGTATTTGTTACCTCTTACTCGTTTAATATCTTCTTGGCTGTTTTTGTTTTTTAAAATCTAAATTTTAATGTACTCCTTACAATTTTTATATATTTTTTTAAATAACTATAATACCTAGATAAAAGTTTGGAACTTAGTTAAAACTCTTAGGAAATTATGTTTGAAACCAAACAAATTAGCTTCGTGCGCGGCCGAAACTCATAGGCTTGCAGTAACTTAGTAACTATAGTAATATATACATTAATATGTAAAATAACTACTCAAAAAGTATAGCACTTCAAGTCAGCGGAATCAAACACATATTTTGCTAATATAAACGATATAACAAAGACATTTTATAATATAAATAAATTTTTTTACTGGAAACAAGAAGTGCTTAATATTGTATCTGATAATATCTGATAGTAATTTTGTTAACAAGAACTCGAATGTTGGTACAACTAAAACCCATATGAAAGACAAAAAAAATGTTGATCTGAAATTTGTTTCTTCTATATTAATTTTTTTTTTTTGTTTCCCGGACATTTGGAACTGGCTTTTCTAGGTATACCTACATAAGGTTTATTTATTAACAAAAAGAATATCTTATGCTTATTAGATATGAGTACAGTCTCTTTAGCGGAAGCTCACACATATTTAACATTTAAGTGTGTCATTCACTAAGCGAAAAAATTTTGTGTATGATTTCATTTATCAATTATTTTGTAAATATTGGAAAACATTAATTTTTGTTTTATTCAGAATTATATAACAAATTGGTATATAAAATTGAACAAATTAAAAAAGAATATTTATAAAAATTCGAATGTGCACTAAAAATTTGTTAAAAAAGATTTTTTTAAAAAAGTTATTAAACAACTTAAGTCCACGCTTCCCCTTCCATGTTTCGATAAAAAAAAGTGTCTAAACAATTTCAAGCATTTGTCATCTACCGATGGGGGAGCTGAGAGAGCGTCTAAAGAAGTTGAGCATGCAGACACTGTCCGTGTGCCGGCAGCGCTGTAGCAGAATTTTCGACCCTATGCAAGCGTGTGATCGAAGCTGAGAGTTTGCCCACCCAAAAGCTCTTTTTGCCCAAAAAAAAAACAAAAGTATTAAAACAAAGGAAAGCTAACTTTGGGCGGAGCCGAAGTTACCCCTTGCAGTTTAATTCATATATATATTGCAAACATCGGATATAGTTGACCGATTCTTATGAGAATATCATAATAAAACCAATTTATTAAAATACAAAATCTAAGAAAAAGTCGCAAGCTTCTATTTTCAAAGATATCAATGTTGCTCGTTTTACCAAATACCATTTTCCATCGTTCACTTATATGGCAGCTATAAGATATAGTCGGCCGATCCCTATGAAAAATGTCGTATTATTTTGGCAAAAATATCATTTATGCAAAATCCGAACTCTCTTGCTTTAAAAACACCAAAGTTATAGAATTTAACAAGAAAGGAAAGCTAACTTTGGGCGGAGCCGAAGTTTATATAGCCTTGCAGTTAAAGCCGGATATCGCAAACATCGGATATAGTTGGACGATCCTTATGGTTACATCATAAAAAAACCATTTGATTAAAATAAAAAATCTAAAAAAAAAAGTCCCGAGCTTCCATCTTCAAAAACACCAAAGTTGGTATTTCTACCAAATACCACTTCCGATCGTTCAGTTATATGGCAGCTATAGGATATAGTTGGCCGATCCTAATGAAATTTGGTAGGTTGGATCAAGTGACCAAAAATAGAATCTGTACTAAGTTTCAGCTTTCTATCTTCAAAAACACGAAAGTTGGGTCATTTTCGATCGTTCAGTTATATGGCAGCTATAAGATATAGTCGACCGATCCTTATGAAATTTGGCATGTCGTAATGTTTTGCCCTCTCGTGAAAATAGCTCTCGTGTCAAATTTAAACTCTCTAACTCTAAAAACCCCAAAATTATACCATTTCCGATCAATCAGTTATATGGCAGCTATGGGATATAGTCGGCCGATCCGAGCCGTTCCGACTTATATACTGCGGGTAAGAAGGGTGTGTGCAAAGTTTTAAGACGATAGATTTAAAACTGAGAGACTAGTTCGCGTAGAAACGGACAGACAGACAGGCGGACATGCTCATACAAACTCAGGAGGTGATCCTGATCAAGAATATATATACTATATAGGGTCTGAGATGTCTCCTTCACTCCGTTGCACACTTTTGGACAAAATTATAATACCCTCTTCAAGGGTATAAAAATGAAAAATTCAAATCGATAGCTTTAAAACTGAGAGACTAGTTTTCGTAGAAACAGACAGTCGGACACCCTCATATCACCTCAGGAGGTGATCCTGATCAAGAATATATATACTTTAAAGGGTCGGTATAATACTCTTTGCAAGGGTATAAAAACATGTGGTCTCTGCCTGGCCTCTGCACTATGTGGAATTTGACCCGTTTTCGTGGCCAAATTAAAATTTTTTAATTAACAAGATTTTGTAGTGCATGTTTCTTGTATAATGATGGTTATTAAAATAGGAGGTATTTTAGAATAGTTGGCGTGTTAAGACGTGTTGGGGTATGAGTATATTGGCTTTCCTGCCTTGATCAAGGTGAAACCTTGATCTAAAATCAAAGCCAACGAATCTTCAGCGGAAGATCGCAAGGGCAGTACCACGGGCTTGTTAATAATTTTGCGAATAGTGACGGCTTTTCCAGGGTTTAACGCAAGTAATCTTAATAGAACAGCAAGATTAACTAGCCCGCGCGAGTTATTAATCTTGCGTTATGTTTTTGTCCCGCGGAGAGGTCGGCTGCTTGCCTTATTTGAGCTCTTTTACCTTTTACATTGAATGTCTTTTTTGGACGTCCAACTGGTTTTTTATTTCTTCTCCTTTGGCTTCTTCCCTAGTTAAATTAAGGCTCGTGTAACCCTCTATCCAATTCGAATATCTTTATTTAAACGTATCTAATTTTCTAAAGCATTTTTTCCAATTTCGCAGAGAATTTGAAGATAAGGTTTTGGCTTTATCATTTAAATAAAGACAATTTTTTTCCAAAACGTTGTTATCCATATTTTTTGTAATACAAGTAAATATGGCATTTCGTTTCTCGCAAAAGCTCCCTTTCTTACGCCACACTTTTAGCAGCTCTGCAATGCTGATTAGGGTTGTCAAATATTTAAATAAATATCGTATGTATGATATTTTTTTTATCAAAAAATATGATGATAATATTTAAAATATCACTGGGAAATATTATTTATTTGATATTTAAAATATTATAAAATATAAAATATTTGATATTTTTTGAATAAATTGTTTTCCTGCACAATTAGGGAATTCCCTTATCTGTTGAATCTCTAACTAAAAAGACAAGTTTTCAAAATAATTATTTAATTATATTTTTATATATATTGTATAAACTTAACTTTTATTTTATGATATACAAAATTAAACCCAATGTTTTGAATTTAGGGATTTTAAGAATACCCTTTGCTTTATGTGTGTGTCCGTCACATAATTTCAGCTCCTTATTGTCGGAACAAAATAAGAAGCTGAAATTATACTTCAGCTTGCCTCAAGCTGCGTGGGAAAGCAACCCATTGAATGTATGGAAATCCCATAAAGCGATCACATCCATAAAATCCCATATCCCACTGCTCAACTTGGTACAGCAGTTCAATCCGCGTTGCTTTGAAATTCCAAGGAAAAAATATCCAGAACAAACGTCGATATTTCGATATTTAGGAAAAAAAATATTACAAAATAAATATATCATTATTATCGATCGATCGATATCAAAATATCGATATATTGATATTTTTATATATTATCAACAACCCTAATGCTGATCAAGATGTTGCTTCCTAAAAAACGCACAAGGAGCTTACATATTCTAAATTTCAAATTGACAAATCTAAAACATATATAAGGACACTCACTGATACAATTTGAAACTTTTTTAAAAACCCTTTTGGTAGGGTGACCAGATAGCTGAAGTGGTAAATACGGACACCACCGTTTTCTCTTTTCTTCGTCAAAAACGCAAAAAATACGGATATTTAAAAAAAAAAATACGCACTAACAGACACAGAGCTGAAAATACGGACATGTCCGTATTAATACGGACGCCTGGTCACTCTATTTTGGAAAGTTTAACTTTCTTTCCAAAAGTGACAACGGGACACCACTTGCTAAATATACAAATTGTTAGAAAAATACAGGCGAAACACTTAACATATTAGTATCAACACATATTACTAACCTATAGAATTAATCTTAATTTTGAATTTGATTATTTAATGATTTTTTGTCTGAGATATGCCAATTTGAAACTGCACCGCAAAGTTAATTTTTAAGACAGCACGTGGTGCTCGCTTGCAACAACTTACTTTAACAGCTTTTATTTTAACACTAAGCTGTTAAGTTAACATTTTTGGTATGTAACATAGCAATTTGATCTTTTCTTAACATGATCACATTAAAAAAAACGGAAACTACCATACTTGCGAAAAATGTGTTTTGGCCACGAAAACGGGTTAAATTCCACATATTCCGTGCTGCCAACTTTTCCAGACATTACAATGCTAAATTAAAGCCTAGTACTCTGACGACGAAAATCCGCTGTCACACGTGTGACAGCTGTCAAACTCCATTTAAACAAAAACGGTGTAAAAAAAGGAAGAAGAAATTTTTGCCTCCTAGATTGTGTGTATCTAGGAGCCTTACGCTAACAAATATTGTGCCTTACGCTAACAAAAAATTCAGCCCCATAACATTTTTAAATTTAATTAATCTTTATTAGTTGGCTGACGGCTTAGCATTATCATTTTTTATCTATTATAAAATGTTTTAACCCTTTTATTTTGTATTGTCCCAATATTGTTTGCATATCTGTTTTTTGTGAATAAATAAATGAATATTTCTATATAATACGAAAAGTGCGGAATAAAAATTCCACCCCAAAACCAAAAAATCACTGGCAGAAAATTTTAAATTTCAATGGGAAATAATTTATATAATCGCGCGTATTTAATTCAGCTTTTATATGTCTTTTTTGTTACACAAGATTTCTTGGTATTAGCCGCGCAGTTTTGGTTACTTATTTTTCTTTTCCGCTTTGTTTCCTCACTCCATTTTCAAGAACACGATACGGCCGCACATGCAGTGTGTGGCAATTTGTTGTTTTTATTTTTTTTCTTTGTTTATAATAAGCGGAGGCTCAGTCCCCGCGGACCCCTCACCTTGTCTCTACTTGGCAAGGCAACAGCGCAGTTCGACGAGCTCGCACACATAACTGAAGCGGTGGCTCAGCCCCCGCGACCCCTCCCACTATCCTAAATGTCTCTATAGACATGCAATTCGAGCATGCATTAATTCTTTTGGGCGATATTAGGGGTAAAGCTCCACATGAGCAGCCCTTTTCACCACTAAAGGAGTATAAGACAATTCTCCAGCGACTCTGAGTCCGAGGCCGCAAATATGGCATTCAGCATGGAACAAATGACGGCCACTATACAGGCGGCCGTTAACCATGCCTTTCGGGAAGCCAATATCGAACACCAGCGTAGGGAAAACGAAATGCGCCTGGCTCTTCAAGAAAGCCAGCGTAGACGAAATTAACGTCTAGCGTCTAGCTATACAAAAACTGACCGAACAGGTCGACGCAACACAAATCGCTCCCGCCCAAGCGGAAGCTCCCCAAATTAAAGCCTATAAATCTATAGAAATTAGGGACGACGTCAAATGTGACGAGTCCCTAGATGCCGTCAAGTGCCTGCTCGAATTTACGTCTCCTGGAGACAAGCGGCAGTAGCCGCATACTATATTTTCAGGAATTATGTAAATAGCTCGCGCCATTATCAGGCTGTTATTATTATTAGGAATAAAATAAGGGGCCCTGCCGATGCCGTACTGTCTTCGTTTGGCACTGTACTAAATTTCGACGCGATTATAAATCGACTCGACTTTACGTACAGTGATAAGCGTCAGATTCACGTTATCGAGCAAGAAATGGGTACTCTCAGGCAGGGAAATCTAACCCTCCTGCAATACTACGACGAGGTCGAGAAAAAACTCACCTTGCCCACCAACAAAGCTACCATGTCGTACGAAGCCTCGGCGGCAAAAGTTTTGTCTGACAAATTCCGGGAAGACGCACTCCGAGTATTTATCTTGGGGCTTAAGCGCAGCCTCACGGATGTCCTTTTCTCGGCAAAGCCGAAAGATATGCCTTCAGCTCTCGCTTTGGCACAAGAAGTGGAATCTAACCACGAGAGGTACTCCTTCGCGGCTTCATTTGCCAAAAGCCGGGTAAGTGCAGGTACACTCTGCTCCACGCAGTGCTAATACCCATGAACCCATGGACATCGACCCATCGCGGTCCAAGATTCTTAATCCATCTCAGGCCCCGTCATACCAAAACAGGGAGCCAACCGTGTCCGATCGATCGGCCCTACACAACAAGCAGAAGGTTAACCACGTCGCGCAGAGCGCAGGCGGAACCGGGGAGAAATATACAGCCGCAGCTTCGGCCAACGTCAAGAGGCCAGCCAAACGGGTTCAAACGGAATCGAATGACCCGCAATACGCGATACTGGCTACGATTAAACACGCCCAGAATAAGTTCCGCGACAGGAGAAATGCTTCCCGGCAAAACAGGGCTAACGAAGTTGGCGAAAAGATCCTAGTATAGTCTAGGATCCTTTGTTCGAGAAAGAACCCGTGGAAGCGGACATGGGGACCACAGTCCTCATTAAGGGGAGGGTGGTCCACAAAGACAACCTTAGGTAGGCCGAGCGTGACTCAACTATCGCCCGGCTAATAATTTTTCATTTTTTTTTTATTGTCCTTTTCCTAGCCACTTGGCATAAGCTTTTGCTTCCGTTATTATTTTAATCATGCTCTAATGGTGGGCTACCCAGTTTCAATTGAATTCACAGCACATCCAAATTACAGGTTTTCAACCATAACCCTGATTTTCCTTTTGGCCGCAACATCGGCACGCGTCTTGGACTATTCCAAAGCCAAATACATTCCCATCATTGATGGTCGATATATGGGAGGAATTCGCTTTTATAAAGCACTCAGCGGATCTCTCGGAATATGGGCGCGTCATCGAAGAAATTAATGGGATAAAAGTAGTGGCAGGAACGCCGGACGCAGAAGATTTAAAAAAAATAATTAAATTTAAAGAATTCCAATTAACAAATACAAACAATAGGCAGGTTAATATTAACAAAGTACAAATTCAAATCAATAAAATTTCCGCTACCGTCAACCAACTTCTGAGGTCAGCAAAAAAAGTCCCAAATTGATACTGGGCACCTATTCGAGATGCTTTTAACTCGAAATAGGATGATAGCAATGGAGCTGCAGGGGTTGATGCTAGCAGTGGCACTGGCCAAAGTTAATATTGTTAGCCCCAGCATCCTAGATCATGCAGACCTGGAAGGTGTGTGGATGGAAGTGCGATTTCGCTATCGGATTTTCGACAGTGGATTTTCGTCGTCAGAGTACTAGGCTTAACTTTCCAAACCTGCTAGAAAAGGCTAGATAGAATTTAAAGAAAACCAGAAAAAAGCCATAAGCCAAAAGTTTTGATGTAGTTTTAATGAATATTTTTTAGTATATTGGTAACTGAACATTGATAGACAATTATCGAGCTTAATGAAATCGACATTTTCCTCAGCAGTGTACGAGTCGTTTGTACCAATCATGTTCAAGTACTTTTGCGGCACTTCGAAATTGTGGCAACATTTAGTTGCCCGTCGCAATCTATAACTATGAATAGATATTAATTAATGTATAATAAGAAGTTTTTCGGGTCAAGTAGCAAGCAACTAGTTTAAATAATTAATTATTAACCTAAGTCGCAAGCCGACTCCCTTTTGGCCGCTCGGCTTTAACTAATTCGGCATCTAAACCTAGCGAGCATCCGCTCAGCCTATTATCGAAGGTTGGCGTAACTCTTGTTAGTTGTCTTATTGCGCTCGCACCCTAATTTAACTGAAGTTAAATTTGCGTGGCCGCTATGAAATACTTTTTGTTAGCTTTAAGTTTCAGTTTGTGTCAGAGTCTCATACAATAAAGAGCACCATAAAACCAATCTCCGGCACTGCCGTTAACTTGTAAATTCATTCGTTGAATTGGTCACAGCGCCCCAAGGGCCGTGACCACGGGGCAAGTGCTACCATCATAACTCCCGTCACAGAACGGATCTCTCTTCGGCAACCGCCAGGGATCTCAACCACTACCTACAAGGAGTAGCAACACCCCCCGGCAACTGCCAGGGGTAATTACCTTAAAACATATCTCCAGCGTCTGCGGAATCACCGACTGCAGCGAGGGATAATCAACAACAACATTATTATACCAAAACCCCAATTTTATATTATTTGGCGCCCAACGTAAAACACCATGTAGTGAGCACTTTTATTTACACAGTACCTCTAAGTCTGCATGAATTTTTTTGTATAAAAAAAAAGAAGAAAGACAAGAATAGTGAAATATTGTGCCTTACGCTAACAAAAAAATTCAGCCCCATAAAATTTTTAAATTTAATTAATCTTTATTAGTTGGCTGACGGCTTAGCATTAACATTTTTTATCTATTATAAAATGTTTTAACCATTTTATTTTGTATTGTCCCAATATTGTTTGCATATCTGTTTTTTTGTGAATAAATAAATGAATATTTCTATATAATACGAAAAGTGCGGAATAAAAATTCCACCCCAAAACCAAAAAAATCACTGGCAGAAAATTTTAAATTTCAATGGGAAATAATTTATATAATCGCGCGTATTTAATTCAGCTTTTATATGTCTTTTTTGTTACACAAGATTTCTTGGTATTAGCCGCGCAGTTTTGGTTACTTATTTTTCTTTTCCGCTTTGTTTCCTCACTCCATTTTCAAGAACACGATACGGCCGCACATGCAGTGTGTGGCAATTTGTTGTTTTTATATTTTTTTCTTTGTTTATAATAAGCGGAGGCTCAGTCCCCGCGGACCCCTCACCTTGTCTCTACTTGGCAAGGCAACAGCGCAGTTCGACGAGCTCGCACACATAACTGAAGCGGTGGCTCAGCCCCCGCGACCCCTCCCACTATCCTAAATGTCTCTATAGACATGCAATTCGAGCATGCATTAATTCTTTTGGGCGATATTAGGGGTAAAGCTCCACATGAGCAGCCCTTTTCACCACTAAAGGAGTATAAGACAATTCTCCAGCGACTCTGAGTCCGAGGCCGCAAATATGGCATTCAGCATGGAACAAATGACGGCCACTATACAGGCGGCCGTTAACCATGCCTTTCGGGAAGCCAATATCGAACACCAGCGTAGGGAAAACGAAATGCGCCTGGCTCTTCAAGAAAGCCAGCGTAGACGAAATTAACGTCTAGCGTCTAGCTATACAAAAACTGACCGAACGGGTCGACGCAACACAAATCGCTCCCGCCCAAGCGGAAGCTCCCCAAATTAAAGCCTATAAATCTATAGAAATTAGGGACGACGTCAAATGTGACGAGTCCCTAGATGCCGTCAAGTGCCTGCTCGAATTTACGTCTCCTGGAGACAAGCGGCAGTAGCCGCATACTATATTTTCAGGAATTATGTAAATAGCTCGCGCCATTATCAGGCAGTTATTATTATTAGGAATAAAATAAGGGGCCCTGCCGATGCCGTACTGTCTTCGTTTGGCACTGTACTAAATTTCGACGCGATTATAAATCGACTCGACTTTACGTACAGTGATAAGCGTCAGATTCACGTTATCGAGCAAGAAATGGGTACTCTCAGGCAGGGAAATCTAACCCTCCTGCAATACTACGACGAGGTCGAGAAAAAACTCACCTTGCCCACCAACAAAGCTACCATGTCGTACGAAGCCTCGGCGGCAAAAGTTTTGTCTGACAAATTCCGGGAAGACGCACTCCGAGTATTTATCTTGGGGCTTAAGCGCAGCCTCACGGATGTCCTTTTCTCGGCAAAGCCGAAAGATATGCCTTCAGCTCTCGCTTTGGCACAAGAAGTGGAATCTAACCACGAGAGGTACTCCTTCGCGGCTTCATTTGCCAAAAGCCGGGTAAGTGCAGGTACACTCTGCTCCACGCAGTGCTAATACCAATGAACCCATGGACATCGACCCATCGCGGTCCAAGATTCTTAATCCATCTCAGGCCCCGTCATACCAAAACAGGGAGCCAACCGTGTCCGATCGATCGGCCCTACACAACAAGCAGAAGGTTAACCACGTCGCGCAGAGCGCAGGCGGAACCGGGGGAGAAATATACAGCCGCAGCTTCGGCCAACGTCAAGAGGCCAGCCAAACGGGTTCAAACGGAATCGAATGACCCGCAATACGCGATACTGGCTACGATTAAACACGCCCAGAATAAGTTCCGCGACAGGAGAAATGCTTCCCGGCAAAACAGGGCTAACGAAGTTGGCGAAAAGATCCTAGTATAGTCTAGGATCCTTTGTTCGTGAAAGAACCCGTGGAAGCGGACATGGGGACCACAGTCCTCATTAAGGGGAGGGTGGTCCCCAAAGACAACCTTAGGTAGGCCGAGCGTGACTCAACTATCGCCCGGCTAATAATTTTTCATCTTTTTTTTATTGTCCTTTTCCTAGCCACTTGGCATAAGCTTTTGCTTCCGTTATTATTTTAATCATGCTCTAATGGTGGGCTACCCAGTTTCAATTGAATTCACAGCACATCCAAATTACAGGTTTTCAACCATAACCCTGATTTTCCTTTTGGCCGCAACATCGGCACGCGTCTTGGACTATTCCAAAGCCAAATACATTCCCATCATTGATGGTCGATATATGGGAGGAATTCGCTTTTATAAAGCACTCAGCGGATCTCTCGGAATATGGGCGCGTCATCGAAGAAATTAATGGGATAAAAGTAGTGGCAGGAACGCCGGACGCAGAAGATTTAAAAAAATAATTAAATTTAAAGAATTCCAATTAACAAATACAAACAATAGGCAGGTTAATATTAACAAAGTACAAATTCAAATCAATAAAATTTCCGCTACCGTCAACCAACTTCTGAGGTCAGCAAAAAAAGTCCCAAATTGATACTGGGCACCTATTCGAGATGCTTTTAACTCGAAATAGGATGATAGCAATGGAGCTGCAGGGGTTGATGCTAGCAGTGGCACTGGCCAAAGTTAATAATGTTAGCCCCAGCATCCTAGATCATGCAGACCTGGAAGGTGTGTGGATGGAAGTGCGATTTCGCTATCGGATTTTCGACAGTGGATTTTCGTCGTCAGAGTACTAGGCTTAACTTTCCAAACCTGCTAGAAAAGGCTAGATAGAATTTAAAGAAAACCAGAAAAAAGCCATAAGCCAAAAGTTTTGATGTAGTTTTAATGAATATTTTTTAGTATATTGGTAACTGAACATTGATAGACAATTATCGAGCTTAATGAAATCGACATTTTCCTCAGCAGTGTACGAGTCGTTTGTACCAATCATGTTCAAGTACTTTTGCGGCACTTCGAAATTGTGGCAACATTTAGTTGCGGCACTTCGAAATTGTGGCAACATTTAGTTGCCCGTCGCAATCTATAACTATGAATAGATATTAATTAATGTATAATAAGAAGTTTTTCGGGTCAAGTAGCAAGCAACTAGTTTAAATAATTAATTATTAACCTAAGTCGCAAGCCGACTCCCTTTTGGCCGCTCGGCTTTAACTAATTCGGCATCTAAACCTAGCGAGCATCCGCTCAGCCTATTATCGAAGGTTGGCGTAACTCTTGTTAGTTGTCTTATTGCGCTCGCACCCTAATTTAACCGAAGTTAAATTTGCGTGGCCGCTATGAAATACTTTTTGTTAGCTTTAAGTTTCAGTTTGTGTCAGAGTCTCATACAATAAAGAGCACCATAAAACCAATCTCCGGCACTGCCGTTAACTTGTAAATTCATTCGTTGAATTGGTCACAGCGCCCCAAGGGCCGTGACCACGGGGCAAGTGCTACCATCATAACTCCCGTCACAGAACGGATCTCTCTTCGGCAACCGCCAGGGATCTCAACCACTACCTACAAGGAGTAGCAACACCCCCCGGCAACTGCCAGGGGTAATTACCTTAAAACATATCTCCAGCGTCTGCGGAATCACCGACTGCAGCGAGGGATAACCAACAACAACATTATTATACCAAACCTCAATTTTATATTATTTTGTATATAGATCCCAATTTCATATGCAGCCAAAAAAAGATTTTATAACGTTTAATTTAATACAAGTTACTTTATATTTTACTGGCATTGAAAATTATCAATGACCAAACAAAGTAAAAGTTTTTATTATTGTGCTAAAAATGATAATTACCGTATGTGACCGAATTAAGTGTTTCACTTTTCATTGAGTTCCTCAGCTTAGATTTTACAATGTTCATCTGGCTAAAAGCTCGTTCGACGTTTAAGACTAGTACTGAGTTGACGAAAATCAACTCACAGCTGTCGCACGACAGCTGTCAAACTCCATATAAAAAAACGGTGTAAAAAAGGAAGAAGAAATTTTCGTCTCTTAGATTTTTCCGGTACTCTGACGACGAAAATTTTAGCTATCGAATTGAATGGCGTTGTCGGATCAAAAAAAATAAACAACTGATTTTGGAGTGTTGAAATAATTACTTTTATTTATTTCTATAGCTAAAACATGGAGGGATTTTGATTTGGACCCAGTTTTCTATTTCTTAATCAGCTGCTTAGCGGCGAAATACATAAACAAAACACCAACATCCAATTGATTTGAATTCATTTTTGCTTATTGGTTTTTTGTTTACAAACAACAGCTGTTCAGTATTACCCTTTTCCTTAATTTTTTTGGTCACACTAGCTCGGTAGCTGAATAAAGTGCGATTTCACTAGCGGATTTTTGACAGCGGATTTTCGTCAACTCAGTACTAGGCTTTAATTACAAACGAAGCTAACGCTTTAAATCGGTGATTACCTCCCGAATCCACACGTTTAGGGAGTGCTGCCTAAATTTGAAATAATACCATAGGTGGCTTGTTTTATTTTAAAAAATGCAAAATTTCCTACCAGCAGTTAGTTCAAAATTTTTCCTGCATTTGTCGGTTGAAAAATGCCAGATCTGGCCGGTAAAAGGTAAGTTGGCAGCACTGCACATAGTCCTCTGTCTGCACACCGACCCTGTACAGTTTACAGTGTAAGCACTGTTAAACGACTGTAAGCATCGCACTATGGGGCCAACTACTATTTTTTGTGGTTTTAAATAAAATCAATAAATTAAAAGAGAGCTTTGGAACCCTAAAAGCTAGTATAGAAAAGGGGGCATGTCAGGGGGCGCCCTCACCGCCCACAAAAACCACATAAAACTGAATATTTCGGATACTTTCAATGCTAGACCTTATAAACAAAATCAACATGCGTTAACGAAACAGGCAGATAAATGAAATATTTCAATTTTACCACGGCCCTTTCCGCCCCCAAAAATTAAAAGCAAATTAAATATGGAGAAAATTGTATAACTAAGGACTCAAATGTTTGACCAAATGTTCTATTTCATATATGCAAGATGTCCTAAAAATGTTGTCCAGATTGGATAAAAATCTAAAAGTTTTTTAATAAATAATGTATAACAGAGCCAAATAAAGAAAATGTCTTTCTATGCTGTTAAACTCGAGGTCGCCTCAGAAAAATGCGAATTGCTCAAAAAGTGCAGTTTAAGACATTGTAGTTCATTTTAAAGAGGATAAAACACTTAAGAACACAGTATAAATATTATGGTGAAAGTAGATACAACTTTTTTTGTTTCTCAATGCGAAGCTTAGATTGCTTATTAACATTTATCCTTTATCATCTTACAAGGGAGTACCCATGGGCTTATATGACAAAAACAAATCGATCAATTCCTTCAATAGACATCCAGCAGTGGAACCCGCTGGAACGGGCGGGTTCCATTGCGCGACAAGTTAAGTTTGAGAAATTTTTCGCGCGACAACGAATGAGGAATAACCGAGTGGTAGAGTGCTTGGCTGGTGTGCAAAGTAAAACGAGTTCAAACCAGGATTGGGACATCCATTTTTTTTTAATTTTAAATCTATTTATATTATATTTTTATTCTTTTAATGTGTTTTCCTAAATTTATAATCCAATAAAAAATAATACAAAATTGTAAAATCACCTTAACATCGTCTCAGCTCGTAGTGGAACCCGCTGTAAAAATGTCTATAAGTGCGGGTTCTACGGCATTTTGGCAGGCCGCGTCGTGGAACCCGCTCTCAAATGTTTTAATTTTTTCCGTCGTGGAACCCGCTGTAATAATGAAAACATTTGAGAGCGGGTTCCACGACAAACGGCTGGCAGATGAGAGAGAGAATTCTATTTTTAGATCGCAACAACTATGGAACGATGAAAGTTTGAAAAGTTGTAATCGAACCAATGTGAGAGTAAAGAGATCAGAAATATCTTTTACTATCCTTACTCGTCAGCTCTGTTTTTGGTATGGATTCTAGCGCCTCCTTTAACACCAATTTTAAGTATCATAAAATCAACTTCGAGGGTAGCCTAGATGAAAAGTGCGTGGTCCTTATTCATGAATACCCCATGGGTCCTGGGCTCGATTTCATAAGCGGGCGGTTGTTTCGATTTTGATAAAGCTTTAGTTTTATGATTCTTTTTATATTTACTTTTATTTTTTTTTATTAATTTTTTTTTACTTTTAATTTTTACGTTAATATTATTATTTTTAATAGCATTCTATTACAATTGTTGTAAAAATGGACACGGACGTGTCGGATGACAAAATCCCGGAAGGACCCTTGAAATTTTATTAGCATTTTATTAGCGGGACATACTGAAGAATAAAACAATTTTACAATTGTAAAATTAAAAAAAAATATTACAATTGAAGAAAAATAAAAAAAATAATAATTATAAAAGAACGAAAAAGTTCACAGTCCTTGCGAGGATTTGAACACAGAAAACAACACTGTTTGTTCTACCAACTACCACATCGGCGCATCGAAAACAGAAACGAGAAATTTAAATTGAAATTTGGAAGCCAAAACATTTTCACGCCGTCGTGCGGGCAGATACACATACATACAAAGGCCCACATTGTAGTTGACGGATACTACATGTATAAAAGTTCTAAAAATAGAATCGTATGCATGTGCGTTCTCCCCTCACCAACAAGCTCGACGAAAAAAGTTGACCGTTTTGGGCCCTGATGTCCCATCTATGTACTTTATAATCTTTGGTATGAGCCATTGCACAGTAGTCGGTCTTATATTGAAAAGGCGGACAAAAATACGTCCAATAGACATACATATTAGCTTGCATGTATTTTGCAGCTAAATAATTTTATATTAACGCTATATTTATAATATTGACACGTAAAAACATATAAACTTTATTATCGCGCCAATTTAAAAAATCGAATTAACGCAGAGCTCTAAAGTTATGCAATATATTTTTGTAGTTATTTTCTACGTGAATTTACTAAACGCTTTACTTTTAATAAACAATTAATAATGCAATACAAAAAATAAAAATATTATTTATTCAAAATATAGTTTATTATTAATAAATTATTAAATAACAAAATAATAAAAGAGTTATTAATTTAAAAATACTATAACAATAGTTTTATGTTTATATTTGGAATGAATTGGCAATTGACCAGTAATTTTAACTGGCAAGTAGGGAGTAGGCAGAATTAAAATTAAGTCGGCCACGCTTTCACTAATGGACTCAAGGACATCAGCTTGAAGTTTTGCAATTCCTAACACCGTGTGATCCAACAAGCTTTGCAGCTAAACCTCTGCTTGGGATCCGCTGAAACTGATATTTTCGGGATAAAATGATGCATTGGCCGCCAGAAGTTTTTCGTAACTTGGTAGTAAGTTGAAGAAAGTCTTAAGTGTCTGTAAGTGTCGGCTGAAATGAATTGCATGAGCGTAATAAAGTTGCAATAGACTCGTTGGTTTTTGACAGCTCACAAATTTTACGTCATTTTGTCCGGTCAGAAGGTTCTTTAAAATCTGCTTTGGATTGATTGGATTGAATTTTTTATGTTGATTGGGCGCATCTTATTGGAATTGATTCGTTTTCGTTCAACAAATCAGATTGATACTGGAGAATTGACGATTGTAATTTACCCCCTAGGTTACAATCCTTTTACAAATGTATCAGTTCGCTTTGACACTTCACACTTGTCAACAATAGACCCGTTTTATAATATACGCTTCTATACCATCAAACAATTTTGTTCGTCTTTTAATGGCGCTACCCTCTTCGCCGCACCATACATTAAAACACAGAACGTGAGAATACACTCTTATAAGGAGAATCTATTAAAGTTTAAAGCAAGGGAATAAACAAAAAAGAAATCAAAACTATTAATAAATGAAAAACTATTAATAAACACAAACTCAAAAGACGAAGAAAGAGCAACAGCGCAACAAGCACACGAGCGAAAAAAAATTGTTGTAGTGCAAACCCTGAAAAAGTTAAGACGATGTTAGAATTTTTACAATTTTAAAAACATTGCCAACTTTTAGCAAAAAAAATTTACCTTAGAGCCAGGCAAACGCATTGATATAGAACTTAGTTGTAAATTTTTGTGGGGTCACTACTAAAACTTTAGATGAACTTAAAAAAAACGTTCAAAATATAGAATAAAAACATGTATTATTTCAAATTAATATAACAAGAACCATTTAACAAGTACGTTTTTTTATAACTCAAATTTTAGCTTCAAATTTTAGCTCCAAATTTCAACTTCCAAATTCATTACAAATAATTTAAATTTGGATAATTCGGATTTGTTGTGAAAAATTCGCAATGCGTGCAAGCTGCGCTGTGCAAATGAACACTTGCTCTCAACTTCAATTCTATTTTTAGAAAGAACGTTAGATTTCCAGAAAAATTTAGTTAGCTATGAAGAAGCTTGAACATTTAAGCAATGATTTGTGTACTTTTTGTACATTTTTGTTGTTATGACTTTTTTTATTTTTGGCCTATGGGCGCAACCTTGATGCATTTGTGCTCCGGAGCGCTCGCTCAAAAGTTACAACTCCCTAAAGCTGCTGCTTTATTCGACCTGAGAAACAATTCCTACTATGTCATATAAGAAGTTATTTCACTTTGTTTTTTGTAGCTCTGTAAAAATATGCAAAAAATAAAAATTAAAGTTTTTTTTAACCTATTGTATGTACTATCTGCATTGCAAGAATGGACGAACATCTATCCGCTCGATCAATGAAATCGTTATTTAGCTATATTTAACTATTTAGAGTAGCTATTTTAACCTAAAGCGAAACGAAACCCGCCAATCAACGAGTAGACACCCGAGCGTTTATAAATACTCTCGGGTATTTGCCATTGGTATGTCAGTACCCTCCACTACAGGGTAGAGTGCTTGGACACCATACCAGGACGCCGTGCAGTAGTATGGGTCAGACTATGTCAGTGTAAATCAAGCTTACAATGTAGACATATGACTTTTTTTACAGGTCAAGAGAGCATTGGCGGCTTTTTTCGACCTTTTTTTCTAGGTTAAGATTCCAGTTTATCTTCCTATCGAGTATTTTCCCTAGGTACTTTGCGCTGCTGCTGAAGATGTGCCTACGGTTGTTTATTACTGGTGGGATTTCATCTCTTACCTAGATGGAGGCCAATGATCGTTTCTAGGGCTTTAAGAAGAAAGGAGAATAGGCTGATTGGCCTAAAGTTTTTTGGGGCCACAGCCCTTTCCTGCTGTGGGTATAACCACAATTTGCCACGATTGTAGAAATTATCTTATCAGAACCCGATGATTTGTACGTCTTAAAGCTATGTATTGCCCAGTGTAGAGTGTTCTCGTCAAAGTCTATAATTTGTTTGTATTAAAATTCTCTACGGTAAATCTTCATTAGCTTTCATTAGCTTTTCCTTTGCATGTGTCCCCACTAGCCAATGCCCCGTGATGACTCTAATAGCCGTGCTGATTTGGGTACTTTATAATTGGAATGTTCTTTTGTATGAGATATTGAGCGAGAGATGGCGGGCCAACCGTCAATTTGGGACCGATTCCCAGTCGAGTTGAATTTTTCTGTTATTAGCTTTTCTAAGCTGAAGTTTGTAAGAGGCTACCGGTATGCCATTACTCTCCTTTAACTCCAGCCTGGGAGTGGTGTGGTTTACCTATGGAATCCAAGAAAATAAAGAAAGACAAAAAATCGGTAATTATATCCTTGCATTATTAATTTTGGTCAAGTGTGCAACGCTGTGCAAGTGTGCAACGCTGTGAAGGAGACATCTCCGACCCTATAAAGTATATATATTCTTGATCAGAATCACCTCCGGAGCTTATATGAGCATGTCCGTCTGTCCGTCCGAACGTCTGTCTGTCTGTCCGTATGTCTGTTTCTACGCAAACTAGTCTCTCAGTTTTAAAGCTATCGACTTAAAACTTTGCACACACTCTTCATTCCTTTGCACGCAGTATATAAGTCGGAACGGCCCGGATCGGCCGACTGCCATCGGCCGACTGCCATAGCTGCCATATAACTGATTGATCGGAAATGGAGTAACTTTGGTGTTTTTAGAGTTAGAGAGTTCAAATTTGACATGATTGAAAGCTAACTTCGGGAGGAGCCGAAGTTGATATACCCTTGCAGTTAAAACCGGATATATATCGCAAACATCGGACATAGTTGGCCGATCCTTATGAGAATATCATAATAAAACCAATTAATTACAATAAACATCTAAAAAAAAGTCCCAAGCTTCTATCTTCAAGAACACCATAGTTGGTATTTCTACCAAAAACCATTTCCGATCGATCTGTTAAATGTCAGCAACTGCGTTGCAAACTTTTGTAAAAATTTATAATACCCTCTGCAAAAATAAAATACTTTCTTTCCCTCTCTCATCTGCCAGCCATTTGTCATGGAACCCGCTCTCAAATGTTTTCATTTTTACAGCAGATTCCACAACGCGGCCTGCCAATATGCCGTAATACCCGCACTTGAAGATTGAAGATGAAGATTGTTACAGCGGGTTCCACAACGAACTTAGGCGATTTTAAGGTGATTTTAAAATGTATTTTTCTTGATTGAATTATATATTTTGGAAAACACATAAAAAGAATAACAAGAAATAAAAGCTTACTTCGGGCAAAGCCGAAGTTGACATACCCTTGCAGTTAAAACCAGATATATATCGCAAACACCGGATATGGTTGGCTTATACGACTTATACACTGCATGCAAAGGAAAGAAGGGTGTGTGCAAAGTTTCAAGTCGTTAGCTTTAAAACTGAGAGACTAGTTCGCGTAGAAACAGACAGACGGACAGACGGACATGCTCATATTAACTCAGGAGGTGATCCTGATCAAGAATATATATACTTTATAGAGTCGGAGATGTCTCCTTCACTGCGTTGCACACTTTTGGACAAAATTAAAATACCCTTTGCAAGGGTATAAAAATACGAAAGTTTATATATGTATCTACCAAATACCATTTCCGATCGTTCAGTTATATGGCAGGTATAGTAAATAGTCGGCCGATCTTTATGAAATTCGGCATGTCGTAATATTTTGCCAAAAATAGCTCTTGAGTCAAATTTTAATTCTCTAACTCTAAAAACACCAAAGTTATACCATTTCCGATCAATCAGTTATATGGCAGCTATAGGATATAGTCGGCCGATCCGGGCCGTTCCGACTTATATACTACGTGCAAAGGAAAGAAGGGTTTTATTTTTATTTTTTTTATAGCTTTGCTTTTATTTATTGAATCTACTCTTAATTTTGAGACTAACAATAAGTTGACGAATCTTAACATTAAAATTTAACTAACAGTATACTAAGACTGCATTCTGGTTGCGCGTCCCTCAGGTCGGTCGCTGGGTGGGTAAGTCATTGCGACGAAGGCGTGATTGGTTGCTCAACCTTGTTAGACCTCTCGCTAGGTGGTTAGGGTGCACCGATAGCTTGGTTAAATACTTTACCTTCTGTTCTGCGATCGCTTCTTTGACTGGTAGAATGTTTAAGTCGCGGTGTATGTTTTCGTTGCGAAAGTACCACGGTGCCCCGTGATTGTTCTCAAGATCTTCGACTGAACTCTTTGAATTATGTCAATGTTGCTATTGCTGGCGTTCCCCCATAACTGGGAGCCGTACATCCATATAGGTTTAAGTACCGAGTTGTACAGCAGGACTTTATATTCAAGGCTAAGAGGTGACCGAGCGTTGATAAGCCAATGAAGGCCGCTGGCTTTTAGCTTTAGGTGTGTTCTTTTGGCTTCAATGTGCCGGCGCCATATGAGTCTTCTGTCGAGATGTACGTGCTGACGTACTTTGTCCGAGCTCCGGGAAAACTGAAAAATACAGCTAATCAAAAAAAAAAAAAACTGGGGTAACCCAATATAAGCGAAAAGACGCTGAACTACAATTTACTAAAAGCGACAGACAAGCTTTTTATAACAGTTGTGATGTGCTAAACCAAAACTAGTGCATTGTTCAAAAAAAAAGTAAGAGCCACGCAATGAGCTCATTGAGCAACGATCAAAAGAACGAGCGTAGAAGTTCAGTAAACCAAAGAAACGGCTTTTACTCTTACTTTTCAACCCGCGATACCGAAGTGGAAAAATCGGCGATTATAAGCAACCCGGCTTTACTGACCGTTGAAACCCAAAGGGCACGGTCTTGCTCACCCGCTCTGCTCACTCGGACTCCCCTCCAATATCGGAAACAAATTCCGCACCAACAACTAGCAGCGCTACAACTTCTGCAACAACAGCGAAAACCTCTGCAACTCAAAGTACCGCGACGTCAACGACCACAGCGAGTACAAAAACAACAACCTCGGAAAGTGCCAAAGCGGTAACGGCCACACAGACTGGAATGGATCGCTACATCCAAATTAAGCGCAAGCTTAGCCCGCAGAATAATCCGGCAGGCAACAAAACAAAAATTAACCGTGTCCTGAATATCGATAAAGAACCAGACAGATCCACTACTAACAGATTTGCCCTACTGGCGGAGGCTGAGGAAAACCAACCAGCCCAAGACACCGCAAAAAAACCCAAGCCCCCTCCAATCTATATTAGGGAAAAAAGCTCGAGTGCCCTGGTCAACAAAATTGCGTCGTTGATCGGGAACGGTGAAAACTTTCATGTTGTTCCGCTTATCAAAGGGAACATCCATGAAACAAAGGTGTAAACCAAGACTGAAGAGCACTTCCGAATAGTGTTAAAATATCTGGACACTGTACAGAAAAACTATTACACGTACCAGCTGAAAAGCAGTAAGGGCCTACAAGTGGTAGTAAAGGGAATAGAACCCGATGTTACCGCCGAGGAAATAAAAACCGCCCTTAAAGAAAAGGGCTTCGCCGCCAAGAATGTTATTAACATTCTAAATAAAGATAAAAAGCCACAACCCCTCTTCAAGGTCGAGCTCGAGCCTGAAAGCAGGTCGCTGAAAAAGAACGAAGTCCACCCAATCTACAACCTGCAATATCTTTTGCATCGGAAAATCACTGTTGAAGAGCCACATAAACGTAACGGTCCAGTGCAATGCACTAATTGTCAAGAGTATGGACACACAAGGTCTTACTGCACACTTCGGGCTGTCTGTGTAGTCTGCGGGGACGCCCACAAGTCCGCTTGCTGCACTACAAACAAGGACAGTACCGTGAAGAAATGTGGAAACTGCGGAGGCAGCCATACGGCAAACTATAGAGGATGTATTGTGTATAAGGAGTTAAAGAGTCGCATGCGTCAAGCGACCGCAACGCGCAACCAAAATCCACAGAATGCGTACATTGCGGCAAAAACTACGCCAGACGTCTTCTTCCGATGCTCTACGATCTGGAAGGGAAATTCCAATTCAGCCTAACTCTCAAAGCGCTCAACAGGCCCCAGAACAGCCACACAGCAAAACGGAAACTATGATGCTTACCCTCCAAAAAAGTATGATGGAGCTTATGTCATTCATGAAAACGACCATGCAAACGCTTGTTCAAAACCAGAACATGGTGATACAGCTGCTCGTAGCACAACAGTCCAAATAATCTATGCAGGCGCTACGAATATCAATGTGGAACGCCAATGGTGTCTCACGGCATAAACTAGAATTGTCACAATTCTTGACCGAAAACCATATTGACGTTATGCTACTGGTGGAAACGCATCTTACAAGCAAATACAACTTTCATATAAGAGGCTACACAATCTACCGCACAGATCATCCAGATGGGAAAGCCCACGGCGGAACTGGAGTTCTAATCAGAGAACGAATTAAACACCATTTTCACAAAAGGTTTGCAACAAACTTCTTGCAGGCCACATCGATACAAATTCAGTCAAGCAACGGAATCCTTTCAATTGCTGCCGTTTACTGCCCTCCTCGCTTCTCAATCTCGGAAGGACAATTTATGGACTTCTACAATTCACTTGGGGATCGATTTATAGCCGCAGGAGACTACAACGCCAAACATACGCACTGGGGATCACGTCTAGTGACTCCCAAAGGAAGACAATTGTACAATGCAATTATAAATGTGAAAAATAAACTGGACTACGTTTCCCCTGGAAGTCCCACATACTGGCCAACAGACTCACGAAAGCTCCCAGACCTTATTGATTTTGCAGTGACAAAAACATACCTCGCAATCTAATAAGTGCCAAAGCAGTCTCGGACTTATCATCAGACCACTCGCCTATGCTTCTAACGCTTCTTCAAAGCCCAGAAATAACCGAACACCCCTTCAGTCTGACGACGACAAAAACAAACTGGCTAAAATACAAAAAGTACGTGAGTGCCCACATAGAACTCGCCCCGGATTTTAACATGGAATCGGACATCGACTACACTACGAGCGCCCTGGAAGAAGTACTCGTTGCGGCAGCTAAAATCTCTACTCCTCATAGGAAAGAAGTAGACCGAAACAAACACTTCAAATCTAATCAGCAAATCGAACAGCTCGTGCGAGAAAAGAGGCGCACGCGTCGTGATTGGCAAAACAGCAGATCACCAGCTTCAAAACAACGCCTTAAGGAAGCAACCCGATCACTCGACCAGGCTCTTCACCAACAGGAAGAAAATGCACAGCTGAGGTACATCCAGAATCTCTCGCCAACAAGCACAAAGTACCCCCTGTGGAGGGCCCACCCAAATCTTAGTGCCCCAATTGAAACGACCACCCCGATAAGAAACTCTTCGGGATGCTGGGCTCGCAGCAACGAAGACCGAGCTGAAACATTCGCCACACATCTCCAAAGTGTCTTCCAGCCAAACCCAGCCTCAAATTCATTCCTCCTGCCAGTAATTCAGCCAAAGTCCTCCCCTCAGCCAGCCGCACCTCCATTCCGGCCGAACGAAATCGAAAAAGTCATAAGAGGGCTAAAACCAAAAAAGGCTCCCGGTGGTGACCTATTGACCCCAAAGATGCTGATCGAACTTCCAAAATGCGCTATAGAGGTCGTCTGCAAACTATTCAATGGAATCATTAATCTTGGCTATTTCCCAAAAAAAGTGGAAGAAATCCATTATTATAATGATACCGAAGCCTGGAAAAGACCACACAATTCCGTCATCATACAGACCAATAAGCCTTCTATCTTGTTTGTCTAAACTGTTTGAAAAATGCTTGTTAACTCGCATAATACCACATTTGGAAGCTTGCAATATCATCCCGGCACACCAATTTGGCTTTCGAAGAAACCATGGAACCATCGAACAAGTGAACAGATTAACATCCGAAATACGCTCAGCCTTCGAACAACGAGAATACTGCAGCGCTATTTTCCTCGACGTATCTCAAGCTTTCGACCGAGTTTGGCTCATCGGACTCATGCACAAAATTAAAACGTATTTGCCAACATACACCCACAAGCTACTGGAATCATACCTCTTCAATAGGGTATTCTCAGTGAGATGCAACGCAGCTACTTCGGGCGACTACACCATCGAAGCTGGAGTTCCACAGGGAAGCGCACTCGGGCCGTGTCTATATGTTTTGTATACTGCGGATATTCCTACGAGCGCACAACTAACAACGTCAACGTTCGCCGATGATACCGCTATTCTTAGTCGCTCCAGATGCCCAACGCAGGCAACAACCCAACTGGCTAATCATCTCACAATAGTGGAAAGGTGGCTGTCCGACTGGCGCATTAAAATAAACGAACAAAAGTGTAAACATATAACGTTTACTCTTAATAGACAAACATGCCCTCCGCTTTTACTAAACGGTATGCAGATCCCTTAAGCTAACGACGTAACGTACCTTGGCGTTCACCTTGATAGACGACTTACCTGGCGTAAGCACATCGAATGCAAAAAGATGCATCTAAAACTGAAAGCCAGCAGCCTCCACTGGATCATAAACTCACGATCGCCACTGTGCCTAGACTACAAGTTACTACTGTACAATTCAGTCCTAAAGCCAATCTGGACGTATGGCTCCCAGCTGTGGGGGAACGCGAGCAGCAGCAACATAGACATCATACAGCGCGCACAATCAAAAATCCTGAGAACTATCACAGGGGCACCTTGGTATGTTCGCAACGAAAACATCCACCGGGATCTGGGCATCCTCGCAGTGAAAGACGAAATCCAGAAGCAAAAAGAGTCATACAAAGAAAAACTGTCTTCGCACCCAAATTTTCTCGCTCGGGGATTGACTCGGGTTTCTAGCGTATCCCCCCTTGGACGCAACGACCTCCCAACCCAGCAATCGATTTTTAGGGCCGTCTAACTCCGTATCAGTCAATATGACTGTTAGTTAAGTTAAAAATATAAGATTTGATACACCTCTTGTTAGTCTCGCAAAGAGAAGATTCAAGAAATAAAAGCAACGTTAAAAAAAAAAAAAAAAAAAAAAACCAGAACATGGTGATACAGCTGCTCGTAGCACAACAGTCTAAATAATCTATGCAGGCGCTATGAATATCAATGTGGAACGCCAATGGTGTCTCACGGCATAAACAAGAATTATCACAATTCTTAACCGAAAACCATATTGACGTTATGCTACTGGTGGAAACGCATCTTACAAGCAAATACAACTTTCATATAAGAGGCTACACAATCTACCGCACAGATCATCCAGATGGGAAAGCCCACGGCGGAACTGGAGTTCTAATGAGAGAACGCATTAAACACCATTTTCACAAAAGGTTTGCAACAAACTTCTTGCAGGCCACATCGATACAAATTCAGTCAAGCAACGGAATCCTTTCAATCGCTGCCGTTTACTGCCCTCCTCGTTTCGCAATCTCGGAAGGACAATTTATGGACTTCTACAATTCACTTGGGGATCGATTTATAGCCGCAGGAGACTACAACGCCAAACATACGCACTGGGGATCACGTCTAGTGACTCCCAAAGGAAGACAATTGTACAATGCAATTATAAATGTGAAAAACAAACTGGACTACGTTTCCCCTGGAAGCCCCACATACTGGCCAACAGACTCACGAAAGCTACCAGACCTTATTGATTTTGCAGTGACAAAAAACATACCTCCGAGCTAATAAGTGCCAAAGCAGTCTCGGACTTATTTACAGACCACTCGCCTGTGCTTCTAACGCTTCTTCAAAGCCCAGAAATAACCAAACACCCCTTCAGCGTGACGTCGCCAAAAACGAACTGGCTAAAATACAAAAAGTACGTGAGTGCCCACATAGAACTCGGCCCGGAATTTAACATGGAATCGGACATCGACTACACTACGAGCGCCCTGGAAGAAGTACTCGTTGCGGCAGCTAAAATCTCTACTCCTCATAGGAAAGATGTAGACCGAAACAAACACTTCAAATCTAATCAGCAAATCGAACAGCTCGTGCGAGAAAAGAGGCGCGGCCGGCGCAAAACAACGCCTTAAGGATGCAACCCGATCACTCGACCAGGCTCTTCACCAACAGGAAGAAAATGCACAGCTGAGGTACATCCAGAATCTCTCGCCAACAAGCACAAAGTACCCCCTGTGGAGGGCCCACCCAAATCTTAGCGCCCCAATTGAAACGACAACCCCGATAAGAAACTCTTCGGGATGCTGGGCTCGCAGCGACGAAGACCGAGCTGAAACATTCGCCACACATCTTTAAAGTGTCTTCCAGCCAAACCCAGCCTCAAATTCATTCCTCCTGCCAGAAATTCAGCCAGAGTCCTCCCCTCAGCCAGTCGCACCTTCATTCCGGCCGAACGAAATCGAAAAAGTCATAAGAGGGCTAAAACCAAAAAGGCTCCCGGTGGTGACCTATTGACCCCAAAGATGCTGATCGAACTTCCAAAATGCGCTATAGAGGTCGTCTGCAAACTATTTAATGGAATCATTAATCTTGGCTATTTCCCAAAAAAAAGTGGAAGAAATCCATTATTATAATGATACCGAAGCCAGGAAAAGACCACACAATTCCGTCATCATACAGACCAATAAGAATTCTATCTTGTTTGTCTAAATTGTTTGAAAAATGCTTGTTAACTCGAATAATACCACATCTGGAAGCTTGCTATATTATCCCGGCACACCAATTTGGCTTTCGAAGAAACCATGGAACCATTGAACAAGTGAACAGATTAACATCCGAAATACGCTCAGCCTTCGAACAGCGAGAATACTGCAGCGCTATTTTCCTCGACGTATCTCAAGCTTTCGACCGAGTTTGGCTCATACGACTCATGCAAAAAAATAAAACGTATTTGCCAACATACACCCACAAGCTACTGGAATCATACCTCTACAATAGGGTATTCTCAGTGAGATGCAACGCAGCTACTTCGGGCGACTTCACCATCGAAGCTGGAGTTCCACAAGGAAGCGCACTCGGCCCGTCTATATGTTTTGTATACTGCGGATATTCCTACGAGCGCACAACTCACAACCTCAACGTTCGCCGACGATACCGCTATCCTTAGTCTATCCAGATGCCCAACGCAGGCAACAACCCAACTGGCTAACCATCTCACAATAGTGGAAAGGTGGCTGTCCGACTGCCGCATTAAAATAAACGAACAAAAGTGTAAACATATAACGTTTACTCTTAATAGACAAACATGCCCTCCACTTTTACTAAACGGTATGCAGATCCCTCAAGCTAACGACGTAACGTATCTTGGCGTTCACCTTGACAGACGACTTACCTGGCGCAAGCACATCGAATGCAAAAAGATGCACCTAAAACTGAAAGCCAGCAGCCTCCACTGGATCATAAACTCACGATCGCCACTGTGCCTGGACTACAAGTTACTACTGTACAATTCAGTCCTAAAGCCAATCTGGACGTAATGCTCCCAGCTGTGGGGGAACGCGAGCAGCAGCAACATAGACATCATACAGCGCGCACAATCAAAAATCTTGAGAACTATCACAGGGGCACCTTGGTATGTTTGCAACGAAAACATCCACCGTGATCTGGGCATCCTCGTAGTGAAAAACGAAATCCAGAAGCAAAAAGAGTCATACAAAGAAAAACTGTCTTCGCACCCAAATTTTCTCGCTCGGGGATTGACTCGGGTTTCTAGCGTATCCCCCCTTAGACGCAACGACCTCCCAACCCAGCAATCGATTTTTAGGGCCGTCTAACTCCGTATTAGTCAATATGACTGTTAGTTAAGTTAAAAATATAAGATTTGATACACCTCTTGTTAGTCTCGCAAAGAGAAGATTTAAAATATAAAAGCAACGTTAAAAAAAAAAAAAAAAAAAAAAAAATCGGCAAACGTGGATGTTGTTAGACGTGTGCTTGTCGAGATATCTGCTGTGTAGAGGACATATAATATTGGCCCTAGCACGCTGCCTTGAGGAACTCCAGCTCCAACAGTGTAATCATCGGATACAGCGGTGTTGCACCTCACAACAAATTTTCTGTCTTGTTGGGCAATCTTGTGGGTGCTGCAGGGGAGCATTGTCTTGATCTTGTACATTAGACCTTCCAGCCAGACTCTATCGAATGCTTGAGAGACATCTAAAAATATGCCAGTACAGTACTTTCGTTTTTCGAATGCGTTCCGAATTTCGGATGTTATCCGGTTGACCTGCTCAATTGTTCCATGCTTTTCATGAAACCCAAATTGGTGTGACGGGATTCTATCCTGGATTCTCAGGTATGTGTTTATCCGAGTCATTAGGCATTTTTCAAAGAGTTTAGATAGGCAAGAGAGTAGGCTTAAAGGTCTATACGACGTGGGGATAGTGTGGTCTTTTCCCGGCTATCATTATTATAATTGACTTGTTCCATCTCACTGGAAAGTGGCCAAGTTTTGCGATGGCATTAAATAGCTGGGTGAGAGTGCAAACGGCACAGTATGGGAGCTCAATGATCATTTTGGGAGTTATGAGGTCGCAGCCCGGGGATTTTTTCGGATTCAATTGTCGTTTGATGATGTTAACGATTTCGTTTGGGCGAAACTCAATCGGCTCATTTTGAGGCTGGGGCTCATCTGATAGAGTCGGCAAAGTAAACGCATTGTTGGCAGGATTTGGTTGGAAGACATTTTTAAGGTGTTTGGCAAACGTGCTGGCTCTGTCTGCGTCGCTGCGCGCCCACCCGCCTGTGGAATTTCTAATGGGCATCACGGTTTCTTTCGGTGAGCTCAGAGTTGGGTGAGCTCTCCATAGTGAGTGTTTCGTACTGTTAGTTGACAATTGCTCTATGTAGCGGCGGTGGACATACGTTTCTTCTTGCTGTAGAGCTTGATCAAGTTGACGTGAGGCATGTTTGAAGCGTTGCTTAGCAGATGGCAATCTGTGACATTGCCATTCTCGACGTAAACGTCGCTTTTGAGCACTATACTCGGAGGACTATTCCGGAGTTTCCAATTCCGGAACGAATTCGGGACATGGATGCACACGCGGGCCGACGAGAGGACCACGAGGAGCGACAACGAGAGCAGTTGCCAAACACTGCTGAGAACTCTACACGGAGGACTATTCCGGAGTTTTGAATTCCGGAACGCATTCGGGACATGGATGCACACGTGGGCCGTCGAGAGGACCCCGAGGAGCGACGACGAGAGCAGTTGCGAAACACTGCTGAGCACTCTACTCGGAGGACTATTCTGGAGTTTCGAATTCCGGAACGCATTCGGGACATGGATGCACACGCGATCCGTCGAGAGGACCCCGAGGAGCGACGACGAGAGCAGTTGCGAAACACTGCTAAGCATTCTACTCGGAGGACTATTCCGTAGTTTCGAATTCCTGAACGCATTCCTGGCGATCTGTGACATTGCCATTCTCGACGTAAGCGTCGCTTTTCGAGGACGAGCTGTTCGATTTGTAGATTTGTCTTCTTTTGAATGCGTTGTGCGTTTATAGTTTGAGGTGTTGAAACTCGAGCTGCAGTGACGAGTTCAGACTCCAGCGAATTAACAAAACTGTCTACGTTGGCTTCGTCGCTGAGGTGAGGACTCAGCTCAATGTGTGAGCTGATGTACTTCCTGTACTTAACCCAATTGGTTTTATGTGAGGTCAGATTTGATGAATGATCCCATGTTCCTGGGTGTTGGAGTAGAGTAAAAAGGACAGGAAAGAAGGGTGTGTGCAAAGTTTCAAGTCGATAGCTTTAAAACTGAGAGACTAGTTTGCGTAAAAACAGACAGACAGACGGACATGCTCATATCAACTCAGGAGGTGATCCTGATCAAGAATATATATACTTTATAGGGTCGGAGATGTCTCCTTCACTGCGTTGTACACTTTTGGACAAAATTATAATACCCTCTGCAAGGGTATAAATATGAACATAAAAAACTGCTGTAGATACATTTTATATCACTTCTTTTATATCTTTACTTCTAACTCTTTTTCTTTATACCCTTGCAGAGGGTATTACAATTTTGGTTAAAAGTGTGCAACACAGTAAAGGAGACATCTCCGACCCTGGCTCATTCTGGCCGCGGCAATAAGAATGTATTCCTTCAGACCTCTAGTATACATATACCATATATACGTATACATACATATATTGGCTTTCCTGCATTTTGCATCCTCTCGAATTGCGCAATATTGGTCAGTTGTGGAAGCGGAAGTGTCAGCGGAAGTGTCAGCGGAAGATCGCAAGGGCAATACCACGGGATTGTTTAATATTTTGCGAATAGTGACGGCTTTTCCAGGGTTTTACGCAAGTAATCTTAATAGAACAGAAAGATCAACTAGCCCTCGCCTACGAGCAGCTGTGCTTGCACTTGAGTTAGTAATCTTGCGTTATGTTTTTGTCCCGCGGAGAGGTCGGCTGCTTGCCTTCTTTGAGCTCTTTTACCTTTTACAATGTATGTCTTTTTTGGACGTCTAACTGGTTTTTTTATTTCCTCTCCTTTAGCTTCTTTCCTAGGTAAACTAAGGCTCATATACCCTTCCATCCAATTCGAATAACTCTTTTTAAACGTATCTAATTTTCTAAAGCATCTAAATTTTCTAATTTTCTAAAGTTTATCGTTAAATAAAGACAATTTAAAAAAAAAATTTTTTTTTTACAAGTGTATATGGCATTTTGTTTCTCGCAAAAGCTCACTTTCTTACGCCATACATCTAGCAGTTTTGCATTGTTGAATTTAGTACTGGAATTTAGTACAGATTCTATTTTTGATCAGTTGATCCAACCTACCAAATTTCATAAGGATCGTCCGACTATATCCTATAGCTGCCATATAACTGAAGGATCGGAATTGACACAACTTTTGTGTTTTTGAAGATAGAAAGCTGGAACTTAGTACAGATTCTAGTTTTGGTCAGTTTATCTTACCTACCAAATTTCATTAGGATCGGCCAACTATATCCGATGTTTGCGATATATATCCGGTTTTAACTGCAAGGGTATATCAACTTCGGCTCCGACCGAAGTTATCTTTTCTTTCTTGTTTTTTTTTACTTTTATTTTTTATTAATATATATTTTTTTTACTTTTCTTATTTAATTAATTATTATTATGATTGTTTATTGCATTCTATTACAATTGTTGTAAAAATAAGTGACGGACGTGTCGGATGACAAATACCGGACGGACTCCCTTGAAATTTTATTAACCGGACATAATGTTTAATTTTTTTTTCTTTAATACTACAATTAAAGAAAAATAAACAAGAAAGGAAAGCTAACTTCGGGAGGAGCCGAAGTTGCTATACCCTTGCAGTTAAAACCGGATATATATCGCAAACATCGGACATAGTTGGCCGATCCTTATGAGAATATCATAATAAAACCAATTAATTACAATAAACATCTAAAAAAAGTCCCAAGCTTCTATCTTCAAGAACACCATAGTTGGTATTTCTACCAAAAACCATTTCCGATCGATCTGTTAAATGGTAGCAACTGCGTTGCAAACTTTTGTAAAAATTTATAATACCCTCTGCAAAAATAAAATACTTTCTTTCCCTCTCTCATCTGCCAGCCATTTGTCATGGAACCCGCTCTCAAATGTTTTCATTTTTACAGCAGATTCCACAACGCGGCCTGCCAATATGCCGTAATACCCGCACTTATGAAGATTGTTACAGCGGGTTCCACAACGAACTTAGGCGATTTTAAGGAGATTTTAAAATGTATTTTTCTTGATTGAATTATATATTTTGGAAAACACATAAAAAGAATAACAAGAAATAAAAGCTTACTTCGGGCAAAGCCGAAGTTGACATACCCTTGCAGTTAAAACCAGATATATATCGCAAACACCGGATATGGTTGGCTTATACGACTTATACACTGCATGCAAAGGAAAGAAGGGTGTGTGCAAAGTTTCAAGTCGTTAGCTTTAAAACTGAGAGACTAGTTCGTGTAGAAACAGACAGACAGACGGACAGACGCACATGCTCATATCAACTCAGGAGGTGATCCTGATCAAGAATATATATACTTTATAGGGTCGCAAATGTCTCCTTCACTGCGTTGCAAGCACAGTGTGTCACACACTTGACCAAAATTATAATACCCTCGGCAAGGGTATAATAATTATAAAAGATAGATAAAATTTAAAGCCCCTACGAGGATTTAAATACAAAAAAATTGTACATAGTGTCTTACATACATTTTACATATACATACATACATTGTACACTACTCTATGCCTTACGCTACCACTGCACTATGGGGTTTTTGACCACTTATTGTGGCATTTAATAATTTTTTAAAAGTTCTTTGATTTAAATAAAATAAGTGGGAACGCATAAGCAAAAAAACAAACTGTTATGTTTCATACCCAAAATATTAATTATTAACACCATATGTTAGCATAACAACTGCAAAGTCAGCTGTTGCATCCGAAAGCACGTGCGCTAAGTTTGTAATTTTCACATAGTGAATTATAAAATTAGATTACTCGTGTAAAACACCATTTGAAAAGAAAAATAGTAATGAACACTGATTTCACAGGCACTACATGTTAAATGTATTAACTCTTTAAATTGTGAGTGTCTATACTAAAATTGTGTCATTTTATAAATGCATTAAGCTGAATTTTAGGAAACAAATTTCAACTTTGGGAAGAGTTTTGAAATAGAAGAAATAGAAAGTTTTCAATGCGTCCAAGTGTACGTCAATACTGAGCAAAGGCTGTTAGTCTTATTGTGCACTTTTTCCCACTATTGGTGCAATTTGAATTTTTCTTAGATAACCTCACTTTCTCCAACGCCGATTTGGTCGCTGCTTGGAATAGCGAAAAGGGTCGGGCTGAGCAACAAATGGCTGCACAATGTTTTTTTGAACGCCATGCAAATAACAATGTGGATAATGCAATTTTGAAAGAAAAAAGCCACCAACTTGAAATGGAAATAATGGAAAATACGGTGCTTCTAGTCGGCTATTTTGGAGAAGAAGCGTCTTAGTCCCGAAACAAGCTGTATAAATCAGACAGGCGTCACCTGTTGCCACCACTCAAGAAAGCACAGCCGATTACATACCTTCGCTGATGTGTTCAACAGAGGATACATGGATATGGATACATCAGATCCAATTATTTTGTCCCTTAATTCATCGAGAAGCATAAAAAACTAAAGAGTCTTTCACTTCCAATTGAGGTAATTGTAACGATTGCGAATGCGAAAATAATGTTTGTTTCGAAGAAGACGAATTTAAAGATTCCAGCTTGTTTTTTTATACCCTTGCAGAGGGTATTATAATTTTTTCAAAAAGTGTAAAACGCAGTGAAGGAGACCAGCGTTTGCATTTGCTGCTACATAGCAGCAATTTAAGTAAAAATAATGCTCTGCTCCCGCTATTGCTCTGTTTCGATCGGCTCTGTAGCATAGCAGAGAACAAAAAATCAAAACGGCTGCTCTCTGCTCTGCTCTGTAGCACTGAACGTCGGAGCACGGAGCAATAGCAATAGCAAGAAAATGCGCGACACGCTATTTGTAGTTGTAGCAATAGCACAAGCATCGACAGCGAGTTGAGAGCAGAGCCAACGAAAATAATATTGTGCTCTCGTAGCAACTGCATAGTCGCTCTCGTAGCAATTGCGTAGTCGCTCTCGTAGCATTTTTGTAGTTTCTCTCATATCGCCAAATTTTGCCGCATATCAATTTTACACCGCTACACTTTGTTTTCGTAGGAATGGGCATGTACTTTTATTAATTAGCATTTAATTTTATTAAGAGTGCAATAAAGTAAACATGGGTTCACGAAAGAACACAATTAATATTTTTTTAATATTTTAAAGACAATGGGTCAACGGTGCAGTGCGAATCATGCAATTGATCTTTAAAGAAAGATCGCACATTTAATGTAAAGAAACATATTGTGGCAGTTAGAAACATATTAACAAAAGACAAGAAAGGAAAGCTAACTTTGGGCGGAGCATTTGAGTTTCGTAAACTGGGTATCAGTTTATTTTTTTTTTTTACCTTTCGTCCCACAAGGTGGGGATCAACATTTGAAATGATCGACCGATTGAACAAGGCAAAGGACGTTTTGAGTGACATTGAAGCAATCGAAAATAAAACGGAAGATGAAAATTTCGACGCTACCTCTAAGTTGTGGGAGTTTGTAGAAAGCTACACTTGCATTATGAACCCACTGCAAAAAACCATTGTAAAGTTTCAAGAAAAGCAGTTGCACTACGGCAATTTGTATGCTTTATGGCTCACATGTAAATTGACTACAAACAAAATCTTACAATCACGGTCAGATAGCGAAGATTCGATTAGTTTTAAAATTGGCCAAACTCTCATAAAAAGCATAGAAACGCGAACGGAAAAACTTGTATCGAATGTGGGTTTTGATGCATGCTTATACCTAGACCCGAGATTTCAACCAATTCTCTCCTCGACTCAGAAGAAAAATGCTATACAATTTGAAAAGGAAAAAAATTGAAGCAATTAACCCAAAACTTAATCCCTCAACGACTTCAGCTAATTCTATGAGTATTGAAGAAGGGCTGGAAAATAATGAGTTCGACTTGTTGGACAGCTATTTAGGAGCTACGGTATCGCCATCAGATGAATGCATGGGATGTTTTTACAAAAATCGAAACATTAAAACTCCCTTATATGAATAACTCCCTTATATGCAAATGTTAATGTGTTGAACTTTTGGAGAGAAAGAAAGGCGATTGATCCTGAACTAAATGCACTAAGCAAAGTATGCTTTGCCATTCCGTCAACACAAGTAAGAATTAATGCTAATGCTGCAGGAAATATGCTAATAATTTTTAATTTTATTTAGGTCACAATAGAACGCGCATTTTTATCGTTAAAACTTATATTGGCCGACAGTCGACAAAACCGAAAGCATTGGCTTGTTTCAATTCGTTTTTTGCAAATTCGCCACCTGGACATCGGATGGGAACCTGTTTAAAAGGTTGTCGTTTCAGCGATTTTGTGCATTTCCATAAAGAGTAGTTCGTGTCAATGGTGTAGTCCATGGAGGACAATTTATGCTCAAAGAAGTCGCTGCGAAGTTAAAAAAAGGAAGCTTAAAAGGGTTCATAATTGTTTTGCTCTCGATTCCATAAAATTCGATCCACTGGATCTTGAGAACGAATTGCTCTTCTCCGAAGTCGTCTTTTTCTTTTAATCAACTCTCTGGCTTCCCTTGTAGGTACAATGCCATAACTTATAGGAGGGCTGACAATAAAGTAAGGTCTCCAACGCTGCAACTTCGCCGGATCACGCGCTAGGCGAAATCTGGCAACACCGACGTGTTCCTTAGTTCCCCCACTACCACTTTGCTGCTGGGCGAGGCTTCCCCGACCGCTCAGTCTGGGCTGAACAGCCGTCAACGATGGAGGTACCCCTCGCGTCAGCGTCCAAGTGCGAATTGCGTTCTGTAATACGTTTTTTGAGTGCGAAAAAGGTGACACCTATTGAAATCCATATTCAACTAGTTGAAGTTTACGGGGAAAAGTGTATGGACATAAAAAACGTGCGTAAGTGGAGCCGCGAGTTCGATTCCGGGCGCACTAATGTTCACGTCGAGGAGAAAAGTGAACGACAGTCGGTCTCGGATGCGATTGTTCAAGCAGTGGAGGCAGAAATGCTCAAAAACCGCCGTGCGACAATTAGGGACTTGGAAGAGAAGCTTGGAGGAGTGTGTAGCAGCGAAAAGATCCGTCATATCCTTGTGAACAACTTGCAGTATCACAAAGAGGCGGACGGAGAGTGGTATTCTGTCGGCATAGACAAGTTCATCGTGCGGATGCGCAAGGTGTTGGAAAAAAATGGCGATTATGTAGAAAAGTAGCCAAGACCTTGGCCTTTCCAACGGTGTATCGCTTTTTGTAAATAAATGTCATTTTCTATGAAAAAAAAATTTTGAGACCTTACTTTATTGTCAGCCCTCGTAGTTGTATCGTACATTCTAGAATGCATTCGAAACAATTTGAATGCAAACTGTAACTCTAACTCATTCAATTCGGTTTTCATCCCCCGAATGTTGTGCGAGTTAGACCTACACAGTCGCTCTAACTCATTCATTAATTTTCAACTCGGCATTCTATCTCACTCAATTCATTTTCAAGGTTGTGCATTTGAATGTTTTTTTAGCTATTCATGCAGACCTCTAATTTATACTGTGTGTGTGTGCCAGAGCTCGGGTAGAGAAATTTCCTATGCCCGCAAGATAGGCCCATGCCGACCATTGAATTAGACTCACTCAAGTGAAATGAACTGTTTTTATACCCTTGCAAAGGGTATTATAATTTTGTCCAAAAGTGTGCAACGCAGTGAAGGAGACATCTCACCTTATAAGTGTATATATTTTTGATCAGGGTCACCTCCCGAGTTCATATGAGCATGTTCGTCTGTCTGTCTGTTTCTACGCAAACTAGTCACCGTTTTAAAGCTATCCACTTGAATTTTTCTTTTTTCATAAGGATCGGCCGACTTTATCCTATAGCTGTCATATAACTGAATGGTCGAAAATGATATAACTTTGGTGTTTTTAAAGTTAGAGAGTTCAGATTTCTTACATCAGCTGAGTTCGGTCAAGAAATAATAATAGGAAATTTTTTTATTACTGTATTGTGTTGACAGTTTACTATATTACCCAATATTAGTCTGATAGCTCTTTAAGAGATTTATTTTTAGAATTTGAAAAATGAGAAAAGTTATTATTTTTTTTAAATTAAAAAAAACTATATTACATTTAACTGCGTTAATATTCCGTGCTGCCATGTAAAATTTTATAAGGTTTGAGAATTTGCTCATGATATTGATCAGCCATGTCAAAAACCTATCACATGCGCACAATAATTTCTCTGGCTGGCCTCTACTCGCTTACTAAAATTAAAAGCTACTTGAAACAGTCGTGAACCTACGCACTATGGGGTCAACAACCACTATTTGTGGCCAAGAGTAATTTTTTAAAAGTCTCTAATAGGGGATCAAGTGACGGGATTACCTTAAGATAGCATTAAGCTTCAATGGTTTATATCAAAAAAGTTAAAATACTAAGCCAATTTTAAGATAAAAGCTATTTAATGTCACTGATATTTACATGTGAACAAAGAGGATTTAAATTTTAAATATTTTATATGCACTCGAATCAATCAATGGTACTTGTAAGTTTTTGTGCATGTCTATTGAAGGAATTGATGTTTTTTTTTTATTGGGTTTATATTGGTACTCCTTTAACGGATGCATGTTAATGGTAAATCTTAACTTTAAATAGAGAGAAAAAAAGTTCTACCTAGTTGCACCTTAATATTTATACTGTGTTCTAGAGTGTTTTATGCTCTTTCAAATGAATGCCGTCTTAAACTGCACCTTTTGAGCAATTCGAATTTTTTTGAGGATAACTCGAGTTTTACAGCATAGAAAAAACATGTGCTTTTCTTGTCTCTGTTATCGCCCATATATATTATTTATTAAATAACTTTTATGTTTTTATCCAATGTGGACAAAATTCCAATGTGGACATTTTTATAACATCTTGAATACATATATGAAATATAATATGTGGTCAAATTTTTAAGTCATTATCTTTACAATTTTTCGTCATATTTAACTTATTTTTAATTTTTGGGGCGGAAAAGGGCATGATAAAATTCAAATATTTTATTTATTTGTCTGTAACGTAAATGCATTTTATTTTATTTGAAAGGTCTAGATTTAAAAACGTCCGAAATATTCATTTTTTTTGTGTTTTTTGTGTTCTATATTAACTTTCTAGGTTCGTAAGCTATTTGGTTAAAAAATAAACTCCGTGAAAAATCTCTTTTGATTTACTGGTACTATTAAATATTTGGTCGGAAGTATTTGATAAGAATTTCGACGTGTTGTACGTATGTACATATGCGTCTTGCGTTGTTGCTGAGTTCTTAAGCTATTCCACACCAAGTAATTTATATCCCTGTTCATAATGCATAACATCATACATATAAATATCTATGAAAAATATAAAAAATAATAAAATGCTGGTCGGTAACATTTTTAAATCAACGGGAGAATTTTTTCAAAATTGAGTGGACTTAAATTAAAAACTTACTTTATTATAAAATAGTGTTTATGGGTGTGAATGGAAGTGTAAATGAAAATGAAAGAGAAATGATGAGAAGACTTGATATCCATGGTACTCTACCTGTAGCAAACGGCCAGTGTTGCAAAGCTAATGAAGACACATTTCACGATAACTGTTAAAATGATGACCATGGTTAATGTGCTGATCCTATTTTGGTCAGAGGTGCCTGCAAATGGTGGTTGCGATTTATTTTTTTTTTACAATGTAAATGAAAATATATGCGCCATTGTGCGTATGTTAATTTT
This sequence comes from Drosophila parabipectinata, assembly GCA_018153455.1. NCBI lineage: Eukaryota > Metazoa > Arthropoda > Insecta > Diptera > Drosophilidae > Drosophila > Drosophila parabipectinata. The sequence continues at coordinate 291,536 of JAECYA010000007.1, forward strand.
ATATAATAAAAATGTATTTGAAAGATTTCCAATATTTACTAATTTAATAGAAAAGGAATAACCTTTATACAAAACAAAGCAAGTATGGATTTGAATAAATATGTTGTATTTTTTTCATAGCCACGTGCCGGGAGTTATATATTTTTTTTTGGCCAATAAGTAACTTACTAATTAAACCGCAGAACACAGAATTTAGTGATTTTTAAACTAATTAATATACTTCTTATTGTACACTAGTTTTCATATTTTCAAAAATAGTGTTCGAAATTAATGAAAAATTTTATCAATTTTACCTTAAGGACCTGAAATTCTTTCAAATAAAATACTAATAACAAACACTTTAAATAATATTATAATTTTTTTAACGGTTGAGAATAATTATATAATTTAATAATAATTCGAAATTTAAGATAATTTAAGAATCTGCTTATCATAGATCCGGATCTAAAAATTTAAAGCATTTTTGGCTTAAAACATTAGGCTTCGGCTTACACCTTACAGGATTTAAAAGCAAGAAACAACAAAAAAGGAAAAAGTAGCATGGAAGAAAAGACACATATATAGCGAGTGGATGAGTGGATGAGTGATTTTTTAATTCAATAATTTTTTCTAAACGTTTGTTTGACAAGGTTTTGGGGCTAGTAAGGGCATTGAAGCCCCAGATACAATATATTTTTTTTAAATTCTAATACGAAATACGCATTTTTCGCGATCGGTACCTCAACTATTTCTATGTGACCTTTTGTTCAGCAGTTATTTAGGAAACATTAGAAAACAAGAAAAAAAAAAAAATATATATATAGTACAAGTATATAGGACTATAGGATATAGTATTAAAAGATTTAGTCGCTTATGAGATTTGATCAATTGAGCACAAAGGAAAATCCTAGAAAATCCCATCTTAATATCTCTAAATTTTAGAGTAAGCTCTAAAAGACAAATTCTCATTTTCATAGGCCTAAAAAGTCTGCTGCAGCGCTGCCAATACACGAACAGTGTATGGTAAGCGATCTCTCCATTACTCTCCAGACTCCAAACCTTAGAAAAAAATGTTCACTGAAATAAATGTTTTCAAAAATTTGGGAGGAACCAGGTTTTTCTGTATAAAATGTAGACGGAAAAGCGTAGTTCTTTATTTGTTTAAGAACTGATGCTAATGCAGCTTTCTTAAATATGTATAAACAAGAAAGGAAAGCTAACTTCGGGCAGAGCCGAAGTTGATATACCCTTGCAGTTACAACCGGATATATACCGCAAAAATCGGATATAGTTGGCCGATTTTTATGAGAATATAATAATATTCATTAAAAAACAAAATCTAAAAAAAGTCCCAAACTTCTATCTTCCAGAACACCAAAGTTGGTATTTCTACAAAAACAATTTCTGATCATTCAGTTATATGGCAGCTATAAGATATATATATAGTCTATATAAGATATAGTCTATATAAGATATAGTATTTGGTAAAAATGCCAACTTTGGTATTTTTGATAAATAGAGCTTTTGACTTTGTTTTAGCTTTATTTTAATTAATTGGTTATGTATATTATGATATTCTCATGAAGATCGACCAACTACATCCGATGTTTCGGGTTTTAGCTGCAAGCAAAGTTTAAACCAGATATTAAATTACCTGGTTTGACAGCCAGGTGTTAAATTACCTGGTTTGACAACTAGGTGTTATATTACCTGGTTTGACAACCTGGTCAAACCAAGACATTTAACAGCTTAAATCTTATCTCCATAAAAGTGGTCGTTGCTCCCATAGAGCGACAGTGTCCCTTCATCGATATCTAGCCAAATGCGATAACATTTCTTAACATATAGGAAAACCAGCTAAATCACGGTATAATTTTTCTAAGTACAGAAGAGCGAACATATTGGCCTATTGAATTAAAAAACTCCCAGACTAGATCGATTTCTGCATAAGAAAAAATTTAATACGCGAAAATATGGAAGTTAAATCCTGCCTTGTTCTGAACATTAGATAACTTCGTAATTATAATTACACTTAATAAAAAATAAAACAAAGTGGTAATCAGTTGAAACCAATTTCAGCCTAAGAGCTTTTGGAATCTAAAGCTATCTTTATCTTCTTATAGCTATAAGAATAAGAATCGCGAAATAATGCGATTTAAGTCAATTTTTCCAGGACTCTCTTGTGGCCATCTTCTGACTACCAAGCGCGTTCGCCATGGAAAGAAATAGTTGGTAGTCACTTGGTGTTAGTTCTGGACTATACGGTGGATGCAAAAGAACCTCCCATCCGAATTCCCGGAGCTTTTGGTGCGACACCAAAGATGTGTGTGGCCTGGCGTTGTCCTGATGGAAGACAATTCGGCCTCTGTTGATCAAAGATAACCTCTTCTGCAGGAATTTCCGAATTGAGCGTTTGGCCATAGGGGAGCAGCTCGTATTAGATGATTCCCTGCCAATCCCACCAAACACACAGCAGAACCTTCCTAACCGTTAATCCAGGCTTGGCCACCGTCTGGGCAACTTCACCGCTTTTCGACCACGACCGTTTGCGCTTCACGTTGTCGTAAGTGACCCACTTTTCATCGCCAGTCACCATCCGATCCAAAAACGGGTCGATTTTGTTGCGATTATAAGCGACTCTCATCACCCATACGTTCAAAAATGTTTTTTTTGTATCAAGTCGTGTGGCACCCGAGCTTCTTTTTGATTCCAATATAACGGTTTCATGCCCAGCTCTTGGCCGATGCTACACTGCTACTATGCCGGTCTCTCGCGACCATTTCAGCGATTTTGGCGCATTTTCGACGACAGGCCTTCCGGAGTGTGGCGCATCTTCGACCACCTCTGCACCAGAACGAAAACGCTGAAACCATCGTTGTGCGGTGGAAATGAAAACTGTATCGGGTCCATAAACTGCCAAAATTTTATTGGCAGCATGAGATGCATTTTTGCTTTTATTGTAGAAGTTCTGTAACACAACTATAGCTACACAACTGTCAGATATAACTCACGATCGATTAAAAACAAACAATAATAAATCAAACACGTATTAGCGCATGAAAAGAGCTTTCCAAAAAGCTATAGCGCGAACCGATGCGACGAATAAAACTAAAGCTTCTAACTTGCAAAAGACACCTATCGGAAATACCGGAAGAATTTTTTGACAACCTTTTCACCGGTGGCAGTCGGTGGAACGCATATTGCCTTGAACCCAATGCGAAAGATAAACACATTTAGAGGAGAAACATCCCCATAGCTCCTAACTAAGTAACTAAGAGATTCTAACTAAGTTAACCAGGCTGCCTACGAAGTGAGTCTTATGCATACTGATATATGTTCATATAACCAAAGATTATAAAGTACATAGATGGGACATCAGGACCCAAAACGGTCAACTTTTTTCGTCGAGCTTGTTGGTGAGGGGAGAACGAACATGCATACGATTCTATTTTTAGAACTCATTACATGTATCCGTCAACTACAATGTGAGCCTTTGTATGTATGTGTGTCTGCTCGCACGACGGCGTAAAAAGGTTTTGGCTTCCAAATTTCAATTTCAATTTCTCGTTTCTGTTTTCGATGCGCCGATGTGGTAGTTGGTAGAACAAATAGTATTTTTGATCGCCGCAGATCGAGACAGGATGGTAGCGTAATGCATAGAGTAGTTACTCTATGTGTAATTTTTCTGTGTTCAAATCTTCGTAAGGACTTCGAAATTTTTCTTTCTTTTATAATTATTTATTTTTTGTTTTCCTTAATTATAATGTTTTTCTTTAATTTTACAAATGTAAAATTGTTTAATTCTTCAATATGTCCGGCTAATAAAATTTCAAGGGAGTCCTTCCGGCATTTTTCATCTGACACGTCCGTCACTTATTTTTACAACAATTGTAATAGAATAATAATAACGTAAAAATTAAAAGTAAAAAAAAAATAATAAAACAAGAAAGCAAAGCTTACTTCGGGCGGAGCCGAAGTTGATATACCCTTGCAGTTAAAACCGGATATATATCGCAAACATCGGATAGAGTTGGCCGATCCTAATGATTACATCATAATAAAACCAATTAATTACAATAAAAAATCTAAAAAAAAGTTCCAAGCTTCTATCTTCAAAAATACGAAAGTTTATATTTCTACCAAATACCATTTCCGATCGTTCAGTTACATGGCAGCTATAGCATATAGTCGGCCGATCCTAATGAAATTTCGCAGGTCAGATTAACTGACCAAAAATATAATCTGTACCAAGTTCCAGCTTTCTATCTTCAAAAACACGAAAGTTGGGTCATTTCGGATCGTTCAGTTATATGGCAGCTATAAGATATAGTCGGCCGATCCTTATGAAATTTGGCATGTTGTAATGTGTTGCCAAAAATAGGTCTCATGTCAAATTTGAAATCTCTAACTCTAAAAACACCAAAGTTGTACCATTACCGATCAATCAGTTATATGGCAGCTATAGGATATAGTCGGCCGATCCCGGTCGTTCCGACTTATATACTGCGTGCAAAGAAAAGAAGGGTGTGTGCAAAGTTTCAAGACGATAGCTTTAAAACTGAGAGACTAGTTTGCGTAGAAACAGACAGACGGACAGACGGACATGCTCATATCAACTCAGGAGGTGATCCTGATTAAGAATATATATACTTTATAGGGTCGGAGATGTCTCCTTCACTGCGTTGCACACTTTTGGACAAAATTATAATACCCTCTGCAAGGGTATAAAAATAAAAGTATATATAAAAAGAATCATAAAACTAAAACTTTATCAAAATCGAAACAACCGCCCGCTAATGAAGTCAAACCCAGGACCCCATGAATAAGGACCGTGCACTATCCATCTAGGCTACCCTCGAAGTTGATTTTATGATACTTAAAATTGGTGTTAAAGGAGGCGCTAGAAACTACACCAAAAACAGAGCTGACGAGTAAGGATAGTAAAAGATATATCTGATCTCTTCACTCTTACATTGGTTCGATTACAACGTTTCAAACTTTCATCGTTCCAAAGATGTTACGATCTAAAAATATAATTCTCTCTCTCATCTGCCAGCCGTTTGTCGTGGAACCCGCTCTCAAATGTTTTCATTATTACAGCGGGTTCCACGACGGAAAAAATTAAAACATTTGAGAGCGGGTTCCACGACGCGGCCTGCCAAAATGCCGTAGAACCCGCACTTATAGACATTTTTACAGCGGGTTCCACTACGAGCTGAGACGATGTTAAGGTGATTTTACAATTTTGTATTATTTTTTATTGGATTATAAATTTAGGAAAAAACATTAGAAGAATAAAAATATAATATAAATAGATTTAAAATTTAAAAATTTAAATTCGAATTCGACCTCTTCGAATTGTTTTTTTTTTAACTATTTACCTAGTGTTGAAAACTATGCTACTACATTTATGTAGTCAAGTCACTAATGATGTCAAGTTTTTTTTTTATTTCTCTGACCATTTCCTTCATAGACACTTTAAATGAGACCTTAATTCTGCTGTCCAAACAATGTCCTTTTACCTAACTGCTGAAAGTGTAACGTTCAATGACAGTGTGCCTCATATCGTATCGTACTCACTTGGAATTCACGTATTAGATAGTGTTAACTTCATTAACGACCTTGGAGTCCTTTTTGACAATAAGTTGTCGTTCAATAAAATATATATTTGACTGTTAATAAAGCCAGGGGTGTGCTAGCTTTTATCAAACGTTAGTCAAAAGAATTTTATGATCCTTTCACAACTTAGACTTTATATTTATCTTTGGTTCGTCCTATCTTGGAATAATGTGCGTCCGTTTGTAGTCTGCAATACTTTGTTCACCAAAAAGAGGATTGAATCTGAAGCAGTTTCTTTTATTTGCGTCAAAAAATGTAAACAGGGATACCGTCACTAGCCTTCCGTCGTATCGTTGCCGGTTAAAACTATTAAACCTACCTCCATTTCAATGGCGCCGTACTTGTGCTGGGGTTATGCTAATTCATATGATTATTCTTGGACAGTTGGACTCAAAATTACTTCTGGAAAAATTAATTTTCTGTTCCTAATAGATTAACATGATCCTTCCGATCCCTTTGGTTACCAATTTATAGATCTAATTTTGCTGTATACGATCCATTTTGCGTTATTTGTAATTAGTTACAACTCATTTTCCCATTTATTATCCCTTGAACTATCCCAAGATGTAATTAAAGTTTAATTATTAAACCTAAAATTATAGAATCTCTTTTAGATTAATTTATCTTTACTTTTAGTTATAATAATATAAAATAACAGATCCTTGTTAATAATAATAATAAATTTTCATAAAAATCGGCAAACTACATCCGATGTATGCGGTATATACTTTATATTCGGTTTTAACTACTAGGGTATATCAACTTCGGTTCCGCCTAGAGTTAGATTTCTTGTATTAAATAAAATTCGAATGATATGAAACATTATAAATATACTCAATTACATCCCACTACGAATTGAGCCGACGTTCTCTTTTTTATTGGGTTGACATGCATGCCTCTGTGCTATCAAGCCAACGCGGGAACATTGGAACAAAAAATTTTAGACTAACGAAAAAAATTGAATTTTAATAAATTCCTATTTAAAAACAAACTTGAATTCAATATTTCACTTTAATACTGCGGTATAAAAATATAAATAACAGTACAAATATTTAACTCATAATACAGCTTTCGCCGCTGGCCATCGAACACACGAATTAACGACTATCAAGCAGACATCTTGCCCATGGAACTGAAGTTCTCCGCATAAAATATTAGGAACCACTACAAAAAATTACAGATTTATAAAAAAACATCGTACTTGCAGACTTATTTGTTGTCTTATTATACCCTTGCAGAGAATATTATATTTTGGTCAAAAGTGTGCAACGCAGTGAAGGAGACAACTTTGGTGTACGACATGCCGACACGAAAATAATACGACATGCCAAATTTCATAAGAATCGGCCGACTATATCCTATAGCTGCAATTTAACTGAACGATCGGAAATGACCCAACTATCGTGTTTTTGAAGATAGAAAGCTGGAACTTACTAGAGATTATATTTCTGGTCATTTAATCCGAACTACCAAATTTTCTGACGATCAATCGACTATATCTTATAGCTACCTTATAACTGAACTATCGGAAATGGTATTTTAAAGAAATACCAACTTTGGTATTTTTGAAGATAGAAGCTTTGGACTTTTTTTCGATTTTTATACCCTTGCAGAGGGTATGTTAATTTTGGTCAAAAAAATGCAACGCAGTGGAGGAGACATCTCCGACCCTATAAAGTATATATATTCTTGATCAGGATCACCTCCTGAGTTGATATAAGCATGTCTGTCTGTCTGTCTGTTTCTACGCGAACTAGTCTCTCAGTTTTAAAGCTATCGACTTGAAACTTTGCACATACCCTTCTTTCCTTTGCACGCAGTACATAAATCGGAATGGCCGGGATCGGCAGGATATATCCTATAGCTGCCATATAGCAGAGCGCTATTTTAGCAAAATAATACGACATGCAAAATTTCATAAGGATCGGTCTACTACATCTTATAGCTGCCATATAACTGAACGATCGGAAATGACCCAACTTTCGTGTTTTTGAAGATAGAAAGCTGGAACTTGGGACAGATTATATATTTTGTCATTTAATTCGACTTACCAAATTTCATAACGATCGGTCGCCTATATCTTATAGCTGCCATTTAACAGATCGATCGGAAATGGTTTTTGGTAGAAATACCAACTATGGTGTTCTTGAAGATAGAAGCTTGGGACTTTTTTTAAATGTTTATTGTAATTAATTGGTTTTATTATGATATTTAACTGCAAGGTTTTAACTGCAAGGGTATATCAACTTCGGCTCCGCCAACTATATCCGATGTTTGCTATGTTGTTTTAACTGCAAGGGTATATCAACTTCGGCTCCGCCCAAAGTTAGCTTTTCTTTCTTGTTTAACCTCATAGCTCGTATTGGCAGGGTTCATTGAAAAAAATAAATACACATGCTTAAATCAATCTCGACGACTAGTGCGGTACAAAAATTTAAAATCTGGCATAAGGATAGGGAAGTCATATACAGTCTAAAAAAACCGAAACTTGGTCGAGCGTTTATAGCCAATGGTAGGGCGATTCTCGGGTATTGGCTGAGCATCAGCAACTTTTATACCCTTGCAGAGGGTATTATAATTTTGTCCAAAAGTGTGCAACGCAGTGAAGGAGACATATCCGACCCTATAAAGTATATATATTCTTGATCAGGATCACCTCCTGAGTTGATATGAGCATGTCCGTCTGTCCGTCGGTCCGTCTGTCTGTCTGTCTGTTTCTACGCAAACTAGTCTCTCAGTTTTAAAGCTTTCGTCTTGAAACTTTGCACACACCCTTCTTTCCTTTGCACGCAGTATATAAGTCGGAACGACCGGGATCGGCCGACTATATCCTATAGCTGCCATATAACTGATTGATCGGAATTGGTATAACTTTGGTGTTTTTAGAGTTAGGGAGTTCAAATTTGACATGATAGCTATTTTTGGCAAACATTATGACATGCCAAATTTCATAAGGATCGGCTGACTATATCCTATAGCTGCCATAGAACTGAACGATCGGAAATGACCCAACTTTCGTGTTTTTGAAGATAGAATGCTGAAACTTAATACAGATTCAATTTTTGGCCAGTTGATCCAACCTACAAAATTTCATTAGGATCGGCCGACTATATCCTATAGCTGCCATGTAACTGAACGATCGGAAATGGTACTTGGTAGAAATATCAACTTTCGTATTTTTGAAGATAGAAGTTTGGGACTTTTTTTAGATTTTTTATTTTAGTTAATTAGTTTTATTATTATGTAATCATAAGGATCGGCCAACTATATCCGATGTTTGCGATATGTATCCGGTTTTAACTGCAAGGGTATATCAACTTCGGCTCCGCCCAAAGTTAGCTTTTCTTTCTTGTTTAACCTCATAGCTCGTATTGGCAGGGTTCATTGAAAAAAATAAATACACATGCTTAAATCAATCTCGACGACTAGTGCGGTACAAAAATTTAAAATCTGGCATAAGGATAGGGAAGTCATATACAGTCTTAAAAAACCGATACTTGGTCGAGCGTTTATAGCCAATGGTAGGGCGATTCTCGGGTATTGGCTGAGCATCAGCAACTTTTATACCCTTGCAGAGGGTATTATAATTTTGTCCAAAAGTGTGCAACGCAGTGAAGGAGACATATCCGACCCTATAAAGTATATATATTCTTGATCAGGATCACCTCCTGAGTTGATATGAGCATGTCCGTCTGTCCGTCGGTCCGTCTGTCTGTCTGTCTGTTTCTACGCAAACTAGTCTCTCAGTTTTAAAGCTTTCGTCTTGAAACTTTGCACATACCCTTCTTTCCTTTGCACGCAGTATATAAGTCGGAACGACCGGGATCGGCCGACTATATCCTATAGCTGCCATATAACTGATTGATCGGAATTGGTATAACTTTGGTGTTTTTAGAGTTAGGGAGTTCAAATTTGACATGATAGCTATTTTTGGCAAACATTATGACATGCCAAATTTCATAAGGATCGGCTGACTATATCCTATAGCTGCCATAGAACTGAACGATCGGAAATGACCCAACTTTCGTGTTTTTGAAGATAGAATGCTGAAACTTAATACAGATTCAATTTTTGGCCAGTTGATCCAACCTACAAAATTTCATTAGGATCGGCCAACTATATCCTATAGCTGCCATGTAACTGAACGATCGGAAATGGTACTTGGTAGAAATATCAACTTTCGTATTTTTGAAGATAGAAGTTTGGGACTTTTTTTAGATTTTTTATTTTAGTTAATTAGTTTTATTATTATGTAATCATAAGGATCGGCCAACTATATCCGATTTTTGCGATATGTATCCGGTTTTAACTGCAAGGGTATATAAACTTCCCGAATTAAGCTTTCCTTTCTTGTTTATTTATGTAATCTCACAGCTCTCTGGCAGTCTTTGATTTAAAGAAAAATAAATACACATGTAAGGCCCTTTAAAATTCCGATGCTTGGCCGAACGTTGTTAGCCATACTTTGGCCGATCCTTGCATATCTGCTGAGTATAAGATTCTTTGTATGGGATGATGATTTAAGTAAGCCCTTAATGAACAAATAAGCCCTTATTGAACAAATTAACAAATTAAATGAAAAAATTTTTTAAAACATTTCATTTTTTTCATGAAATGTTCTTGAAATAAAGCTATCTTCGCGATTTAATGTAAATTCAAAATTTTTTTGGGGACTAAAAATGCCTTTATAATAAACCCTTGAAAATATAGAATTTATAATTCAGCGAAACATATATTATTCCAAAAGCCCACGCTGTGAAGAATAAAGGAAAGGAAATGACAGACCGACAGTCGAATGAATGACAGTCGAGTTTTCAGCCCTTATGATATCCGGTACTTTTCTGGATTGTTCTTCAACTATTTATTTTACTTAAGCAACAAACGATTCAAAATCGTTTTATTTTAATAATTTTCTTGTAGTAATTTGGCATCACATATTTTTAGATAATTTCTTTTACTAGAAAGTTGAGATGTCGAGACGTGTTTGAGATCTACGTGCTTTAAAAATAAGAGAGACAAAGATGACTGAAATTAATATTTTTATCTTCTAAATATAATATCCAGGTAGCCTTATATAAATTTACAATTTTTTTATGAGTACCGGGTATAATTATATTGTGAATATATTTCATTTTATGATAAAATTCGGCAGACCTTGAAGTTGGCGACTTATTGAGAAGTTATTTTATAGCTAAATTTAAAATATCTGCAAGGGTACATAAGTATAAGCTTCGCCCGAAACTTTCGTTCTTGTTGAAGAGTCAATATTTTTACCCTCTATTTAAATACATTTGTTAAACAAAATGTTGCCAAATTGAATTGTATGTTTTACGTTAGCTTCGGGACGAATAACTAAATTCTAAGAATTAAATTTTATATTTTATATACCTATTTTAAAAATACGTCAATACATCATTTAAATAAGTTAAACAAACTATTTCAACATTTGTTTAAGGAATAGACTTAAAACAAATTGCAGCACACTTAAATACCTGTCAGAATACTAAAGCTATTAGATATTTATATTTCGTATTTATAATTCTAATAAAATTTACATAAGAACTTCAAATATTGGGAGCAAATATAGCATGGCAAGCCAAATTATTTTGCATATTGGTGTTTCAATAACTTATATTTAGGAATGAAACTGAACATATGCCAAGCTAGCTTTTATTATTTTAAAAACCTTACCTTATTGAAAAATCGTTGTATTTATAAAAATATTTATTTTTATATATGAATCTCATAGCAATAAAATACATGGACTTAAATTACTACTGGCCTCGGTTTCATTCCCTATAAAATTTCAATACCTAATTCTCTTAATTATCACGTAGCTTTAAGTAAGCTTATTTAAACGTTTAAACGTCATGAAACCTTACAGCATAGTTATTTCTTACCATATGGAGTTTCTTTTTTTTCCATTTTTATAGTGTTTTCTGGAGTGGGCAAAGGTTCAGTTGGCGGAGCTGTGGTCAGTAGCACAACAGAATTGCAATCTGTGCCACCCCATCCCATGTCACAAAAACAACGATTTGTATTGGTACAAACCTGAAAAATAATATTTAAAACATTTTTGGTAATGCAATACACATGATTAAATAAAAAGGCTATTGGCTTATTAATAACTTACGCCACGTTCTGAGCATTCTTGACCACGACTATTGGTTGGGCATTTTGTTTGATCTACATACGGAAATAGACTGACACACGTTTGGTTTAGGCAAATCAAATTATCACCACATGGGGTCCCATCCATCACTAGGCCATGCTGTGGGTAACTATTGGTGCCCACTTGTCCGCTCGTTGCCCTTAACATTTTAAGTAATATTTTATTGAATTTATAAAAATATTATTGGCTGTGTACATACTTGCATTCGTATTCCTGACCTTTGATTGAAATGATAGTTCGTGAATAAAGCTGGTCGATGCCATCATTTACCGGTTGTCGCTCCCCTTCCTTGCATTGCAGAGTCCCACATTGTACATTCCTGTAGATAAAAAAAATGTTACATTCTACATTCTAACGTTACATTCTAACATTAAAGGTTTAAAGTCGAATTTTTTGAAAATGGTTTTAAGAAACGTTAAAATTTATTTTAAAAGAATGTAAAACCAATATTATGACAAATTAGGCAACTTCTTGAGCCCGTTTCTGGCTCCAACAAAATTGTTTGCGTGTTCAGACCAAATGTTTTGCGGTTATCTAGAATCTCGTTCACGTGAGCCTAAAATATTAATCGATGGTAAATCGTTTCTCCAAAAAATTCAGCGGTATATCATGACCTATGAATACCTTGAAGACTCCCATGAAGCAAACTGCTTCTAAGGCTGAGTCTCGATGGCATGTCTGCAACCACTGCAGCTTTTCGACGTTACTTTTATGCGGAATGCCGCCCACAATTGTTGAGAAAATCGAGTTGGAGTATCCACCGCTTAAGGTAGGGAAAGAAGAAGAAGGCTGAAAGAATGCTCCAACCCAGCCCTGGGTCTACTTGTAGTGTGGAGTTTCCGTTGGTTAGGGTGGAGTGGGCAGCGATTCAAGCCGATCGCAGTGACGCAGTGATCCTCTTTAAGTCCTGGATAATATCTTAGACCTTGCACTTTAAAATAGCCGAACGGACTGTAGTGGGTGCTACTGTTACTGGCTGTACCGCTGGAGTTCATCCCTGATTATATAAAGTTTCGAACGATTAATCACTTAAAAAACAATTCTGCGTGGCGTAAACAATCTGTCCCGATTTGTGCGCTCAGAGCCACAAATTTAATTGTGAAACATATATATGAATCTTTATTCATAAACGTATATTCTAAGCGCGGGCAAATGTACTTGCAAGAGGAATGTATTTACAATATGTATTTGTGTATATGATAAATAACGCAGCGGATGATAACAGACTGTTTTTTAAATATGTTTATGTTAATTTTTACATAAAATTGTCGCAGTGTTAGTCATTATACTTCTGTACTATACTTTCCATTATACTTCTACATTTCCGAAAAAAGACATATACTTTTCATCCCTCCAAATGTTAAGAAGAGATTAATTCATTTGTCTTATTATAATCTGAAAGGAAAGCGGGAGGAGCCGATGTTGATATACCCTTGCAGATAAAATCGGATATAAATAATAAAAAGCGGATATAGTTGGTCAATCGTTATGAGAATTTTATTATAAAACCAATTTATAAGATTACAAAATTAAAAGAAAAGTTCCAAGCCAAAATATCAAATTTTGTGTTTTTAGCATATACAAAATTTCGGTCGTTCAGTTACATGGTAGCTGAAATGAAATACCTTATGAAATTTAGAAGGTCCAATTAATTGGCAACAAATATAATCTGAAAAAAATTTAAAGGTTCTATCTTCAAAAACACGAAGGTTGGGTCATAGGATATGAAGTCGGCCGATCTTTATAAAATTTGGTATGTCGTATTTTGTAAGTTATAGCAAGGGTATGAAAAGAGCTTAAAGTAAGTGTAAAGTGCTTAAATTTCTTTTAAGGTTTTTCTACGCAAGCTGTTGTTCTACTGCCAATAGTGTTTTCTTTCAATGTCGTTTCTGTTTTTCATTATTTTAAGCCGCTGACATTTACAATGTCAAAATGCCAACGTCAAAGGAAAAATATTACTGTGAACAAAGCTCTTCGTGACGAGTTCACAAATTACTATCGTCCGCTTCAAGCTATTGAGGAGCACAGCAACATTGATGACGTCGAAGAGGAACCTGAAGTAGTCCCAAAAGAGGCTACTAAAATGCCACCTATTACTGTCCTTAAACAGACTGCAAAGTTCCTACATGATGTTTTCATCCGCATTAAAATAAGTGACTACTATATCAAAACCATATCTATTGGTATCAAAATTTTCATCACAGGTGAAGAAAACTACAATAAAATTTGCACTCAGCTGCGTGATCTCAAATGCGAATTCTATTCGTACGATTGAAAAAAGACCAAACCTTACAAGGCGGTACTTTCTTCAAAAGGCGGTCAAAACTTTGCTTAATAACATGGGCCTGAAATGCATTGAGGTTAAAACAATTGAAACAAGAAAGGAAAGCTAACTTCGGGCGGAGCCGAAGTTTATATACCCTTGCAGTTAAAACCGGATACATATCGCAAACATTACAAAATCTAAAAAAAGTCCCAAACTTCTATTTTCAAAAATACGAAACTTGATATTTCTACCAAATACCATTTCCGATCGTTCAGTTATATGGCAGCTATAGGATATAGTCGGCCGATCCTAATGAATCTTGGTAGGTCGAATCAACTGACCAAAAATATAATCTGTACCAAGTTTCTATCTTCAAAAACACGAAAGTTGGGTCATTTCCGATCGTTCAGTTATATGACAGCTATAGGATATAGTCGGCCGATCCTAATGAAATTTGGTAGGTTGGATCAACTGACCAAAAATAGAATCTGTATTAAATTCCAGCTTTCTATCTTCAAAAACACGAAAGTTGGGTCATTTCCGATCGTTCAGTTATATGGCAGCTATAGGATATAGTCGGCCGATCCTTATGAAATTTGGCATGACGTAATGTTTTGCCAAAAATATGTCAAATTTCATGTCAAATTTGAACTCTCTAACTCTAAAAACTCCAAAGTTATACCATTTCCGATCAATCAGTTATATGGCAGCTATAGGATATAGTCGGCCGATCCCGGTCGTTCCGACTTATATACTGCGTGCAAAGGAAAGAAGAGTGTGTGTAAAGTTTCAAGACGATAGCTTTAAAACTGAGAGACTAGTTCGCGTAGAAACAGACAGACGGACAGACAGACAGACGGACAGACGGACAGACGGACATGCTCATATCAACTCAGGAGGTGATCCTGATCAAGAATATATATACTTTATAGGGTCGGAGATGTCTCCTTCACTTTTAGACAAAATTATAATACCCTCTGCAAGGGTATAAAAACAACGAAAAATGACAATAAGCTATTGCTCTATGTAGTTTTTTTCGCTAATAAAAGCATCACTCTGCACCAGCTACGCAAAGACTACATATATATAAACCATACCAAAGTACGAAGGGAGTACAAATCAAAACCAAGCAGCAAACTGACACAATGCTACAATTGCCAGCTTTATGGACATGGATCCATGCATTGCGCTGTAAAGACCTCTTGCGCCCACTGTGCCGGCCCACACAAGACCATTAAGTGCCCTGACAGCACCAAACTAAAATGCGCAAACTGCAAAGGGAATCACCCCTCCTCCGACCCTCAGTGCCCTTGCCGACTTTCTTATCAATCGCTTCTCCAACGACGATCGTCCAGCGGTAATCGTTTCATCAAACCGAGGTACGAGAACCAAACAGCTCGTGGAGCCAGGCCCGGCAGCAGTAGTGGGTTGAGTGGGTGGCTAGACCCACTCGAGAAATCCCGAGTGGTAAAATTACCCACTCGAAATAATCAACTACCATATATCGTTAACTTGGTCGATTTACACATTTTTAATTTCACGCGGGAAACATACGCGCTCAGAGCATGCGAATGGTGTACGTGCACATATAACACACATTAATGCCAACGACGGCTGTATATCACCATATGCTTATATTCGTTTCATTCTCGCTCGTATGTGCTTTAAGAGATTGAAAGAAAAAGAACGTGCGTACTTTGCAAAGAGACTTGAGAGACGACAGTCGGATAGATTCGTCGTGCGGCTGAAAAGGAAGAAGGAGGATTGCGGATTGCGACCAGCAACCGATCGAGAAAAAATCCTCGAAAACCGAGTCTTCTCGAGCGTCAGATATTGATAGTCGATATCGAGACGACGACAACAACAACAACAACAACGATTCTTCTAAACAATGTAAGAATACGACAAAAATCCAAATGTTTTGCTAGTTTCTGTGTGATGTATTTATATATCATCAAAGTTCCAAAATGGAGCTCTATACGTAAACAAACGTGCCTTATATGTTATATATAATACAACATAAACTTACTTTATGATACAACGTGAAATGTATCATAAAATGTATAATGAATATATAACTTAAATAATAAAGATATATTTTTAAATGATTATTTCAACTTTTACTCAGTGGAAAAAAACCTATCCGTGGCTTGAACTCAACAAAAACTCTCTCGCAATTTGCTACGTCTGTTCTGAAGGTTGTGAACGGCAATTGATCGCTTATTTCGACTCGCAGGCTGTGAAATCAAAACAAGCCTGGGTCTATGATGGATTTTCAAACTGGAAGCATGGGTCATATCGGATGAAGAAACATTCGTCAAGTGTTCTACACATCAATTGCACCGAAGCACTGGCAATGAAGAAGATGATGAAGAATAGGTCGGCGTTACTAAAAATTTTCAGCACTCTTAAAAAAAACAAAGTTTGTCTTTAAGAGGAGACAAGAATGACGAAAATTCCAATTTCATGGCGTTCTTGAAGGCTCACTCGGAAGACGTTCCTGAACCGAATTCCTGGTTGCAGAGAGATGGATACAGATGGCTTGATCATGAAAGTCAAAATGAAATACTCGATCTGATGGCGACTTCAATTTTGTCAAAAATCATGGACGATATAAGAAGAGCGGAGCATTTTTCGATTTTACTAGGTGAAACCCCAGATGCCTCACGATGCCTCCGTTTCCGATGATTTAGTTGCAAATAAGAATTTTATTGGATTCTTTTCAACGCCAAACACTCAAGCATAACCTGAATCTTGTTGTACAAGATTCAATTGAAAAGGTACAACCAGCCAGAAAATTCATAGGGTCAATCAAGGATTAGATAAACTCTATCCGAGATTCACCAAAATGCGTTGGACAATTGAAGGAGTTGCAGACTGAAGCGATGCAAAAGAACAACGAAAATTTTTCTTTTATCGCAGTCTTCAACCCGACAGGGTAAAAACTACGATCGAAAATTTCGTCACATATTGTAAAAAAACCTTCAAACCTATTTTGAAACCTTCTCATTAATATTTTATCAGATGAGCGATAAGAATACGGCCTCTCAAGATAATCAAGGCGAATTATCCTGAAGTGCTGAAATTCCTCGATGATCGATCGGTGGACAACGAAGTCGATAGTACGATCTCCGCCAAAGCTACAAAAATGACACGATTTTGTTTACGTATATGTAGAAAGATGTCAACAAAAATACATGTTTCAAATAGACTTATTAATATAAACTATAAAAATGATGAAAATTTGTCTTTTTTTTTCCTCCACTCGGAGGAAGACTACCCACTCGGGCCGAACGTGTCCTGCCGGGCCTGCGTGGAGCAAACCGAAATATGCGCGTATCAGCCGTATCAAGACAGCACTCAACTCCGATTCGGCCCCAAATCTTCCTTAAGTTTCATACCAGAGCTACAGAAATGCAGTCGTAAAAAACGACTCAAATTCACCGAGTTCTCGCGACCTTTTTACCATCGACGAAAACACAGCTCTTACGACTGAGCTCAAAAATAAACTGAGAGCTTGTACCTCAAAAAGTGAGCAGTTCAATATAATAACTCAACTTGCTATCAAATATGTGTACTCCAATAAGTAAATCACTCATATTAATATCATGCATGGCATGGAACGCTCGCGCCGTCAGTAGTAAACGTCTTCAGTTAGTTAACTTCCTCACTAAAAACCAAATCCATGTTTGTCTTGTTAGCGAAACATGGCTAACGGATAAAATTAAACTGTCTATACCAAATTATAAAGTTTATCGAAATGATCGTGGTACCACAAAAGGTGGAGGTGTTGCGATTATAGTAGAGAACAGTATTCATCATGAACAAATCAAAAGTATAAAGACCCATCTTATAGAAAACATTGCTATAAAGATAAACATTGACTCCAATAATTCTCTCAAAATATATTCAGCCTGTTTTCCTGGTGCTTCAGCTAAATGCCTAAACAATCCATGCAACTTTTCTTTAACAAATAAACACATAAAAACAATGTTCAGGGCCGACCTAGTAAAATTTTCACAAATTGATGGCCATTACATATTGGGTGGTGACTTGAACTGCAGAAATCGATTATGGAATTGTGCCAGAGCTAACTCGTTTGGAAATTGCCTTCATGAGCTTTTTTCAACAGGAAAATTTCGCTTTTATACTCCAAAGATCCTATATACCAGCTAACTTTAGTAGCAAGCCTTCTCTTGACTCTTGACATTTTCCTTACAAATTCACCGATAAATTTCTCCGAGCCAATTGTACATATTGGCTCATCGGACCATTTACCAGTACTTTGTAAGTTTTCTAAAGGAGTTCATTGCAAAAATTGTACACACTTGCAATACTCCAAAGCAAACTGGAAAAAATTAAAGCATATCCTCAATGTTGCTACCTTAGCCAACCTCGAAGCTCTTTCGGATTTCTTCAAGCTGACATACATAATGCAATAAAGCAGTGTGTACCCGAAGCGCCTGTTAGGCCCATAGTTTTGAAAATTCCACGGTGGATAAAAAATATAATCAGTGATAGAAACACAAATCAAAGAAAATGGATTAGAACCAGACAACCCATCTTTAAGGCTAGGGTAAACTATTTTAACCACATGATTAGCCAGAAACTATTTTAGCTTAACAATGAAAAATGGAATCTTAAACTGTCTAATTTGGACAAGAATTCCACACCATTTTGGAAGCTTACTAAAATGATTAAGAACAAAAAACAGTTTATTCCAAGTTTCCTTCACAATAATATAGTGTTTACCACAAGAGCAGAAAAAGCAGATATCTTAGCAGAAGTTTTTGAATCAAAACATCATATTACTGACAGTTTCTCAGACTCAATACCTCTACTGAAGTCCACAACACTTTAAGCGAATTTAACAATTTGAATGACCTAACATTCACACCTGAAATCACTCCTAAGGATATTGACGTCATAATAAAGTCACTAAAAAATTACAAATCACCTGGCATTGATAAAATTCCAAACATTTGTCTAAAAAATTTACCAAAAAATGCGATAGACTTTCTTGCTCTAATCATGAATAAATGTCTTTAAATTGGTTATTTCCCCAAAAATTGAAAAATTGCAAGAATTATACCAATTCCTAAGCCAGGGAAGCCCCCGGATTGTCCAAACAATTACCGACCGATAAGTTTGCTATGTGGTTTTTCAAAAATTTTGGAAAGATTAATTAAATCTAGGCTCAATCTGCATGTGGAAGATAATAACATTTTACTCCCAGTCCAATATGGGTTTCGTGCTTTTCTGAACTGTATTCACCCACTTGATCAAATCACTAACTATATAAAGGAAAGTTTTGCACGAAAAGAGTCAGTTGGCATGGTAACGCTTGACATAGAAGCTGCTTTTGATACTGTTTGGCACCATGGTCCAATCCATAAGCTTATCACTTGTAACAGCCCAATATATTTAACAAAGATCATCCAAAGTTTTCTTTCAGATAGGTACTTTTACGTCAGTCTTGATGGTACCGAATTGGAATAAAAAACTAATCAAAGCAGGTGTCCCACAGGGCTCTGTGCTCGGACCAGTTCTTTATAACATTTACACCTATGACATCCCCCTATTTCAAAGATGTCATACACTTATATTTGCCGACGACACAGCCCTGTTTAGCTCTGGCACTATTTATAATTCGATAGAAAACGAGATCCGAATGTCCTTAGATGCAATATCTTCTTATTTTTATAAAAGGAAAATTAAAATAAATGCCTTAAAAACGAAATCCATTTTCTTCACCAAAAAACGGAAACTGGGTTTTCTGCCAAATAGTGAACTTAAACTAAATAACACTGACATTAAATGGGAAAACTACATAAAGTATCTTGGCATTAATTTTGGCAAAAAATTTATTTTCAATGGTCACATAAGTCATACCATTGACAAAATAAATAGGACCATCCGAATATTGTACCCTTTTATAAATCGCAAATCAAATCTGTCAAATCCCAATACGCTGACAATATACAAAAAAATATTTTTACCCATAATGCTTTATGGATCTCAAATCTGGGGCTGTAGTGCCAAGACCCATATAAATACAGCTGTGTTCATAATAATAGCAGTGCAGTAGCAACGAAGTAAAAGAACGGTAATTTTTGCATTTTCCTTTTAGTTAGTTGATCGCTTGGTCATTATTTTTGTAAAATGGAATATAGAAATAGGAAAAGTACAAAAATTTCGTTATATTTACTATTTATTTTCGTTTTCTGGGCATTTTTGTTCAAAATCACATGTTTTTGGCTGTTCATAATAATAGCAGTTTTTTCATTTTGATCCACAAAAAGTGCCGAAAACAAAAAATTTGGCAAAAAGTGAGTTTGCTTAAGTTTGTCAATATAATTTAAATGAATATACACAATACACAATGTAAATTACAACTTGCTCAAAATAAAATCTTAAAAATGATCTATAATTTACCTTTTTTTTTTTTTGATCTATAATTTACCTTTCAACCAACCGTTTTTTTTTTTTTTTTTGTTTTAACGTTGGTTTTATTTCTTGAATCTTCTCTTTGCGAGACTAACAAGAGGTGTATCAAATCTTATATTTTTAACTTAACTAACAGTCATATTGACTAATACGGAGTTAGACGGCCCTAAAAATCGATTGCTGGGTTGGGAGGTCGTTGTGTCTAAGGCGGGATACGCTAGAAACCCGAGTCAATCCCCGAGCAAGAAAATTTGGGTGCGAAGACAGTTTTTCTTTGTATGACTCTTTTTGCTTCTGGATTTCGTTTTTCACTGCGAGGATGTCCAGATCACGGTGGATGTTTTCGTTGCGAACATACCAAGGTGCCCCTGTGATAGTTCTCAAGATTTTTGATTGTGCGCGCTGTATGATGTCTATGTTGCTGCTGCTCGCGTTCCCCCACAGCTGGGAGCATTACGTCCAGATTGGCTTTAGGACTGAATTGTACAGTAGTAACTTGTAGTCCAGGCACAGTGGCGATCGTGAGTTTATGATCCAGTGGAGGCTGCTGGCTTTCAGTTTTAGGTGCATCTTTTTGCATTCGATGTGCTTGCGCCAGGTAAGTCGTCTGTCAAGGTGAACGCCAAGATACGTTACGTCGTTAGCTTGAGGGATCTGCATACCGTTTAGTAAAAGTGGAGGGCATGTTTGTCTATTAAGAGTAAACGTTATATGTTTACACTTTTGTTCGTTTATTTTAATGCGGCAGTCGGACAGCCACCTTTCCACTATTGTGAGATGGTTAGCCAGTTGGGTTGTTGCCTGCGTTGGGCATCTGGATAGACTAAGGAAAGCGGTATCGTCGGCGAACGTTGACGTTGTTAGTTGTGCGCTCGTAGGAATATCCGCAGTATACAAAACATACAGACGGGCCGAGTGCGCTTCCTTGTGGAACTCCAGCTTCGATGGTGAAGTCGCCCGAAGAAGCTGCGTTGCATCTCACTGAGAATACCCTATTGTAGAGGTATGATTCCAGTAGCTTGTGGGTGTATGTTGGCAAATACGTTTTAATTTTTTGCATGAGTCGTATGAGCCAAACTCGGTTGAAAGCTTGAGATACGTCGAGGAAAATAGCGCTGCAGTATTCTCGCTGTTCGAAGGCTGAGCGTATTTCGGATGTTAATCTGTTCACTTGTTCAATGGTTCCATAATTTCTTCGAAAGCCAAATTGGTGTGCCGGGATAATATAGCAAGCTTCCAGATGTGGTATTATTCGAGTTAACAAGCATTTTTCAAACAATTTAGACAAACAAGATAGAATTCTTATTGGTCTGTATGATGACGGAATTTTGTGGTATTTTCCTGGCTTCGGTATCATTATAATGATGGATTTCTTCCACTTTTTTGGGAAATAGCCAAGATTAATGATTCCATTAAATAGTTTGCAGACGACCTCTATAGCGCATTTTGGAAGTTCGATCAGCATCTTTGGGGTCAATAGGTCACCACCGGGAGCCTTTTTTGGTTTTAGCCCTCTTATGACTTTTTCGATTTCGTTCGGCCGGAATGAAGGTGCGGCTGGCTGAGGGGAGGACTCTGGCTGAATTTCTGGCAGGAGGAATGAATTTGAGGCTGGGTTTGGCTGGAAGACACTTTAAAGATGTGTGGCGAATGTTTCAGCTCGGTCTTCGTCGCTGCGAGCCCAGCATCCCGAAGAGTTTCTTATCGGGGTGGTCGTTTCAATTGGGGCGCTAAGATTTGGGTGGGCCCTCCACAGGGGGTACTTTGTGCTTGTTGGCGAGAGATTCTGGATGTACCTCAGCTGTGCATTTTCTTCCTGTTGGTGAAGAGCCTGGTCGAGTGATCGGGTTGCATCCTTAAGGCGTTGTTTTGCGCCGGCCGCGCCTCTTTTCTCGCACGAGCTGTTCGATTTGCTGATTAGATTTGAAGTGTTTGTTTCGGTCTACATCTTTCCTATGAGGAGTAGAGATTTTAGCTGCCGCAACGAGTACTTCTTCCAGGGCGCTCGTAGTGTAGTCGATGTCCGATTCCATGTTAAATTCCGTGGCGAGTTCTATGTGGGCACTCACGTACTTTTTGTATTTTAGCCAGTTCATTTTTGGCGACGTCACGCTGAAGGGGTGTTTGGTTATTTCTGGGCTTTGAAGAAGCGTTAGAAGCACAGGCGAGTGGTCTGATGATAAGTCCGAGACTGCTTTGGCACTTATTAGATTGCGAGGTATGTTTTTTGTCACTGCAAAATCAATAAGGTCTGGTAGCTTTCGTGAGTCTGTTGGCCAGTATGTGGGGCTTCCAGGGGAAACGTAGTCCAGTTTGTTTTTCACATTTATAATTGCATTGTACAATTGTCTTCCTTTGGGAGTCACTAGACGTGATCCCCAGTGCGTATGTTTGGCGTTGTAGTCTCCTGCGGCTATAAATCGATCCCCAAGTGAATTGTAGAAGTCCATAAATTGTCCTTCCGAGATTGCGAAACGAGGAGGGCAGTAAACGGCAGCGATTGAAAGGATTCCGCTGCTTGACTGAATTTGTATCGATGTGGCCTGCAAGAAGTTTGTTGCAAACCTTTTGTGCAAATGGTGTTTAATTCGTTCTCTGATTAGAACTCCAGCTCCGCCGTGGGCTTTCCCATCTGGATGATCTGTGCGGTAGATTGTGTAGCCTCTTATGTGAAAGTTGTATTTGCTTGTAAGATGCGTTTCCACCAGTAGCATAACGTCAATATGGTTTTCGGTTAAGAATTGTGATAATTCTAGTTTATGCCGTGAGACACCATTGGCGTTCCACATTGATATTCGTAGCGCCTGCATAGATTATTTAGACTGTTGTGCTACGAGCAGCTGTATCACCATGTTCTGGTTTTGAACAAGCGTTTGCATGGTCGTTTTCATGAATGACATAAGCTCCCTCATACTTTTTTGGAGGGTAAGCATCATAGTTTCCGTTTTGCTGTGTGGCTGTTCTGGGGCCTGTTGAGCGCTTTGAGAGTTAGGCTGAATTGGAATTTCCCTTCCAGATCGTAGAGCATCGGAAGAAGACGTCTGGCGTAGTTTTTGCCGCAATGTACGCATTCTGTGGATTTTGGTTGCGCGTTGCGGTCGCTTGACGCATGCGACTCTTTAACTCCTTATACACCATACATCCTCTATAGTTTGCTGTATGGCTGGCTCCGCAGTTTCCACATTTCTTCACGGTTATGTCCTTGTTTGTAGTGCAGCAAGCGGACTTGTGGGCGTCCCCGCAGACTACACAGACAGCCCGAAGTGTGCAGTAAGACCTTGTGTGTCCATACTCTTGACAGTTAGTGCATTGCACTGGACCGTTGCGTTTATGTGGCTCTTCAACAGTGATTTTCCGATGCAAAAGATATTGCAGGTTGTAGATTGGGTGGTTTTCGTTCTTCTTCAGCGACCTGCTTTCTGGCTTGAGCTCGACCTTGAAGAGGGGTTGTGGCTTTTTATCTTTATTTAGAATTTTAATAACATTTATGGCGGCGAAGCCCTTTTCTTTAAGGGCGGTTTTTATTTCCTCGGCGGTAACATCAGGTTCTATTCCCTTTACTACCACTTGTAGGCCCTTACTGCTTTTCAGCTGGTACGTGTAATAGTTTTTCTGTACAGTGTCTAGATATTTTGACACTATTCGGAAGTGCTCTTCAGTCTTGGTTTGCACCTTTGTTTCATGGATGTTCCCTTTGATAAGCGGAACAACATGAAAGTTTTCACCGTTCCCGATCAACGACGCAATTTTGTTGACCAGGGCACTCGAGCTTTTTTCCCTAATATAGATTGGAGGGGGCTTGGGTTTTTTTGCGGTGTCTTGGGCTGGTTGGTTTTCTCAGCCTCCGCCAGTAGGGCAAATCTGTTAGTAGTGGATCTGTCTGGTTCATTATCGTTATTCAGGACACGGTTAATTTTTGTTTTATTGCCTGCCGGATTACTCTGCGGGCTAAGCTTGCGCTTAATTTGGATGTAGCGATCCATTCCAGTCTGTGTGGCCGTTACCGCTTTGGCACTTTCCGAGGTTTTTGTTTTTGTACTCGCTGTAGTCGTTGACGTCGCGGTACTTTGAGTTGCAGAGGTTTTCGCTGTTGCTGCAGAAGTTGTAGCGCTGCTAGTTGTTGGTGCGGAATTTGTTTCCGATATTGGAGGGGGGGTTTTACACTGCGAACTCCATGACGCGGGAGTCGGAGTGAGCAGAGCGGGTGAGCAAGACCGTGCCCTTTGGGTTCCAACGGTCAGTAAAGCCGGGTTGCTTATAATCGCCGATTTTTCCACTTCGGTATCGCGGGTTGAAAAGTAAGAGTAAAAGCCGTTTCTTTGGTTTACTGAACTTCTACGCTCGTTCTTTTGATCGTTGCTCAATGAGCTCATTGCGTGGCTCTTTTTTTTTTTTTGAACAATGCACTAGTTTAGGTTTAGCACATCACAACTGTTATAAAAAGCTTGTCTGTCGCTTTTAGTAAATTGTAGTTCAGCGTCTTTTCGCTTATATTGGGTTACCGCAGTTTTTTTTTTGAATAGCTGTATTTTTCAGTTTTCCCGGAGCTCATTCATTCTCATGCTCATTCCTCGGAGTTCATATACGATTCATGACCGTCTACATTTAAAAGCAGATATTAAAATGATCGATGCATTCATCTCTCATTCAACAAACAAATTCCACATTCGCAAATCCCATATCGCACATCCGCGTGCTGACAGGTCCTTCCCTTCCTAGTATTACGCTAGAAACCACGAAGCACGAAGCAAGTCTTAGTTTAATTTTTATTCTTTAAGCCCATTGAGCCAAGTTTTACCATTTTATTGGGTTATTAAATGTAAATAAAAATGAACAAATAAATATTAAATAAACATATATATTTATTTATGAATTTATGACTTATGAAATTTGGCATGTCGTAATGTTTTGCCAAAAATAGCTCTCATGTCAAATTCGAACTCTCTAACTCTAAAAACACCAAAGTTATACCATTTCCGATCAATCAGTTATATGGCAGCTATAGGATATAGTCGGCCGATCCGGGCCGTTCCGACTTATATACTGCGTGCAAAGAAAAGAAGGGTGTGTGCAAAGTTTCAAGACGATAGCTTTAAAACTGAGAGACTAGTTCGCGTAGAAACAGACAGACAGACGGACAGACAGACGGACAGACGGACATGCTCATATTAACTCAGGAGGTGATCCTGATCAAGAATATATATACTTTATAGGGTCGGAGATGTCTCCTTCACTGCGATGCACACTTTTGACCAAAATTAAAATACTCTCTGCAAGGGTATAATGAAAAGAAACAAGAAAGGAAAGCTAACTTTGGGCGGAGCCGAAGTTGATATACCCTTGCAGTTAAAACCGGATATATATCGCAAACATCGGATATAGTTGGCCGATACTTATAATTACATCATAATAAAACCAATTAACTAAAATACAAAATCTAAAAAAATGTCCCAAGCTTCTATCTTCAAAAATACAAAAGTTGATATTTCTACCAAATACCATTACCGATCGTTCAGTTATATGGCAGCTATAGGATATAGTCGGCCGATCCTTATGAAATTTGGTAGGTTGGACCAAGTGACCAAAAATAGAATCTGTACTAAGTTTCAGCTTTCTATCTTCAAAAACACGAAAGTTGGGTCATTTTCGATCGTTCAGTTATATGGCAGCTATAAGATATAGTCGACCGATCCTTATGAAATTTGGCATGTCGTAATGTTTTGCCCTCTCGTGAAAATAGCTCTCGTGTCAAATTTAAACTCTCTAACTCTAAAAACACCAAAGTTATACCATTTCCGATCAATCAGTTATACGGCAGCTATGGGATATAGTCGGCCGATCCGAGTCGTTCCGACTTATATACTGCGGGTAAGAAGGGTGTGTGCAAAATTTTAAGACGATAGCTTCAAAACTGAGAGACTAGTTCGCGTAGAAACAGACAGACAGACGGACAGAATGACAGATAGACGGACAGACGGACAGGCGGACATGCTCATATCAACTCAGGAGGTGATCCTGATCAAGAATATATATACTTTATAGGGTCGGAGATGTCTCCTTCACTGCGTTGCACACTTTTGGACAAAATTATAATACCCTCTGCAAGGGTATAATGAAAAGAAAAAAATAAAAAAAAGTAAATATAAAAAGAATGATAAAAGTAAAACTTTATCAAAATTGATACAACCGCTCGCTAATGAAATCGAACCCAGGACCCCATGAATAAGGACCGCGCTTAATCCATCTAGGCTACCCTCGAAGTTGATTTTATGATACTTAAAATTGGTGTTAACGGAGGCGCTAGAATCCATACCAAAAACATAGCTGACGAGTAAGGATAGTAAAAGAAATTTCTGATCTCTTTACTCTTACATTGGTTCGATTACAACGTTTCAAACTTTCATCGTTCCAAAGATGTTACGATCTAAAAATAGAATTCTGTCTTTCCCTCAAAATGCCGTGGAACCCGCACTTGTAGACATTTTTACAGCGGGTACCACTACGAGCTAAGACGATGTTAAGGTGATTTTACAATTTTGTATTTTTTTTTATTGGATTATAAATTTAGGAAAACACATTAAAAGAATAAAAATATAATATAAATAGATTTAAAATTAAAAAAAATGGATGTCCCGAGCCTGGTTTGAATTCGTTTTACTTTGCACACCAGCCACGCACTCTACCACTTGGCTATTCCTAATTCGTTGTCGCGCGAAATATTTCTCAAACTAAACTTGTCGCGCAATGGAACCCGCTCGTTCCTGCGGGTTCCACTGCTGGAACCCGCCATAGAAAATTTTTCTTTGTATGAGATGTCCCATCTATGTACTTTATAATCTTTGCTTTCAAACAGAACATCTCAATAATAAGGCTTTTTATACCCTTGCAGAGGGTATTATAATTTTGTCCAAAAGTGTGCAACGCAGTGAAGGAGACATCTCCGACCCTATAAAGTATATATATTCTTGATCAGGATCACCTCCTGAGTTAATATGAGCATGTTCGTCTGTCCGTCTGTCTGTCCGTCTGTCTGTTTCTACGCGAACTAGTCTCTCAGTTTTAAAGCTATCGTCTTGAAACTTTGCACGCGCCCTTCTTTCCTTTGCACGCAGTATATAAGTCGGAACGGCCCGGATCGGCCGACTATATCCTATAGCTGCCATATAACTGATTGATCGGAAATGGTATAACTTTTGTGTTTTTAGAGTTAGAGAGTTCAAATTTGACATGAGAGCTATTTTTGGCAAAACATTACGTCATGCCAAATTTCATAAGGATCGGCCGACTATATCCGATAGCTGCCATATAAGTGAACGATCGGAAATGGTATTTGGTAGAAATATCAACTTTCGTATTTTTGAAGATAGAAGTTTGGGACTTTTTTTAGATTTTGTATTGTAATAAATTGGATTATATATTCATATTCCCATAAGGATCGGCCAACTATATCCGATGTTTGCGATATATATCCGGTTTTAACTGCAAGGGTATATAAACTTCGGCTCCGCCCGAAGTTAGCTTTCCTTTCTTGTTTAGAATTAAGTAATCTCGAGTGATGTTGCCCTGTGCGTGTCTACCTCAATCAAAGCGATCGCTCATTAACGTCGCTCGAGAGAACGTCGCTCAGTCGCTCCAACGCTCAATCAGCAAATCTTATTTTCTCTCCGTTTTTCTCTGAGAATAGCTTATTATCTGATCTTCTAAGGGACTAACCCCTTTTATTCGCCAGGCCCCGGTGGAATTCCAGGCTGTGTGCTTAAAACTGTGCCGTGTCTCTGTACAAACCTTTTCTAAACTTTTCAGCTTATGTATGAATGCTTCTTTTAGAGTAATAATAGAATAATAATAAAAATTGCATAAGAATCGGGCGACTATATCTTATAGCTGCCATATAACTGAACAATCGGAAAGAAAAGGTAGAGAAAAGGTAGGTACCCCTTTTTCTCCCGATAGCGGTAGGAGTTTGCCCATCCTTGGGTGGTTGATTCTACTGACCCTGTTGAATGAAAGACTAAATTTTTTTGGTCCTTCGTCTATACCCTCCCTTCCATGTATACTTTACACTAAACAGTGGGATCTACCCATAATCAACTGCCATGTTAGGATCCGAAGTGCTCTAGAATTGCTCTAGAATAAAAGAATTTGTCTCTTGTTCATTATATATAATTCTCGATATTCAAAAACAAGAAAAACAAGAAAGGAAAGCTAACTTCGGGCGGAGCCGAAGTTGATATACCCTTGCAGCTAAAACCGGATATATATCGCAAACATCGGATATAGTTGGCCGATCCTTATGATTACATCATAATAAAACCAATTAACTAAAATAAAAAATCTAAAAAAAATGTCCCAAACTTCTATCTTCAAAAACACGAAAGTTGGGTCATTTCCGATCGTTCAGTTATATGGCAGCTATAGGATATAGTCGGCCGATCCTATTGAAATTCGGTAGGATGGATCAACTGGCCAAAAATATAATCTGTATTAAGTTTCAGCTTTCTATCTTCAAAAACACGAAAGTTGGGTCATTTTCGATCGTTCAGTTATATGGCAGCTATAAGATATAGTCGGCCGATCCTTATGAAATTTAGCATGTCGTAATGTTTTGCCAAAAATAGCTTTCCTGTAAACTGAACTCTCTAACTCTAAAAACACCAAAGTTATACCATTTCCGATCAATCCGTTATATGGCAGCTATAGGATATAGTCGGCCGATCCGGGCCGTTCCGACTTATATACTGCGTGCAAAAGAAAGAAGGGTGTGTGCAAAGTTTCAAGACGATAGCTTCAAAACTGAGAGACTAGTTCGCGTAGAAACAGGCAGACAGACGGACAGACAGACGGACAGACAGACGGACAGACAGACGGACAGACGGACAGACGGACAGACGGACATGCTCATATCAACTCAGGAGGTGATCCTGATCAAGAATATATATACTTTATAGGGTCGGAGATGTCTCCTTCACTGCGTTGCACACTTTTGGACAAAATTATAATACCCTCTGCAAGGGTATAAAAATCCGTAAGAAAATACAATTCAACCTAAAATTCAAAAAGGGAAGTAAACAAGTCATGGTTTTCCCATTGTACTCAAATTCAATAATTACTCGTCGTTGTTTACTCACTCAGCTTTTCCGACTCTTCATCGATCCCAAAAGGATGAGGTGATTTTAACTGTTAACTTAAGGGGACCCCCCCATTCTCGGTTTCAAAAAATCGATTTTTTTTAAATTTAATTCGAACTTATAACTATTCAAGAATGTTCCTTTAAAATTTCAAGTGAAAATTTATGAAACTCTTGAAGATATAGCCGATTTATGGTGGAAGCGTCAGGCGACGGCGAGAGACGTCTCAAAACTTTAAACGCGTTTTTCTCGAAACTGTTTTTACGACTGGCGAATGGGGTTACTCAAAACCTTTTAATCCAATCGGTTCCAAATTTGAATACGTTATTTTATACATATATAGCTCTTTTATGAACTAGGATAATTCAAATCGGTGAAGATCTTCTTTACTTTTCAACTTGATTTGTGGCTGAAAAAAAATCAATTAAAAAAAAAAAAAATTTCAAAAGTCCGCCATTTTGTTAATTTTTGTGCGAAGTTCATACCAGAGCCAAACATTTACTATTTCTAATCCTGTGGAATTTTTGGTTTTGGATGTTCCAGTGAGCGGAAATCACATGCGCCGCCGAAAAGAAGGGCTTTTGTTTGATCACAAAAAACAACAAAAAAATTAGGTAAAATTTTTTCTTCCGTTTTATGTCTTCGCTTGTCATATTTTGTCAAAAATCGAATCCATATAAAATCTTTGACTCTCTAAGTCTAAAAACACCAAAGTTATGGCATGGAAAAGTTATAGCAGGGGTAGGAAAAAAGCTTTAAGTAAGCGTAAAATGCTGAAATTTCTTTTAATGGTTATATCACTCAAGCTTTTGTTCTACGGGTTCACTGCCTCATTTTCGGATGCCATTTCCCGTAGGTCTGGTTTACATTATTGTTGTGATAATTGTTGTGCTGTCAAAGACGAAATAAGGTCGTTCATGAAACAGACTAAGAATGGATTTGAAGAGTTGATCACTGATTTTCGTAAAATCAATGACCAGCTCTGTGCGCTTGACATTCAGCTTAACGGCCTTTAGCTGCTAACTAAGTCCCCTAAGCGTAAGAAATTCGCTGTTTCTGATCCGCCTCAGCCTGCTCAGCCGACATTAATGCAGCCGCTTATATCTGTGGCCACTAGAGAAAACTGAGAGCTAGAACTGAGAAAAATTCGTCCGAATTTTTTAGGGGAAATGAGCAATTGTCCGATATGTCCGCCATGGCATCCCTTCAAGTGATGCCACACATCCTAGTGAACGAAACCCCCGTTAGAGTCACCCAAAAGGGTATTCCACAGACCGGACCACCGGCACCGACTGATGCTGCAGTTTTCGTACTTGCGACACCAAAACCCTTACAGGTGATTCCTCCATCGAAAAATATACCCACAAAAAACTAGTATCGTCATTAAAACTTACCTATCAGAATACTAGGGGGCTATGTAGCAAACTCCCCAAACTATATTCTGATAGTTCTTTCTTTGCATCCCATATTATAACCTTTACAGAAACTTGGTTAAAGCCGGAGATCTTTAGCTTCAAAGTTTTTCCTTGTAAGTAAGTACACCACTTTTAGAAGGGATCGACCTCAGCGAACGAGGGGTGGAGTCCTCATTTCGGTAGACTCTTCTGAAGAGTAGACTCTTCTTGCTTCTGAAGAGGTGAAATCACAACAGTTTGGTGACATAGAGTTTATTTTCATTAAAATCATTTTGTCCGTGAAATCTTTATACATTACATGTTCATATATACCGCCTTCGTCTGAACCGCCCACATATTGGCACCATTTGTTCGCTATTCAATCCGTTTTTAATCTTATGAATGATCGTGACCAGCTCGTCGCTGTGGGCGACTTTAATATCCCATAATTAAAGTGGTCCAACGTTGAGAACTCACCATCTTTGTTACTTATCACTCACCATAACTTCACCGCGGGCATGTTTGACATGTCCCTAGGTCAAATTAACCATGTTAGAAATTCGTTAGGTCGGCTTTTAGACTTATGCTTTGTATCTGATCCCGATGGTACCGCTCTCTCCAGAGCTTTCCCCCTTTCAACTCCAGAAGATCCATATCATCCCACGCATATCATCCCATATCATTCACCGATCTTAATGTCATCTTAGAAAACTGTAGTTTTACTGTACTTTAACTACATTTTTTGACTCCTGTGTGCCATGGAAATATCCGTCCGCCTCAACAAATCCTTTTTGGTTTACAAGGTGTCTCACTAACCCAAAAAATACTAAAAATAGGCTCTTACTAAAATATAAAAAACCTGCAGTAGTATTGATCTCTCAAGATATCTATTAGCTCCGTCAAATTTTACCGTGCATAACGCTGAATGTTACAGGAATTATATTCGTCGCTGCCAGATACAATTTACTCTCGATCCAAAGCAGTTTTATAATTTTGTAAGCACAAACTGTAAAAATGTATCTTTCCCACCACTGCTTACGTTTTTTTGATCTATACATATTCTTTATCAGGAACACCTCCTGAGTTGATATGAGCATGTCCGTCTGTCCGTCTGTTTGTCAGTTTCTATGCGAACTAGTCACACACCCTTCTTTCCTTTGCACGCAGTGTATAAATCGGAACGACCGGGATCGGACGACTATATCCAATAGCTGCCATATAACTGATTGATCGGAAATCACTTTGGTGTTTTTAGAGTTAGAGAGTTTTTCAAAACTTGACATGAGAGTTATTTTTGGCAAAATAATACGACATGCCAAATTTCATAAGGATCGGCCGACTATATTCTAAAGATGCCATATAACAGAACGATCGAAAATGGATAGAAGCTGGAGACTTTTTTTAGATAATTTATTGTAATTAATTCATTTTATTATGATAAGGATCATAAGGATCGGCCAACTATATCCGATGTTTGCGATATATATCCGGTTTTAACTGCAAGGGTATATCAACTTCGGCTCCGCACGAAGTTAGCTTTCCTTTCTTGTTATAAATGACTTGCCCTTGCTTTAACGAACTCTCTAGTTCTTATGTATGCAGATGATGTAAAGCTTTGCCTTCAATACAAATCCATCTCTGCCCAATGCAGTCTTGATGTCTTCAATACAAATCCATCTCTGCCCAATGCAGTCTTGACCTTGATAACTTTCAAAATTGGTGTTCAGCTAAGGATTTAATACTTAATGGATCAAAATGCAAGATTATGTCTGTTTATCGTTCTTGCCCTCTGCAGGCTTCGTATACTCTTTATGGGATTGCCTTAGAGAAATTAGCTCACGTTAATGATCTCGGCGTCCTATTAGACATCAAACTTAAATTTGCTGACCATATTTCCTTAATGGTCAATAAGGCTAAAGGAGGCCTTGGTTTTATTAAGAGGTGGTCAAAAGAATTTAATGACCCATATATAACCAAAAAATTTTTCGTTTCCTTGGTCCGATACTGGAATACGGTTCATGTGTCTGAAGTCCCAAATATGGAGTACATCAGAACCGCATAGAATCCGTACAAAAGAATTTCTTAACTTTTTCTCATAGAGATCTAAATTGGGATGCAAATCTTCACCTTCCATCTTCTAATAGTAGACTCTTACTTTAAACTTACCTAGCTTTACGAATCGTAGGAAAATGCTCGGTGTAGTTTTTCTACATAACCTAGTTAATAGGGATGTAGTTAGCCAGCTTTTACCAACATGCTTAAATTTTAGCATTGCTAATAGAAGGACTAGAAACTTTAGTCCTCTATTCCTTAGCCGTTGTAGTTCGACATTTGCACAGCACGACCCTTTTAAGGTCTTATGTTCGAACTACAATGGTTTCTGCTCTATAATTTCTCTTTCCTGTCCTTCAAATTTAAGAATTTTAAATTTCCTTACTAACTCTTCCTAGCTTAATATATAATATATTACAACTAGCTTAATATTTACTAATTATTCGTTTCTCGAGCGCCCCTCGGTTGTCTGGGCTTTAACCTTTATGATGAATACAGAAATGGTAACTGATGCTCTAATTCATGCCCAAGCCATTTCAAATTCTGAAAGACCGTGAAAAAAAAAAATATGAGTTGCATATGAAACAAATTAAATGAAAAAAGAAAGTCGGGTCAGGCAGCAGCCGCTGTTTTAGTGTAATGTTTAAAGTAAACATAAACTTAAGTAAAGTACTTAAGCCCAAGTATGTATGTACAAATCTCTCAATTGGTCGCAAGCCGCTTTAGAGCTTTAGCTTCGCAATGTCTAGTCGGGCTGCCCCTTCTGTACATAACATTAAGTCCCTGAATGCACCATAAACTGGACTATCAATGATGATCATGATCATTTGACAAATCTCAATGACCATACACAAAACATGTTAGGCTATTAAGGAGAGGGTAAGGTCAAATCATGCGAAAAAAGCCATGTTTTTGTGATTTTTTTCCTGACGACACAGTTAAAATTTATTTATTCAACCAACGATATATTAAAGTGTGACATTAGAAGAATGTCCTATCAAATTTTTACAAAAAAATATTTAAAAATATGGCAATGGTTGCAATTGTCCGGACGTGTCGCCAAAAAAAGTTGAATTGCGGTGCCCCTCATAACTCGGTGAGGGATCATTTGTAATCAAAAAATGAAAATTCATTCGTTAGATAATAGTTCGCCCCAGGTAACGCTGTGAAGGTTTTTTGAAAATTGCAATTTTTTAATTTTTTCTAAGACTTTGAAGTGAAAAACTCAATTTTTTGGGAAAAAATCGGTTCATTTGTCATTGCCAAATCAAAATTATGAACAAAAAAAAAAACTCGACAGCGTTACCTCGTAAAATATGTACAGAAATAGTGTTAAAAATTTCAATAGGATCGGTGCAGTAGTTTTGAAGTTATGAGGGGCACCGACTTTGAAAACGTGAGTTGTGCGAATAACGCTTTAAAGTTAAAAAAAAATAAGTCCAGTGTAAAACGTTTGCAAGCAACTTCGTCAATAACAAATAACTTCGTCAATTTTGCTTTAATTGATATTATATTATGCAGATATTATGCATTCAATTTAAAAAATAAAAAAAATGAAAAAAAAAATGTAATACCTTACCCTCCCCTTAAATAATCAAAAAAAAAAAAATTTTTGGGTAACAAAAAAAACCAGTTAAAGCTCATGTAAGATATGAAACATAAGATGACGATAATATTTATTATTATTTATATAATAAGAATTAATTCTATGAACTTAATAATTTAACTTGTATTTTTATAGAAAGAATTTAAAAATATTAAGCTATGTATAGCATTGGTATGCTATGCCAGCAAGTGAGAAGACTCTTTCTTACTGGAATCATTACTGGCAAGTATCGCTCCACAAAACGAAATTCGATCTTTTTTTTTACCAAAAACCTTTTTTTTAAGTTAGACCCCTAACATCATTTTAAGATCATGATAAATCTATTATATTTCGCTTGAGAAATTTCAATCTAGTGAAATCTATCTCCTCCTTAAACTGAATAATTCACATGATTATGAATTCGTTTTTATTTACGTCAATGGTACAGCAGTCGCATCAGCCAACACACAACAACATCACATCCAGCTGCGCCAAGTTTTCGAGAAGCTGCGCGAGTGCAATATAACGATAAGCCCCAGCAAATTGGTTTTCGGAAAATATCCAAATTAATTCATGGGACACAAAATTGACCACCAGGGTCTACTACTACTATTAAACTACTACAAAGCATGGTAAAACACAAAGGTCTTAACCAAAGTGCCAAGAAACAACAAAGATTTATAGCTTTGATCTTATTTTATAGATGATTTCTCCCTAATACTATTCAACATCAAGCATCATGGTACAGCTAATATAACACATACGGCTGGGAACTTCCAGTTTATTCTTCCAATTTACCTTGGCATTAAACAATTTCGCAACATCCTGTAAGGTAGTATTTTTCACATTCGAACTAACTTCAAGCCTATAATCTATGCCTTCGATTAAAAGCCCGAAAAAGCGTCGCCGTGACAACTTCGCCAATTAAAGAGCAGTTTATAACAAAAACACAACCTTACACAAAACGCTCAATATTTTACGATATGTCTAGTTCAAGCATACCCCCATCCATACCACAGCTATTAAGAATAAAAATAATCGTGAAGCTACAAAACATTGCTCATGGCAAAGCAACAACAAAACTTTTTAAAGAAACGATTTGTTAGGCTTTCTATGCATAGGGAAATCTGAATTTGTAATCACTTCTTTTCTCGCCAAAAATCACCCGTCACGTTCGTGCATCCCTTCAACAATTCACCCTATCAAACGAAATATTTGAGCACATCAACCCAGTTATTATCGGACCTTTACCTTAATCTGGCCTATACCAATACTGCCTTACCATCAAATATCGTGACACGGGGAGGCCAGAAGCTATTGAAGAAATGCAAACACCGAAGTATCTGCCCTCATTCGCACATTCGGATCTTCATATTTGACATAACGCTTCGAATCGCAACGGATCAATGCAGAAAATTTGAATAAAAGCTAATTAATGAATTTTTTAAGGCTACTAGCAGTCATAGAAAGTCTATAGAAGCAAACGGAATTTTCAAACGCTGGCATCGAACTTTTAAAGCGGCCATCAAGTGTAAAAACCCGACGAATCGTACCAAAAAACTTCCAATGATCCTTCTAGGACTACACAAAGCTTACAAACAAACATTCAAGCTACACTTGCACAGTTGGTATACGGAACTACGCTCAGGTTACCTGTAGAGCTCTTTTACGAGTAAAAAAAAAGTAAAATCTTAAACGGAATATGTCAAAGAATTGCAAAAAATGATGCAAGAGATCCTTCCAGCACAAACGGCACTTTATGACACCTCCATTCATGATGTCTTCCATTTATATTTAAAGAATTGGAAACCACGCCACATACCTATATTGCTACGGAATGATGCCGATCGCACCTCACTTCAAAAACCATACGATGGCCCGTTTGAAGTCATCGAAAGGAAAGAGAAAAACATCACCCTATCCCGTGGCTGAAGGAAGAGTCTAAGTTTCAGTGAACCAACTCAAACCCGTCTTTGTAGAATTAAAAAAATATCCGATAGCCATATCCTCAACCTCGGAACCACCAAATAAAGGACTTGGAGGCCGATTTAGGATTTCCTGAAAAATGAACACCTTAAGGATCCCGACGTACAGTTAGACTCCCTGCTCGTTTTGCCCAATGAAGTCTAGGGGGAGTACTATGGCGAGTCGATCGGCACTCTTCAAACAATAATAAAAAAATACCTTGGCCTTTCCCTCAATACACCATTCGGGCACACTAGCCTATTACTCGCTACAAGAAGCTTCACTCTCACCCACACCGTTTCTTAATTACAACGCATAAAGTGTCATATCCATCTTAGCACTTAAGTTCGTCTTTAATATAGAGTGTTTTTGAGTGACCACCTTGGTCACTTTCATTTCAGTGAAGCATATAAGCCTGGGGTGCTTTTGAGTAGAAATCTTTTAGATACAAAAGTCATCGACCGTTTTGTGAACCGGTGGCAAGCGTGTTCCAATTTTCAAACGCTTTTTTTCGAAGCCATGTTTTTCGAGTTGGTGGAAATCTTACAGGCCCAAAAATTAAACAATCGTCATTTTCACACGTCTTGTGAAATTTTCCACACATGATCCTCAGAAGTATAAGCATCCGTGGTATCAAAATCGTCGGAAAATATTGAAAATTGTTAATTTAATTAAATATAAGTATAGAAAACATGTAATGAAAGTAGGTCCATTTGTTTTTAAAAGCTCATAATTTTCGCGTGCTTTTTTCTTTGTTTTGGTACCACAGATGCGGAAAATTCAAAGAATAAATTCGTTTATTGCGTTTCCACCATGATGACGAGTTACCTCCGACTTGTAACTATTGGGCAATAGCCCTTCCCACTTTCCTTGGATCACCACCAGTTCTGTAGCTTCAATAAACTGGATTAGCTGAGAATGTATTTTAAAATACTATAATTTTTAATAATTTTCTTATTTTTTTGCACTTTTGATATAAATTGTTATATTCCAAATTAATATTTTAAGGAGGCAACCTCAGAGCTTTTAATGCAAATCTGTTAGTTGCTTTTTTTTAGTACTACATCGATTCTCTATGGCTTTCAAAGTAAACAATAGTAAGCATTCATCACAAAGCTTAGAAGCCCAGACGACCGAGGGGTGCTCGGGAAACGAGTTGTTAACTAAACAGAAAAGTCTCGATGACTAGAAAGAATTACAAAGAAAATTGTAATTAAATGTTTTTAAATTTGAAGAAAAGGAAAGTAGAAAGTAACAGGGTAGAGACCATTGTAGTTCGAACATAAGAGAATAAGAGGGTCTAAGAGGGAGACACTAAAAGGGACACCTAGCATTGTCCTACGATTTGTAAGGGGGGAGTAAGTTTATTAGTAAGAGTCTGCTTCGATAAGAGCAAAGATGAAGATTTTCATCTCAGTTATCACCTCTAAACCCAAATGTTAAGAAGTTCATTTGTATGGATTCTATGGAGTCTTGTTTTAAATTAGGGACGGATGGACCAAAGAAATAAATAAACTTTTAGTAATATAGGGGTTGTTAAATTCTTTTGACCGCCCTTTAATAAAACCAAGAACATCTTTAGTCTTATTAACCATTGTGGCAACGTGATCGGCATATTTGAGTTTAAGGCGGAGATCATTAACCTGATTTATTTTTTCTTAGGCAATCCCATAGAGAAAATACGTAGCCTGGAGAGGGCAAGAACTATAAAAAGACATAAGTTTGCATTTTGAAAGTTATCAAGGTCAGACTGAATACTGCATTTGGCAGAGATGGATTTGTACTGAAGACAAAGCTTTACATCATCTGCATACATAAGAACTAGAGAGTTCGTTAAAGCAGGGGGCAAGTCATTTATAAAAAGAGTAAATAATAGCGGGATAAGATGACTTCCATGAGGGACGCCAGATGTACCACGGACCAGACGGGAATGTATGTTTTTAAATATGACTCTTTGTGTTATTCCATCAAAGTAACTGGAGATCCACGTTAAGAGGCTTGCAGAAAATCCCAGCAAATTCAGTTTACTTAACATCAGTGAGTGATTGACTAAATAAAATTCTTTGCTAAAGTCTGTGTAAATAAAATCTATTTGACATCTCTTTCGACAGCCATGTATGACAAAGGATGTCAACTCCAGTAAATTTGTGGTGGTGGAGCGACGCTTAATGAAGCCATGCTGACATCGAGAGATGATGGAAGAGCAAAGGTGTTGCAAATAAGGAGTACATAATTTTTCAATTATCTTTGGAATTGCCGACAATTTAGAGATTCTTTTTCCTTTTTTTTTTGTAGGGGAATTATGAAATATTTCTTTCACTTAAGGGGAACTCCGCTCACTGGAACATCCAAAACCAAAAATTCCACAGGATTAGAAATAGTAAATTTTTGGCTCTGGTATGAACTTCGCACAAAAATTAACAAAATGGCGGACTTTTGAAATTTTTTTTTTTTTTTAATTGATTTTTTTTCAGCCACAAATCAAGTTGAAAAGTAAAGAAGATCTTCACCGATTTGATTTATCCTAGTTCATAAAAGAGCTATATATGTATAAAATAACGTATTCAAATTTGGAACCGATTGGATTAATAGGTTTTGAGTAACCCCATTCGCCAGTCGTAAAAACAGTTTCGAGAAAAACGCGTTTAAAGTTTTGAGACGTCTCTCGCCGTCG
Organism: Drosophila parabipectinata; assembly: GCA_018153455.1. Taxonomy (NCBI): domain Eukaryota; kingdom Metazoa; phylum Arthropoda; class Insecta; order Diptera; family Drosophilidae; genus Drosophila; species Drosophila parabipectinata. Next base: position 330,817 of record JAECYA010000007.1, read on the forward strand.
CCTGACGCTTCCACCATAAATCGGCTATATCTTCAAGAGTTTCATAAATTTTCACTTGAAATTTTAAAGGAACATTCTTGAATAGTTATAAGTTCGAATTAAATTTAAAAAAATCGATTTTTTAAAACCGAGAATGGGGGGTCCCCTTAAGTTAACAGTTAAAATCACCTCATCCTTTTGGGATCGATGAAGAGTCGGAAAAGCTGAGTGAGTAAACAACGACGAGTAATTATTGAATTTGAGTACAATGGGAAAACCATGACTTGTTTACTTCCCTTTTTGAATTTTAGGTTGAATTGTATTTTCTTACGGATTTTTTTTGTTGTTTTTGAATATCTTGAATTTTATATAATGAACGAGAGACAAATTCTTTTATTCTAGAGCAATTCTAGAGCACTTCGGATCCTAACATGGCAGTTGATTATGGGTAGATCCCACTGTTTAGTGTAAAGTATACATGGAAGGGAGGGTATAGACGAAGGACCAAAAAAATTTAGTCTTTCATTCAACAGGGTCAGTAGAATCAACCACCCAAGGATGGGCAAACTCCTACCGCTATCGGGAGAAAAAGGGGTACCTACCTTTTCTCTACCTTTTCTTTCCGATTGTTCAGTTATATGGCAGCTATAAGATATAGTCGCCCGATTCTTATGCAATTTTTATTATTATTCTATTATTACTCTAAAAGAAGCATTCATACATAAGCTGAAAAGTTTAGAAAAGGTTTGTACAGAGACACGGCACAGTTTTAAGCACACAGCCTGGAATTCCACCGGGGCCTGGCGAATAAAAGGGGTTAGTCCCTTAGAAGATCAGATAATAAGCTATTCTCAGAGAAAAACGGAGAGAAAATAAGATTTGCTGATTGAGCGTTGGAGCGACTGAGCGACGTTCTCTCGAGCGACGTTAATGAGCGATCGCTTTGATTGAGGTAGACACGCACAGGGCAACATCACTCGAGATTACTTAATTCTAAACAAGAAAGGAAAGCTAACTTCGGGCGGAGCCGAAGTTTATATACCCTTGCAGTTAAAACCGGATATATATCGCAAACATCGGATATAGTTGGCCGATCCTTATGGGAATATGAATATATAATCCAATTTATTACAATACAAAATCTAAAAAAAGTCCCAAACTTCTATCTTCAAAAATACGAAAGTTGATATTTCTACCAAATACCATTTCCGATCGTTCACTTATATGGCAGCTATCGGATATAGTCGGCCGATCCTTATGAAATTTGGCATGACGTAATGTTTTGCCAAAAATAGCTCTCATGTCAAATGTCTGTTTCTACGCGAACTTGTCTCTCAGTTTTAAAGCTATCGTCTTGAAACTTTGCACACACCCTTCTTTCCTTTGCACGCAGTATATAAGTCGGAACGGCTCGGATCGGCCAGCTATATCCTAAAGCTGCCATATAACTGAGCGATCGGAAATAGTATTTGGTAGATGTACCAACTTTCGTATATTTGAAGATAGAAGCTTGAGACTTTTTTTAGATTTTTTATTTTAATTAATTGGTTTTTATTATGATCTAGTCATAAGGATCGACCAACTGTATCCGATGTTAGCGATCTATATCCGATTTTAACTGCAAGGGTATATCAACATCGGCTCCTTCCAAAGCTTGCTTGCTTTTCTTGTAATTTATTTATTTATTTATTATTAACAATGATCTGTTATTCTAGAATCTAGATCAATATAATTAAAACTAGGGATAAATTAAGCTAACAGAGATTTCAAAGTAAATGGGAAAATAGGTTCACGTTTTATCAAATCACACGAAATGGATCATGTTCTTTCCTCGTTACCTCTTAGATCCTAAAAAGTTAGTTACCTCGTTAGGAACTGAAAACATTAATTCCACCGGAGGTAATTTGGAATCAACGTGTGCAAGAATAAGCGTATGAAGGAGCCTCTTGCGTCCTTACACTTACGGGGCTCTTGCATTGGAGACAGGCTTAAAAGTTTTCGCCGGCAACGATACGTCGAAAGGGAATCAACAGTATCTCAGTAAAAACCTTTTAAGCATAACAGAAACTGCTCTTGGACTGATTCAACTGTCTTTTGGTGAACTTTCGGACTCCAAACGCATGAACAGTACTGTGTCATTGCTCGCACGATTGCAAACCATTAAAAATGGTTTGACTTCCAAATTTTAGCTTTAATTTCTCATCGTTTCGGTTGACAATGCGCCGATGTGGTAGTAGGACCAATAGTATTTTTTATCGCTATCGCTCGAGTCAGAGTGATAGCTCTATGTATATGTATGCTCTATGTAGCTCTATGTATAAATCCTCCTCAAAGACTTCGAACTTTTTCTTTTTTTTAATTATCTTTAAGTTATATCTTTAATTTAAGTATTAAAGAAAACAAAAAAGGAAAGCTATATTTGGGCGGATCCGAAGTTGATATACTGACAACATGCAGTAAAAACCGCACTCATAGATATTTGTACAGCGGGTTCCACTACAAGCTCAGGCGATGTTAAGATGTTTTTTAAGTTTTGATTTTTCTTGATTGGATTATAAATTTAGGAAAACACTTAAAAACAATTAAAATATAAATATATTTAAAGTAAAACAAGAAAGGAAAGCTAACTTCGGGCGGAGCCGAAGTTTATATACCCTGCAGCTAAAACCGGATATATATCGCAAACATCGGATATAGTTGGCCGATCCTTATGGGAATATGAATATATAATCCAATTTATTACAATACAAAATCTAAAAAAAGTCCCAAACTTCTATCTTCAAAAATACGAAAGTTGATATTTCTACCAAATACCATTTCCGATCGTTCAGTTATATGGCAGCTATCGGATATAGTCGGCCGATCCTTATGAAATTTGGCATGACGTAATGTTTTGCCAAAAATAGCTCTCATGTCCAATTTGAACTCTCTAACTCTAAAAACACAAAAGTTATACCATTTCCGATCAATCAGTTATATGGCAGCTATAGGATATAGTCGGCCGATCCGGGCTTATATACTGTTCCGTTCCGACTTATATACTGCGTGCAAAGGAAAGAAGGATGTGTGCAAAGTTTCATGTCGATAGCTTTAAAACTGAGAGACTAGTTCGCGTAGAAACAGACAGACAGACGGACAGACGGACATGCTCATATCAACTCAGGAGGTGATCCTGATCAAGAATATATATACTTTATAGGGTCGGAGATGTCTCCTTCACTGCGTTGCACACTTTTGACCAAAATTATAATACCCTCTGCAAGGGTATAAAAAAGTGGATGTCTCGATCGAAGCACTCTACCACTCGGCAATCCCTTATTCGTTCCCTTGCGAAAAATTTCTTAAACGCCAAGACCTTAGCTTTGGAACCCAATTATACACTCCCAATTTTAGATCAAACGGATATTTTTTTTTCTTGGTCTTAAAGAATTTTGGAAATGGCTTTTGCATCAATTATACCATAGAGAGAGCAAGACGACCGAGGGGCGCTCGAGAAACGATTTAAATTTTAAATTTTAAGTTTAAATTTAAGCATGTTAGTAAATGCTGTCTATCTACATCCCCATGTAGAAAAACTACACCCAGCATTGTCCTACGATTGGTAAACTTGGTAAGTTTATTAGTAAGAGTCTACTATTACAAGATGGAAGGTGAAGATTTGCATCCCAGTTAAGACCTCTAAGTGAAAAAGTAAAGAAATTCTTTTGTACGGATTCTATGCGGTCCTGATGTACTTCATATTGGGAACTCCAGACACATGAACTGTACTCCAGTATCAGACGGACCAAAGAAATGAATATGAAATGTTATGTAGGGGTCTTTAAATTCTTTTGACCACCTTTTAATGAAACCAAGGACTCCTTTAGCCTTCTTAACCATTGAGGAAATATGGTCGGCAAATTTATGTTTAGTGTCTAATAAGACGCCGTTATCATTTACCTGAGCTAATTTTTCTAAGGCAATCCCATAGAGAGTATACGTAGCCTGCAAAGGGCAAGAATGATAAAAAGACATTTGAAAATTTTCGAGATCGAACTGAAGTTTGCATTAAGCAGAAGCGGATTTGTAGTGGAGGCAAATCTTAACATCATCTTAATTCGTTAAAGCAGAGGGGCAAGCCTTTATTAAAAAAAAATGACGTAAGAGAAGGAGTAAAAATTTCCTATGGTGCGCTTGCAAATTTTTCTTAACATCTTGGGTAACAGTATTAGTCTGATTGTCGGGTCTTGCAGCCGTCTATAAATTGGGCTATTTAGACTTGGCAAACCTAACCGATGTACCATTTATGATTGCATTGCTGTACTTTTGACCCGCGCCCTCACCTACTCCCTACCCATTTCAATTCATCGGCCACGACAAGTGCAGTGTCTTGTTCGCGACTCGGTTTCGTTCGCACTCTCTCGTTTCGTACTCGGTCGCACCGCTCATCTTTGTAAAGCATTGAGCCGCGTTCGCATTATTATTCTCGCCGTCCCCTCTGATTCTGGATCGTTCGCGACTGATTGTTTACATAAGCTAAGATGTCAAATAAACATAAATATATATTGCCAATTTAATTTCAACCCCGAATTAAAATCATTTTTTTTCCCTTGTCCTAGTTTTTCTCGCGTGAGACCTACAAAGGTTGGTTTAAAATACAAAAATTACTTACTCTGGTTCACATTTTATATAGTGCTCACTGGCATCTCGCCCACAATGTCCGTTTATAGAACCCTTTGAATTAAATTGTTCATAACACTGTCTATCTGCAGCTGATCCGCCATAGCCCCAAATAGCTTCACATTGTAAACTTAATGTCGGACAATTCCCCTGGAAACAATAACCTTGCGAAAAAATTACATTATTGAATTATTTTTCATAAAATCATTTATATAACGACGATTTCTAACCTGAGACTCCAGACTTATTAATTCCACAAGGAGAACCATTTTTTTTATATTCATCTGAAGGACATTGTCCCAATTCGCCATCGCAATACTCAGGAAGATCACATTCGTTGTGCGTGTCTCGACATATATAGTCCTTCGGACGTAGCTAAATAAAATGTTTTAAAGAATAAATGGTCATGTTGAAAACAAGGAAAAGTTTCTTACCCGACATTGGTCGCAGCAAGCACCACTAGCACATTGGGCTTCTGATTTTAGCTTGCAAGTTATACCATCACAGCAGGGGTCCAAAGCGCATTCTTCAAATGTGCCACAGTCGCATTCCTCATCTTCTTCAACCACTTTATTTCCGCAATTTCGTCGAAGCTCAATCTAAAATTATAAAAATGAAGTTTTTTACTTATCGTTCTGCTTAGTGATCTACATTCTAATAAGAATTTTTAATGAGAGTATTGTGTTTTTTAGGCGCCTTTTGACGCCAAATTAATTTCGGTTTATTAGATTTCATCCAATTTATCCAATTGATTTAATATAAGCAAAAATATTTTGTATGTGAATTGTTATGATTTTTTAATTATCGAGTGTAAGAATATGTTTTCGTTATTTGTAACTACAACAACGTGCATTATTTCACACATGTGGGAACGTTTTAGCACGATAAAATAATTTTCAGATATATTTTACTTAAATAACCGAAACTTAAAATTTTGAATTCATTTCTAAGGAAAACGCAAATCTTGTCAGAAATTTCGTCTATGTATACTTTAATGGTTTATAGTTTGGTCAAAATTTTATTGTCCCATAGAGACAAAAATATTAGTATCATTGTCAGGTCAGCCAGCAGCGCAACGGTTTACTGTTAATGTTTCAATACTGTTATTGTAATGTTTAGTTTATTTCTTTTGACTTATGTTTGTACAAATCGCTTAGTTGGTCGGAAGGCGACTCTTTCTCGGCCGCTCGACTCAACCGATCTTTCTTTACAGAGTTTTTGCTCCGCAATGTCTAGGTCGGGCCGCCCTCTTCATTAACGAGAGCTTTAGTTTCGCATGACTAGTCGGGCCGCCCTCTCTGTACATAACACATGAGTCCCTGATCTGCTGATCATCCGGCTTTTTCTGCATGCAGGAATAAACACTTATAACGTTTTAAAATTACATAAATTCGGCCTTTTATTTTGGTGTGGGTTACGGCATTGCAAGCCCTCAATGACCAAACAATCATCTTAATAACTTAACCCGTTTTAAAAATCCCTATAAATTCGGGTTTCGCGGTATATTGCCAGGCCACTTAGCCAAATCGTATGATATACGATATACTATAATAGGGTAAAAGAAGAAATCAATTGTTAAAACATAAGATGTTTTTTTTTTATTATAGCTTTGCTTTATTTATTGAATCTACTCTTAATTTTGAGACTAACAATAAGTTGAGGAAGCTTAACATTAAAATTTACCTAACAGTATAATAAGACTGCATTCTGGTTGCGCGTCCCTCAGGTCGGTCGCTGGGTGGGTAAGTCATTGCGACGAAGGCGTGAGGGTTAGGGTGGTTAGGGTGCACCGATAGCTTGGTTAAGTACATTACCTTCTGTTCTGCGATCACTTCTTTGACTGGTAGAATGTTTAAGTCGCGGTGTATGTTTTCGTTGCGAACGTACCACGGTGCCCCGGTGATTGTTCTCAAGATATTCGACTGAACTCTCTGAACTTTGTCAATGTTGCTATTGCTGGCGTTTTTTACATAACTGGGAGCCGTACATCCATATAGGTTTTAGTACCGAGTTGTACAGCAGGACTTTATATTAAAGGCTAAGAGGTGACCGAGCGTTGATAAGCCAATGAAGCCTGCTGGCTTTTAGCTTTAGGTGTGTTCTTTTGGCTTCAATGTGCCGGCACCATGTGAGTCTTCTGTCGAGATGTATTCCTAGGTATGTTACTTCGTTTGCTTGTGGGAGTAGAGTGTTGTTTAATGTTATCGGCGGGCAGTTTTGCCTGTTCAGAGTGAACGTAACATGCTTGCATTTTAGTTCGTTCACTTTAATTCGCCAATCTGACAGCCATTTTTCGACATCGACCATATGATAAGCTAGCTGGGCAGTTGCTTGAATCGAGCATTTTGAGCGGCTAAGAATATCTGTGTCATCGGCAAACGTAGATGATGTTAGTCGTGTGCTTGTCTGGATGTCTGCTGTGTAGAGGACATATAATATTGGTCCTAGTACGCTACCTTAAGGAACTCCAGCTCCAACAATGTAATCATCAGATATAGCAGTGTTGCACCTCACAACAAATTTTCTGTCGTAAATGGAAGATTCTAAAATCTTGTACGTGCTGTGGGAGAGCCTTGTCTTGATCTTGTACATTAAACCTTCTATCCAGACTCTATAAAATGCTTGAGAGACATCTAAAAATATGGCAGTACAGTAATCTCGTTTTTCGAACGCGTTCCGACTTTCTGATGTTATTCGGTTGACCTACTCAATTGTTCCATGCTTTTCACGAAATTCAAATTGGTGTGACGGGATTCCTTCCTGGATTCTCAGGTATGTGTTTATCCGAGTCATTAGGAATTTTTTAAAGAGTTTAGATAGGCAAGAGAGTAGGCTTATAGGTCTATACGACGTGGGGATAGTGTGGTCTTTTCCCGGCTTTGCTATCATTATTATAATTGACTTTTTCCATCTCACTGGAAAGTGGCCAAGTTTTGCGATGGCATTAAATAGCTGGGTGAGAGTGCAAACGGCACAGTATGGGAGCTCAATGATCATTTTGGGAGTTATGAGGTCGCAGCCCGGGGATTTTTTCGGATTCAATTGTCGTTTGATGATGTTAACGATTTCGGTTGGGCGAAACTCAATCGGCTCATTTTGAGGCTGGGGCTCATCTGATAGAGTCGGCAAAGTAAACGCATTGTTGGCAGGATTTGGTTGGAAGACATTTTTAAGGTGTTTGGCAAATGTGCTGGCTCTGTCTGCGTCGCTGCGCGCCCACCCGCCTGTGGAATTTCTAATAGTTGGGAGAGCTCTCCATAGTGAGTGTTTCGTACTGTTAGTTGACAATTGCTCTATGTAGCGGCGGTGGACATACGTTTCTTCTTGCTGTAGAGCTTGATCAAGTTGACGTGAGGCATGTTTGAAGCGTTGCTTAGCAGATGGCGATCTGTGACATTGCCATTCTCGACGTAAGCGTCGCTTTTCGAGGACGAGCTGTTCGATTTGTAGATTTGTCTTCTTTTGAATGCGTTGTGTGTTTGAGGTGTTGAAACTCGAGCTGCAGAGACGAGTACAGACTCCAGCGAATTAACAAAACTGTCTACGTTGGCTTCGTGGCTGAGGTGAGGACACAGCTCAATGTGTGAGCTGATGTACTTCCTGTACTTAACCCAATTGGTTTTATGTGAGGTCAGATTTGATGATTGATCCCATGTTCCCGGGTGTTGGAGTAGAGTAAAAAGGACAGGCGAGTGATCAGATGAAAGATCCGAAAGGCATTCGGCGCATATCAGATTTTTAGGAATGTTTTTGGTAATCGCAAAGTCAATTAAATCGGGAAGTTTCTTTGGGTCTGCCGGACAGTATGTTGGTGTGCCACAAGAAACATGGTCTAGCTTGTTCTTAGCTTTGATAATTGCATTATAGAGCTGCTTTCCTTTTGGGGTCACGAGACGAGATCCCCAGTGTGTGTGCTTGGCATTGTAGTCTCCTGCTGCTATGAAGTGGTCTCCGAGTGAGTTGAAAAACTGCATAAACTCATCTTCGGCTATGGTGAAGCGTGGGGGGCAGTATACGGCAAGTAGAGTTAATTCCTTGCCAGTATTTAGGTGTATATTTATTGATGTAGCCTGTAGGTAGTTTTTTGCAAATTTCGTATGATAATGGTGCTTGATACGGCTTCTGATTAAAATTCCAGTCCTGCCGTGTGCTTTAATTTCTGGATGATTTGTTCCATAGAATGAATATCCTCGTAGTTGGAAATTGTATCTGTTCGTAAGATGTGTTTCTGAAAGCAGCATTACGTCGATTTGATTGTCTAGTAGGAATTGCGCTAACTCGAGTTTATTTTGCGAAACGCCGTTAGCGTTCCATGTAGATATTCGTAGGGAAGTCATTATTTGGATTGTTGTGAAACCAGCATTTGTATTAATAGATTTTGGTTTCGCATTAGATCTTGCATAGTTGTACGCATAAACGACATGAACTCCGTAAGGCTTTGTTGTAGACTACATATCGTAGCTTCAAAGTTACTTTTTGGCTGCTCCGGAGATTGATGCTGCTGAGCCGTGTTCGGTTCTTGGTGTGCTGATTGCGGCAGTGAGCTTTTTGAGGCTGGGGTAGCCAGTCCTGATTTTAAAGCGCTTGCGTATGTGACATTTGTCACATTGTCAGAGTTTATGGGTCCTAGTGAGGATCTGGCTGCAGTCGAAAATTAAGACTTCAGGGTTTGACCTGGAGGCTATGAACTGATTATTTTGGGTGCGGGCAGTAAATCCCCTCTGGTGGATGCGACTTTTCAGCTCCTGGGAGCTCCTGTTTCAAACTGGGAAACCTCTATAGTTAGCAGTGTGATTTCCACCGCAGTTGCCGCACTTTTTCGAGTTTTGGTCATCTTTGCTCGCTGGGCAGTGTGCGCAGTCATGAAGCTCACCACAAACTACACAGACTGGGCGCAGTTTACAGTAAGACCTTGTATGGCCATATTCTTGGCAGTTCGCACATTGTACCGGGACATTGCGTTTTTGCGGCTCCTCGACTGTAATTCTGCGGTGCAGCAGGAACTGAAGATTGTATATACGGTGCACTTCGTATTTCTTTAGGCTGCGGCTTTCTATCCCTGTTAGAGATATTGAACACTGTCTTAGCGCTAAATCCCTTCTCTTGTAGCACCTTTGTTATCTCTGCAGGCGATACTTCGGGCTCTATGCCCTTAAGTACGACTTGCAAGCCTTTGCCGCTTTTTATCTGATACGTATAAAAATTCTTTTTTTTGTCGGTGAGGTATTTCGATAATACTCTGTAATTATCTTTAGACTTCGTTTGAACTTTTGTTTCCTGGATGTTGCCCTTTACGAGTGGTATTATGTGGAAGTTGTCCTTGCCAATGAGCTCTATAATTTTGCTGACAAGAACGTTGGAACTTTTTTCTCGTATGTATATTGGCGGGGGCTTAGGCTTCCTTTTTTCGACTTCTGTAGGTTCGGCGTCATCCTCATAGTCTGCCAAGATTTTAAAACGGTTTGAGTTCGTGGGCGTTTCTATTGCGGCTATGTTAGCATTGCCTCGGGTTATTTTGCGTTGAGAGTTTAGGGGGCTCAGCTTCCTTTTGATTTGGATGTAGCGATCCATACCAGCCTGCACAGCCGGCTTAAAATTTTCTTTATTTTTGTTCTCTTTTTCGGGCAGCACAGCGGCAGAAGTATCAATGTTTGCGCTGCTAGCTGATGACGTCGTTAAACGCGCTGTCGTTACAGTAGCGGTTGTTGTTGTTGTTACGGTTGACGTTGTCAGAGAGGTTGCGGTGCTAGTTACTGCGCTCTTTGGCTGCAGAGACATCGATGGTAGCGAGGGGGAGCAGGAACGCGCTCTCACGCTATCTACGTTTAAGAATTCGGCCAAGTTTGGCGTAATTGACCGTGTTTGGGATGAGCTTGCATTACTTTCGGTTGCTTTGAAAGTGAAGTAAGCGTTGTTTTTTTGTACTGAGAGACGTCTCTCGTTTTGCTCACGTTGACGTTGTGTTCTAACGTCGTTTAGGCTCATTGCAATCGAGGTTGATGTTGTTCGAGTTTTAAATGTTATTTTTTATATTAATTAATTAATTAATCAATATAAACATTAGCGATTTCATCGCTGAAAGCGTCTTTTCGCGTTGTTGTTGATTTACGAAACCAGTCACTGCACTTTTTTTTTTTGATATTATTGAATACTTTTTTTTAATTTTTTTTCCCGGAGCACAATAAATACACGTCTGCATGCGACGACGATTCGCGGTCATTTCTGTTTGATAAGATGTTTGATTATCATTGATTATCGAACTACCGAGCTGAGCAGATGTACTTTTCCCGAGCTCCGGGAAGACTTTACATTGCATCACATATAGAATGTAGCATTGAAATATTTTGCAAAAATCTTTCTAAAAGATGGAAAAAATCGCATGGTAAACTGAATTTCATCCGAATGAATAAGAATTTTACTGAGTGCCACCCACGATACCAATGTTCTAAGGTTTCGCATCTATTGGAATCCAACTCTTCTGCCGAACTTACAAAGTTCGCTAGTGTCAGCCTTTACAAGCGGACTGCATCAAATATCGTTTTAACAGTAGCCGATGATCAAGGCTCGGTTAAAATAATAAAAAGATGCTCCGAAAGATATGCCAATAAAATATACTCCAGATGAGGCATTAGCTCTGTTCATTGATGGCGACTACACAAAAAAGTCATATAAACTTCTGCAATCTGGTGCCAAGGGTCGAAATGCTAATATTTTCCCAACATATGATATTTTGTTATCTGCAAAGAAGAGGTGTTATCCGGACAAACTGGCAAATATTGTGCCGAAGTTCCATTGCAAGATATTTTAGACCATACCATAGCTCGAATTGTTGAGGCCCATCCCGATGCAATTAGCCAAATCCCATTGAAAGGTCACAATTATGAAAATTTGACGTTCTTGTCTAAATGGGGTTGCGATGGAAGTTATGGGCACGCGACCTATCGCCAAAGCTTCATAGATTAACACCTTAACATGGCAGATGACCGTGTATTTTTTATTTGTATTGTAACTTTACAATTAAAATTGGGTAATGACCAGAGAACGGCAGGGGTGACACTTTTCGACACCCTATGCATAGCCATAAAAATTTGTGTGCGAGTACCACTCGCCACACAAAACAAAAAAGGCAATAACGACACACACAATTTTTGGATGAGTACAAAGTGTCTATTGCCTTTCTTGCACTCATGATTTTGTGCCTATTGCCTTTCTTGCACTCATGATTTTGTGCCTATTGCCTTTCTTGCACTCATGATTTTGTGCCTATGTGTCTTGTTGTTCGGATCATACCAGCCACCCTAAAAAAAAGTGGAAAGAGAAAAATGGTAAAAAATGATCGTTGAAGATTTTGTCCTTTTCCTTTTCTTTCCTTTCTGTCCTTTTCTAACTACCTAAGCGTCTAGACTTCGTGCACGGGTTCCTAGAACCCTTTCCTACGGTCGTTTTATGATCTTTTTTTGTGCCTTTCTTCCACCCATCCGTTTTTTATTTGTGCCTGCGATCCACCCATCCGATTTTTGTGTGTGCCTGCGATCCACCCATCCGTTTTTTGTTTGTGCCTGCGATCCACCCACAAGAAACTTACTGGGTAAAAAAAAGGCAAGCACCCGAAATCATGGGTGTTTCCAGACACCCGAAGTTTCGTGCATGGTAAAGACTCATGCACAAAACTTCGTGCATGCAAGACACCCGAGTGCCTAAAATACCCGGTGTTTTTCGTGCCACTCATTGTGCGAGTGGCAAGTTGCCGTTCTCTGGTAATGACATTCTTTGGCAAAATCCTCGCCCATCATCAACTCTTTACTGTAGAGGTCTTAAAATAATGTTTTCAAAAGAGTCTACTGAGTTGGTAAGAACCGAAACAGAGAAGATACAGGAGCAGATTCTTCGAATTCTGCCTACGAGATTGAGCTGGTTTTTAAGTTAATCATATATTGGAGCGGACAATGAAAGACGGAAAAGTGTTTAGTGTAATTGCTGAATCATCTTCACAAACATGTGGAATTTATAAGGCTTCACCTAAAAAAATGAATGCCCTAGATGTAATTATTAATTTGCCAATGCACAATGACTTACTAAAATTCGGACTATCTACTTTACATAGTTAGATTCGTTGCTTTGAATGCATGCTGCACATTGGTTATCGGCTACCCATTAAAAAGTGGCAAGTGAGGGGATCAGATGAAACCATAGTTGATCAACGAAAAGCAGCCATAAAAAATAGGTTTAGGGAAATGACCTTATTGGTTGGTATTCCAATGCAAGGATCGGGCAACACCAATAGTGGGTATACGGCTAGGCGATTTTTTTAAGATCTACATTATCACTGACTTTGCGCTGTATGGCTTTCGGATATACTATTAATATTCCGAGATTTCGCGAAAATGCATGAATTTTTGTTAGGGAATATCCGTGGTTTAACATGCCATCCTCAATGCACAAATTTTTAATTCACAGGGCGGATATTATAGAAAATTTACCACTTCCGATTGGAATGATGTCAGAAGAAGCCTTAGAAGCTCGAAAAAAAATTTAAGAAATTTTCGCTTGAGCCATACGCGTAAAAACTCTCGCCAAAACACTAAAACGCAATCTTTTGCATTTATTGTTAGTATCGCCAGATTCACTAATTACAAGCATTTCCAAAAGTTCGGCCAATAACTCCAGCAAGACAGTTTCCTTTGAGATTGAAGGCCAGAATCTTCTTCTGGACTACAATGTTCAAGAAGAAAACTCGGATTCTGATTCAGAAAAAAAATTAGATTCAGACTAGGACAACTAAAACTAGTTTATTTTGTAAAACTGCATCTTAAAAACAAAAAATTTGTAAAAAAAAAATAATTATCATTACTCTTAATGATATTCCATATCTGACCCTAAATCAACCAAATCGGCCACTGTTCGACTCACGCTAGCTCCCACACCTTATTGATTTTGCGGTGACAAAAAAATACCTCACAATCTAATAAGTGCCAAAGCAGTCTCGGACTTATTAGACCACTCGCCTGTGCTTCTAACGCTTCTTCAAAGCCCAGAAATAATTGAACACCCCTTCAGCCTGACGACACCAAAAACGAACTGGCTTAAATACAAAAAGTACCCACATAGACCTGCCCACATAGAACTCGCCCCGGAGTTTAACATGGAATCGGACATCGACTACACTACGAGCGCCCTGAAAGAAGTACTCGTTGCGGCAGCTAAAATCTCTACTCCTCATGGGAAGGAGTTCCCATACCTCAGTAGTAGACCACCTCCGTAGACCGAAACAAATACTACAAACTTAATCAGCAAATCGAACAGCTCGTACGAGAAAAGAGGCGCACGCGTCGTGATTGGCAAAACAGCAGATCAGCAGCATCAAAACTCGACCAAGCTCTTCACCAACAGAAAGAAAATGCACAGCTTAGGTATGTACATCCAGAATCTTTCGCCAACAAGCACAAAGTATCCCCTGTGGAGGCCCCACCCAAATCTTAGCGTCCCAATTGAAACGACAACCCCGATAGGAAACTTTTCGGGATGCTGGGCTCGCAGCGACTAAGACCGAGCTGAAACATTCGCTACACATCTTCAAAGTGTCTTCCAGCCAAACTCAGCCTTAAATTTATTCCTCATGCCACCTATTCAGCCAGAAGCTACCCATCTGCAAACTACTCCTTCATTCCGGCCGAACGAATTTGAAAAAGTCATAAGAGGGCTAACACCAAAATAGGCTCCCGGTGGTGACCTATTGACCCCAAAGATGCTGATTGAACTTCCAAAATGCGCTATAGAGGTCGTCTGCAAACTATTTAATGGAATCATTAATCTTGGCTATTTCCCAAAAAAGTGGAAGAAATCCATTATTATAATGATACCGAAGCCAGGAAAAGACCACACAATTCCGTCATCATACAGACCAATAAGCCTTCTATCTTGTTTGTCTAAACTTTTTGAAAAATGCTTGTTAACTCGCATAATACCACATTTGGAAGCTTGCAATATCATCCCGGCACACCAATTTGGCTTTCGAAGAAACCATGGAACCATCGAACAAGTGAACAGATTAACATCCGAAATACGCTCAGCCTTCGATGTATCTCAAGCTTTCGACCGAGTTTGGCTCATCGGACTCATGCACAAAATTAAAACGTATTTGCCAACATACACCCACAAGCTACTGGAATCATACCTCTACAATAGGGTATTCTCAGTGAGATGCATCGCAGCTACTTCGGGCGACTACACCATCGAATCTGGTGTTCCACAAGAAAGCGGCCCGTGTCTATATGTTTTGTATACTGCGGATATTCCTACGAGCGCACAACTAACAACGTCAACGTTCGCCGATGATACCGCTTTCCTTAGTCGCTCCAGATGCCCAACGCAGGCAACAACCCAACTGGCTAATCATCTCACAATAGTGGAAAGGTGGCTGTCCGACTGGCGCATTAAAATAAGCGAACAAAAGTGTAAACATATAACGTTTACTCTTAATAGACAAACATGCCCTCCGCTTTTACTAAACGGTACGCAGATCCCTCAAGCTAACGACGTAACGTACCTTGGCGTTCACCTTGATAGGCGACTTACCTGGCGTAAGCACATCGAATGCAAAAAGATGCACGTAAAACTGAAAGCCAGCAGCCTCCCCTGGATCATAAACCCACGATCACTACTGTGCCTTGACTACAAGTTACTACTGTACAATTCAGTCCCAAAGCCAATCTGGACGTATGGCTCCCAGCTGTGGGGGAACGCGAGCAGCAGCAACATAGACATCATACAGCGCGCACAATCAAAAATCCTGAGAACTATCACAGGGGCACCTTGGTATGTTCGCAACGAAAACATCCACCGGGATCTGGGCATCCTCGCAGTGAAAGACGAAATCCAGAAGCAAAAAGAGTCATACAAAGAAAAACTGTCTTCGCACCCAAATTTTCTCGCTCGGGGATTGACTCGGGTTTCTAGCGTATCCCGCCTTAGACGCAACGACCTCCCAACCCAGCAATCGATTTTTAGGGCCGTCTAACTCCGTATCAGTCAATATGACTGTTAGTTAAGTTAAAATTATAAGATTTGATACACCTCTTGTTAGTCTCGCAAAGAGAAGATTCAAGAAATAAAAGCAACGTTGAAAAAAAAAAAAAAATATTTATTTATATATTTATTCAGTGTTTTCCTTTTTTTTTTTTTTTTTTTTAACTCCTCCTAACCACCCTTACTCTATTGCCGCCTCCTCTCACCCGGAAGCATGTGGCACCCACCTGTGCCAGGATGCACCACCTTCCGGGTTTTCCTCGCCGTTTCGTCAACTTGGCCTTCACTCTTGCGGCAAGCTCCGGCGGCCAACTATCCTCCGGCACCTCTCGCCCGCTTCCTACCGATGCCTGCCGCTCCAGCACCGGCCTTGCCGGCCGATTTCCTGGGCATGACACTCACCGGGTCAGCGCAGGCCTCCGCGGCTCCGGCCACACCCACGGCCCCTTTTCCAGCGGCTGCTCCTCTTTCCGCTCCTGCGGACACGGTGTCGGGGGCACCGCGGGCCACGGCGTCGCCTGCCGGACCCTCCTCCAACTCGGGGCCGCCCTGCATGGCTTCTCCTCCGGTCTTTCCGCTCTTGGGCGTGGCGTCGGCGGTATCTTCGCCTTCCATTTCGCTGCCTGTCGCACCCTTCCGGCGGCGGCCCTTCTCCTTGCAGTTTCTACTGTTTTCCGGGTCCGCCGCTGCCGTGCCGCTTTCGCTCTCGCTCTGACCATTGCCCTCATGCGTCCATCGATCCGCCGCTGCCTTGCCTCCTTGGTGCTCCTCCTTCGCATTTGGGCTATAACCCTGACGCGGGCCCTCGCCATGTCCTCCGTAGCCTTTATCAACGCCAGCTGCCGGCTGTCCCGCTCTACTCGCAGGTGCAGGCCCAACTCCTCGCTCCTGCGCCGCCGCTCCACCTCGACGGACCCGACCGGGATGCTTCCTCCACCTCCTGCCGCCCGCCGGACCATCCACTCTGACCTTGCCTTCTTGGCGTCCCATGAAGGATCGCCGACGATCTCTATGTCGCTGTCGTCGGAAGACACAATCATTGAGGCGCTTGAGGACATTGTTGCGGCTGCGTGTTGATTTTCACGATGTATTTGTCCGCTTTCTCTTTATTCCTTTGCTGTTTCTTCTTTGTTTTGAGCCTTTAGCTCGCTCACATGGGCTCTCTTCTTCCTCCTTGTCCTGCCGTGTCGTAACGTGACAATTACTGGAGAAACCAGAAACCACCACCGTATATGGCCCGTCATACCGAGGGGCCAGTTTCGCCGCGAATCCTTCAGCTGCCTTGATAGGTGGTGCTCCTTTACCCACACTGTTTTACCGACCTTTGGGCTCCACTTCCGCCTTCTCAAGTTGTAATGTCGCGCCTGGTCCTGGGCAGCTCGCTCCATATTCCTCCTTACTATCTCGAATGTCTCCTTGAGTCTCGCCGCGTTTTCCATGGGTGTTCCTTGTTCGGCTCCCGTGCCCAACACATTCTCGTCGAACAGGGCTCGCGGCATCCTTGGCTCCCTGCCCTGCGTTATAAAACACGGCGAGTACCCCGTGGACTCCGAGACTGCGGAATTTACCGCCAACATTAGCTCCGGCCAGTGTTCGTCCCACTTCCTTTGTTCTTTCCCAGCGAACTGGGCGATCATTGTTTTTACCGTCCTGTTCGCTCTTTCCGTGGGATTCTCCTGCGGCGTATATGGTGCGGTGAACTGATGGCGTACGCCGAGGAATTTCTTGAAGCTGCGACTGGTGAACTGCACCCCGTTGTCCGTTATTACTATTTTTGGTACTCCATACCGAGCGACAATTCTCTCCCTGAACGCCTTCTGCAGCGCCTCTGTTGTTGCTTTTCGAAGAGGCACTATCTCCGTCTATTTCGAAAACCGATCAATTATCACCAGGATCATCGTATTGCCGTGTTTCGACCTGGGCAGTGGGCCTACGAAATCTGCACACACCGTCGCCCATGGCTCCTCCGGAACCTGTGTCAGCATTTGCCCGGCCATCTGCTTCTGACTCGGCTTGTACTTCAGGCACGTCTCGCATCTCCTGACGTATTTCCGGATGTCCCTCTGCATCCCTGGCCAGAAATACCGGGCGGCCACTCTGGCGATGGTTTTCCTTACGCCCAAGTGCCACGCCGTTGGCGCGTCATGATTTTCCTTGATGACCTACTGCCTCATCTCCAGCGGCACGCACAGCTTCCATGACGCCACTTCCTCGCTTCCGGCTCTATGCGGGACGTGGCGGTAGATCAAGCCGCCCTCTTCCACGTAATCCGGGAATTTTTGTGGGCTTGTTGTCATCTTTTTCTTCAATGCGCTTATCCACCCGCATTCTTTGGCGACCACCTCCATGGCTTTTCTAAATTTTTCCATTTCCGGCTGGCGGGACAGAGCGTCGGCCACCACATTGAGCTTTCCCTTCCGGTAGCTGATGACGTAGTCATACTGCTGTAGTTCGAATACCCACCTCGCTATTCTGCCAAGTGGGCTCTCGATGTTATTAAGCCACTTCAACGCCATGTGGTCCGTGATCACGTCAAACTGGTACCCCTCCAGGTAGGGCCTCATTTGCCTTATCGCCCATACTATGGCCAGGCACTCCTTTTCCGTTGCGGAGTAGTTTTTCTCGGCCCCAATCAACGTTCGACTGGCGTACGCGATCACTCGTTCGCCCTCCTCGGTGTCCTGGGTCAGGACCGCCCCGACGCCGTAGTCGCTGGCGTCCGTTTGCAGCACGAATTTTCTTTCGAAGTCTGGGCACGCTAGCACTGGATCCTCCGCCAGCCGTGACTTTAAAGTCTCAAAGGCCTCTTGGTGCTTGGTTGTCCACTCCCAATTTGTTCCTTTTCGCAGAAGATCGTTCAGGGGCTTCGCTATTCCTGCGAAATCTGGGACACGCCGATACCACGATGCCATCCCTATGAACTGGCGCACTCCCTTGACGTTCGTCGGGGGTTGTAGCTCTGTAATCGCGGCCACCTTTCCCGGATCCATTCCGATCCCTTGGCTTGTTATCCGATGGCCCAGGTAGAGCAGCTCCTGCCTGAAGAAATGACACTTTTCCGTATTTATCCGCAGGTTTGCCGCTCTCAACCTCCTGAATACCTCTTGTAGATTCAGCATATGCTCTTCCTTGGTGCGTCCGATCACTATAATGTCATCCTGATACGCGAATGCGTGTGGAGCCATATCCGGGCCTATGACCTGGTCCAGGGCCCTTTGAAACGTTGCCGAGGCTGAGTGCAACCCAAAAGGCATCACTTTCCATTGGTATAGACCCTTGCCTGGAACGGTGAAGGCGGTGAATTTCCTGCTGCTTTCCTCTAGGGGAATCTGCCAATACCCATCCTTCAAATCGAGACTGCTGAAGAACCTTGCTTCTCTCAGCTGCTCCAAAATGAAATTTATGCGAGGCATCGGGTACGCATCTTTTATTGATTTTGCATTAATTTTTCGGAAATCCACGCACATCCTCCATTGCCCCGTTTTTTTCTTCACCATTACGATGGGTGAACTGTACGCGCTGTTTGAGGGCTCGATGCATCCCTTTTCCAGCAATTCCTCCACCTTTGAGTTTATCTCCCCCTGAATCTTCGGATTTTTGGGGTAATACCGTTGTTTTATGGGTGTTTACGTGAGGGGCCGGTGTGCCGCAACTGTAAGAGCGCACCCGCGCTGAAGAGCGCACCAGCACTGAAGAGCGCACCCGCGCTGAAGAGCGCATCCGCGCTCGCCCCTCTTTGCGCTCTCGCTCCTTCGCCGGCCGTCGTCGATCGTAGTTTTTCTATTACTTTTTGCACTAGTTCTTAAGCAATTAATTCGATGTACGCAGCCAATAAAGCTGAACGCGTTTTTTGTAATTACACTGAAGACGCCCCCGACTTCTAATTTTCAACCCCATTCTGGAATCTTTTGCGGAAACCACGCCCCCCTACAAACATTGGTCCTTCGAGCCAGATAATTCCTGGATTTTCTTCTGCCAGCAGTTCTCGGCATTGTTCCGCCAAAAGATAAGTACATTTTTCCGTTCCCATCTCTCTGCCGGTCTTCAGCAGTGATCCGAACATTAAATTTCGTTCACACTGCTGCAAGATTGTTTTTCCCTCCGTGTCAACTCCAAGTCCGAGTTTTCCGACACAACGGCAGGTTGATTTTCTAATAATGTATAATAATCTTAAAATTCGGCAAATTTTTCTATACGTCTCCGTTTTGTGTGCTGCCCATATTCCTCGCCGTGTTCGGCCTCTCCGTTATTCATTCGCTTGCCAACGGTCGAGGCATATGTGCATCCGCATACATACATACGCACATACATATTTTTTTGGTGCAATTAATCCGCGAAAAAATCGCAAGTGAACAGTGAAATTGTGTGGTGACAAAAAGAAGGCATAATTAATATTGGCCACCGGTGTGAATTAGTTCCGGAATTTCCAAATTCACCGAACAGTCCGCCGCTGTCGTAATATTTGTTTTTATCTTCCTGAGTCAGTGTCATTTTTTTACACCACATAACTTTTCTGTTCCTCCAATTATACAGTCCACTTATCAAA
Source organism: Drosophila parabipectinata (assembly GCA_018153455.1). Taxonomy (NCBI): domain Eukaryota; kingdom Metazoa; phylum Arthropoda; class Insecta; order Diptera; family Drosophilidae; genus Drosophila; species Drosophila parabipectinata. The sequence goes on from JAECYA010000007.1 coordinate 351,026, forward strand.
GCTCCACTGCGCCAACATATGCCCACATGCCCTTACATATATCCGTACCTGGATGCATGTCCATATATTTTCTGCCTTCAATTCCAGGAAATATATAACCGATAAAATTTAACATATACAGTCCACTTATCGAAGCTCTACTGTACCATCATATGCCCCACATGCCCTTGCCCTACTTGCATGCATGTCCACATAATTTCCAAATATTTTCTGCCTCCAATTCCAGGAAATATATAGCCGATAAAATTTAAAAAAATATTTTACATTTTCTAAAACCAACAATTATAAACCGCCATTTCACTACAAATCCGTGATTGTGTCGCTTAAATTCTCGACGTAGCCGTGTTGTGTTTTTCGGTTCTGTTTATTTTTCTTTGAGGTACGTACAGGGTGCCGACGGCATAACCGGCTGCCTAATAAAATAGATTAAAAAATCAATTAATTATAAATTTATGTATTTATAATTATAACTACGAAAATTTATTTAATTCTTATTTTCCGTTTAAGCTAAGGGCCAGGTTTTTTTAATTCACCTTTCCGGCCACTCAATAATTAAAGTCGAAGATTTAACTATCGGAAAATTATAATTAATTAATTTAATTATCCACCTTCTGTCCGAATAGAGCCGCGGTTTTTTTTAATTCCATCTTCCCGGCTTCGTGTTAATTAAATTCAATTAATTAAATATTTAGGTTTCAATTCCACCGTTCCAGCTTCGTGATAATAAACCTCAATTGATTAAAAATTAAGATTTTCAACTCCACCCTTCTGGCTCCATCATATTTAAATCCGACAGTTAGCCAAAAATTAATTATTTATATCTTTGTGTGTTAAATTCAAGCCAAAGTTAAGTCCACCTTCCGGCTCCGCAAATTCGAAAATAGTTAAGAATTTAATATCTCAGTATATATTAAATTCAGTACGAACCACACAAGTCGAAATATACATACATATATAGACCGTCATCATTTTTTTCCGAACAAGCACGAATTTTCCGGTACCTTTTCCATTTTTTCGTGCCTCCAACTCTGCTTCTACTCCGCATCAGGCAACATCCGCCTACAATCCGAACAAACCTCGTCTCCTTTTGGGTTTTTTCTGGTGCCTGAAGTTTTTCTTTCCACATTCGAATTGTGCCGCACACGACTTTCCTTTCCACATCGGCGCCACTAGTTCGCACTTGCTCCTTGTAATTGCCTTTCATCCGCGATCTCACCGTTCTCATCACATTAGTGCGACCGGCCACCACTTCGTACGGGGCACCTGTTGCGCGAGTCAGAGCCGCGTTCGACCCCAGCCATCCGTTTGGACAGATCTCAATCCGCATCTCCGCGGACGCCTCTTTTGAAGCCTAAGGCTACCAGTGCCAGTCCAAGGGCAAGGAGTGACGAATCCGTCAATACAACCCCCGGTCCTTCACAGAGGCAGACTCACTCCGTCGCAAAAATGGCTCCAAGTGCGGTCGAAGTGGCGTTGAAAAAGTTCATCGCCACAACAGATCGAATTATCCAATTTGAGGCTAACATAAGTACTCCGGGCGCCCCAGAAACGGAAATAGGCTCCCAATACATGTGCGAAGTTCATCGGGACCAAATTCAGGCACTATGGGAGAAGGTGGAGAAAAGCTATGAGAGCTGCTCCGATTTGCTAGCCGTGTCCGACGACAATGCGGCCGCCTCGACAGTGCTGGAAGCGAAGTACAGCTACTGTTACTCCGTCTATTCGAGATGTATTGCCCAGCTTCGGGAGAAAATTGCTTCCCAATCCACTCAGGCTCCCGTCAATGTCCACACGCCCGCGCCTACAGGCTGCCGGTTACCTCCGGTGGATACCGAGGTCTTCGCGGGTGATTATCTTCGGTGGCCCACCTTCAGAGACTTGTTTACGGCCATTTACATCCAAAACCATGGCGAAGCCTCACAGACCGCTTTGAGAACCGGCGGCTATTGGTCAACAGCCAGTTGAAGATCCTTTTCAACATCCAGGCTATTTCTCAAGAGTCCGGGGTCGCGCTGAAGGAGCTGCAAGCTACCATTCAGAGTTGTTTGACAGCCCTAGAAATGTCCTCCGTTAATGTTGAGGCTTGGGACTGTCTCCTTGTATTTATGATTTCGTCAAAGCTTCCCAAGGTCACACTTTCTATGTGGGAGCAATCCGTACATAATAAGGCCGAGATTCCAACATGGAAGGAATTAGATAACTTCCTGACAGAGCGCCATCGCACTCTGGAGGCCATCGACGACGTCAGGCCTAGTGGCTCCGTGCAATTTCTGCCAAGGTCGGGACTTCCTACTGCCCCTGCTCGGAGGCTCACTTCATACGAGACTCGAGTGGTTCCGGGCCAAAAGGGCTGCGATCTCTGTTCGAGGGAGGACCACCCCATTCGCTTATGTCCGCGTTTCCTAGAAATGGATGTAAATGGGCGCTCTGACTACATAAGGAGGAAGCAGTTATGTTTAAACTGTTTTGCCCGAGGGCACCAGCAGCGAGACTGCACGAGCGCCCATACCTGCTCCACATGCCACAGCAGACACCACACCCTCTTGCACCGCGGCAATCCATTCGCAACCGCTCCAAGTCCGCCTACTCAGCTTACCGCTCCAAGTCCGCCTACGTCAACCAACGGCCCCGAGGATCAGTCGAATGTGCAGGTGTGTTTCGCTTCCGGGTCAGGAGCCGTCCTACTGGGCACGGCCCTTATCAACGTGTGCCATTTGGGGTGCACCGTCCAAGCACGAGCACTGATAGACTCAGGCTCCGAAGCGACGTTCGTAACGGAACGACTGTTCAACCTCGTCAAGCCTCCCTTCAAGACGATTCAAGCCCAAGTTTCCGGCCTTAATCAAACCATTTCCGCGCAGTCTACTAAATTGTGCCATTTCTCTATTCGGTCGCCGTCAAGACCCGGGCTACAATTAGAGACTGCGGCTTACGTTCTTCCGCAGTTGGCAGGAAATCTGCCATCATATCAGATTTCGCGAGATCGTCTCAAGGGGCTGCCCAATATTACCCTGGCGAACCCCAACTTCTTTGAGAGCTCCCAAGTCGATGTGTTATTAGGAGCTGACATTCTTCCGTCCATTCTCCTCGGTAATTCCAAGGCTAATATCTGCGGGTCGCTTCTCGGTCAGGAGACCATTTTCGGATGGGTGCTGACAGGCCCATTATCTCCAGCCAACCCCCGCAGCGTGTCTGTTTTTTCCGCACGAGTTCCCCGCAGCCTCGGTGACTCACTGGTTCAGGGTTTCGATTCCGGATGCGAGCATAATTCTGTTACGACTCCTTCTTCGATTTACACATCGCATCACGCTGCACGGTGGCAATCAGCTGATGATCAGACTGATCCGGGTCTAATTCTAGATTCCAAGGTCATATTCAGCACGATGTCGCCACGCCCACGCAACGCCCCGTCACTGGAAAGCAGATGTACTCGAGGTACACTATCCTACCGATGCCGAGTCTGCAATGGGAGTCATCCGTTGAAGAAGTGTCGGCGCTTCCTACGCCTTAGTGCCGAGGAGCGGCTCCGAGTGGTTCTCGTGAACCGCTATTGCTCGAGCTGCCAAGGTTGTGCCAAACTCGCTGAGGAAATCCCATCCTAGCACCAGATTGTCCTCCATGCCTGGCATCACCAGCAGGTTTAGGGTATTTGTGCGATCGCCGAAACTTATCCTGGCTTGGAGCACGACGCGTGTCTCCGTATGGCTTCCGTTAGCCAGCTTCACCAGTCTCCTTGTTGCGATTCGTTGCTCGGTGACCTCCGGCCTTTCCGCTAGCTCTTCGGAGATAAAACTCGCCGTTGCTCCCTCTGGTACCTTGCCGCTTCACTATGCTGCGGTTCTTCTCTCTTTTTTTTTTTTTTTTTTTTTGCGGTCTTTCAGAATTTGGAAATGGCTTGTGCATCAATAAGAGCATCAGCTAGCATTCCTATATTCATCATAAAGCTTAGAGGCCCAGACGACCGAGGGGCGCTCAAGAAACGATTTGTTAGAGTATATTAAGTTATTTGTTAATTATTAAGCTAAGAGGAGTTAGTAAGGAAATTTAAAATTCTATATTTTAAATTAGAGGGACAGGAAAGAGATGTAATAGAGTAGAGACCATTGTAGTTCGAACATAATACCCTAAAAGGGTCATGCAGCGCATATGTCGAACTACAACGGCTAAGGAACAGAGGACTAAAGTTTCGAGTCCTTCTATTAGGAATGTTGAAATTTAAGCGTGTTAGTAAATGCTGGCTATCTACATCCCCGTTAATAAGGTTATGCAGAAAAACTACACCGAGCATTGTCCTGTAGGATGGAAGCTGAAGATTTGCATCCCAGTATAGACCTCTAAGTGCAAATATTAAAAAGTTCTTTTGAACGGATTCTATGCGGTCCTTATGTACTCCATATTGGGGACTCCAGACACATGAACCGTACTCTAGTATCGGACGGACCAAAGAAATGAATTAAGTTTTGGTTATATAGGGGTCATTAAATTCTTTTGACCACCTTTTAATAAAACCAAGGACTCCTTTAGCCTTATTAACCATTAAGGAAATATGGTCGGCAAATTTAAGTTTTATGTCTAATAGGATGCCGAGATCATTAACCTGGGTTAATTTTTCTAAGGCAATCCCATTAATGGAATACGTAGCTTGCAGAGGGCAAGAACGATAAAAAGACATATGCTTGCATTTTGATCCATTAAGTATTAGATCATTAGCCAAACACCATTTTTGAAAGTTATCAAGGTCAGACTGAAGACTGCATTGGGCAGAGATGGATTTATACTGAAGACAAAGCTTTACATCATCTGCATACATAAGAACTAGAGAGTTCGTTAAAGCAGGGGGCAAGTCGTTTATAAAAAGCGTAAATAATAACGGGCCAAGATGACTTCCTTGAGGGACGCCGGATGTAGCACGGACCAGACGGGACTGTATGTTTTTAAATAAGACTCTTTGTGTCCTTCCATCTAGATAGCTGGAGATCCACGTTAAGAGGTCTTTAGGAAAACCCATCATATTCAGTTTACTCAACAAAAGTGAGTGATTAACTGAATCAAATGCTTTGCTGAAGTCTGTGTAAATTACATCGGTTTGATATCCCTTACAAAAGCCGTCTATGACAAAGGATGTCAACTCCAATAAGTTTGTGGTGGTGGAGCGACGCTTAATAAAGCCATGCTGACAAGGAGTGATGATCGAAGAGCAAAGGTGTTGCAAATGAGGGGTAATTAATTTTTCAAATAACTTTGGAATTGCCGACAACTTAGAGATGCCTCTGTAGTTGGCAGCCTCGGACTTTTTCCCCTTTTTATGTAGGGGAATTATAAATGATTCCTTCCACTTAAGGGGAAAAATCGAGGTTTCCAAAGATAAGTTGAAAAGTCTTAGAAGAGGTTTGCACAGAGCCCTGGCGCAGTATTTTAGCACACAGCCTGGTACTCCGTCGGGGCCTGGCGAATAAATGGGTTTTACCCTTAAAAGACCAGATAATAAGTTGTTCTCAGAAAAGACGGACAGAAAATAAGATTTGCTGCTTGAATGTTATATGCATAAGGCTGATCAGTCAATTTAGGAAGAGAATAAGTTGTTTGAAAAAATTCTGCGAATAGATCGGCAATGGCCTGATCCGAAGTCGAAGAGGAATTTTGAAACGTAAGCAGAGGTGAAAAAGATACGTGTTTACGCTTAGTGTTTACAAAATTATAAAACTGCTTTGGATCCTGAGTAAATTGAATCCGGCAGCGGTCAATATAATTCCTATAACATTCAGCGTTATGCACGGTAAAATTCGACCGAGCTAGTAGGTATCTTGAGAAATCAACACTACTGCAGGTTTTTTTTATTTAAGTAAAAGCTTATTTTTTTTATTTTTTAGGTTAGTGAGGCACCTTGTATACCAAGGAGGATTTGTTGAAGCGGACGGATGTTTCCAAGGCACACATGAGTCAAAAAATGTATTTAAAGTAAAATAAAATTTTTCTAAAGTGACATTAAGATCAGTGCACGCCAGAATATCAGACCAGTCAAATGTATCGATAAGGCTATTAAGTTTTTGAAAATCAGCTTTACGGAAACAGCGAATCTTATTTACCACGCTCGGAGACATCTGATCGATACCAGGAGTGGTTTCGATTGAGACCTCCAGCGTGGGGTGATATGGATCCTCTGGGGCTGAAAGGGGAAAAGCTCTGGAGAGAGCGGTACCATCCGGATCAGATACAAAACATAAGTCTAAGAGCCGACCTAGCGAATTTCTAACATGATTGATCTGACCTAGGGATATGTCAAACATGCCCGCGGTGAAGTCATGGTAAGTTATAAGTGACAAAGATGGTGAGTTATCGACGTTGGACCACTTTAATTCTGGGATATTAAAGTCGCCCACCGCTACGAGTTGGTCACGATCCGTCATAAGATTAGAGACGTATCGAATGGCGGACAAATGCTGCCAATATGTAGGCGGTTCAGACATAGGAGGTATATATGAACATGTAATGTATAAAGCTTAAACGGACATAGTGATTTTAACGCAAATAAATTCTATGTCACCAAACTCATGGGATTTCACCTCTTCAGAAGCAAGAGAAGAGTCTACCGAAATGAGGACTCCACCTCCTCTTCGCTGAGATCGATCTCGTCTAAAAGTGGTGTACTTACTTGGAAAAACTTCGGAGCTAAAGATCTCCGGATTTAACCAAGTTTCTGTAAATGCTATTATATGGGACGCAAAGAAAGAACTATCAGAATATAGCTTGGGAGTTTGCTACGTAGCCCCCTAGTATTCTGATAGGTAAGAGTTAGTGAGGAAATTAGTTTTTTGGGTTAGTGGCCTAAGAAGAGGTGGAGGGTTGGTCAGTGGTTCCGATATTGGGAAGTCTCACTCCCACTGGTTTATTAACTTTTTTTTTACGGAACTAGGCTGATGTTCTTGGACGAAAAGATTCTCTGGCCAAAAACTGGGAGAACAAATCGTCTTGAACATCAGCGCGGGCACACGAATCTTGAAAGAAGACGTGCGCCTTGTATAATTGTATTTAAATTTTTGTATGTCCTCCACCTTTATATCGGTTTTAGTTTTGGCTTTGATATAAGCCGAGATATCAATCTCTGAAGTATCAGGGGCAAGCCGAGAAACAAATATATGTTTCGATGGAGGAATCACCTGTAAGGGTTTTGGTGTCGCAGGTACAAGAACTGCAGCATCAGTCGGTGCCGGTGGTCCGGACTGTGGAATACCCTTTTGGGTGACCCTAATGGGGGGTTTCGTTCCCTAGGACCTGTGGCATCACTTGAAGGGATGCCATGGCGGACATATCGGACAATTGCTCATTATCCCTGAGAAATTCTGACGAATTTTTCTCAGATAAGGCCCTTGGGGTGGCCAGAGATATAAGCGGCTGCATTAATGTCGGCTGAGCAGGCTGAGGCGGATCAGAAACAGCGGATTTCTTACGCTTAGGGGATTCATTTAGCAGCTGAAGGCCACTAAATTGAGTGTTAAGCGCACAGAGCTGGTCATTGATTTTACGACAACCAGTGAGCAGCTCTTTAAATCCATTTTTGGTCTGTCTCATGAACGACCTCATTTCGCCTTGCACAGCACGACAATTATCGCAACAATAATGTATCCCAGACCTACGGGAAATGGCATCCGAAACTGATGCAGTGAAACCGGCACACTTGGCGTGCACGACTTAATGGCACAGACCAGTTTAAATTCCATTTTATTTATTATTTTTTTTTTTTTTAATTTAATAAGACAAAAATTAATATTTAAAAAGTTAAAAACACAATATCTTGAACCACTGTGCCAAACAAGAAGCCGAAGCGGGAGCTTTGAAAGAGTGCACAAGAGAAATGCAGAAAATATAGATAAGCCGGGGAAGAAGCAGAGCTGAGCTATGCTTGGAATATAATTTAGACAAATTATTAATTCGATTCCAAATATACCAAAGCACTCGCGAAGCGATACGGTTTAGGCTTTAAGATTGTTATGATTCACAAGATTTAATTCACAAAGTATGTAAACACCGGATTACCAATATTTATCAAAAACGCAGTGCGCACAAAAAAAACACGACCGTTCGCTTGAAAGAAAGAGAGGGAAGTGACCTCTCATTTACGGGCGGCTGACTGTGGCTCCACCTTTGTTCTGTGGCCACTTGCCTGTTAAAGGCCCCTTCCTACTGCGCTAATTCCTCAAACTCCTCTGCTAGGCCCATCACCTCCTCTAACGACGCGAAGGCGTATGGCCTTATGAACATCTTCATCCTTGGCATGCAGTTCTCGACGAGCCTCTCGATCACTTCTTTCGTGGTTTTGGCTAATGGTTTCATTAGTGACTGAAGGTCCACCATGTATTCTTTGAACGGCTCTCCACGACGCTGCTTCCGTTGGCGAACTTGGTCCGCCAACTTTTCGAAGTATCCTTTCGGCAGGAAGAAATTCTCAAAGCTTGCCTTGAACCTCGCCCATGTTGGCCATTCTTTGTCGTTCATGATGAAGCATCTTTGGCCCCTGCCCTGCAGTAGCTCTGGCATGGCTCTGGGGATCGTGTTTATGTCCAATCCGTATGTCTTTGCGGACCACGTTACTCGGTCCAGGAACTCTAACGGGTCCCCTGTACCGTCGAAACGAAACGACCAGTCCCGCACTTGTCTGGCTACTTTGGCGTAATCCACCGGGGCCGGAACATACTTCCTTGACTGCGGCTCTGTACTCCTTCCCATCCTTGGATCTGGTACCGCCAGGCTCTCTATAAACTTCTCGGTTTCGCTGGCTGCTCTCTGCCTGGGGGTTGATCTTTGTCCAAATCTTTCCTCTAGGCCGTGCGTTAACGCCAGTACCTCCTCTTCCTTGGATTCTTCGACCCACCTCGCCACTGAGGACCTCATTGCTTCCACAGTCCCGTCTGCTGGTAGACCGAGCTCTCTACACACCTCGCTCAGCTCCTCCTTTCTCAATGTGTAGATCCAATTCTTTCTTCCCATCTTTCTGCTACGTTATTTTCTAGGCTAAATGCAATCACGAAGTTTGGGCGCCAGGTGTAACGAACTGTTTTTTCTGCTTCCGCTCGCCATAATTTGCCGCGGCTAGCTCACAGAGTTTCGCGGATCCGTTCCACCGAATTTATAGATTCGACGTGATTGCCCAAGCCCAGAAAATAATACAAATAGCTTTCCGTTGTGCAGTCTCTTTATTCTCTGCTCTCTCTGCTTACAATGGTGATTTACGCGGGTTCCCGGGAATGACCCTTGGTGTATCCTTGGTGACCCTTGGTGTATCCGTCCTGGTGATCTCCTCCGTTGCTGGTGTTTCCGCTGTTGCTCTCGTTGCCGGGGTTCCTCTTCGTTGATCCGTCGTCAAGCCTTCCACCTCTTTGACTTGGTCTGGCCTTCGGCTATGCACTGAAAAGCCTCCACTACGCCGTCGGGGATACGCGCCTACGCGCTGTACCGCCGGGCTCGGGAGTTGGCGGGCTGTAGCCTCCGCTACACCAGGATGAACGCCGTGCTCTGCGCGCCAGCGACACTGGTTCGGGAGATAGCTACTGACTGTCGCCTCTGCACCACCAGGGAGATGCGCCGTGCATGCGCACCGGCGGACCTGGTTTGGAGTGTGCGGCCTGCAGTAGGCTCCGCTACGCCAGGAACACGCCGTGCTTTTCGCACCAGCGAGTCCGGTTTGGGAGATGGCTACTGGTGGTCGTCCCCGTAACCCGCTGTGCATGCGCACCAGCGGCCCTGGTTCAGAGTTTGCTGTCTACAGCCGGCTCCTCTACGCCAGGAGACGCCGTGCCTTTTCGCACCGGCGGGCCTGGATTGGGAGTCGCCGAAGTCTTGTCAGTTTCCGACGGGGTCGGAAGTCCAGGACTGTACGTCACGCCTCCCTTTCGGCCGGGTGACCACCGCGCGTACGCGCCAATGGGCCCGGGTCAAGAGCTGCTCGGTGGGTGATCGGAGCCTCCCCGATCGCGTTCCAAAGCGGGCGTGAGTTCCCGAGTTGGCTTCAGGACCTGCAGGACCACGCCTGTTGGTTGCGAGTCAGGAACCCGCGTGGCGTACGCCAGACTTGTTCTTTCCTCACTTCCTTGCAAGGCTACCTGCTTTGACCGGGAATAGCCCACACTCGACTCTGTTACCCTGTAGCTTTCGAGGAAACCAACCGACGCCGATCCTCTCTCGTCCTGTCCTTCTCGTCCTCCGGAGCGAAACCGGGCTCGGGATCCTGAGTTGGCCTGTCCTTTCCGGTGCAGGACCACGCCTGTTGGTTGTGAGTCAGGAGTCCGAGTGGCGTGCGCCAGACTTATCCTTCCTTCACTTCCTAGCAAGGCTACCTGCCGTGGCCAGGAACTGGTCCAACTCGTCTCCTGTCGCCTGGGTCTTTCCACGGAACTGTCCTTGTACTGTCTTTTCCTTGTCTCGTTCGTTCTCCGTACGTTTGGCTGTTGGACTCTCCAAAGGCGGTCCTTCAACTCAAATAACCGAATCCTTTTTAGAAACGCTCTAAAACTTGATTTGCGGACTCTCCACAGGCGGTCCTCAAACTCAACGCTACAAGCTTCCTAATAAGACTCGTCTCGAGCCGCTCCAATGGGCTTCCTTTTATACCCTCTGGAGCGCCCGTTAATTCCCTGGATTCTGCTCCACAGATCACGCCACTTTCCCGTTGTCAGGCTGCCGTTACTCCTGCTTCCAAGATCACGCCACTTTTCCGTTGGCGGGCTGCTGTTGCTATGCGACGTGCCGCTGGCCTCCTTCGCCTCCCCTGTTGCTCGTTGCTCCTTTGCTGCTCCCAGTCATGTCACCCATCCTGAACTCCGCTGCGCGGCGGGCTCATGTGCTCACCGTTGCCTAGGGAGCCGTTACGTTCCACGTTGACTCCGTCTTCCACTCGATGATGGAGCTCTGCCCCTCACTGCCCTCACTGCCTTCCCATTCGTCCACTGGTGCTCCGGGGACCGTTACGTTCCACGTTGATTCTGTCTTCCCACTGGGCGATGTAACCTTGCATTTCCATTTGTCTGCTGGTGCTCCGGGAACCGTTACGTTCCACCTTGATTCCGTCTTCCCACTGGGCGATGTAACCTTGCATTTCCATTTGTCTGCTGGTGCTCCGGGAACCGTTACGTTCCACGTTGATTCCGTCTTCCCACTGGGCGATGTAACCTTGCATTTCCATTTGTCTGCTGGTGCTCCGGGAACCGTTACGTTCCACCTCGATTCCGTATTCGCACTTGATGGCAAAACCCTACCCCTCCCCGTTCGTATTGGTCCTCGGCCTATCTCCCGCGGCCCCCTAAACTGATTGGCCATTGCTGTCTTAGCGTGTGAGGAGGCTAATTCTCCTCACAATACATATAATTTTGAAAATATTTTAAAGGTTCCAATGACTTGCTATTTATTTGCAAGGTTGATCTATATTTATTTTGTCCATATATGGTTTCACTATTCATGCAGTCAAAAATTGTATCCACCTTTTCTATAAATACTGCCGTAGATATGGCTACATCGTAAGACACTGAATTAAATTTGACGGTATTAAAAATTGTTTTAATGGCTGCCTGAACTATTTTACAAAGTAACTGCCGCATATTTCAGTAACTTTGATATTATATTTGATATTATATATATATTTCACTCGCATTTTTTGAAAAGTTTTTGGATAAATATGCTTCCTTGTCAATTTTGGGCACATTTTCGTTTTTTGGTCTTCCTCCATCTACCAAAACTCCTTCAAGACCTGATAGCTAACCTGCCCATTCGGTGTATTTAAGTCGCCAGAGTCGCCAGTCCATTCCTAAATGATTTGATGTGGAAAATCGTACATACAAAAAATTTGTTTTTGGAAATGAAAAAAAGGGTTTTCTTTAGTTGCTCCGAGCTGAAAATAGCAACTTCGGTTGGCTTGGTCACATATTATGGCCTTTACCTCTATCCCTAAATTAAACAAAATAATCAAATTTTGTTTTATAACCTTTTCATATGCTGAAAGGCCATTTTCCGAAAAAAAATAATTTAAAATCATACTCCAATTTAATAATATTGATTTTATTATACCCCTTCAGAGGGTATTATAATTTTGGTCAAAACTGTGCAACACAGTAAAGGAGACATCTCCGACCCTATAAAGTTTATATATTCTTGATCAGTAGCACCTCCTGAGTTGATATAAGCATGTCCGTCTGTCCGTCTGTTTGTTTCTACGCAAACTAGTCTCTCAGTTTTAAAGCTATCGACTTGAATGTTGCACCGAATGTTTGTGTCGGCTTGAAATGTTTTCTTTCCTTTGCACGCAGTATATAAGTCAGAACGACCGAATTCGGCCGATTATATCCTTTAGCTGTAATATAACTGATTGATCGGAAATGCTGTTAAGTTGTTTTTGAGGAAATCGAGAGGTAGGCTTTGAACCGAAAGCATCGTTTTATTGTTTGTTAAAAAAATAAAAAGAAAAATTTAAATTTTTTTTCCAACCACCAAAAAAATATAAAACCACTCTTATTTACTTAATCTTGCGGCCATTCTCGGGCAAAACCAACTTAGTGGGCTGGCAAAACCCTCCCAGTTCCATCAAAATCAAGCCGCCTTCGAAAAAGAAAGCCTATTCTAATTTTCAAGATGTCGATTCCAGCGACTCCGAGCATGGAGAAATGAAGCGGAAGTCTGCTAAAAAACCCATTATGGAAGACGAACCTACCACCAGCGAAGCAGCCAGAGCTGCACCTAAAGCTAATATTGAAAAAAATTACTATGCAATTCTATCTGATTTAGACGATGAAGATCGTGTCAGCGACATGGAGGTTGACGTTATGAAGAAAAAAGATGATAAGAAGACCAAGCAATCTGCGGTAAAAACGGCGAAAATCATCAAACCGCCCCCAATTTTTATACCGGACGTATCCAGCATCAAGGGCCTTTCCAAAGACATTTCCCACCTCTTAGGCGGGGATGTTGAAGTGACCTACAAAGCAAGCACTAACAACACAATTCGCGTCATGACTCCAGACAAGGATACTTACTCAACTTTGAAAAAGTTCCTGAGCGAAAATAACCATCGATACCACACATTCCAGCCCCGAGACGAGCGCGCTTATCGGATCGTCGTTAGAGGCCTCCACTTCTCCACCGACCCGGAGGATATTAAGGTGGGTTTCAGCAGCCATGGACACAAAGTCAGGGATATACACAATCCTTTGCAAAAAGGTACAAAGAAGCCACTAAAAATTTTCTTTATTAACCTCGAGCCAGCCAAAAACAACAAGGAGGCCTTTCAAGTCAAGCGGCTATGCAGCACGGTGGTTACGAAGGGCTTCGGTCACACGAAACGGTACTGCCATCTGGAGTACAGATGCGTAAAGTGTGGAGATAGGCACCCATCGTCCGAATGCACCAAAATTGCCAGTGAACCAGCAGTCTGCCTCCACTGCGACGGATCACACGCGGCCTCTTACAAGGGCTGTCCAGCCTACAAAAAGGCAAAGAGCACGTTCGCCCACAAGCAGACTGCCCCAAGACGCCAGCAACCTCAATTCAGCAAAATTAACCCTAACATCAGCTATGCTAGCGCAGTCAAAAACGGAGCACCACAGTTTGACTCCAACCCCAATCCCGATCCCAGTCTTTCAAGTAATCCAACGGACGCCCTAACGGCTAGGATGGAATCTATGTTTGAGCGCATGATGGAGAAGGTCTTGAGCCAAATAGCCCAAATGATGGCCACCGTTTGCAAATCCTTATGCATACGCAATTAAATATAACCATATGGAATGCTAACGGCCTGGTAAAAAGAAGGCCAGAGGTCGAGCTATATTGCAAGACCCTCCAAGCAGACGTTCTCCTCATATCAGAAACGCATTTTACCAACAGATCATACTTGAGGATACGACCTCATTGCCGCTAACCACCCGAACGGTAGAGGTCGCGGGGGCGCGGCCATCCTTATTCGCAGCTGCATCAAGTATGAGGCACTTCCAGCCATGTGCGAAGACTGGGTGCAATGTGCCCAAATTAAAATCTCCACTACCAACGGTGACATAACAATCGCCGCAGCGTATTGCCCCCCAGGCACAACATCCACGAACAGGAATTCGGCTTGCTACTGGATTGCCTCGGCCCCAAGTTCATAATCGGAGGGGACTTTAATGCTAAACACCCCTGGTGGGGCTCCAGGATTACGAACCCAAAGGGCTCGGCCCTATACAGGCAGATTCAGTCCCGAATCTTGAGCTGTCACGCAACCGGTGCACCCACATACTGGCCTACGGATCCCCACAAAATCCCTGATGTGCTAGACTTCGCCATCTCCGGAGGACTGGATTCTGCCGGAATTCAAGCGAGAGAAGTAGAAGACCTCTTCTCGGACCACAGCGCCTTTGCCGTGTCACTTTTCACCCCAGCCTTGCTCAGGTCAGCCCGCAAAAAGCTGATCTACAAGACAACAGACGTTGACAAGTACCAATCTTACCTGAATAACGTTACCGACCCCAGCCCGACACTTGACTCCCCGGTTGACATCGACACCGTTGTAGAAGAGTTAACAGCCCATATTCAGGCGGCAGCTTCTGAAGCAGCACCAAGGCCCTCCAACCGCCCAAGAGCCACTGACAGGGACATCCATTTTTGGAGCCCAGAAGTCGAAGAACTCAAACTTGAAAAGCGACGACTCCGAAGAGTGTGGATGCTCTCAAGGAATCCTTTGGACAAAACCGCCTTCAATAGAGCGACCAAATGTCTGACAGAAACTCTGGCAAGACTAAGGAAGCAGGCCTTTGACGGGTTCGTCGAACAACTTGAGCCAGGCGACCCTCAACATAACTTATGGCGAGTCACCAAATCTATCAGACAGCCGCTGAAAAGGATCCCACCTGTACAAAGAACCGACGGCAGCTGGTGCAGATCGGAGATGGATAGGGCCAACGTTTTCGCCGAACACCTCGAAGGTGTCTTTACGCCTTTCGATCGCTGCTCACCGGAGGATGCTACTAAAACTGCCCGTCTGCTAGCCGAGCCTTCTAGGGACGCCGATCCAATACCACCAGTGACTGAGGAGGAAACAGCTGAGCTTATAACCATCATGAGCAACAACAAGGCCCCGGGCGATGATGGTATCAATGCAATTGCATTAAAAATGTTACCACCTCCAAGCATTCAGCTAATTACGAGGATCTATAATAGATGATTGGAGATAGGGTACTTACCGTCCACATGGAAACGTGCCCAGGTAACTATGATACCTAAGCCCGGGAAACCCGAAGCAAACCTTTCGTCCTACCGACCAATAAGTTTGTTACCAACGCTCTCCAAAATACTTGAACGAGTGTTTTTAAGCAGAGCACTGCCAGTATTTGACGAGGCTGGACTGATCCCTGACAACCAGTTTGGCTTCAGGCGGCGACACGGTACGCCAGAGCAGTGCCATCGGGTAGTGCAGTGCATCCTGGACGCGTTTGAAACCAAGAAGTACTGCATGGCCGTCATGCTGGACGTGAAGCAGGCGTTTGACCGAGTCTGGCATCCCGGTCTTCTATATAAATTAAAGACTGGCCTACCCCGACCATACTTCCAGTTCCTAAAGTCGTTCTTGGAAGACCGTAAATTTGCTGTTAGATGTGGCGAGGCCATCTCCGGTATTAGAGAAGCTCACGCTGGTGTACCCCAAGGCAGCGTTCTTGGCCCGTTGATTTACAATGCTTACACGGCCGACCTCCCTGTTCTTCAGAGGCCTGACCTGCTCGCAGCAACCTATGCAGACGACACCGCCTTCCTTACCACCGCCGATAGCGCATTGGGGGCAGCCGATACGATGCAATTGCAGCTTGACTTGCTCAGCGACTGGCAAAAGCGATGGAACATTGCCGTCAATGATGAGAAGTCCACTGCCTCCACATTTTCTCTCTGCAAAGGCAACTGCCCTCCAGTGAACCTTAACGGCTCTCCAATCCCACAGGTAGACAATCCCAGGTACCTGGAATTCACCCTAGACAGGAGGCTCACCTGGAAGCCCCATCTGATTAAGAAGAGGAAACAGGCTAATCAAAGACTTCGATCCTTCTACTGGCTTATGGGTAGGAGATCGAAGCTGAGAACTTCCACTAAACTCCTCATTTACAAGGCAATAATACGCCCTATCTGGACGTACGGCATACAGCTCTGGGGAACTGCGAGCAAGACGAATGTCCGAACTATGCAAGCTTTCGAAAATAGAGCCCTTCGAATCGCCACTGGGGCCCACGTCTATCATGACAATCGCACCATCCACGAGGTTCTCAATTTCCCTTGGGTCAAGGACGAGATACAAAGAAGCAGCGCACGTTACATGCAGAGGCTTCATAATCACCCGAACCGGTTGGCCAGCTCCCTGCTGGACAGCAGCGAGCAACCCAGAAGACTTAAAAGGACACACCCGCTGGGCCTCCCCTTACTACTCTAATTTTTTTTCTACCATATTAATATTTAAAATTATCTATAAGTGAAGTTTATGTGATAAAATTTAATGGTTGTCCCTAATGGACAGTTTTAAATAAACATTACCCTGCTATTACAAAAAAAAAAAAAAGTTGTTTTTGAGAGAGTTTGACAGTGCATGAGTGCTATTTTTGGCAAAATAATACGACACACCAAATTTCATAAGGATCGGCCAACTATATGTTATAGCTGCCATAGCTGAACGATAAGAAATAATTTTTGATATTTGGTAAAAATACCAACTTTTGTTTTTTTTCAAGATAGAAGTTTGGGACTTTTCTTAGGTTTTGTATTGTAATAAATTGTTTATATTTCATAATGATATTCTCATAATGATCAGTAAACTATATCCGATTTTTGCGATATATATCCGTGTTTACTTGCAAGGGTATATCAACTCCGGCTCCGACCGAAGTTAGCTTTCCTTTCATGTTTTTTGTTTAATTTTTCAAAAGAATTGTTTGTAAAACCTGGTTGTAGTTGTTTCATAGGAACCCATCGGTAAAGGGTTTTTACGTGGGGCATGTTCAAATCTGATTTGTCCCAAAGAAAATAATATGTTAACTGCGACATATAGGAAATGTTTTGGGCCAACTACTGTACCTCTGGGAAGTACTCCTTGGGTCGTCTACTTAAAAGTAATTTGCAAAACGTTTTTGTTTCTAGCTTTCCTTTCTTGTTAAATATACGCAAGTCTCGTTTGCAACTTTATTTTTTCTATGTAGTTCTATCTACTCAAAACCATCTATTAAATCTTAATTAATATTGTACCTCAACTCTTTTCTAATAGCCATTTCGCCCATTACAAGGACGACTTGGGAATCATTATTTTTTCTTAGTTCTGAAGTCATTTTTTAAATTTGTCAAAAGAATTGTTTGTAAAACCAGGTTGTAGTTGTTTCATAGGAGCCCATCGGTAAAGGGTTTTTATGTGGGGCATGTTCAAATTTAATTTGTCCCGCAGAAAAGAATATGTTGAATGCGACATATAGAAAATGTTTTGGGCCAACCAATGTACCTCTGGGGAGTCCTCCTTGGATAGTCTTCTTAAAAGTAATTTGCAAAACGTTTTTGTTTCCGGACTAATGTTCCAAATGGAGTCAATTCTGTCAATTACACCAGCTTTTGAAGTGTCCTTTTTTTTGAGCCGAATCGATAGATATTTTTAGGATAATTTTTTTCGAAGATATTAAATTTTTTTTAATAGGGTTTGTTGTTTTTTTGAAGATATTAAATTTTTTTTAATAGGGTTTGTTGTTTTTTTGGAAGAACTTGTTGGTTTTTTATATTTTTTCGCATTTACAACACTGGTCTATTGTAATATATGCTTTGCCGATCGGCTCAAATGCCACATCTTCCACCGCCATATCCAAATTTAATGTTGGAATAGCTTCCTTTTTAAGTACTTTTTCCAATGAAAGCCGCCGAAAAATGGTTTTCACAAATTGTAAGATTCTTATTATAATCGTTCAAGATAATGCCACATTTTCCCCTTCATATTTGTCATAAAATAAAATCCGAGGACGAAAATTTTTAAAACTTTAGATTAGGAAAATGACGCCTAGATTTCGTGCAGGATTTAACACAGCATTTCATTCCAGAAATTTATAAAGAATTCAGAATTTTTGTTTTTTTTTCGCTCATCTTGTCGCATCTAATACCATAGACCATTACCAAAATGGTCGACCTGAAGCGATAAATTTCTTCTTCGCAGAACATTTTTTAAAGTAAGAAGCTCTGCATTATTTGCCATACAAAATGGAGGCCCTTTTTTTAATTGCTATAATAAAATGTATTTCTTATTACATTGATTTAAGCCCTTTGTGAGTGTTACTATAATAGAGATTTTTCTCTCCCGTATGCATAGATTAGGCACCAATGCCATAGGCCAATTGAAATTTTTTTTGAGGAGCTTTCGTTAAATATCTTTCATTCAGTAATACCAGTTCCTTTTCCAAAAATCCAAATTTTTCAACTATGTCTAATCAAGGATATGATTTATTTCCCAGATCCTTAATACTATTTTTAATATGCCTAGTATTTTCTTTATATCTTAGATTCACAGGTCATTTTCATTTAATTAAATTTGAAGAAAGAGCTGAAAGATAATTAAAAAAAGAAAAACACCAAAAGTCCTAAGGAGGATTCGAATCTTGGAAAATCGTACAGAGAGCAACTACTCCATGCATTGGGCTACCACCCTGACTTGGTCGGCAGCAAACAAAAGTACTATTTGTTCTACTACCACACCGACGCATTGTAAACAGAAACGATGAAAAACTGAAATTGAAATTTGGAAGCCAAACATTTTTACGTCGCCGTGCGAAGAGTCACACATATATACAAAGGCACACATTTTTTTTTATAGATACATGTAAAGAGTTCTAAATGTGAAATCGTATGCGTTTGTGTTTTTGGGGCCCTGATGTCCCATCTATGTACTTGCTATAATCTTTTCTCTATGCTACCTCCCTACCAATTTTCACTCAAATTTGTTCCGCCGTTCTTGAATTATAAGTGGTGTAACATAATACGACTATCTTATATATATATATATGTACAATAGATAAAATATATAAATTTATTTTTTTAATTAGATTAGGCTTTTAGTTCAAATTTAAATGATACAAACGTCTTTAAAGATATGTATTTAAGCAATACATATTATTAAATAAATTTTATTTATGCTCACCTCATTTGGCTTATTGAGCAGACATAATCCATGACCAGTTCGCAAAGAATCGATATAATCCTTTTTACTGCATTCAGAAAATTTGTAAGGCTGCACATTCTCTTGGCCGACAATTGACTGAGCCATAATACAACCATGCCAATCACGGCAGAAGCATTCTTCGCCTGCAAAAAGGTTGCATTATATTTAAGACTTCAATATAGTAATTTCTGTCCTTTCAAATTATATATTAACATATTAATAATATATTAAACAATATAACAATATAATATTAAACCTGTTCGAAAGTAATATATTATATATCTGCTTTGTTTTATTTGTTTTCCTTTTTAAAAGTTAATATTTAAGGGAAATACCTCTTTGTTAACACTGACCTACAAAAAAATACCAAAAAACATTTAATTTATTAAAATCTTGAAAACTTCTTAAGAATTTTAGGACTAAGGAATTGACTTCTTACCTAGACCTCATAAAAATGCGAAAGGGAGATACCTTTAAACCTTAGCCTTAGCTGGTACCATAGCTGGTATAATTATTTTGTCCAGATATTTGTAATGCATTGAAGGAATCATCTTCGACTCCATAAATGATATATATTTTTTGACAGGGAGACGGATAGATGCGATTAAAGCATTTTCGCATGTTCGGAGACTGTGAAAGCTATGGATATTTGTTCTTATAAGATGAGATTTTGCACAGAGCAATTCAGGGCTTGTAAGCAGATTTTACAGATCGGACCTCTTTAGCATATAGTTTTCACATAAGCGATCGGATTTTAAGGTGCGGCTTGATAAGTAAATGACTTTCTGAATTTCCAGCAAATTTTCGGTCCCTATTCCAAATTCAACAAGGCTGCCACCAATTGTAATCTATTATTTGGCAACTGTAAAGTTTTGAGCAAGCTACGTCATGCAGTTTGTGTTTGTCAGCAATTTAAAGCAGTCAACCTCGTAAATTTTTACGAAAATGGGAAAAAAGTTTTTTACTTATGAAAAAAATACTTTTTACGTTAAAATCATCTCTGAAACCGAGGAAAATATTAATAAATGTACAGGAACTCAGCACCATCAATTTTAATGGTAAAAAAGTGATTTACAAAGTTTCCTTTTGGTCGTACCAGTCGTAACGTTCGTACTAATGACACCGAACGTTCAGATCGCCTTAAAAGAGGTGATCACGCCGTAACGCCTTCAGAGTTCGTTAATTCGTTCGTACGAGTTCGCCTTCGTATACACAGCTACACAAACTTTGAGAACACGTCATCCACTGCTAGAATGTTTTTGTACAGCATCGCTGATGCATCCATCGGACCCAAATGATATATTTGCAGTGTTTGTAGCGGAGCGTCGCCCTTCTCAATGCAGTTTAACAGGCCTTCTTGTTTTCCCTCGCTCGCTTTCTTCTCGTCCTGAAATAACTACTCGCTCCGTCAGCTTTGGCACCATCAGCAACTCGTTCCCGTCGACTTCTTTAAACAACCTTTCGACTTCTTTAAACAACCTTTCAGCTTTAAGTTTTCATGCGGCTGGATTTTAAGGATCTCCATGATTACTTGAATAGATTTGTCCTTCTGTTGGGCTTGCTTTAGACGAACCGACAATTCTGTCATTACACACATACAGTATTAAGGAAATCGACTTAACAATCCACATGGTTCATCGGGTTTCCAGCTCGGTACTCTCGCTTCAAACAAAATCTTGCATAAACAGCAATCATGACTGCTGTTAAGCAAATGCAGCACAATCAGTTACGAACTTTAATTTAATTCCCAGCAGATAATGACGAAACTTTTTCAAGGCTAGATATGCAGCTTTAACTTCTAAATAAAAGCTGTGACGTCTCAACTCAGCTTCCGATGTCTTCTTGCTCCAATAGTACATGCAGAGCGAGCCGCCTTCTAACTGCTGTGATAACACCGCACAAGGATGAGGATGAGGATTCCACAACATAATAAACATTTTCCTGTGACTAGTAATCCACCTTCCATTTCCTTTGTTAAAAACAAAGGCAACCCTTCTTGGTGAAATCAGTGCGTCGTGACTTATATCTGTGTTGCAAACACGAAATCGTGCTCCGTTTGGATTTCATCGCCGTTAGCTTCAGCGCTTAAATATCCAAACGTCACGTTATACTTTTTGGTTGCTTCTTTGTTCGACTGCTTTCATTTTTTGGTTAAAGTGCTGTTTAATTATTGAAACTTTCGATCCTGTGTCCACCAAGTATAACACCTCAATGTTGTTTATGTTTATCATCTCTTATCATCTTATCTTATATACCTTTTTTATTTTCAAAAAATCGAAAATTTTTTTATTGCTTTGTCTTGAAGGAAAACTCCTTAAGAACATTTTCCCGAATTTTCATAGAGATTGGAGCAGTAGAAAAAAAGTTACAGCGCTCGTAACCGCGCGCCTCATTGAGCCCTTGAACTGAACTTGAAACTTTAAACGCGAATATCTCGAAATGGTGTTTCTTGAAAAATGAGTTTGCGGTGACATGGATTGGCGGAAAACTACTGAACCGATTTACTTCAAATTTTTTTTAAATGTTCGTAATGAAATTCTTCTGTGCTTGAACGATCGACTTTTCACGCACAAACTTTTTTTCGCCGAAATGAATTTTTAGTGAAATTTCTAGAGACCAAAAAGTTCATTTTTAGCATAAAACGTTCCCGTATGAATAAAATAAATAAAAATTTTAAAATCGATCGTTCAAGCACAAGGAAATACACTAAACTAATGAAATTTTTTTACTTTTATGGTTTAAGTTGACCTGGGAAACTGTTACCGCAAGGCTCTAAAAAAAAAAGCCTCTAAGGGAAACAGCCACCCCTTAAAAAATTATTTAATATTTTTCCACCAAATTTTGCACAAAAATTGTTAATAAAGTGTACTATCAAAAAATTAAAACATCCCTGTAATTAAATAATTGCTACATACATAAAAAAAATCCGAAATTTGCTCTTTTCTTCGACAAAGAAGGTATATAACCCCTTAAGACAGCTTCTATCAGAAGCTACATGCACTGTCACACTCTTGTTTTACTTATTTTACTACTTGTTCTTCTGCTTTACTTCTTATTCTCGGTTCTTTCGTGCGAGACAGATACGCAATTCCGTCAACGTAGTCTGGACGTGGGCGCGAGTGAGAAAAATAGTGTTGGTCATAACTCACCACACTGTGCGTGTGTACTTGAGGGTGAGGGAAATTAGAAGGAACGGACATGAGTTTGAGCGTCGGACTGAAATAGAAGTTGGAGATCATGCCACGCGCCAGAAAACGTTTCGCCGAAAGTCCAGTCGAGGACTTTAATACTGGCCGCCACCGTTATAAATTTGCTAAATGGACGCCTTTCATTTAGGCGTCCATTTAGCAAATTCAGAGTGAGAGTGCTTGTCGTTGTATGGGAGCAGAATGGTCACTTCCCTTATGGCCCACTGAAAGTCGCTCAGCGTCGAGTAGATTGCAGTAAACGATTGCGCCGTTTGGTCTTTACCACGGATAAACAAACCGAGAAACGAGCTGCATCAGGAACTCAAAGCTTTTTTCGTTTGACAGGGAGCAGGGAGACAACGTACCGTTATCATTCATCTGAACTGGAAACACTTACAGCATTTTCGCCATTACCACTATTATCTCGTGTTTACTGACTACAATTCGCTCAAAGCCTCTCGCACAAAAGCAAAACTATTTCCGAGAGTTATTGGCCCTGCTTCCTGGCCATTTGTTGTTGATATCGACCGAGTTAGAGAAATGGCAAAGCAAAACATGGAAAAGGATGCCTATTATGATAAAGCTAGATTTGATAAAGCTACTATTATAAGACACAAGGTGACTACGTATTACTTAAGAATTACTTAAGTTTAGTGACCAAAATATTAGAAGGAGACCGGTATAGACTTAAGGCGTTAAATAATAGAAGGACATACATATAAATATTCTCACGAATTTTTGAGACGTATGCCTGAGAAGGGGATTCCCACAGAATTGGATGATGAGTGTGATGATGAAGAAGCCATGTAGCTGAATGATGAAGGTGCTGATAGAGATACCACAGATCAAGCCGGTGAGGGCTGTGATTTTGAAGGTGGTGATGGAGATACCACTGATGAAGCCGGTGGGGGCTGTGATTTAGAAAAAGAATGAAATTTTTAAAATGATCGGTGAATTGTTATTTGGCCGGCTTATGAATCAAACTGCGAGATATTTATGATGGACGGTTTGCCTAGATATAAGCTGTGGGGTAAATGAACACCCCTATTGACTGGCCAGTTTATCTTATGGATGACTGTGTGCTAGTTGATGGCATGGTTTTTGTAAACTAGTGAAGAACATGATCGCTATATGGCAGTAAAAGATGAATAATTGAAATTGTTAGAATTTAAGTCTGTGGTAATGCGAATCTCATGGCAAAAGTTGTATAAAGATAAGACATAAACAAATAAGAGAAACTTTGAAATAATTGTGTTTTGATTTTGATTTAAGAAGAAAAAAAAAGGTGTGAAACCATCTTAAACTATATTTTGTATAGAACATAACAGAATTTTTTTTAAAACCTTTGTATTATACACTCACGAGGACGTGAGATAGGTCAGGAAGGCCGTGTCGCAGATTCTTTTGAATATCCAAATTGTTAAATGAGATTAGTTTATCTCACACTATAAACAAAAAATAAGAAATAAGGGTAGAGGTGGAGTGTTGGTCCGTGATTCTGATATGGGGAAGTTTCACTCTCACTGGCTTTAAAACTTTTTTTTACGGTACTGGGCTGATGTTCTTGGACGAAAATGTTCTCTGGCCAAAAACTAGGTAAATAAATCGTGGTGAACATCAGCGTGGGCACACGAATCTTGAAAGATGACGTGCGCCTTATATAATTATATTTAAATTTAGGTATGTCCTCAACCTTTATATCGGCTTTTATTTTGGCTTTGATATAAGCTGAGATATCAATTTCTGAAGTATCAGGGGCAAGCCGAGAAACAAATATATGTTTCGATGGAATAATCACCTGTATGGGTTTCGGTGTCGCAAGTACGAAAACTGCAGCATCAGTCGGTGCCGGTGGTTCGGACTGTGGAATACGCTGTTGGGTGACTCTAACGGGGTTTCATTCACTAGGACCTGTGGTATCACTTGAAGGGATGCCGCGGAGGACATGTCGGACAATTGCTCATTTGTACTGAGAAATTCAGACGGCGAATTGTTCTCAGTTCTAGCTCTTGTGGTGGCCAGAAATATGAGCAGCTTTGTTATTGTCGGCTGAGCAGGCTGAGGCGGATCAGAAACAGCGGATTTCTTACGCTTAAGGGACTCATTTAGCCGTTGAAGGCCGCTAAACTGTCTCAAGCGCACAGAGCTGGTCATTGATTTTACGGAAACCAGTGATCAACTCTTTAAATCCATTCTTAGTCTAATAAACGACCTCATTTCGTCTTGGACAGCACGACAATTATTATAACAATAATGTGAACCAGAACTACGGGAAATGGCATCCGAAACTGAGGCAGTGAACCCGGCACATTGTAAAAATTAAGAATATAAAAAATTATGTGAAAGAGTTCCCGAAGCGGAAGCTTTGGAGAGAGCAAAGGAAAATTGCAGAATTAGAGACTAGACCTATATTGCACACGAAAGAAAAAAACAAAAGAAGAGGAAGAAGCAGAGATGAGCTTTGCTTGGAATTGAAATTAAATAAATTATTAATTCGCCTCCAAATATACCACAGCACACGCGAAACGATAAGGCTTAAGTTAAAACTGAAGTTTCTCAAAATGTGATTCTCAAGTATGTAAACACCAGTTTACGGCTAAAATTGTCAAAAACGGAGTGCGCGCAAAAAAAACGACCGTTCGCTAAAGATGAAGTGAGAGAAGTGATTTTAATTTCTGTTCTATCCTTAATTTTGTTCTCTGATATATTGGCAAAAGTTTTTTCTTTCATCTTCGATGCTAAAATCTTGACTGACTTCCGTACTGCAAAAAATTAATAACTGTTGAAGGTTGGACTACTTTAGGATTTCAACACACGCAACACGTAGAACAAGCCGCACTAATTACTATTCATGGTAAGAGATTATTCAGTTTTTTGTCTTTTTCCAGTATTACGAAGCTAAAAATGACTATTCGATTTTCACTTTTTAGCTTCACAAGCTTTTGAGTATGACCAGCTAAGTTTAGCTTCGGATTTCGCGAATGTAGCCAAATCTATGAAAGTTTTTGGTATGCAACATTAATGGTCAGCCTTTTCTAATACAATGCGATCCTAATACATTTCGATATTTTACGTGAATTGAATTATTTTAATTGAATTTTTGGCGAACAAAAGGGCCATAGTGCACCACCATAGTGCACCACCATTTTGTGGCATTAATTAATAACTCGGTCAGTTTTGGAATTATCGACATGAAACTTTATCAATCGTTATTATGATCCTAGGCACATATAGTATGAAAATCGTTCGGATCAGGAAACTATATCCTATAGCTTCCATAGGAACGATCGGGTAAAAGTAAAGATAAATTAATGAAATTTATGGAGCTGATATTTGTTGCTATTTTAATACGATATAGAAATTTTGAACCAAATCGGATAACGCTTTCCCTGGGAATCAGTTTAAAATACCGGATTTTAGTGTTTTTCCATACAAATGTATATAAAAGGTGAAAAAGAAAAATTCCTTCATACAGTAGTATTCATCTTATTATTCATTTATTTCATTTTCTATAACATATCAATATTATCTAAAAACAAGAAAGCTAACTTCGGGCGGAGCCGAAGTATATCAACTTGCAGTTAAAACCGGATATATATCGCAAACATCGGATTTAATTGGCCGAACCTTATGAACCTTATGACATCATAATAAAACCAATTAATTACAATAAAAAATCTAACAAAAAGTCCCAAGCTTCTATCTTCAAAAAAATGCGAAAGTTGATATTTCCAGCGTTTGCATTTGCTGCTACATAGCAGCAATTTAAGTAAAAATATTTCTCTGCTCCCGCTATTGCTCTGCTTTCTATCGGCTCTGTAGTATAGCAGAGAGCACAAAATCAAAACGGCTGCTCTCTGCTCTGTAGCACTGAACGTCGGAGCACGGAGCAATAGCAATAGCAAGAAAATGCGAAATGCCGCATACCAGATACTGCATTAAAAGACGTTAATTTCAAATTATAATATATTTTTTTTCATATAACAAAAATAAAAATTAAAAATAAATTAAATTTTAATACAATAACAATAACAATAATTTTAATTATTATTTTCATGCTCTTCAAATAAAGGGAAATTGACAATGACACTATCCAAATGGGATGAGTTTAGTTTGACCAGTAAAATATTTTCTAATACTGTAGGCCAATATAATTGTCGATTGTCGGACAATATGAGTTTTAATGATAAAAATGCGCGTTCTATTGTGACGTAAATAATATTAAAAGTTATTTGCATATTTCTTGCAGCAAAAACAATAATTCTTACTTTTGTTGACGGAATGGCAAAGCATACTTTCATATAAGGGAGTTTTAGTGTTTCGATTTTTGTAAAAACATCCATGCATTCATCTGATGGAATGAATGGAAAGGAAAGGAGATGGACACAGAATGGAAAAGCCATGGGACTGCTAGTATCATAAAAAGTCCAGTTGAATGTGTACTAATGGCTTTCCCAGGTCAACATATTCGAAATATAATGTCCAATTGTGCTCAAACCGAAATAAAAATAGTTTTTTACTGTATCATACTAATACTAACACAGAAAAATTAAGATTGTTCCCTTCTGTACCATACCTCAAGGATTACTCAAGGAAACGTCTAGGTACCCTTCAGTACCATACCTCAAAGATTACTCAAAGAAACGTCTAGGTAATAGTATTGCCCCCCAAGGAATCCTCGGGGTATGTTTCATACAAACCATCGAGGAATTTCCATAGAAGAGTTCCTCGCATCGAGGAATTCGAACAACTCAAGGAATACTGCAGGATTCCTGCAGTTATTCGAAGAGCGTTTTGAACTAAATACCCCAGGGAATCCCTGGGGTATACTCTCAGGAATCTTTGAGGAAATACCCCAAGGAATCCCTGGGGTATACTCTGAGGAATCTTTGAGGAAATACCCCAAGGAATCCCTGGGGTATACCGTGAGGAATCTGTAAGTAATTTCTTAATACATTTCAATGTACCATATGATTAGATAAGAAAAATTTATTAAATATAATCTTAAATATATATAAATATTTCAACATATTTTAAAAAGGGTATTCTGACGTCGCTTCCATTAATTTGGTTTTCGACACCGATTTTTTTTCTCTCCCTTCCCTCCATCTACATATCTCTAATTGTCTCTCTGTCGCGTGCCTGTGCTCCGAAAATATGACGTAGAAGCTGCGAGAATCATTGTCGAAAACAGAAAGCAGGTAGAAGTTTCGTTTCCCCTTTCGTTTTGGACTTGAGTAAACGAAGCTCATGCAATTTGTTTTTGTTTTTCGAACATGTTGCCAGGAAAAGTCGGGGAAGGAATTTTTGGTACTGAAGGGTTAACAAAAATCTCATAATTAAAGGTAAAATTACTCATACATACGTACTTATTTACATACATGGGTGGAAAAATGTTGCCAATAGGCAACATTGCAGCAAGGACATACCAAAGGACTTAGAGTATCGAAAATTGAAATTAACGTTAATTGGGTTAAATATTTTCTATGTGTTCCCAGTTTAATTTGGGCTCTATATATATTTTCCTAGGAGAAAAATTGTTCCTTCCGAATTTTAGAGAAATTTAGGCCTTCCTTAATCGCTTAGTGAAAATAGATTTCCGATTTATTTTATTTTATTGCCGATTTATTTTATTGTCATACTTACTGTGCAGGCTATTATTAAATTTGCACAGTCTATTATTGCTGATATGTCCAGGATGAAATATGATATTTTATACGACAGACTTGGTTGGTTTATGTTTGTTGGTTAAGTTTGTTAGCTTCCAAAAGTTTTTGACAGCCCCGAATTTGGTAATAAAATAACTCGGCAAATTCCAAATAAAAATTGATTATATTTGGGCTAAATTTGCACTTCGCACACGTTCAGTGGCTCACCTCAAGTCAAGTACAAGTGAGACAAAAAATCCGATCTCTAATCTACCAAAAAGCTCCCGGTTATGAAAGATCCGTACAAAAACATAATCCGCAAAAACGAGGCTGAGATAGAGCCAGGTTTTTTTTTTTTTTTTTTTTTTTTACCCGTCGTTCAGAATTTGGAAATGGCTTGTGCATCAATAAGAGCATCAGCTAGCATTCCTGTATTCATCATAAAGCTTAGAGGCCCAGACGACCGAGGGGCGCTCAAGAAACGATTTGTTAGAATATTATATATTAAGTTATTTGTTAATTATTAAGCTAAAAGGAGTTAGTAAGGAAATTTAAAATTCTATATTTTAAGTTAGAGGGACAGGAAAGAGATGTAATAGAGTAGAGACCATTGTAGTTCGAACATAATACCCTAAAAGGGTCATGCAGTGCATATGTCGAACTACAACGGCTAAGGAACAGAGGACTAAAGTTTCGAGTCCTTCTGTTAGGAATGTTAAAATTTAAGCGTGTTAGTAAATGCTGGCTATCTACATCCCCGTTAATAAGGTTATGCAGAAAAACTACACCGAGCATTGTCCTACGATTTGTTAAGCTAGGTAAGTTTATGAGTAAGAGTCTACTACTATAAGATGGAAGTTGAAGATTTGCATCCCAGTTTAGAACTCCAAGTGAAAAAGTTAGGAAATTCTTTTGTACGGATTCTATGCGGTCCTGATGTACTCCATATTGGGGACTCCAGACACATGAACCGTACTCCAGTATAGGACGGACCAAAGAAATGAATAGTGTTTTGGTTATATAGTGGTCATTAAATTCTTTTGACCACCTTTTGATAAAACCAAGGACTCCTTTAGCCTTATTAACCATTAAGAAAATATGGTCGGCAAATTTAAGTTTGATGTCTAATAGGATGCCGAGATCATTAACCTGGGTTAATTTTTCTAAGGCAATCCCATTAATAGAATAAGTAGCTTGCAGAGGGCAAGAACGATAAAAAGACATATGTTTGCATTTAGATCCATTAAGTATTAGATCATTACCTAAACACCATTTTTGAAAGTTATCAAGGTCAGACTGAAGACTGCAATGGGCAGAGATGGATTTGTACTGAAGACAAAGCTTTACATCATCTGCATACATAAGAACTAGAGAGTTCGTTAAAGCAGGGGGGCAAGTCGTTTATAAAAAGCGTAAATAATAACGGGCCAAGATGACTTCCTTGAGGGACGCCGGATGTAGCACGGACCAGACGGGACTGAATGTTTTTAAATAAAACTCTTTGTGTCCTTCCATCTAGGTAGCTGGAGATCCACGTTAAGAGGTCTTTAGGAAAACCCAGCATATTCAGTTTACTCAACAAGAGTGAGTGATTAACTGAATCAAATTCTTTGCTGAAGTCTGTGTAAATTACATCGGTTTGATATCCCTTACAAAAGCCGTCTATGACAAAGGATGTCAACTCCAATAAGTTTGTGGTGGTGGAGCGACGCTTAATAAAGCCATGCTGACAAGGAGTGATGATCGAAGAGCAAAGGTGTTGCAAATGAGGGGTAATTAATTTTTCAAATAACTTTGGAATTGCCGACAACTTAGAGATGCCTCTGTAGTTGGCAGCCTCGGACTTTTTCCCCTTTTTATGTAGGGGGAATTATAAATGATTCCTTCCACTTAAGGGGAAAAATCGAGGTTTCCAAAGATAAGTTGAAAAGTCTTAGAAGAGGTTTGCACAGAGCCCTGGCGCAGTATTTTAGCACACAGCCTGGTACTCCGTCGGGGCCTGGCGAATAAATGGGTTTTACCCTTAAAAGACCAGATAATAAGTTGTTCTCAGAAAAAGACGGACAGAAAATAAGATTTGCTGCTTGAATGTTATATGCATAAGGCTGATCAGTCAATTTAGGAAGAGAATAAGTTGTTTGAAAAAATTCTGCGAATAGATCGGCAATGGCCTGATCCGAAGTCGAAGAGGAATTTTGAAACGTAAGCAGAGGTGAAAAAGATACGTGTTTACGCTTAGTGTTTACAAAATTATAAAACTGCTTTGGATCCTGAGTAAATTGAATCCGGCAGCGGTCAATATAATTCCTATAACATTCAGCGTTATGCACGGTAAAATTCGACCGAGCTAGTAGGTGAGAAATCAACACTACTGCAGGTTTTTTTATATTTAAGTAAAAGCTTATTTTTTTTATTTTTAAAGTTAGTAAGGCACCTTGTAAGCCAAGGAGGATTTGTTGAAGTGGACGGATATTCCCAAGGCACACATGAGTCAAAAAATTTATTTAAAGTAAAATAAAATTTTTCTAAAGTGACATTAAGATCAGTGCACGCCAGAATATCAGACCAGTCAAATGTATCAATAAGGCTATTAAGTTTCTGAAAATCAGCTTTACGGAAACAGCGAATCTTATTTACCACGCTCGGAGACATCTGATCGATACCAGGAGTGGTTTCGATTGAGACCTCCAGTGTGGGGTGATATGGATCCTCTAGCGATGAAAGGGGAAAAGCTCTAGAGAGAGCAGTACCATCAGGATCAGATACAAAACACAAGTCTAAAAGCCGACCTAGCGAATTTCTAACATGATTGATCTGACCTAGGGACATGTCAAACATGCCCGCGGTGAAGTCATGGTAAGTTATAAGTGACAAAGACATGTATTTAAAGTAAAATAAAATTTTTCTAAAGTGACATTAAGATCAGTGCACGCCAGAATATCAGACCAGTCAAATGTATCGATAAGGCTATTAAGTTTCTGAAAATCAGCTTTACGGAAACAGCGAATCTTATTTACCACGCTCGGAGACATCTGATCGATACCAGGAGTGGTTTCGATTGAGACCTCCAGCGTGGGGTGATATGGATCCTCTGGGGCTGAAAGGGGAAAAGCTCTGGAGAGAGCGGTACCATCCGGATCAGATACAAAACATAAGTCTAAGAGCCGACCTAGCGAATTTCTAACATGATTGATCTGACCTAGGGACATGTCAAACATGCCCGCGGTGAAGTCATGGTAAGTTATAAGTGACAAAGATGGTGAGTTATCGACGTTGGACCACTTTAATTCTGGGATATTAAAGTCGCCCACCGCTACGAGTTGGTCACGATCCGTCATAAGATTAGAGACGTATCGAATGGCGGACAAATGCTGCCAATATGTAGGCGGTTCAGACATAGGAGGTATATATGAACATGTAATGTATAAAGCTTTAACGGACATAGTGATTTTACTTGAGACTGCCCCAGCAATTCTCGCTTACCGAAATTGTCCTCCAGCTACAACGCTACAAAAGCTACAACGAACATAATTGTATCTCTCTCTCTCGCAGTGGCTCAAGCATACACGCACAACAATCGTAGTGCCCATCTCTCTCTCTCAAACATCCAACCTCATGTCTCATCTCTCTTCCTTATTCGCATCGAACTATCCTGACCATCTGGCGAATAGAAGGAACAAAGTGTACTAACAATCAACAATTGCAGGGACGAGAATTGTTCTTTATTACACTGACTACCATAATTTAAGATCCGACATATATATTATATGGTATACTTCCGAACAGGTCCAGCGTCCGAAAATCCTTTAATCCTAAAGGGGTTTTTTTTTTTAAATTGGGCGCCATACGTAAGGGTATGTCTATCGTCTCCAATAAGGGTCCCCTATCACATCGGCCAGCTCAAAGGTTATTTTTAGGAATAAGAGCACCTGAGGAAAGTCGTCGATATTATATTAAGTTTTTCCTGCATCTATTCATGCATCTATGTGGGCCATCTCGCTGTCCGTCTATCTATTTCTACGCGTGAGAGAGACTAGCTCAGTTTAAAAGATATTGACATGAAACTCTGCACACGTTTCTTTTCTTTGTACGCAGTACAAAAAATATGCACACATGGGCCGCCAGCCAACGGGTACAACAGGGAAACCTACACGCAAGGAATTGCGTGCAGTAACTGTGTACACCGCTGGCAGTGCGACTATACTCTCCCGTGAGGGCGGCTGGCAACAGATCCCGGTAAGGTCATGTCTCTGCCGAGGATGCTGGGTAATTGTAGTCGAGCGGGGAGAAGAACATTCCCTTCCTTAAATCACCTTAATCCAAGTTTTAACCATACTTAGTATGTCAAGCGGGCTATGTCATTTTGGAAAAACCCCTTCCTCGTGGAAGGGTGCAAAATATGAAAACAATTAACCAAACAAAAAACCGTAGTGGAGAACGGAACTCCCTTACAAAGCCCGGAAATGGGGTCAACAACCCGTCAAACTTTAAGGTCTTCAAAAGCCAAGGAGTTGCTGGGATGAAGAAGCTCCCTGCAGAGGGGCAACATCCGGAGACGGGACGCTTTGGTACGGAGGAGGGTGCCGAGGCATTTTCTTTTAAAGCGGGACTAGCAATGGCATCACCAAACGGTCTGGAGAGGAAAACCACAGGGACAACCTCTAAGCCAACCCGCGCGGCCCCTAAGACAAACCCTGATCCGGCGGGGTCTCACTCGACGAAAAGTCCCCTACAAAGACAGGAGAAAAGCAGCCTTCATTCTCATGATGGTGGACACATTGGCAGAAGCCAACCCGGACCAGGGTGAGAGTATAACGTGGGCAAGAGAGATCCTGCCCGACTTCTAAGAACCCTGCCAGGGAGATCGCGCAGAGGGCGTGTTAACGGACTCGACGTATTTTATTGGATTTGATATTAGTTAAAATTTTTTTTTTAATTTGAATTGTATTTTGTTGTTGAATTGTTAGTATCTAAATCTAGTCTAAGATAGCTTAGGGCGGAGCAGGACCGAAAGCTCATATTCGCTCTTGTCCGAATTCGCCACGCTTCGCCGCAATAAATAAGTTTATCTTAAGATTAGAGAAATATAGATCGAACTATAACGTTGACGAGGCCACATCTTTGTCGTTTCGCTTTCGCTATTTTTTATATAGTTAGCAGTCACTCTTATTTTTTATATTTTATCGTGAGAGATAAACTAATCTCATTCAACATTATAGCGCCCTGGGTGGACATTGTGCTAATTGTTTAAAAAAAAATTTGGTTTTAAAACATATAAATTGACAGTGACACGGTGATTATAAACAACAAATACCATTCAAACAAAATCAAAAAAGCTGCACGCGACGCGTCCGTGAAGTGCAATATTAATACAAAAAAAAAATTCAGCGCGTCGTGAAACCGCCACAAGCCCGTAAAAGCCAGGATCATCACCACCAGGATCACCAGCGAGTTCCTGCATCGACTGCACGAGGAAAGTGGCACAGGATAAAACCGCAGGTATTTGTGCAAAAAATTGGAAGTCGAGAAAAAACGAATTAAATCTACGTCTTGTGCTAAAATATTGCACCCTCCTTTCAATTCTTGGCGCATACATACTTTATGTTACTAGAGCTAACAAATTTAAAAGTTTGATTAAAATAATAAGTAAACTGCATGTTTTTAAAATTAATAAACAAAATAATACATATATCCACATTACTATCACCCTCCCTCTTTACACATCGTTCGATTTTCGGCAAACAAAATAGTTAAATTTAGAGCAGCCAAACATTTATTTATATACAAATATATGTCCATATAATACATATTTACGTGCATGACTAATTTGGCGTACATACAAATATAGTCAGCGGTAACATTTTCGTTTTCGCTTCATGTTGTTATTAAATTTGACTAATGAATAATAGTTTTACTTAGGATATTTGAAACAGAGATTAAGTTTTACCAAAGATTATAAAGTACATAGATAGGACATCAGGGTCCAAAACGGTCAACTTTTTTCGTCGAGCTTGTTGGTGAGGGGGGAACGCACATGCATACGATTCTATTTTTAGAACTCTTTACATGTATCCGTCAACAAAAATGTGAACCTATGTACGTATGTGTGACTGCTCGCACGACGGAGTAAAAATGTTTTGGCTTCCAAATTTCAATTTAAATTTCTCGTTTCTGTTTTCAATGCGCCGATGTGGTAGTTAGTAGAACAAATAGTATTTTTAATCGCCGCAGATCGAGACAGGGTGGTAGCGTAATGCATGGAGTAGTTACTTAATGTATAATTTTTCTGTTTAAATCCTCGTAAGGACTTTGAACTTTTTCTTTCTTTTATAATTATATTTTTTTTTATTTTTCTTCAATTGTAATATTTTTTTTTAAATTTTACAATTGTAAAATTGTTTTATTCTTCATTATGTCCCGCTAATAAAATTTCAAGGGAGTCCTTCCGGCATTTTGTCATCCGACACGTCCGTCACTGTATTTTTACAACAATTGTAATAGAATTCAATTAAAAATAATAATAATAACGTAAAAGTAAAAAAAAATAAATAAAAAAAATAAAAGTAAATATAAAAAGAATCATAAAACTAAAACTTTATCAAAATTGAAACAACCGCCCGCTAATGAAATCGAACCCAGGACCCCATGAATAAGGACCGCGCACTATCCATCTAGGCTACCCTCAAAGTTGACTTTATGATACTTAAAATTGGTGTTAGAGGAAGCGCGAGAATCCATACCAAAAACAGAGCTGAAAAGGAAGGATAGTAGAATTTATTTCTGATCCCTTTGCTCTCACACTGGTTCGATTTGAACGTTTCAAACTTCCATCATTCCAAAGATGTTACGATCTAAAAATAGAATTCTCTCTTTCCTTCTCTCATCTGCCAGCCGTTTGTCGTGGAACCCGCTCTCAAATGTTTTCATTTACACAGCGGAATGCCAAAATGCCGTAGAACCCGCACTTATATCCTTATATCCTTACTTATCCTTACGAAATTTAGCATGTCGTGTTATTTTAGCTCTCACCCAAAAATAGCTCCAAAAAATAGCTCTCACCTAAAATTTGAACTCTCTAACTTTAAAAACACCAAAGTTATACAATTTCCGATCAATCAGTTATATGGCAGCTATAGGATATAGTCAGCCGATTCCGGTCGTTCCAGCTTATATACTGCGTGCAAAGGAAAGAAGGGTGTGTGCAAAGTTTCAAGACGATAGCTTATAAACTGAGAGACTAGACCAGACGGACAGACAGACGGACATGCTCATATCAACTCAGGAGGTAATCCTGATCAAGAATATATATACTTTATAGGGTCGGAGATGTCTCCTTCACTGCGTTGCACACTTTTGACCAAAATTATAATACCCTCTGCAAGGGTATAAATATAAAATCAGGATAAAAAAAATGGATAAATGGATAATAATAAACAGAAATAGTACAGACCGAACTAGAGTGCAGGCTTCAGGTTTTAAATGAGACAATATTTAAAGCAAGTGAGTTGCAAGACCAGATCGAGCAATTAAATGGGGAAGATGAATTTGGAGCCGAGTTAGAAGAATTAGAGATAACAACAAAGGCAAGGGTGATGTCATTATTAAATGCCTTCACTATAGCTGAAGAATTCCCACCAGCTACTCCAATTTCTGCAGCCCCAAACCCGAGCTAGACTTCCCAGTTTGGCATTGCCAAAATTCAGTGGAAACTATTGGGAGTTTCAAAATTTTATGAGACTCTTTGAGACATTAGTAGACAAGAATGTGAACATTCATGTTATCGAGAAATTTAATAATTTAATTTCTTGCCTCTCTGATGAAGACTTAAGAACTATCAAGGCATTCCAAGTCACCGAGAGTAATTATGATAAAGCCATTGCTAGTCTGAAAAGATGACGATGACGTATGTCTCATCTTTGCGAACCAAATAAGCAAATTATTCTGCCTTCCGATAGTTTCCCAGCCGTCTGCGTCATGTCAGATGTCATGTTGAGATGTCTTATCGACACACGATCATCGATCTACGGGTCATCGATCTACGGGTCACTACTATCCATAGGAGATGACACTAAAATTGCAAACTCATTCACTTAGTTTTGAGTAGAGTAGATCCAGTGACCATCCAGATCCAGTGAAAAATGGCAAGAGTAACTGGATTATGAGGAATTGCCGCTGTGGTCCGATTTCGAAAAAATATTAAATCGTAGGTACCAGCACCTGTCCGCTGAAGAGACTGGCAAGCCAAAACAGGAAAAATCTGGGTTCGGGAAGCAGCACAATAGAAGTTCATTGGCTTGCTCCGCTTCCAACAAACAAGATGGTCTTGTGCGTTGCAATAACTGCAAGCTGGTTTGTTGGAGACTAATGGAGACTATGGAGTCTTGCCCAGTGTAGTCCGTTCGCTCGCCTTGCTGTAATGAAACGGTTTGAGTTTGTCAAGTCAGCCTGATTATGTTTAAATTGTCTGCGAAAAGGTCACACAGTTGCGAAGTGTTAATCGACTAGGTGTCAAATTTGTTCAAGATCGCACCACAAATTTCTGCACCGATTTACTGTGACCGAAAATAGCTTGGCGTTACCACCACCAAATGAAAATCCTCCTTCAGCGCTACATCTTGATGGCCCTTCTACGTCACATGCTTTTCATGCGTCATCCCTAGAAAGGGTTTTGTTAGCGACGTCGATAGTAAGCGTTAGAACTAAAAATGGGGAACACATATTGGTCCGAGCATTACTTGACTCTGGGTCACAAATGAACTTCATTACTGAAGAACTTGCTCAACGCTTACAGATCCGTAGGGAGGAATCGTGTATCAACTTGCTTGGAATTGGTCAAGCTAATTCCCAGATTAAGAAAAAGATACACACTGTGGTGAAGTCAACAATGAGTTGACTGATGGTAGTGAGTTTCCGTTCGACTTTTGGATTTTGAGAACTATCTCGGGTTATCACCCTGACCAGTGAGTGAACGTGAAAGATTTGGACCTACCAAAGAACTTGCCATTTGCAGACCCATACTTTTACAAACCTCAGCGGATAGACATGTTAATTGGAGCTGAGTCATTTTTCGAACTGTTTTCCTTTGGCCAAATAAAACAAGGGCCAAACCATCCCATCCTCCAAAAAACTTTCCTTGGATGGATAGTATCGGAAAATATAAGGCAAATACCTTACTCCTCAACAGCCTGTCTCTAGCCTGAATTGCCAAAATGAATTACTCGAGTCGATAGATGGCAATTTGAAAAAATTCTGGTCGTTGGAAGAAGAACCAACTTTCAGAAAGCTTTTGTCACCGGAACAAGAGTTATGTGAGGAACATTATCAGAAAAATACAGTTGTACTGCCTTCAGGTCGATTTGAAGTCCAAGCGTTTTGGGAAACTCGTTCAAGGTAGCCAAACGCCATTTATTGTCGCTCGAGAGAAGATTATCTCGAGATCCGAATTTAAAGAAAATGTATGTGGAATTCATGAAAGAATACGAATCCTTAGGTCATATGTCCCCTACAAGCAAGGATGTTCTTGCTGCGAGTCGTGTTTAATGCGTCTTGTAAGACATTCACACTGAAGTGGCTTAACGATCTGTTGTATGTTGGTCCTACAATCCAGGAAGAGTTGTATTCAACTCTTCTTCGGTGCCGGCTGAATAGATTCGATCTGATAGCTGACATAAAAAGATGTATCGCCAAGTAATGGTAAATGAAGCCGATAGGTTTCGATAGGCTACCAGTTAATAGTGTGGAGGAAAGACCCATCAAAGTCCTTGAAACTGTGCAAGCTCCACACCGTTACATATGGCACTGCGCCAGCCCCATTCCTGGCCATAAGGTGTTTGAAGAGGTAAGTGAATCTGTGAAAAATACATTCCCTCGAGCTGCCAAAGTTATTTGGTCCGACTTTTACGTCGACGACATGTTAACGGGTTCTGGTTGCATTGAGAAGCTAAAGACAGTTAAGTCTAAAGTAACTCAGGCTCTTCAAAACGCTAGGTTTGAATTGAGTAAATGGTTTTCTAACTCGCCTGAAGTTATCCGAGAGCCCCGTTAAGCCAATAACACTTTCGGACTCAGAACTGACTAAAGCATTAGGAATCGTATGGATTTCTAAAAAAGATATATTTAAATTTGAAATTGATGCTTCAGTCATGGGTCAATGGGGCCCCAAGCGGAATATTCTTTCGGTGACATCGAAGTTGTTTGACCCCCTTGGCCTATTAAGCCCTATACTTATAGAAGGAAAGATCCTTTTGCAGGAACTTTGGCTAAATAAGCTAGATTGGGATGAGTCAATTCCACTGCACTTAGAAACAGCGTGGAACAAAATACAAGTTGCCCTGTCGCAATTAGAGGACATCTCAATTCCGAGATTCGTGTTTACCGAGCCGATGTCACCGATTCAAATTCATGCCTTTTCTGACGCATCGATGAGAGCCTATGGAGCCTGCGTCTATATTCGTTGCAAATCTGCAGAAGGTATTAAAGTTTCATTGTTGACGGCAAAGTCCAAAGTAGCGCCGCTCAAGACAAAGACGCTCCCCCGTCTTGAGTTATGTGCCGCTCACCTTCTCGCAGATCTCTGCCGCAAGATAATGCTTTTAATAAAAGTTCCGATCGAACTTGGATTGGTTCGACATTGGATTCGTTCCTCTCCATCGTCGTTTTCAACGTTCCTATCGAATAGAGTTGCTCAAATTCAAAATGATAGCGCGTCAGATGGTCAGATGATAGCACGTGGCGGCATGTACCAACTAAACAGAACCCAGCAGATATAGTGTCCAGAGGTGGAGACTTAAAGGAGACTGTAGAATCGATCTGGTTCACAGGCCCATCATTTTAAAAGGAACCGGAAGATAAGTGGCCGACGAGCCCCCGGTTTAATCTGTCACCAGAACATCTGAAGATGGAAGTAAAAAAGAATTCGGTCGGATTAACCGCAATCGTCTCTACCTCACATTTATTGGAATTGATGGAGGGATATTCCTCTCACATAAAACTTCCGCGAGTGTTCGGTTATATGTTCCGCTTTATAAGGAAATCGAACAAACTAGTAGTGAATTCTGATATTGTTCCCTCACCTGTCACATATAATGAAGCCTTTAAGAAAATAGTCGAAATAGTCCAAGAGCACGAGTATCAAGAAGAAACAGGAAAGATCCGGAAAAATTTAAATGTTAGCCCTAGTCTACAAAAGCTAAATCCCTTTCGTCACGAATCATCAGAGGCTTGGCTTACCTTTTCGTTGTTGCGGGTTGGGGGGCGACTAGCTAATGCTCCTATATCGTACGACGCCAAGTTTCCAGTATTGTTGACAAAACGCTCTCAATTTGTTCAGAGCTACGTCCGATACTGGCACGAGTCGAATTTTCATGTGGGTGAGTCGAGCACTTGTGTGTCTTTTGCGACAGCGCATATGGATCGTAAATGTGCAGGAAGTCTGCCGTCAGACAGTACGGTCATGCATACGCTGCTTTAAATGCAAGCCTCGTCTGATGACTCAAATCATGGAAGATTTACCCTTAGATAGAATCCGTGCTCTCCGCCCATTCTCCATATGTGGTGTTGAATTTTGTGGCCCTATTGATACGACATTGAAAATTTGTGGTAGGCCACCCTATAAGTCCTACATTGCCTTATTTTTTTGTTTTGCGTCCAAGGCAGAATAAGTAGTTTAGAAGTAGTTTCCGACCTTTCAACTGATTCCTTTTTGTTGGCTTTTCAAAGGTTCATTAGGCGCCGAGGATGTCCGCAGATCTTTCACTGCGACAACGCGACGAACTTCGTCGGAGCGAGTCGCCACTTCGCAGAGCTTCGTTGAAGAATAGAGGACGAGGTCGACGCGGTCACGCAATACGCATCAAGAAAAGGATTCGTATTTTCGTTCATACCGCCGCAGGTCCCGCACATGGGCGGACTATGGGAGGCAGGTGTGAAGTATGTAAAACTGATTCCTTTTTGTTGGCTTTTCAAAGGTTCGTTAGGCGCCGAGGATGTCTGGAGATCGTTCACTGCGACAATGCGACGAACTTCGTCGGAGCGAGTCGCCACTTTGCAGAGCTTCGTTGAAGAATAGAGGACGAGGTCGACGCGATCACGCAATACGCATCAAGAAAAGGATTCGTATTTTCGTTTATACCGCCGCAGGGTCCGCACATGGGCGGACTATGGGAGGCAGGTGTGAAGTATGTAAAACTCCTACTCCTACAAGCGGTAGGGAACGCCAGGCTGACCGCGGAGGAGCTGCAGACCGTCCTCATTGGAGTCGAGGCCGTTCTGAACTCACAACCCCTGGGGGCTCTGAGTCAGGACCGAAAAGACAGCGAGGCGCTTACTCCCAGGCACCTGTAGACAGGCGGGCCGCTCATCGTCCCACCAGCAGGGTCTAAGGTGCTTGCGGCGATGGCGGCTTGGCTCGTCAATCAAGCAAACGTTTTGGCAGCGATGGTCCCAGGAGTACGATCGGGCCTCCAGGCGCGGTAGAAGTGTCAGCACCAGGAGGACGATATCCGGACGGGCGAGCTGGTCCTGATCGCAGTGTATCACCAGCCATCACAACAGTGGCTAACAGGAAGGGTAAGAGCAACGCACGGCGGCGCGGACGGAAGGGTCAGGGTCGCCGTCGTCAGGACTAGCTCTGAAGCGAAGTATAGCAGAGCAGTCCACAAGCTGGCGCAGCTGCCAGAGAGTTGAAGCCGGATGGAGGCCTTCAACGGGGCCGGTGTTAACGGATTCTACGTTTTTTATTGGATTTGATATTAGTTTGAAGTTGTTTTTAATTTGAATTTCATTTTGTAGTTGAATTGTTAGTATTTAAATCTAGTCTAAGATAGCTTAGGGCGGAGCAGGAGCGAAAGCTCATATTCGCTCTTGTGCGAATTCGCCCCGCTTCGCCGCAATAGATAAGTTTGGCTTAAGATTAGGGAAATATAGATCAAATCATAACGTTGACGAGGCCGCATCTTTTTCGATTCGATTTCGCTATTTTTTATATAGTAAGCAGCTACTCTCATTATACCCTTGCATAGGGTTGTATAATTTTGTATTATAATTTAAAGTTGCAACGCAATGAAGGAGGCATCTCCGACCCTATAAAGTATATATATTCTTGATCAGGATCACCTCCTTAGTTAATATGAGCATGTCCGTCTGTCCTTCTGTCCATCTGTCTGTCTGTCTGTTTCTACGCGAACTAGTCTCTCAGTTTTAAAGCTATCGTCTTGAAACTTTGCACACACCCTTCTTTGCACGCAGTATATAAGTCGGAACGGCCCGGATCGGCCGACTATATTCTATAGCTGCCATATTACTGATTGATCGGAAATGGTATAACTTTGTTTTATAACTTGTTTTTTAAGAGTTAAAGAGTTCAAATTTTACATCAGGTAATCCGACCTACCAAATTTTATAAGGATCGGCAGCCTATATCTTATAGCTGCCATATAACTGAACGATCGGAAATGACCCAACTTTCGTGTTTTTAAAAATAGAAAGCTGGAATTTAATACAGATTCTATTTTTGCTCAGTTTATCCAACCTACCAAATTTTATAAGGATCGTCCGACTACAACCTATAGATGCCATATAAATGAACGATCGGAAGAGACCCAACTTTTGTGTTTTTGAAGATAGAAAGCTGGAACTTGGTACATATTTGTACCAATTTTGTTTTGGCAAACCTACTAAATTTCATAAGGATCGGCCAACTATATCCTATAGCTGCCATATAACTGAATGATCGGAAATGAGCAACTTTCGTGTTTTTGATGATAGAAATCTGGAGCTTAGTACAGATTCTATTTTTTGTCAGTTTATCCGACCTACCAAATTTCATAGCGATCGGCCCACTCTATCCTTTAGCTGCCATGTAAATGAAAGATCGGAAATGGTTTTTGGTAGAAATACCAACTTTGGTATTTTTGGAGATAGAAGTTTAGGACTTTTTTTAGATTTTGTATTATAATAAATTGGGTTATATTATCATATTCTCATTACGATCGACTATATACGATGTTTGCGATACATATCCGGGATTAACTGCAAGGGTATATCAACTTCGGCTCCGCCCGATGTTAGCTTTTCTTTCTTGTTTGGCTTCACATCGGGTGCCTTGCAATATAGCCTTTGCTGTAAGGTATTTTCCCGCAAGATAGCATCAACCATCGACTTACCTTTCCGGAAGTCATACTGCTTTGCGGCCAATTCACCCGCCCCGTTTATGGCCGCCTGAAATCTCGTGGCAAAAATTTTTTCCTATACTTTCCAGTCCTAAAAAATATTTTTTTTCAATAAAAATCTTATCCGTAGTTTTTATATAGTTTTTTATAGTTAAATTCATAGAAACAGACCAGCGCTGGAACCCGCCATAGTAAATTTTTCTTTGTATGAGATTTTCCATCTATGTACTTTATAATCTTTGGTTAAATGTAGGAGATTTAATTTACTAGATTGTAAACTTTGAAGTTAATTAATTAAGGAAGGAGATCGTAAACTTAAAATCGCAGCTTCCTCATAAAATAAAATCGGTTGAGGATTGTCAGATAGAGATTATAGATCATCAAATCTGTCAGAAAAAATAAAGGTGAAGAAGATAAGTATGTAAGCTGGAGAGAAACAGCTCCAATAGCCATAGGGCAATGTGCCAGAGGGAGTGAAAAGTTTTATTCTGCCTTATTTATATTAAGAAACAAAATAACGGCAATGGCAAATTATACCTTAACCCATAATGGTGCAGAATTAAATTTCGATGCCTTAATGCCCAGACATGACTTTGTCTTTAGCGACAAACGTCCAATTCATATAATTAAGTGCAGGAATTAAGG
Source organism: Drosophila parabipectinata (assembly GCA_018153455.1). Taxonomy (NCBI): domain Eukaryota; kingdom Metazoa; phylum Arthropoda; class Insecta; order Diptera; family Drosophilidae; genus Drosophila; species Drosophila parabipectinata. The sequence goes on from JAECYA010000007.1 coordinate 393,849, forward strand.
GAGTACCAAAGAGAATTAGAATTAGGAGGAGAACCATTTTTTAGACGAAAGCCCGGAGTAGGTTTACCCTACTTAATAAGAAATTACCCAAGTGGTAAATTAATAATGGATTATTAATAGACAATTAACTTTACTTATTAATAAAACTATTATGACCTATGGTAGAAACAAACCTATAGGAAGACAGCTACAGGCCTCAACGGCAAAATTTCAGATACTATTTTTTCAATAAATCTACCTGACCTATTAAATGCAATGGTCGTTGTTCAGGAATTGGAAAGCCACAACATGAGAGCTCATTCGCAAATAGTTTCTAATCTTTCCAGAGAAAACATAGTGAGCCAAGCTCTGGTGGAAATGGACAAACACGTTTCAACCACAAGCGAATACAACAAAACATTAAATACAATAATCAGCAAAACAATAATAATTTAATCATGACAACAACCACAAAAATAATACTTATGATTATTATAATCACTATAGGAATAACTCCTGTACAAATTTTTTTTTGACAAAATAATACGACCCACCAAATTTCATAAGGATCGGCCGACTCGGTCAAACGCCAGTCTGATACTAGATGGAGTGCCAACGCAGCAGCTGTGAAAACTTTATCTACCCATCTTAATGAAGTTATAACAGCTCTAGAAATACTCCGAGATACGTTTTCTGAAACCGTAAATACGAGACAAGACGCAGCACTTGTCATCGGCGCTGTTGAAAAATTTGATTTCATGGTTCTACTGCTTTTATGGGCAGAGATCCTTGCTTCTTTTGAAAGAATGCAGAAAATGCTTCAAACCAAAAAGATCAGCATTTATGAAGCGGTAATTTACTGGAGACATTGTCAGATCACATAAAAGAGTGGAGAGTTAGTCTTTGGGACACAATGATATTGAAAGCTAAAAAACTTTGTAAAGAAATGGGCGTAACGATTTCGAGAAGAATAATTCGAAAACGTAAGATTCCAGGTGAACTTGCTGATGACGCTGCTCTTGATATGTACCAAAAAGCAAGACGTTTGTTAGTTGAAATTTTGGACAGCCCTTAGGACAGAAAGATAGAAGTTTTTACTCGCTTTGCTAGCTTGAGAATGCTGAATCAACGCTTCGGATTTTCTTTGACTTTAAAGAATAACTCGATGACGATAAAACAAATTTTGGATAGAAAACTATGGAAATTTTTTGATTGATTTGAATGGGAAGGAAAAGTTCCACGATATCAATGATTTTATTTTTCTTATGAAAAGAGTCGATAAAAAGGAAAACTCTTGATCTCACTCCACAAGGAATTTTATTAAACATTTTTTCGTTGGGATTAGAGGCTGATTACCGATCGTTGTAACGTTTACAATTCAAGACCCATTTCACATGATGATGGAAAATTATTAATTGATAATCACGTCGCAAAATGTAGAAATGGTTGTTACTACGTAATGTCTAATTTTAAGACGGAAACATTTAGAAATTATTGCACACTTAACCCTGTAACGAACAACATAGGGCTGGTGTTCTTTGCAAGCTAATAACACGGCACGCATTAAATTCCGGTTTTTCCAACGATCCTGCAACAGGCCCCTTTGAGTTTATGACCCTACGACGGCTCTGTGATCGTCATGGAGTTACAACAGGGTTTTCTACTCTTTCATTATAATGGCGTATTTATTAAACATAAAGATGTACATCTCGTTTCGTTTACTTTTGTTTTCTTGAGTTAAAGCCTAAAAGATTACTTCATTTCTTAATAACTACTGTTTTACAAACTTCTATTACTTAGAACCAATGCTAATAATTTGTATTTGCATTTAGGAAGGATTTCTTAACGTATTATTTATATATTTATATTTTTACTAAGTGTAATATTTATTGTTAAAGGCAAATATTTCAAACTAAACGTATGTGATGTAATTTCTTATTCATTATATTCAAATATTTTCTTTTTATTTTTAATTTTATCTTCTCCTTTTTTTTTCTTTAATAGTGCCTAACAAGTTAACTTTATTTTCAACGTTTTCATTTCATTTCATTTGATTTCAAATTTCGGTTCTGAATCGAGATGACATGCATATGCAGTCGAAAAAGGTAAATATTGGGTAGACTTTGCTCACCTGATGTACTCCACCGTTGAAAGCGCTTCCAAATATCGGAGGTGTCGTAAGAAGTCAATTTTAGCTTGTGGTTTTAACCTTATTTTTTTTAACCGATTTTAACTTAGTACCGATTTTAAGTTTGCTAAACTAGGTTTAGATTATACTTTATATTTAGATTAACTAAAGACTTCATGTGGTTTTGATGACACTTGGCATGGACGACACCTTTGCCATCATCGCGACGTTCCCTAATTTTGGGTATTTGTTTGGGAGCTAATCGCACGGAGTTCTTAGCTGTCTATCAGCAACGCGCAGACTAAACCTGACACGAGTTTTCGTCTGCTCTTTTTCTTGTGTCTGGCGGAGTTCTGGTTCTGGTCGGTATGGGTAATTTAGCTGCCCTCTTGGGGCAGGAATTAGCGTTCCTATGCTCGCCTCCTTCGGCTGCAAAGCTGGGGTTACTCGGCGATAGCTTCAACCAAAAATTTGTGGATGGATCTGGATCTGACGTACATCCGTGCCGGTCCAGAGTCTGATTCCAAAAGAAAGCACCAGATTCTCGATCTCAGTTTCTACAAGATGGCATACTGCCAGGGCTAGACTTCTGCTACTCCTAAAACGCTAAATAAAATGCAGTCCTGCCTAATCCCTACGTCTAATGTTGCCAATTTACCACCCGTACCGCCCGCTAGGTGGCACTAGTAAGCACAGGGTCTGCGGTTTTGAACCCCACTACAACACCCCCCGCTAAAATCAGACTTGGGGTAAACCCAACAAGGCTGATCCCGCCAGGACTATTGCCGCAGATCCTTTGCATGGTAGCGTCCAACCAGCTTACCTTGCAGATCCTCAATATCGTAGTACGAATTTCCTAGCTTCTGACGGACCCGTGCCTTTACAAAAGCAGGACCTAATTTGGCATTATATCCTGTCTGGAAACTACTTTGTTTAAAGTTTCTCCGAAAAACTTCTTGCCCGATGGAGTAGGAAATCTCACGTGATCTAAGATTATAGCGATCTCTGTTAACACCATCTCGTTTTTCTGACAGCATAACTGCCTTATTATGAGCTAGCTCTAATGAGTCTGACTTAGTGAATGCTATTCCTCTGTCGTGTAATGATTGTAGCGACCTTAACAAAGCGTAGGTACCTCCAGATGTAATTATGTGTTGGCCAAACACCATATAGTAGGGCGATGTCCCGAGGGATGAGTGGGTAGCTGACCTGCGGGCGCAGCAAATGCTGCTTAGATTCACATCCCAATCTTTTTGGGTAGTATCTACATATGCACGTATAGCCGTTATTATTGATCTATTCACCCGCTCTGACGCATTTGCTTGAGGGGCATGAATGGCTGTGAGCTTATGGGTAATTCGGTGTTCCCTCAGCAACTTTTGAAACAATTCAGCCCTGAATTGTGTGCCGTTATCCGAAACAATTAACTCTGGCGCTCCGAACAAGTGGAAAAATTCTTCTTTCATGTATTTCACTACGACAGTCGACTCCATTTTCTTTATGGCTTTTAAAAAAACAAATTTTGAAAAGTGATCTAGAACTATGAAAATCGCGATGTTTCCACTACGCGACCGCGGATATGGTCCCAGAAAATCGATGTATAAACGCTGAAAGAATCGTTGCGATTCTGGAGCTTTTCCCATGGGAGGTCTTAACGGACAGTTGGGAGCTTTTGTCCATGCATTTGTCCTTCCATGCATCGCAATTACTGACATAAGCCTTAACATCGCTCACCAAACCTGGCCAGTAATAGTAGCGGCGTACTCTTTCTAGCGTCTTATGCACGCCTCCATGAGCAGCAAGTGGGTGATCGTGTGCATTTTTCAGAACATTGCCCACCAGTTGTAACGGTACCCACAGTTTCCAGATTTAGACATCATGAAGGGACTCGCCTGTTGCGTGCTCTAAGCGTCGGTAAACCAAGTTATGCACAACCTTCAAGTCGGGAAGCTTCGCACTGTTGGCCCTGACACTGTCTACCAGTCTTAAATATTCTGGGCCTTGAAAATGTTCGGACGCTACATCCACCAGCAACCCATGCGAAGCATCACTACTCGCTATTTCGTCTTCGTTGACCCTTGACAGAGCATCTGGAACAACGTTAATTGATTCTCGGCGATGCTCAATCTTAAATTTAAATCCCTGCAGTTTAAGAGCCCATCTCGCCAAACGGAAATTCAGGTCCGATTGGCCCATTAACCACTTTAGGGATGCATGGTCAGTAATTATTGTGAAATCCTGGCCTTCTACATAGGGACGAAATCTTTTCACGCCTACTATTGCTGCCAAACACTCTTGTTCAGTTACTGAATAGTTTCTTTGTGCCTTATTAAGTTTTTTTAGAAACGAATGCGATCGGGTATTCGTCACCCTGCTCCGTTTTTTGGACCAAAACTCCACCTAAGCCACTTTTGCTGGCATCGCACTGGATGTAAAAGGGCTTAGTAAAATCTGGGCTTCGAAGGACGGGCGCAGTACATAACCTGCGCTTTAGCTCAATAAATGCCTGATGTCCCTTTTCAGTCATTGTGAATTTCCTTTTAGCTCTGAGTAAATCAATATGAGGAGTGGCTACAGTGGCAAAATTGTCAATGGCAAAATTGTCAGAAATGCGACCAAGCGACTCAGAATACCATCTATCTGTGGAAGCGGATACGCATCCTTCACGGTCACGGCGTTCACTTTCCTGCTGTCGAGGCAAAGTCTGACCTTACCAGGTTTCTGCACCAGAACCACTGGAGAGGACCAGGCGCTCTCTGATTCTTCTACAACCCCCAGTTCCAGCATTCGATCGACTTCACCATATAACAGCTTCTCTACAGCTGGCGATATGGGGGAAATGCCGTTGCTTTATGGGCTTGGCTTCGCCCACATCGATATGGTGCGATAAAAGATTTGTTTTGCCCAATCCAGCGGAGGCAAATGATGGAAACTGATCCACTACTCCCTGCAAGGTTTCCTTTTGGTCCTGGGTAAGATTGTGAGCACTTAGCTCCGAAATTTGAATATTTGGAGGTAGTAAGTCAAAAAGTTTCCAAAAATCTACGCCTAAGTAGAGGTTTTGTTTTAAAGATGGATCTATGTATAACTGAATCGCCTTAATTTGGCCGTTGTATTCTATAATGGCTTAATCGACCTATAATATTTTGCTTACTTCCATCTGCTGTAGAAACATTATTAAAGACTCTGTGGATAGGAACTTCCTGTGCAAACTGCCCCCCAATGCAGCTCATAGATGCGCCCGAGTCCATAAGCCCTTTGATATTCCGATCCAGGATTCTTACAATGGTATACGGACGACCGTCGCCATTATTGCTGCGAAGCGCACACAAATCCTTAGTGACTTTAGGCATGCCGGCTTATATGTGTTGCGTGCCCCACATCCGTTACAAAACAATTTACGGCTCCTCGCAATCCTGGTACCTGTGGCCCTCCTTCCTACAGTTCCAGCATATTAATGACATTGCTTCGATGACACCCTCTTCGTCCTCAAAGAATTCCGATTCAGACTCTTTATGCTCAACTTAAAGAAGTTCTTAGACGTTACTTTTGAATGGGGTACCCTTTTTATATATCTGATCCCGTTTTACTTCCTCTAGAAAGCATTCTCCCCATCTAAATATTTCGCGAAGCTTTGAGATCGACTCAGTTGGGATATTTAAAATTTCGTGTCTGATCTCAGCTCGCAAATTTCGCCGTAAAATCTCTATTAAAGATTTATCCTCTAAAGGGCAGACTAAGCAGTCCGTTAATTGAACCACGGCGTCATAAAACGAGTCGAAACTCTCTTTTTCTTTCTGTTTGCGATCCCGAATTAATTCTCGTATATCAACATCCGTTCTGGTATCCCTGAACTGACGGCGAAGTGCGTCACACAATTCGATCCACTTAACGGATGGCACCGATTTATGGTATCGCCAGTAAAAGTCATTGGCTTTACCCTCAAACAAAGCACTTGCGTTGCCACACATAACATCGAACATTGAATCGAGGCTTTGACCGGTTAACGCGTGTACCCTATAAATAAAATTATCTACGCTAATGCCTCCTGGGTCTCCACTAAACCGAAGTTTCCATCCATTCATTATAGGCGCCACCTTATCTGGTCTTTGTGAAAGTTCTGAGGCGCTTCACCGAGGAGAGATGTTAGCCTGCGCTTGTCTTTGCCCAACATTCACCTGGCCAGCATCTATGCCAAGAAGCTGATCAAGTGACGGACTTGGGTCTGTCGCCCCCTGAAGTGGCTGGTGGGGAATTCTGGCGGCTAGGTTCGACTGGATCATGAGGGACATTTTCTCTGTTATTTGGGTTAGCAACTCGTGCTGCATACTTTTAACAGCATCTAATACCATACTTTGTACATCCTCACCCCTTCGCTCTTGACTCTGCCGTTCTTTCTCCATACTTTCTGATCCCCGACTTTCGCCTTCTGTTTGCGAACTTATAAGTTTCTGCCTTCTTGTATTTTGTGCAATAAAGCTATCTGATCTTGCAATAGGTTCCCCAGAGAAAGTTGCTTTGCAGGTAGGGCAAGTTTTCTTGCTCTTTAGATGTGTGCTCATACACTTCCTATGAAACCCGTGCCCACATTTCGTTTTGTATAACTCTTTGTCAGGAATTCGCGAATTGCATAAAATACAAAAATGAGATGATCCTCCAGCTTCTTCGTTATCTGAATGGTCTACACCCATATCCTATGATTATTATTATTTGTTGTTTTATTTCGAAACTATTGTTATTCAATTTGAAGATCTCGTGCTTAGCGCTGACACTTAAAACCACAATTCTGAATATTTAAAGATATAAGCCACTAGATTATGTCCACAAAAATATATATATTACGATAAAAAATTAACTCCATGCCTAACCAAGAGCTGATTGTCGAAGGTCTTTCTTATTATTATTATTTATTTTTTTTTTTTTGTGAGAGGAAAAGAAAATTATGTGAAAAAGATACGAGAAAAAGGCGCAGCAAAAAAAAATTAAAACTCATCAAGCGGCTACATAAGCTGCTTTACTTATGTGACCTTCGTAACAAGCGTGGCCAATCTCTACTATTATTATTTATCTTTGAGATTGTACTTCCAAGCACTTCATACTTAGCCCCAATAAAGTTTCAATACTAACAAGAAAGCAAAGCTAACTTCGGGCGGAGCCGAAGTTGATATACCCATGCAGCTAAAACCGGATATATATCGCAAACATCGGATATAGTTGGCCGATCCTTATTATTACATCATAATAAAACCAATTAATTACAATAAAAAATCTAAAAAAAGTCCCAAGCTTCTATCTTCAAAAATACGAAAGTTGATATTTCTACCAAATACCATTTCCGATAGTTCAGTTATATGTCAGCTATAAGATATAGTCAACCGATCGTTATGAAATTTGGTAGGTCGGATTAACTGACCAAAAATATAATCTGTACCAAGTTCCAGCTTTCTATCTTCAAAAACACGAAAGTTGGGTCATTTCCGATCGTTCAGTTATATGGCAGCTATAGGATATAGTCGGCCGATCCCGGCCGTTCCGACTTATATACTGCGTGCAAAGGAAAGAAGGGTGTGTGCAAAGTTTCAAGTCGATAGCTTTAAAACTGAGAGACTAGTTTGCGTAGAAACAGACAGACGGACAGACGGACATGCTCATATCAACTCAGGAGGTGATCCTGATCAAGAATATATATACTTTATAGGGTCGGAGATGTCTCCTTCACTGCGTTGCACACTTTTGGACAAAATTATAATACCCTCTGCAAGGGTATAAAAACTGCCTAAAGATTTGCTTCCGAAATTGCGGCCAGACTCTTGCTCGCAAGCATAAGCTCTGTAATCCTGCATTCTCGACTTACTAGACCTTTAGCTACTTCACCTATTCCTCGCTAGTTCAAGCGCGGTTAGCCAAACTAATAATTGATCGTAATTGGCCAAATCCAAAGCGCTTGCCTATTGTGGTTGAACACAATTAAAGGAGACTGCTGTATTAATTCTTTCTTCGCGGTGAGTTTTTTTTTTTCTTTCTGAAAATATAAAAACTGCATTCCAATGCGACTGAAATTTGACACTGCTTACTAGGAAATTTATAGAAATGGAAATGAAAAGAAAGGTTTGTTTGTTTCGCTATTGAGTGAGCTTCACTGTACAGTCAAGCCCCACGTTGGGCGCCATGATTATTCAGATATTACTTAATATTATTCCTGTAACGAACAACATAGAGCTGGTGTTCTTTGCAAGCTAATAACACGGTACGCATTAAATTCCGGCTCTAGCTCGTCAGCGAATGGAGTGGTGTTCTTCAGCGGTTATAGCCTACAGGTGCTCATAGTTATCTGGAATAAATCAGTTTTATTTGCGTGCAAAACGAGCCAATTTCGGCCGGACAAGAGATAGCTTAACAAACGGACGGACAAGAACTAGGATAGTACTCTCACTTTGCGCACCCCGAGATGTAAAAAGGGGTGTCTTCAGCCCACCCTACCATGGCCAGTGCGTTTTCCCAACGATCCTGCAACAGGCCCCTTTGAGTTTATGACCCTACGACGGCTCTGTGATCGGCATGGAGTTACAACAGGGTTTTCTACTCTTTCATTATAATGGCGTATTTATTAAACATAAAGATTTACATCTCGTTTCGTTTACTTTTAAAAGATTACTTCATTTCTTAATAACTACTGTTTTACAAACTTCTTTTACTTAGAACCAATGCTAATAATTTGTATTTGCATTTAGGAAGGATTTCTTAACGTATTATTTATATATTTATATTTTTACTAAGTGTAATATTTATTATTAAATGCAAATATTTCAAATCAAACGTATGTGATGTATTTTCTTATTCATTATATTCAAATATTTTCTTTTTATTTTTAATTTTATCTTCTCCTTTTTTTTCTTTAATAGTGCCTAACAAGTTAACTTTATTTTCAACGTTTTCATTTCATTTCATTTCATTTGATTTCAAATTTCGGTTCTGAATCGAGATGACATGCATATGCAGACGAAAAAGGTAAATATTGGGTAGACTTTGCTCACCTGATATACTCCACCGTTGAAAGCGCTTCCAAATATCGGAGGTGTCGTAAGAAGTCTGTAAATAAATGCAAGTCCAAAGCGACTCGCGAAGACTAAAATTTTTCAGCACACATCGAGACTTAACCGAATTTGTCTTATCGGCGTTTTTATTCAATTTCGCCCTCTTCCTAATTCAACTTCTTACTCGTTTCTAATCATCATCTATTCTAATTTACATCACACCCGTTTTTGATCTATTCCTTTTTTTCTTTTTTTTCCTTTTTTTTTTAAATTTGTATATTTTTACACAATTTTAGTTTGTGGTTTTAACCTTTTTTTTTTAACCGATTTTAACTTTGTACCGATTTTAAATTTGCTAAACTAGGTTTTTAGATTATACTTTATAATTAGATTAACTAAAGACTTCATGTGGTTTTGATGACACTTGGCATGGACGACACCTTTGCCATCATCGCGACGTTCCCTAATTTTGGGTATTTGTTTGGGAGCTAATCGCACGGAGTTCTTAACTGTCTATCAGCAACGCGCAGACTAAACCAGACACGAGTTTTCGTCTGCTCTTTTTCTTGTGTCTGACGATCACCCTATGAAACAACACCGCAAACCAATTGATGCTGATATGGGCTGGGCTGGGAAGTTGGGCTGGGCGTAGATAATGTTGACTGGCGGAGTTCTGGTTCTGGTCGGTATGGGTAATTTAGCTGCCCTCTTGGGGCAGGAATTAGCGTTCCTATGCTCGCCACCTTCGGCTGCAAAGCTGTGGTTACTCGGCGATAGCTTCAACCAAAAATTTGTGGATGGATCTGGATCTGACGTACATCCGTGCCGGTCCAGAGTCTGATTCCAAAAGAAAGCACCAGATTCTCGATCTCAGTTTCTACAAGATGGCATACTGCCAGGGCTAGACTTCTGCTACTCCTAAAACGCTAAATCAAATGCAGTCCTGCCTAATCCCTACGTCTAATGTTGCCAATTTACCACCCGTACCGCCCGCTAGGTGGCACTAGTAAGCACAGGGTCTGCGGTTTTGAACCCCACTACAACCCAGAAGGTTAATCTAGGTTTCACTAGATTACTAAATGGAAAAAAAACTTTTTGTAACAAAATCTGAGAAAAAAATAAAAATGTTGTAATCCAAGATGGAGCCATTTTTGTAAATGGAAAAAATACAGAACATTCATTGGATAATATTAACATAAAAACTAAATTCATTTATGCATAATAAGAAAACTTAAATACCAGTTAAGTTAATATTAATCATATTCACATTAATATATTTAATTATTATGATTATAATCAAATTCAGCAAATTTACCATATTCAAACCATGGCAAAATCATTTATAAATTGAACCAGAAAGCAATATTTCCGATAATGAAATGAATAATATTCCCGACAATGGAAATATCCTAGGAGAAAATATCATTGTCGAATTAACCAACCAATTACATTCAATATACCCATCAGTTCCAATGAATCGGGAGGATTCAATTTAGAATGGGGGGAGTTACTCGACAACTCGAGGGCCCTTACCCAATTTATAAACAACTTTCAGCCGAGAACTTATTTCCAAATAACTCGGATAGACCCGAGATAAATCCTTGGTCAGCTATTTCTGTCAAGTACCCCTCCAAAGTATTCCTACCCAAATCAGTTCCCACAGTCCGCTAAGTGATCCCTAATGTCCGCCACCTTAAACACAAAAATCCCTTAAGCGGTCTCTAAATTCCTAACCAGATAAGTTCACACTGTCCTCTAAGTGATTCCAACTGATCCCTAATGTCAGCCAACGTAAACACAAAAATCCCCTATGCGATCCCCAATGTTCGCCAATGTAAACACAAATTTCCGCCCAATTAAAGATTTCAATTTTAATTGACAAATTATATCATCCAATTCTCCGACTCTCTTGAGCCATTCTCTAAATCAGTTTTTGGGATAAATCTCTTAAGCCGAGGTTTGATTATTGATTATTGATCTAGAGATCAGCAGTCCGATTTTGAGATCCGAACTGAGCAAAATAAAAATTTTTAAAAAGTATAAGAGCAGTGAATTAAATAAGTTGGACCTATCCATAAATTGTAATAGAGAATAAGTGATTATAAAAAATAAAAAAAAATTTTTTATAATTCACTAGTGAAAAATTTAATTTTCATAGGGACGGAAATTCTGCCGCAGCGCTGCCGGCACACTGACAGTGTGAGCACCATTGCACAGTTTGGACTTAGCACCATTGAGCACAGCCCAAACTTAAAAAAAAAAATGTTTTCACTGAGAAAAGTTTTCTAAGAAATTTGTTTGAAACGAGTTTTCTCCATAGAAAATATAGATGGGGAAGCGTAGATTTCCATTTGTTTAAGAACTGTTGCTAGAAAAGCTTTCTTTAAAATCAACTTCCCTCTCTTTCTCTTAAGCGAACGGTCGTGTTTTTTGTGCGCACTGCGTTTTATTATAAATATTGGTAAACCGGTGTTTACATACTTGTGAATTAAATCTTGTGAATCTTAACAATTTTAAAGCCTAAACCGTATCGCTTCGCGAGTGCTGTGGTATATTTGGAGTCGAATTAATAATTTGTCTAAATTCTATTCCAAGCATAGCTCTGCTTCTTCCCCGGCTTATCTATATTTCTGCATTTCTCTTTTGCACTCTTTCAAAGCTCCCGCTTCGGCTTCTTTTTTGGCACAGTGGTTCAAGGTATTGTGTTTTTTAACTTTTTAAATATTAATTTTTGTTTTATTAAATAAAAAAAAATAAATAAAATGGAATTTAAACTTGTCTGTGCCATTAAGTCTTGTAACAAGACAATTTCCTCATCCCAGCCTGCCATCCATTGCTGGCTATGTGAGAACGTCGTACATGCCAAGTGTGCCGGTTTCACTGCATCAGTTTCGGATGCCATTTCCCTTAGGTCTGGGATACATTATTGTTGTGAAAATTGTCGTGCTGTGCAAGGCGAAATGAGGTCGTTCATGAGACAGACCAAAAATGGATTTAAAGAGCTGATCACTGGTTTTCGTAAAATCAATGAACAGCTCTGTGCGCTGGACACTCAGTTTAGTGGCCTTCAGCTGCTAAATGAGTCCCCTAAGCGTAAGAAGCGTCCTCCGCTGTTTCTGATCCGCCTCAGCCTGCTCAGCCGACATTAATGCAGCCGCTTATATCTCTGGCCACCCCAAGGGCCTTATCTGAGAAAAATTCGTCAGAATTTCTCAGGGATAATGAGCAATTGTCCGATATGTCCGCCATGGCATCCCTTCAAGTGATGCCACAGGTCCTAGGGAACGAAACCCCCATTAGAGTCACCCTAAAGGGTATTCCACAGTCCGGACCACCGGCACCGACTGATGCTGCAGTTCTCGTACCTGCGACACTAAAACCCTTACAGGTGATTCCTCCATCGAAACATAAATTTGTTTCTCGGCTTGCCCCTGATACTTCAGAGATTGATATCTCGGCTTATATCAAAGCCAAAACTAAAACCGATATAAAGGTGGAGGACATACAAAAATTTAAATACAATTATACAAGGCGCACGTCTTCTTTCAAGATTCGTGTGCCCGCGCTGATGTTCAAGACGATTTGTTCTCCCAGTTTTTGGCCAGAGAATCTTTTCGTCCAAGAACATCAGCCTAGTTCCGTAAAAAAAAAAGTTAATAAACCAGTGGGAGTGAGACTTCCCAATATCGGAACCACTGACCAACCCTCCACCTCTTCTTTGGCCACTAACTCAAAAAACTAATTTCCTCATTAACTCTTACCTATCAGAATACTAGGGGGCTACGTAGCAAACTCCCCAAGCTATATTTTGATAGTTCTTTCTTTGCATCCCATATAATAGCATTTACAGAAACTTGGTTAAATCCGGAGATCTTTAGCTCCGAAGTTTTTCTAAGTACACCACTTTTAGACGAGATCGATCTCAGCGAAGAGGAGGTGGAGTCCTTATTTCGGTAGACTCTACTCTTTCTTCTGAAGAGGTGAAATCCCATGAGTTTGGTGACATAGAATTTATTTCCGTTAAAATCACTATGTCCGTTAAAGCTTTATACATTACATGTTCATATATACCTCCTATGTCTGAACCGCCTACATACATTTGACTGGTCTGATATTCTGGCGTGCACTGATCTTAATGTCACTTTAGAAAAATTTTATTTTACTTTAAATAAATTTTTTGACTCATGTGTGCCTTGGAAATATCCGTCCGCTTCAACAAATCCTCCTTGGTTTACAAGGTGCCTCGCTAACTTAAAAATTAAAAAAATAAGCTTTTACTTAAATAAAAAAAACCTGCAGTAGTGTTGATTTCTCAAGATACCTACTAGCTCGGTCGAATTTTACCGTGCATAACGCTGAATGTTATAGGAATTATATTGACCGCTGCCGGATTCAATTTACTCAGGATCCAAAGCAGTTTTATAATTTTGTAAACACTAAGCGTAAACACGTATCTTTTTCTTCCCTGCTCACGTTTGAAAATTCCTCTGCGACTTCTGATCAGGCCATTGCCGATCTATTCTATCTATTCGCAGAATTTTTCAAACAACTTATTCTCCTTCAAAATTGACTGATCAGCCTTACGCATATAACATTCAAGCAGAAAATCTTATTTTCTGTCCGTTTTTTTCTGAGAACAACTTATTATCTGGTCTTTTAAGGGTCAAACCCATTTATTCGCCAGGCCCCGATGGAGTACCAGGCTGTGTGCTAAAATACTGTGCCAGGGCTCTGTGCAAACCTCTACTTAGACTTTTCAACTTATCTTTGGAAACCTCGATTTTTCCCCTTAAGTGGAAGGAATCATTTATAATTCCCCTACATAAAAAAGGGAAAAAGTCTGAGGCTGCCAACTACAGAGGCATCTCTAAGTTGTCGGCAATTCCAAAGTTATTTGAAAAATTAATTACCCCTTATTTGCAACACCTTTGCTCTTCGATTATCACTCCTTGTCAGCATGGCTTTATTAAGCGTCGCTCCACCACCACAAACTTATTGGAGTTGACATCGTTTGTCATAGATGGCTTTTGTAAGGGATATCAAACCGATGTAATTTACACAGACTTCAGCAAAGCATTTGATTCAGTTAATCACTCACTCTTGTTGAGTAAACTGAATATGCTGGGTTTTCCTAAAGACCTCTTAACGTGGATCTCCAGCTACCTAGATGGAAGGACACAAAGAGTCTTATTTAAAAACATACAGTCCCGTCTGGCCCGTGCTACATCCGGCGTCCCTCAAGGAAGTCATCTTGGCCCGTTATTATTTACGTTATTGTTTACTTTTTATAAACGATGCCCCCTGCTTTAACGAACTCTCTAGTTCTTATGTATGCAGATGATGTAAAGCTTTGTCTTCAGTACAAATCCATCTCTGCCCATTGCAGTCTTCAGTCTGACCTTGATAACTTTCAAAAATGGTGTTTAGCTAATGATCTAATACTTAATGGATCAAAATGCAAGCATATGTCTTTTTATCGTTTTTGCCCTCTGCAAGCTATTTATTCTATTAATGGGACGCCTTAGAAAAATTAACCCAGGGTAATGATCTCGGCATCCTATTAGACATCAAACTTAAATTTGCCGACCATATTTTCTTAATGGTTAATAAGGCTAAAGGAGTCCTTGGTTTTATTAAAAGGTGGTCAAAAGAATTAAATGACCCATATATATCCAAAAAATTCATTTCTTTGGTTCGTCCTATATTGGTGTACGGTTCATGTGTCAGAAGTCCCCAATATGGAGTACATAAGGACCGCATAGAATACTACAAAAAAGAACTTTTTAATATTCGCACTTAGAGGAATCTATGGGATTCAAATCTTCAGCTTCCATCCTACAGTAGCAGACTTTTAGTTATAAACTTACCTATCTTGACAAATCATAGGACAATGCTCGGTGTAGTTTTTCTGCATAACCTTATTAACGGGGATGTAGATAGACAGCATTTACTAACACGTTTAAAATTTAACATTCCTAATAGCAGCACTCGAAACTTTAGTCCTCTGTTCCTTAGCCATTGTAGTTCGACATATGCACTGCATGACCCTTTTAGGGTATTATGTTCGAGCTACAATGGTCTCTACTCTATTACATCTCTTTCCTGTCCCTCTAACTTAAAATATAGAATTTTAAATTTCCTTTCTAACTCCCCTTAGCTTAATAATTAACAAATAACTTAATATATTCTAACAAATCGTTTCTTGAGCGCCCCTCGGTCGTCTGGGCCTCTAAGCTTTATGATGAATACAGGAATGCTATCTGATGCTCTTATTGACGCACAAGCCATTTCCAAATTCTAAAAGACCGGTAAAAAAAAAATAAATAAATAAATAAATAAATACACTATTTTAGTGCCTATTCCAACTTTTTCCAACGAAAAATTTAATAAAAAATTATGTTTTTTTGCTCAGCGAATGCTTTGCTCTCATTGTTTTTTGCTGCTACGCACTCACTCAAATTCAAAACATGTGTGCGTTTTGCCCCCAACTGCTCTAAAAACACCAAAGTTATACCATTTCCGATTAAATCAGTTATATTGCAGCTATGGGATATAGTCGTCCAATCCCGGCGGGTTTTTGGAATATTGGAGCTTGCCCACTGGGGGTGCAATTAAAATAGTTAAGTTGTGAGTTAAGTTAGTCGAAAAACTCCACCATAGCCGTGTGTTGTTGCTTCATACTATTGTAACATTTTTTATATACAACTTAAGAAGAGTGTTTATTTTAACTATTTAGCAAATATAAGGCTTATATGTATTTATATGTATCTCAGCTTACGTCCATCGTCATGTCCCATTCCAATGTTGTGTCCGATCATATGAGCCATTGTACCAGCCAAAAGATGTGGCTCATATACGTTTACATCCACACTTATGCCTACTGCGCGTGGTGTACAAACAGTTTCAGGAACAGCCATTCCAGCTTCCCCACCGGCAAATATTTCACCTCTGCATGAAAAAAATATAAATAAAATTACACATGTTAGATAAAACTGGATTTATTTACTTACGAAAGCAACTGAGTAGTATCACGTTCCACTTGAAATAAGTTTCGGGATGTGTAATCATTAAAGTTAGATATTGCTTTGCTTATATCTTTGCTTCCATCGATGATAGCCTGATTTTTACCCCACGTCTCAATATAAACAACCGATACTCGAGTATTTAAAGTTCGAAAATACTATAAGAAGATTTTTACCCATTTTTATAATGATGGAGAAAAAACGTTGAATGACTACTCACCAAATCTGCTATATTAGCAACTTGAATAGCGTCGTGAATTACCTCGGCACGTGTGCTTCCATTGCGTTTATCAAACATTGCCTTGTCGACAACAATTGCAGTTTCAATGTACTTTGTAGCTTCTCGTACATCTCGTCGCATACGCATGCCATTGCCTTCAAAAATATCTTCCACTACACCTGCGATTCCCGCTGGCAGATGCTTCGTGCGGCGAGACAAACGCCAAGAGTCTAGATTTCCAGAGTTAGCACATCCTTTGTTTGCTTTCGTACGAGCTTCAAATATAACATGTGGATGTTTCTGTAAAATGAAGATTTGTACTGTGTTAAATTTTGACAAATACTTTAAATTTTTGACA
This sequence comes from Drosophila parabipectinata, assembly GCA_018153455.1. Taxonomy (NCBI): domain Eukaryota; kingdom Metazoa; phylum Arthropoda; class Insecta; order Diptera; family Drosophilidae; genus Drosophila; species Drosophila parabipectinata. Next base: position 410,590 of record JAECYA010000007.1, read on the forward strand.
TTATTTTTTTTGAACTCTTTTAAAATGCGGTTTTAAATTTAATCGTAAAGTTTGCTTGGAAGGTACAGACGTGTTTTAACAGTGCGCCAATAAAAATACTAAGATTCATAAGAGTGGTGAACTATACCAATAAATGAACTCAGAGCAGTGGCCGGCAGGGCCCTATTATAGGGGCATGCGAAATTTCTCTGCCCGAGCTCTGCCGCACACACACAATATAAATGTGGGCAACGTCTTGCTCATGGCCTTTTTTTTTATTTTCGATTGCGCCATTGAGGTGGAAATCTATCCTAAATACTATTGACCCATACCAATATGGTAAATCGAATGCACGATTTACCGGTTGTCTAGCCGGCGCCTACAGACTTAAGACACCCCTGCACACACCACAGACCCCGCGGTTCCACTGCAAAGTATTACTCCGCGGGGAAGGGTTGCGACGTTCATTTTCAAGTCTTCGTAAGTCGCCCTGTGTATAAGCTATTAGCTGGCTTTTCCAGTTCCATTGCTCCTGTGTGTTACACATGAATTTCACAAGCGGATCTGGTAGCGATCCAACGATGGCACTATACCTCCTACAGTTGTAGGAGCGTCTGCCCCTGGGCAGTTGCGGCACACTGGACTTTCGTCGTGTCCAAATCTATGGAGGTATTTGGTCGTCTACCTTTGGTCGTTGAGTCCCACCTCTCCTGCCATTAAGATAATGCCGCTTGTCGGGCTGACCTCTTGAAGGCCTCTCGGGATGAATTCCTTCCTCGTTATCGATTGGATGCCTAGATTTCCTCCGCTTCATTAGCCAGAATATCAATTGGAATCATTCCGGCAAGAACGAGGGCGGCTTCCTCCGATAGTGTTCTTAAGCCGGATATGACGCGTAGGGCCGCTAGTCGGTTCCATGCTTTTCTTAAGCCCCTTAAGCTCAGGTTTTCTAGCTTTTTCTTTAGCCCCAGTTGTCTTCTGACTGAAGCTCATATCAGCGCTGCGTACAGCAAGACCGACGTGACGACCCTGGCTAGAAAGCGTTTCCTGCCTTCCTTTGGGCCTCCCACGTTTGGAAGCATCCTTGAGAGTGCTCCTTGGATCCTTGCAGCATTTATGGTGGAGCACTCGACGTGCGCTCCGTAGGACATCCTGTTGTCCAGCATTACCCCTAGGTATTTAATTGCCTCCTTTTACGTGATGCAGCAGTAGCCCACCTGGATGGTACTGTACTCAACCTTCTTCCTGCTCGTGAAGAGAGCTGCCTCCGTTTTATGTGCTGCCAGGTTCAGTCCAAAGTCGGACATCCATGTTGATATTCTTCGTATTGCTTCATTCGCCTTGGCTTCCACGTCCTTGATTTCCTTCGCCCGCAAAGCCGATGAGTCTGCATCCCGTCGGTAATTTGATTCTGAGTACTTCGTCGTAAATGATGTTCCAAAGAAGCAGCCCAAGGTCCGATCCTTCCGGCATCCCCGCAGTCACCTGATAGGATTTTGATCCTTCGTCCGTGTCGTAAAGCAGTGTCCTATCTGAAAGGTAGAGCTGGGTATTATTAGTTGCAGGTATCTAAGAGTGCCTGCCAAGAACAAGGCTCGATGAATACGTGTCCAATTAGCCGAGTTGAAGGCGTTGCGGATGTCTAGTGTTACCATCGCGCAATACTCCTTTTCTCCCCATTTCCACCGAGTTCCCGCGATGGCTGCTTCCGCCGTGTCGGTTACGGCTCTGATGGCGCCCACCGTGAAGCGCGCCTTCCGGAAACCGTACTGGCGGATTCCCGGCCTATTGCTCACGGCTTATTTTCTGCAATTTGTTACTAAAATAATATCAATGTATTGAGTGCCGACCACTCACTTAGAGCAATAAATACGATCCATTTACTCCATTTATGATCGCTTAAATCGGTGATTATAATACTATAATAATACTATAGGTGGCTAGTTTAATTTAAAAAAATTCAAAATTTTCTGCCTGCAGAAAATCAAATTCATAGCTTCAAATTTTTATACCCTTGCAGAGGGTATTATAATTTTGTCCAAAAGTGTGCAACGCAGTGAAGGAGACATCTCCGACCCTACATACATATATATTCATGATCAGGATCACCTTCTGAGTTGATATGAGCATGTCCGTCTGTCCGTCGGTCCGTCTGTCTGTCCGTCTGTCTGTCCGTCTATCTGTCCGTCTGTCTGTCTGTTTCTACGCAAACTAGTCTCTAAGTTTTAAAGCTATCGGATCGGCCGACTATATCCTATAGCTGCCATATAACTGATTGATCGGAAATGGTATAACTTTAGTGTTTTTAAAGTTAGAGAGTTCAAATTTCACATAAAGAGCTACTTTTGGCAAAATAATACGAAATGCCAAATTTCATAAGGATCGGCCGACTATATACTATAGCTGCCATAAAATGAAAGATCGGAAATTAGCCAACTTTCGTGTTTTTAAAGATAGAAAGCTGGAATTGAGTACAGATTCTATTTTTGATCAGATCCAACCTACAAAATTTCTGATTTCATATAACTGAACGATCGGAATTGACCCAACTTTTGTGTTTTTGAATATAGAAAGCTGGAACTTGGTACAGATTATATTTTTGATCAGTTAATCCGACCTACCAAATTTATACCGACCGGCTGACTATATCTTATGGCTGCCATATAACTGAACGATCGGAAATGGTTTTTGGTAGAAATACCAACTTTGCTATTTTTAAAGATAGAAGTTTGGAACTTTTTTTAGATTTTGTATAATAATAACTTGAGTTATATTATCTTATTCTCAGAGGGATCGGCCAACTATATCCGATGTTTGTCGATATATATCCGGTTTTAACTGCAGGGTATATATCAACTTCGGCTTCGCCCGAAGTTAGCTTTCCTTTCTTGTTCAAATTTTATTTATTTGACAGTTGGAAAATGTTGGTTGGCAGCACTGTTAACAATCAAATAGTAGTTTGATTTTTCCCGTTTGTCCCCGATTTATGGCAGTACTCAATGTTGCAGTTTCAGTTACATTTTTACATTTAACTTTGCTTGATGTTTGGAGCGACAATCACCGCCAACAAGCTGCTATGCAGCATTTTTTTTTTTCAAAACATTGGGGAGGATGGATTAAGTGATGTCCAGCAAAACATAATAAAAGATAAACTTAGGGTATTTTTTGGATTCATGAAGACTAATTTCCCAAACTGCAACAGAATGCTCGATCGTTTTAAACAAAAGCGCAATGGCTCGCATCATCTTTAAAAATTGAGTTTCTTAAAGATTATATTTCACGCGAAAGGCCTTGTCGCAAACACTTGACATGCACTGAGGCAGGACCAAAGTTAAAGCGAAATCTGGCATCTGATCTGGTCCATAAAACTGAAGATTCCATGCCACTGTTGTTGCATGCAACTTCTAAGTACATTAGCCAAACAATTGAAAACTGGTGACACTTCTCCTCTATTGCACAAATCATTGAATAGAGAAAATGTAGCTGATATGACGAACCAATTTAAGCAGAAAGAGATGACAACAATTCCTGAAAATTCTTTAGCCCTTTTAATTTTAAACTATTTTACAAAACGACAATATATTAATATAAAAGCCATATTCAAAGCCATTTTATTCGAAAGTTACCAAAATGAAATAAAAATGCGGAGTAAAACAAGATAAAAAACCCTTAGTATAATCCTAAAGTTGAATTATCCTACAAAATTTGTTAAATCATTCTGCTGACCGCATATTAAAATGCAGGAAAACGTAATTGCTCTTTCGCAAGTAACACATTGAAAATTAATTGTCAACTTATGGTTTAATGGCTCAACAGGTCAAAGTACATACAGTAGCGGACAATGAAATCCGGACAGTCAGAAAATACTACTTTTTTAGTTTTTTTCAGCCAGCGTTTACTTTATGGAGTAAATTTGTTTCAAATCGATGAAATTAATATAAATGGTAATTCAAAACGTGTTCTCTTAAATGTCATTTTGTTTTATTTGGAACTAAAACGTATACTTTAATATTCGATGGAATTAACAAAAATGTAGGCAAACAAAATAAAATTTTTTTTTATCTATTCAGATCCACTACTTACAAACAGATTTGCCCTACTGGCGGAGGTTGAGGAAAACCAACCAGCCCAAGACACCGCAAAAAAACCCAAGCCCCCTCCTATCTATATTAGGGAAAAAAGCTCGTGTGCCCTGGTCAACAAAATTGCGTCGTTGATCGGGAACGGTGACAACTTTGACAATTGTTCCGCTTATCAAAGGAAACTGTTCCGCTTATCAAAGGAAACATCCATGAAACAAAGTTGCAAACCAAGACTGAAGAGCACTTCCGAATCGTGTCCAAATATCTGGACACTGTACAGAAAAACTATTACACGTACCAGATGAAAAGCAGTAAGGGCTTACAAGTGGTAGTAAAGGGAATAGAACCTGATGTTACTGCCGCGGAAATAAAAACCGCCGTTAAAGAAAAGGGCTTCGCCGCCAAGATTGTTATTAACATTCTAAATAAAGATAAAAAGCCACAACCCCTCTTCAAGGTCGAGCTCGAGCCGGAAAGCAGGTCGCTGAAGAAGAACGAAGTCCACCTAATCTACAATCTGCAACATCTTTTGCATCGGAAAATCACTGTTGAAGAGCCACATAAACGTAACGGTCCAGTGCAATGCACTAATTGTCAAGAGTATGGACAGGGTATGGACAGACACAAGGTCTTACAGCACACTGTGGGCTGTCTGTGTTGTCTGCGGGGACGCCCAAAAGTCCGCTTACTGCACTACAAACAAGGACATTACCACGAAGAAATTTGGAAACTGCGGAGGCAGCCATACGGCAAACTATAGAGGATGTTTGGTGTATAAGAAGTTAAAGAGTCGCATGCGTCAAGCGATCGCAACGCGCAACCAAAATCCACAGAATGCGTACATTGCGTCAAAAACTACGCCAGAAGACTTCTTCTTCTTCAAGCTGCAAGGTCCCCTAATTCGGTCCACTAAACACCATCAGCGGCTTCTCCTATGCCGATGCTTTACGATATGGAAAGTAAATTCCAATTAAGCAATTCATTCCAAGCGCTCAAGAGTCCCCAAACAGCCACACAGCAAAACGGAAACTATGATGCTTACTCTCCAACAAAGTATGATGGAGCTTATGAAACCAGAACATAAGCCAGAACCAGAACATGGTGATACAGCTGCTCGTAGCACAAAAGTCTAAATAATCTATGCAGGCACTACGAATATCAATGTAGAACACCAATGGTGTCTCATGGCATAAACTAGAATTGCCACAATTCTTGACCGAAAACCATATTGACGTTATGCTACTGGTGGAAACGCATCTTACAAGCAAATAAAACTTTCATATAAGAGATATACATAATCTACCGCACAGATCATCCAGATGGGAAAGCCCACGGCGGAACTGAAGTTCTAATCAGAGAACGCATTAAACACCACTTTCACAAAAGGTTTGCAACAAACTTCTTGCAGGCCACATCGATACAAATTCAGTCAAGCAACGGAATCCTTTCAATCGCTGCCGTTTACTGTCCTTCTCGTTTCTTAATCTCGGAAGGACAATTTATGGACTTCTACAATTCACTTGGGGATCGATTTATAGCCGCAGGAGACTACAACGCCAAGCATACGCACTGGGGATCACGTCTAGTGACTCCCAAAGGAAGACAATTGTAGAATGCAATTATAAATGCAATTGAGAAATAAACTGAACTACGTTTCCCCTGGAAGTCCCACATACTGGCCAACAGACTCACGAAAGCTCCCAGACCTTATTGATTTTGCAGTGACAAATAACATACCTCGCAATCTAATAAGTGCCAAAGCAGTCTTGGACTTATCATCGGACCACTCGCCTGTGCTTCTAACGCTTCTTCAAAGCCCAGAAATAACCGAACACCCCTTCAGCCTGACGACGACAAAAACGAACTGACTAAAATACAAAAAGTACGTGAGTGCCCACATAGAACTCGCCACGGAATTTAACATGGAATCGGACATCGACTACACTACGAGCGCCCTGGAAGAAATACTCGTTGGGGCAGCTAAATTCTCTACTCCTTATAGGAAAGAAGTAAACCGAAACAAACACTGTGTAATATGCACATATGTAGAAACATGTAGCGATGTAACACTGTACCCTGCATGCATATAACTAACAAATTAATCAATTGAAAATGCGCGAAATATGACCGCCCAATTATGAGTTAAGCTAAGTCAGCGTTCCCACGCTGACCGCATATGCCAAAGACATGTGTGCATAAGACTCACTCTCTAAACATTTACATAAACTAAGCGTGCAAATTAACGGGTGTGAGGGGAGGGGAACGGTCGAAGTGGTGTCCCTCGCCGCTGTCTCCAATAATTAGTAGCCGGTTGGCCGTACTGCTCCTATGCTGAGATAAGGAGATATGGTGGAAGGGAACTGTCCTTCGATACCGCTGGCCTAGAGACTCAGTCGGTATATTAGTTAATAAAGGATTTGACGACTCAGTGCCGGAGTTTCATTAGTATGAGCTGGTGCTCTTGCTTTATTGAATACCAAATATGAACTAACTTAAGACTTAACAAAAGCTCATGCAAGACCGCATGCCCGTGGCAGACCGCTAACCATGGACTTTTGCAGAAGTCATACGATCGCTGTGAGACAAGGCCACGGTCCATAACGGCCCATGAGCTTTAACGGCCCCCTGTCCATGACGGCCCATACATGAGTGGTATAAGAGTTTGTAATAATAATAATTATCCTAATAATAAGTAATAATAATAATTATACTAAAAAATGGTAAATATTTATAAAGGGAATTGGCCTGCTCAGCCTAAGCTGGGAGTTGGTTGTTAACTTGCTTGCCCATGTGACATGCTCGCCCAACAACATACCACCTAATTATATGTATAAAAGAAATATGTAATGTAGCCGCTCCGCTGCCGGCTGAACTGGCAGCGCAGCGCGCGCCAAACTTATGTATTTAGACTTAGAGAATTCTTTATCTTTCGAATTAAAGTCAGAAATAAAACAGTAATCAAAGAGCACAGACGTGCGAATATAATTGCCCCATTTTCTGGGCGACATGGGTGATTTCCTTGGCGACCCTTTACATGGCGACCGTGACACAAGTCCTGGAGGACTTAGGACTTGCAACAGCAGCAGTCACCAACAGAAGAAGAACAAGACCGAGAATAGGAAGAAGCAGCGTTGCAGAGATGCCTTCCAACGATACAGTCAACAACTGAACAAAACGGAAATAATTCTGAGTGAGTACAGGCAATGAGCAAAAGGCGAAGTGGGGTCAAAGAACGACTCAGAAAACGCAAGTCTGAGATCGTAAAGACCATCTACAAAAGCGCAACTAAGTGCGCCCACCGCCTAGACACTACATCCCTAGGCACTACATAGAGTGCAGGACAACCCGACAGCGCAACTAAGTGCGCCCAACGCCTAGATAGCTACACTAATAATAATACTAATATATAAATATAAAAATCATTGTAATACCCGACGACAATTGAGTCGACCGGTAAGCCGTTTGGCCCGAAAAGCCATTCGAAACAATAGAAGGAAAACATGTATAAAAACTAAATGTCTATAGAGAAAAACAAAATAAGCAAAGATATAGAATCAGATTCGTTGCATTCTGCAACCATTATCGAAGTTTTATAAAAAACTTCGCCGATTATTCACGGCACTTAACACGATGAAGTAAAAAGAATGTACCATTCTTATGGACAGACGAATGCCAAAAAGCATTCCTGTATTTAAAAAAGAAACTTATGGAACCAACCCTGTTGCAATATTCAGATTTTAGCAAAGAATTTTGCATAATCACTGATGCAAGTAAGCAAGCATGTGGAGCAGTTTTAACCCAAAACTATAACGGACTCCAACTCCCCATTGCTTACGCATCGAGAGCATTCAAAAAAGGTGAAAGCATTAAGAGTACTACAGAACAAGAATTAGCACCAATCAACTGGGCAATAGAACATATTCGACTATATACTTATGGAAAACATTTTACAATTAAAACAGATCACCGACCTTTAACATATTTATTTTCTATGGTAAATCCTAGTTCTAAATTAACACGCATGCGGCTAGAATTAGAAGAATACGACTTTACTGTCGAGTACCTAAAGGGTAAAGATAAAATCGTGGCAGACGCCCTATCTAGGGCAATATCCGAATACATTAAACGACATACACAATAAAATCCTGAAAGTCACTACCAAACAGCCACACAGCAAAACGGAAACTATGATGCTTACTCTCCAACAAAGTATGATGGAGCTTATGAAACCAGAACATAAGCCAGAACCAGAACATGGTGATACAGCTGCTCGTAGCACAAAAGTCTAAATAATCTATGCAGGCACTACGAATATCAATGTAGAACACCAATGGTGTCTCATGGCATAAACTAGAATTGTCACAATTCTTGACCGAAAACTATATTGACGTTATGCTACTGGTGGAAACGCATCTTACAAGCAAATAAAACTTTCATATAAGAGATATACATAATCTACCGCACAGATCATCCAGATGGGAAAGCCCACGGCGGAACTGAAGTTCTAATCAGAGAACGCATTAAACACCACTTTCACAAAAGGTTTGCAACAAACTTCTTGCAGGCCACATCGATACAAATTCAGTCAAGCAACGGAATCCTTTCAATCGCTGCCGTTTACTGTCCTTCTCGTTTCTTAATCTCGGAAGGACAATTTATGGACTTCTACAATTCACTTGGGGATCGATTTATAGCCGCAGGAGACTACAACGCCAAGCATACGCACTGGGGATCACGTCTAGTGACTCCCAAAGGAAGACAATTGTACAATGCAATTATAAATGCAATTGAGAAATAAACTGAACTACGTTTCCCCTGGAAGTCCCACATACTGGCCAACAGACTCACGAAAGCTCCCAGACCTTATTGATTTTGCAGTGACAAATAACATACCTCGCAATCTAATAAGTGCCAAAGCAGTCTCGGACTTATCATCGGACCACTCGCCTGTGCTTCTAACGCTTCTTCAAAGCCCAGAAATAACCGAACACCCCTTCAGCCTGACGACGACAAAAACGAACTGACTAAAATACAAAAAGTACGTGAGTGCCCACATAGAACTCGCCACGGAATTTAACATGGAATCGGACATCGACTACACTACGAGCGCCCTGGAAGAAATACTCGTTGGGGCAGCTAAATTCTCTACTCCTTAAAGGAAAGAAGTAAACCGAAACAAACACTGTGTAATATGCACATATGTAGAAACATGTAGCGATGTAACACTGTACCCTGCATGCATATAACTAACAAATTAATCAATTGAAAATGCGCGAAATATGACCGCCCAATTATGAGTTAAGCTAAGTCAGCGTTCCCACGCTGACCGCATATGCCAAAGACATGTGTGCATAAGACTCACTCTCTAAACATTTACATAAACTAAGCGTGCAAATTAACGGGTGTGAGGGGAGGGGAACGGTCGAAGTGGTGTCCCTCGCCGCTGTCTCCAATAATTAGTAGCCGGTTGGCCGTACTGCTCCTATGCTGAGATAAGGAGATATGGTGGAAGGGAACTGTCCTTCGATACCGCTGGCCTAGAGACTCAGTCGGTATATTAGTTAATAAAGGATTTGACGACTCAGTGCCGGAGTTTCATTAGTATGAGCTGGTGCTCTTGCTTTATTGAATACCAAATATGAACTAACTTAAGACTTAACAAAAGCTCATGCAAGACCGCATGCCCGTGGCAGACCGCTAACCATGGACTTTTGCAGAAGTCATACGATCGCTGTGAGACAAGGCCACGGTCCATAACGGCCCATGAGCTTTAACGGCCCCCTGTCCATGACGGCCCATACATGAGTGGTATAAGAGTTTGTAATAATAATAATTATCCTAATAATAAGTAATAATAATAATTATACTAAAAAATGGTAAATATTTATAAAGGGAATTGGCCTGCTCAGCCTAAGCTGGGAGTTGGTTGTTAACTTGCTTGCCCATGTGACATGCTCGCCCAACAACATACCACCTAATTATATGTATAAAAGAAATATGTAATGTAGCCGCTCCGCTGCCGGCTGAACTGGCAGCGCAGCGCGCGCCAAACTTATGTATTTAGACTTAGAGAATTCTTTATCTTTCGAATTAAAGTCAGAAATAAAACATTAATCAAAGAGCACAGACGTGCGAATATAATTGCCCCATTTTCTGGGCGACATGGGTGATTTCCTTGGCGACCCTTTACATGGCGACCGTGACACAAGTCCTGGAGGACTTAGGACTTGCAACAGCAGCAGTCACCAACAGAAGAAGAACAAGACCGAGAATAGGAAGAAGCAGCGTTGCAGAGATGCCTTCCAACGATACAGTCAACAACTGAACAAAACGGAAATAATTCTGAGTGAGTACAGGCAATGAGCAAAAGGCGAAGTGGGGTCAAAGAACGACTCAGAAAACGCAAGTCTGAGATCGTAAAGACCATCTACAAAAGCGCAACTAAGTGCGCCCACCGCCTAGACACTACATCCCTAGGCACTACATAGAGTGCAGGACAACCCGACAGCGCAACTAAGTGCGCCCAACGCCTAGATAGCTACACTAATAATAATACTAATATATAAATATAAAAATCATTGTAATGCCCGACGACAATTGAGTCGACCGGTAAGCCGTTTGGCCCGAAAAGCCATTCGAAACAATAGAAGGAAAACATGTATAAAAACTAAATGTCTATAGAGAAAAACAAAATAAGCAAAGATATAGAATCAGATTCGTTGCATTCTGCAACCATTATCGAAGTTTTATAAAAAACTTCGCCGATTATTCACGGCACTTAACACGATGAAGTAAAAAGAATGTACCATTCTTATGGACAGACGAATGCCAAAAAGCATTCCTGTATTTAAAAAAGAAACTTATGGAACCAACCCTGTTGCAATATTCAGATTTTAGCAAAGAATTTTGCATAATCACTGATGCAAGTAAGCAAGCATGTGGAGCAGTTTTAACCCAAAACTATAACGGACTCCAACTCCCCATTGCTTACGCATCGAGAGCATTCAAAAAAGGTGAAAGCATTAAGAGTACTACAGAACAAGAATTAGCACCAATCAACTGGGCAATAGAACATATTCGACTATATACTTATGGAAAACATTTTACAATTAAAACAGATCACCGACCTTTAACATATTTATTTTCTATGGTAAATCCTAGTTCTAAATTAACACGCATGCGGCTAGAATTAGAAGAATACGACTTTACTGTCGAGTACCTAAAGGGTAAAGATAAAATCGTGGCAGACGCCCTATCTAGGGCAATATCCGAATACATTAAACGACATACACAATAAAATCCTGAAAGTCACTACCAGGTACCAAAGTAGACGAAATATCTGCGCAGATAATGAAAAAGTAGAATTGCCAAGGCAATCTACAGAAAAAGCTTCTCAGCCCAACGTATACCAAGTCATAAATAATGACGAAGTACGTAAAGGAGTGACCTTGCATATAAAAGATGCGCTATGTTTATTTAAACATGGTAAAAGAATTATAGCAAGAATAGATATTGGTGATTTATGTGCAAATGGAAATATTGACTTAGGACATCTATTTCCAAGGGTTGAAAAAGAAGCCGGTACATTAAAAATAAGCCAATTAAAAATGGCACCGCGGAAAAACATCTTTGAAAAAATGTCAATAGATGATTTCAAAAATATGGGCAATGAATTATTGAATACATTAAGAGTAGCGCTACTCAACCCGGTGACCACTTTAACAAATGTTAAAGAGAAAGAAGCAATATTGTCTACATTCCATGATGATCCTATACAAGGAGGTCATACTGGCATATCAAAAACTTTGGCCAAAGTAAAAAGACACTATTACTGGAAAAGCATGTCTAAAGATATAACTGAGTACGTAAGAAAATGTCAAAAATGCCAGAAACAAAAATAACTAAACACACAAAGACCCCTTTAACAATTACAGACACACCAATAAATGCTTTCGACAGAGTGATAGTGGACACTATTGGTCCATTGCCAAAATCAGAAAATGGCAATGAGTATGCAGTCACTTTAATATGTGATTTAACTAAGTGTTTAGTAGCCATACCTGTTCCGAATAAAAATGCCAATACTGTCGCTAAAGCAATATTTGAATCTTTTATCCTGAAGTACGGTCCAATGAAGACGTTCATTACGGACATGGGAACAGAATATAAGAATTCAATTATAGACGATTTGTGCAAATATTTAAATATTGAATATTACATCCACAGCACACCTCCACCAGACAGTTGGAACAATAGAAAGAAGTCATAGAACTTTCAATGAATACATACGATCTTACATATCGGTTGATAAAACTGATTGGGACGTATGGCTTCAATATTTTGTCTTCTGTTTCAACACGACCCCCTCTATGGCACATACTTATTGTCCATATGAGCTAGTATTTGGTAAAACAAATAATTTGCAAAAGCATTTTAATAGCATAGATAGTGTAGAAGCACTATATAATATAGATGACTATGCTAAGGAGAGTAAGTATAGATTAGAAGTAGCCTATAAAAGAGCTAGAGTTATGTAAGAAGCAAATAAGAATAGAAATAAACTACTATACGATCATAAAGTAAGGCATATAGATATATCAGTAGGTGACAAAGTTTTATTAAAAAACGAGACAGGTCATAAGTTAGATCCTAAATATACAGGTCCGTATATAGTAACGGAAATAGGAGATAGAGAAAACATAGTTATAACAAATGATAAACATAAGAAACAAACAGTTCATAAGGATATATTAAAAATCTTTATTTCATAAATAGCACTTAGTATGGCCATACAAAGACACACATACGTAGATAAATAAATACACATTTTCTTTTAATAATTTCATTTTCTATGATTCTAACCACATAAAACAAAACAAATAAATAAAAAAAAAAGATGTATTAATTAGAAATTTTTTTGTATAAAAATAACTTCATTATATTACGTTATTTTTCAAAAGGAGGTAGATGTAGTATGCACATATATTGAATACCCACTGTACCGAGAGTACTTAAATGGTACGCACTGTAACACATTGTTGCAGTGTTTGCTAATCCAAAGTCCCGGTCATAAACCCTAAGTGGCCGAAATATGAACCGATCGTTATGGCTTAGCCCGCACACAGAAAGTGCTAGTGTCAGCATAATCGTAACAAACGGTCAGCATATGCATACCCCTCGCCCCTCCACTTGAGAGCGCATAACAACGTATATTATTATATTCCTTTATACATAAGTACATAGCCGTCTCTCTGCCGCCGCCAGCGAGCAGCGCTGCTATGAGACTTAGCCTTACTTAGACTTAAGAAATATTGTAAAAGAACAGAGACGTTTTGATCGTTGGAGCGGTACCGCAGCTTCTTCTTCCAAATAAAAATCCAACTAAAACTTAACCCCTGGAATTATCCTTTTATCACATTTATCTCTGTGTGAACTCTATCAGAGCAGTTCCTAGCAGACTCTATCAGTTATCGTTGATAATATAGTTGTTTCAGGACATAAAAACAAAAAACAAACAGTACATAAGGATACGATACAAATTTTTATTTCATAAGAATCAACGGTCATACATTTCAAAAAATACTATATAGATATATATATGAAAAAGAAAACACTCTAATATAATAATAATAAAATTGTCAATTTTAAGTATGAAAAAAAAAAATAAATAAAATAAAATTTTACAAATAAAAATAAAACAAGAAAGAAAAGCTAACTTCGGGCGGAGCCGAATTTGATATACCCTTGCAGCTAAAACCGGATATATATCGCAAACATCGGATATAGTTGGCTGATGCTTATCATTACATCATAATAAAACCAATTAATTACAATAAAAAATCTAAAAAAAAATCCCATGCTTCTATCTTCAAAAATACGAAAGTTGATATTTCTACCAAATACCATTTTCGATCGTTCAGTTATATGTCAGCTATAAGATATATTCAACCGATCGTTATGAAATTTGGTAGATCGGATTAACTGACCGATAGAATGTGTACCAAGTTCCAGCTTTCTATCTTCAAAAACACGAAAGTTGGGTCATTTCCGATCGTTCAGTTATATAGCACCTCTAGGATTTAGTCGGCCGATCCTTATGAAATTTGGCATGTCGTAATATTTTGCCAAAAATAGCTCTCATGTCAAATTTGAAGTCTCTAACTCTTAAAACACTAAAGTTATACCATTTCCGATCAATCAGTTATATGGCAGCTATAGGATATAGTCGGCCGATTCCGGTCGTTCCGACTTATATACTGCGTGCAAAGGAAAGAAGGGTGTGTGCAAAGTTTCAAGTCGATAGCTTTAAAACTGAGAGACTAGTTCGCGTAGAAACAGACAGACAGACGGACATGCTCATATCAACTCAGGAGGTAATCCTGATCAAGAATATATATAGTTTATAGGGTCGAAAATGTCTCCTTCAGTGCGTTGCACACTTTTGGACAAAATTATAATACCCTCTGCAAGGCTATAATAAAAAAAAAAAATTAAATTTTTAAAAATAAATTTAACAGCCTCAAATTTATTCCTCCTGCCAGAAATTCAGCCAGAGTCCTCCCCTCAGCCAGCCGCACCTTCATTCCGGCCGAACGAAATCGAAAAAGTCATAAGAGGACTAAAACCAAAAAAGGCTCCCAGTGGTGACCTATTGACCCCAAAGATGCTGATCGAACTTCCAAAATGCGCTATAGAGGTCGTCTGCAAACTATTTAATGGAATCATTAATCTTGGCTATTTCCCAAAAAAGTGGAAGAAATCCATCATTATAATGATACCGAAGCCAGGAAAAGACAACACAATTCCGTCATCATACAGACCAATAAGAATTCTATCTTGTTTGTCTAAATTGTTTGAAAAATGCTTGTTAACTCGAATAATACCACATCTGGAAGCTTGCTATATTATCCCGGCACACCAATTTGGCTTTCGAAGAAACCATGGAACCATTGAACAAGTGAACAGATTAACATCCAAAATACGCTCAGCCTTCGAACAGCGAGAATACTGCAGCGCTATTTTCCTCGACGTATCTCAAGCTTTCGACCGAGTTTGGCTCATCGGACTCACAAGCTACTGGAATCATACATCTACAATAGGGTATTCTCAGTGAGATGCAACGCAGCAGCTTCGGGCGACTATACCATCGAAGCTGGAGTTCCACAAGAAAGCGCACTCGGCCCGTGTCTATATGTTTTGTATACTGCGGATATTCCTTCGAGCGCACAACTAACAACCTCAACGTTCGCCGATGATACAGCTTTCCTTAGTCGCTCCAGATGCCCAACGCAGGCAACAACCCAACTGGCTAGTCATCTCACAATAGTGGAAAGGTGGCTGTCCGACTGGCGCATTAAAATAAACGAACAAAAGTGTAAACATATAACGTTTACTCTTAATACCCAAACATGCCCTCCGCTTTTACTAAACGGTACGCAGATCCCTCAAGCTAACGACGTAACGTACCTTGGCGTTCACCTTGATAGGCGACTTACCTGGCGTAAGCACGTCGAATGCAAAAAGATGCACCTTAAACTGAAAGCCAGCAGCCTCCCCTGGATCATAAACCCACGATCACTACTGTGCCTTGACTACACTACTGTACAATTCAGTCCTAAAGCCAATCTGGACGTATGGCTCTCAGCTGTGGGGGAACGCGATTAGCAGCAACATAGACATCATACAGCGCGCACAATCAAAAACTTGAGAACTATCACAGGGGCACCTTGGTATGTTCGCAACGAAAACATCCACCGGGATCTGGGCATCCTCACAGTGAAAGACGAAATCCCGAAACAAAAAGAGTCATACAAAGAAAAACTGTCTTCGCACCCAAATTTTCTCGCTCGGGGATTGACTCGGGTTTCTAGCGTATCCCGCCTTAGACGCAACGACCTCCCAACCCAGCAATCGATTTTTAGGACGACTGTTAGTTAAGTTAAAAATAAAAGATTTGATACACCTCTTGTTAGTCTCGCAAAGAGAAGATTCAAGAAATAAAAGCAACGTTCAATAAAAAAAAAAAAAAACTATTTTTAGGTAACACAAATTTTTGAAAATTATTTCTTAATAGCTTAGCTTACCTTAGTTTTGGTTCTTTAGTATTTAGTTGGTGTTCCTTGAGTTTTTAATACGGCCTTTATTCTTGATGGCATTAAATCTACCAAGTGTTCGTTAGTTTTCCTAATTATGTCTTTATTTCAGGCACTTTCCACTGTTCAATCAAATTCGGTAATTTTTTGGTTTTGTTTTTATGTATTTTAACTTTTAAAATAGGACAACGATATTGAATCGGATAAAATCAGGACTAATTTATTACCTTAATTTAAAAAGAAATACTAGAAATTTTTAAAATTTTATTATTGTTTAAACAAATCCTTAAATATACATATATATCCCTTTTCTTTTGCACGATAGCAAGGAGTCGTCCTGAAAGATTATGTTTGGGGTATGAGAAAGATGCATCTTCATTGAGGGTAGGAGGTGACGATTCAGAACACCTTGGAACTTTTCAGCATTCACAGTTGCATCAATTAATGCCAGATCACCAACGCCAGAAGTAAGAAAAACATCCCGGACCATTTGGCATGCTCCTTGCCTGACCGTTCGCCATAAGCAATTATTTTTAAAGCGTTTGTCGCGTTTGGGGCGCACGTAGCTCATACCAAATAAGCCAAATAGATTATTTTGTTTTCGTTAGAAAGAATGACGTTTCCCCAATCCCCAAGATTCGTGGATTTTGACCAACTGCAGCCTTTTCTGGAGCATTTCTGTGGTCAAGACTGGGTTTTTCGCTTTTCGCCAGCCATGAAGTCCTGCCTCCTCAATGTTCCTTTGAACGGTTCGAGTGCTTATTTCGACTACTTTTAACTGGAAAAACTTACTTCTTACATGTTTTGCTGATTTGAAAAGATCAGTCATGCCTAATCGTTCTTTTTCTTTCCTGATCCTGGCAAGTGCTTTAGAGTTCTGGTTTTCTTAAAATTTTGAAGGAAAACCTCGAAAGAAGACTTAATAAGTCCAACGTTAAAGCTTATTCCTCGGAAGCTTAAGATATTAAGACATATTTAAAAAAAACAAGAAAGAAAAGCTAACTTCTGGCGGAGCCGAAGTTGATATACCCTTGCAGTTAGAACCGGATATATAGCAAACATCGGATATAGTTGGCCGATTCTTATGATTACATCATAATAAAACCAATAAATTACAATAAAAAATCTAAACAAGAAAGCAAAGCTAACTTCGGGCGGAGCCGAAGTTGATATACCCTTGCAGCTAAAACCGGATATAGTTGGCCGATCCTTATTATTACATCATAATAAAACCAATTAATTACAATAAAAAATCTAAAAAAAGTCCCAAGCTTCTATCTTCAAAAATACGAAAGTTGATATTTCTACCAAATACCATTTCCGATCGTTCAGTTATATGGCAGCTATAGGATATAGTCGACCGATCCTAATGAAATTTGGTAGGTTGGATCAACTGGCCAAAAATATAATCTGTACCAAGTTCCAGCTTTCTATCTTCAAAAACACGAAAGTTGGGTCATTTCCGATCGTTCAGTTATATGGCAGCTATAGGATATAGTCGGCCGATCCTTATGAAATTTGGCATGTCGTATTGTGTTGCCAAAAATAGCTCTTGTGTCAAATTTGTTTTCTCTAACTCTAAAAACACCAAAGTTATACCATTTCCGATCAATCAGTTATATGGCAGCTATAGGATATAGTCGGCCGATCCCAGCCGTTCCGACTTATATACTGCGTGCAAAGGAAAGAAGGGTGTGTGCAAAGTTTCAAGTCGATAGCTTTAAAACTGAGAGACTAGTTTGCGTAGAAACAGACAGACGGACAGACAGACAGACGGACAGACGGACATGCTCATATCAACTCAGGAGGTGATCCTGATCAAGAATATATATAGTTTATAGGGTCAGAGATGTCTCCTTCACTGCGTTGCACACTTGTGGACAAAATTATAATACCCTCTGCAAGGGTATAAAAATTGTTTAACATAAGAAATTTAGTAATTTTAAAAATGCTGTCAAATCATGAAAGCTAAATACCTTCCGGATATAAATAACAAAATTTCAACTCGATATAATAACACGCGAGTTATGTAGTCCAAGTTCTTGTTCTCCATTTCTTTCTTGCTTGCATTCAAAAGTGCAAGATTAAAAGCTTCCATAAAATAATTAAAAAGCTCGCTCGACGATTCGAAAGCATTCGTGCACAGAATGAACCAAGATGTGAACAAGACAAGATCATTAAAGTAAAATAAAAACTATTATACGAATTCAAATAAAAAGAACATTGTTTATATTGAATTAAATGTTAACATAAAACGTTAACAAAACTGGCGCAGTCCACGGAGTAACCTAAAACATTTAAATACCCACTTAAGTGCAGTGTCGAACGAATTGGTACCATACACACATATATACATATATAACCTGAAAACCCACGTTTTTCCAACACCCACGGAAACCAAACCAACAAAGTGTTTTTGTGCCTTGGATATTTACTGAATCTCGTACGACTTTATGGTTAAACTAGAAATATCTAGTGCATATTTTTGGTTATACAGCGTGCCGGCACTTGAAAGTGTGCCAATCTTTGCATGTATGTATGAATGTGTGCATTAATTGGCAATTACACACACCAGCATCCCAGAGCGGTCTTATTCTGTTCGTAAGTGGTTCGATGACAAGTTCATAAGAACGTTTGATATCGATAAGCGACGAGAACTAACAGAACAATTCTGTTAGACTATTGCAAGTTCTAAAGAACTCAACGGATATTGATTTTGAAAACGAACAATGGCAAACGATTTTACTCTATCGTTTGGGGATATTCTAAAGGATGCCCACCACATTCACGAATACAGAGGAGACCATAAAACAGCTCTTTCATCATTTATTCGTGAAGTGGAGATGATATTTTCACTATTACCCCCACATCTACTGCAGGAGCCTACGTGTTTCACCGTGTCATACTCAACAAAATCCAAGGCGGAGCTCTACATGTTGTGAGAACCATCGAGAATTCCGAGCCGTCGTGGGATGACATCAAGAGGATTCTTATTCGGAATTTTGGCGTAAAGGAGTCCTTCAATCAACTTTACCAAGAAGCGTTTATGCTAAGTAACAACAACAACATAACAGAATATTTTAAGTCTTTAAGAAGCATAATGTGTAAAATCAATGAAAAATATGAATATGATAACGTAAAGCATTCTAAGTTTAGTCCCAAAAATGTTGAAGAATCTATGCTAAGAACATTCTTGAAAAATATTGATGTAAATTTAGCTTCAGTCATAATTAATAGAAATGTAAAAAATTTAAGAGAAGCTTTCGATTTATTGGAAACCGAAGGCCTTATTAGAACTCAAAACGTTAAAACAAAATTTCCTCAAAGTAACGAAAAACCGAACAAAACGGAAAATCAAAACTATCCCAATACAAATAATCAAAGAGACCGATATTACAAACTAAATTATAATAATCAAGGTCAGAATGTAAACCACAACAATTTCCAAAATGTAAAAAGCTTATTCAGGGAACTTTCGATCAGGAACACAAAATTTAAATTCAAATCAGAACTGTACAAATCAAAGCCATATTTCAAAAATGGAAATCGATCATGTCGAAGTAGATAAAACTAATTGTAGCCAATTTAAAAATGATAATCAAGATCAAAGCTTCTCTTCTGAGTCAATGTCATAGCCAATGATCTGTACTTGCCATGCAAATTTTCATATAGTTGCCTCGAAAAATCACTTCCCTTAATTAACCTAACTATAAACAATGAAATAATCACAGCCTTGATTGATACTGGTTCAACAACTTCCATGTTAGATAGAAATAAATTGTTAAAATATCCTCGAAGAACTTTGCGTCATCCAATAACATTTTCATCTCTTAGTTCAAAATCGCTAATAACGCAAGAAATTATATCTTGAATTTAAAGAAGATGCCACAATGAGTTGGAAATTGGCAACTTTTAATAACAAATCGTTCGATGCTATAATAGGTCAAAATATTCTCAAGCCATTAAATGGTGTTATTGATTTTCATCACAATACAATTACAATTAATAATAACAATATCCAATTTCAAAATAGTTCACCATACTCTGAAGAGGTAAATCAAATTGAACCAATCGAAATCGACGATAAAATAAAAAAAATTCTTTTCAATGATTTAAATCAAGAGGAAAACAATGCTCTTACTAAAATTTTAAGAAAATTTAAACAATTAATATTTCTTGAAGGTCAGTGCCTTAGCAATACAAACATTATCGAGCATCAGATAAAAACAGTAGTGGATAAACCTGTTTATTGTAAGATTTATAGATATCCTCAAGTACATGAACAGGAAATTTATAAGCAAATTGAAGAAATGCTACATCAGGGAATAATACGAAAAAGCAATTCTCCATATAATGCCCCTCTATGGCTTGGACCAAAAAAAGCTGATAACAGTGGAACAAAAAAGTGGCGTATAGTTATTGATTATCGCAAATTGAATGAAAACACAGTAGATGATAAGTTTCCTATCCCAAATATAGAAGGTATATTGGATAAGTTACGAAGAGCGCAATATTTTTCTACTATAGATCTCGCGAAAGGCTTTCACCAAATTCTTGTTCAAGGAACAAGATAGGGAAAAGACAGCGTTTTCTACTCCTCATGGGCATTACGAGTTTAATCGGATGAAATTCGGGCTCAAAAACGCTCCTGCCACATTTCAACGCCTTATAAACACAGTCTTGAAAGAAGAAATAAATAGAATTTGTGTGGTTTATCTTGACGACGTTCTTATTTTTTCACTAGTTTTTCAGAACATGTTGGCCACATTCATACAATTTTTAAAAAACTCTCTGAAGCAAATCTTAAGATTCAAATCAACAAATGCAAATTCTTTTCAAAAGAAACTAAGTTTTTAGGTCATGTCTTAACCCCCGAAGGAGTTAAGCCTAACCCAGAGAAAGTTAGCAGCATTCTTCAGATTAAAATTCACAGAAATATAAAAGAAAAGAAAAGAAAAAAATTTCTTTAAAAAGAAATTTCAGCTTATTACTGACGCTAGTAACATTGCTTTAGGTGCGGTTTTGCAACAAGATAATCATCCTATTTGCTATGCAAGTCGCACTTTGAATGACCATGAGAAAAACTATTCTTCTATACAAAAGGAATTACTAGCTATAGTGTGGGCAACAGCTTATTTCCGCCCATACCTCTATGGAGTTAAATTCGATATTTTGTCCGATCACCAAACACTTAAGTGGCTGCTAATTAAATATAACGGAAAAGAATTTAATGAAATACTTTACAGATGGCTTGTTAAGCTCAGCGAATTTAATATAAGCGTTTCATACATTAAAGGAAAAGATAACCAGGTAGCTGATTTTTTAAGTCGATTAAGTAACGACGAAATTTGTGCCGTAAACACAGCCGAATCCTGTAGCTCTTTAGAAAACAATGTTGATGACATTGACACACAACATACACAAGCTGAAGACTTTGTGGACACAACTATTTTAGGTAATTTAGAAACAGTTGTTAATAGATTTAAAATACAAATCATCCTTACAAATAAAAAAAACCATAGAATTCGAATATAAGAATAAAAATAAGAAAATTTATTTAAATTTAAATGATCTCGAAAATAGAATGGAAGAAATTTTAAAACATCATATCATAAAGGGCAAAGTAGGAATATTCAGTGAATATAACGATCATATATACAATAAATTTCAAAACAAAATTATCAAAATTTTTGAGGGTAATAAAAATGTAAAATTTGTAAAATGTTCATTTCACGCAAAAGACATTGAAAACGAAGAAGATGTGTATAAAGAAATTGAACGATTCCATAAATATGATACTGGTCATTCAGGTATAAATAAAAATTACCAAAGCTTAAAAAAAGATTATTTATTTTCCATAACTTCAACATTACATCCAAAAGTATATTAACAATTGCGATATTTGTAATCAATGTAAATATGATAGGAACCCAGTAAAAGAAAAATTTAAATATACAGAAACACCAAATGATATCAAAAAAATTGTTCATATGGATATCTATACGAATTCAAAATGTAATTTTCTAACTTTTATTGACCGATTTTCAAAATTTGCTACTGCATTCCACCTTGAGGATCGCAATAATCAAACCATAATCGAAAAAATGCGCTTGTACAAATCCCAAAAAGGAAACTTTGAAAAATTAATAACTGACAATGAATTCAATAGTATAAATATAAAAGATTTTTTAAGAAATGAGAACATAGAAGTTCATTTTGTGAAACCGAATAGTCACACTGGCAATGCAGACGTTGAAAGATTCCACAACACTTTATACCTTGAAAACAAAGATCTATCAATCAAAGATAAAGTCAGTAAAGCTATAGAATATTATAATAACAGTTATCACTCAACAATACAAAATACACCAATGAATGTTGAATACGGAAATTGTGACAAAAAACTTTTACGTAACAACATTCTAAAATATAAGGAAGCTTACATTACATCTTTAAATCAAACGAGGGAAAATTTTGTAGAAACTAGAGACGAGGGATATATAAAACTATAACTATAAACTAAAAACTATAAATCTCTAAGACACAAAAATGAACCGAAATATAGAAAATTTACTTTAAACAATGTACATAGCTCCAACATAAAAAGAAAAAAGAAACATCAGATTTTAAATACGTAATCTACCATAATTGAAATTCTACACTTATGTATATTTTTTATAAACAAATTGTAAAACTCAGGAGAGTCTTAATTTAAGCGATGGGGAAGTTATGTAGTCCAAGTTCTTGTTCTCCATTTCTTTCTTGCTTGCATTCAAAAGTGCAAGATTAAAAGCTTTCATAAAATAATTAAAAAGCTCGCTCGACGATTCGAAAGCATTCGTGCACAGAATGAACCAAGATGTGAACAAGACAAGATCATTAAAGTAAAATAAAAACTATTATACGAATTCAAATAAAAAGAACATTGTTTATATTGAATTAAATGTTAACATAAAACGTTAACAAAACTCGCGCTCCTACCTAATATACTAATGCAAATTTCACATTAAGTGCAAGGACTTAGGTGTCCGGATTTCATTTTCCCCTACTGTACATATATACCATAGTATATATATATATATTTCACGATTTCACACGTAGAACCCTGTTGGATTAGATTACTCACTGTTTGTAACCAAAATAATTTCCTTGATATTAATAAATTTTAAATGGAGTCTCAAAACTTAATATTGGGCTTTAACTCATTTTTAAGGTATCCAAATCAATTTTTTAATTTGTCTGTTACATGTTTATGTGATGCCAATCATGAATTCTTGAAAGCGTGATATAGAAATAACCCCTGTTTATGCGACACATATCATTTATTAGATATGCCAGAACAGAAAAATTTGTTAATTTAGTCTGGTCAGATCTTCATAGGAAGTAAACAAACCAAGCAACGCGGTGAATGAAAATAAATTTTTCATTTACAATCGACAAATAAGAACCGAAGAATTTATTTTCAAGATCGATAAGTGGAAATTTTAATCAATTTCAACTGTTCTGCACGGCGTTACCACCTGATTTGTACCACCAATTCATGCTTTGAGGCTAAAACCATAGTAAACTTTTGTGTGTTGCTCAAGTAACGAAATGGCGTTTATGCACACACGAATTGGCCGAAATCGTGAAATGAAAGCATAAATTCGGCATCGCATAAAGATAGTAAATGTCCACCATATTTAAAAATGATAATATCAGCGAATAAAAAATAAAACAAACAAAAAAATAGACAGTCTTGGACGACGCATGCTTAGACATAGAAAATAAAAATTTAAAATCTTTAGAGAAAGACAATGAACGATCCGTGACCGAGACGAGGGATTATCCGTGATCTTATTAGACGCATCTGTATTTCAAAAACTGAGAAAACAAGGCCGGGCAGCGCTAATGTGTTAACAGTGTACCGGAGAAACGACAAGAATCGACGTACATCCGAGCAGGATCCGCGAAGGATAATGGGACGAACCTAAAGCCATTATATAGCCATTTTAACCAATTCAGCTAAAGATAAGCTAGCAGTGAAAAGAGGGCTATCAGCAGTAGCCGTCCATTGCATAGGTAAATTCGAAATCCGTAACTTATAGTAAAATTCGGAAACAGTCTTTAAGATCATGCAGAATAGTGACAATGTGTGAAACTTTTGGTTTCCATGGCCAATGTATTTTTGTTCAACTGAATACATACTTGGTATGTCCTAGGACCCACATGATGTGTTTAAGTTGTGTTCAAGCTTGTTTGCAATGCGAGGCTGAAGCGAGACGCTTGGGCAGAAAAAGAGGCCACGATCAAGCAAGAAATTATACAAGTCCTTAAGTCAATCTTCAACTGGGCAAAAAATACTTCTTCAACTTATATGGACGCGGCCTATTTATTATTCCAGGACTGGGTGGAGGACATAAGTAAATATTAATATATAAGGCGTATGACTTCTTTCAAGATTCGTGTGCCCGTGCTGATGTTCAAGATAATTTAAACATCCAGTTTTTGGCCAGAGATAATTTTTGTCCAAGAAAATCAGCCTAGCACCGTAAAAAAAAAAAATTTTCAAGCCAGTGGGAGTAAAACTCTTACATGTTCGAATTACTGGGCAACCTTTCACCTTTTGTTATTCATAGCTTCAAAAACTAATCTCGTCACTAAAACTTACCTTTCAGAATACTAGGGGGCTACTCCTTCAACTATATTCTTATAGTTCTTTCTTTGCACATTATAGCATTTACTCCTTCAACTATATTCTTATAGTTCTTTCTTTGCACATTATAGCATTTACAGAAACTAAGTTAAAGCTGGAAGTTTTTGGCTAAAAAGTTTCTCCAAATAAGTTCACCACTTTAAAACGTGACCGACGTCTGTGAAGGGGGAAGGAGTCTATCTCATTTCGGTAGACTCCAATCTTGCTTCTCAAGAGATTTTAATGTTTATTTACTTTAAAAATTTTTTTTCCAGTAAATCCTTATATATTGCTTGTTTATACATCCAATATACCTCCTTCGAAGCGCCCACATACCGGCATCATTCTTGGTTTCAAAAAATCGATTTTTTTATTTTGTTCGAACTATTAACTATTCAAGAATGTTCCCTGAAAATTTCAAGTGAAAGTCTCAAAAACTCTTGAAGATATATCCGATTTATGGTGGTAGCCTCAGGCGCCGGCGAGAGCCGTCTCAAAACTTTGAACGCGCTTTTCTCGCAACAGTGTTTTTACGACTGGCGCATGAGGATACTCAAAAACTACTAATCCAATCGGTTCCAAATTTTAACACGTTATTCTATACATATATAGCTCTGGTATAAACTAGTATAAATCAAATCGGTGAAGATGTTCTTTACTTTTCAGCTTGATTTGTGGATAAAATAATTAAAATAATTTTTAAAGGTCCGCCATTTTGTTAATTTTTCAGCATAGTTAATAATCCTAGTTCATACGAGAGCCAAACATGTACTCTTTCCAATCCCGTTGGAATTTTTGGTTTCAGATGTTCCAGTGATCGGAAATCACATGCGCCGCCAAAAAGAAAGGCTTTTTTTGATTGTAAAAAACAACAAAATAAAAAAAAAAATTTTGTAAAATGGTTTTCTTTACCTCACCGCGGGCATGTTTCATAAACATAAATTTCGGCATTGGGACTCCTATAAAGCCCACGCAGTTTAAGATTGTTTCAAAGCGTAAGTTCTTAAAAACTTTAAAGGTTAGTTACGTTGTGGGTGGAAAAAATGAGTACACGGAATAATATAGTCAGGAAGCTTGTTTTTTAATTTTTCTCATCTTTTCTTACAAGTTTCTTATTATAGGATTTTCCTTAGATTAAGCCCTTTTTCGCCTGGCCCGATTGAGTACCAGGAATTCAAAGACTGCGCCGAGGCACGGCGCCAGTTTAAGAAATTGTTCTTAAACTCTTCAATCTATATCTAAAAAATTTCATATTTTTCCTTATGTGGAAGAAATTTTACATTATTTCTCTGCAATAAAAATGGAAAATATCAGACGCTGCCTTTACAGATGCATTTCTAAAAATGAATTACCCCAATTCTCCAAAAATGAATTCCAAATGAATTCTCCCCATACGCCGGACCACTTTGCGATGGTGTAAAGCAGTGGGGTGCAAACTCTCATTTTCCATAGCACGCGAGTTTTGTTAACGTTTTATGTTAACATTTAATTCAATATAAACAATGTCCTTTTTATTTGAATTCGTATAATAGTTTTTATTTTACTTTAATGATCTTGTCTTGTTCACATCTTGGTTCATTCTGTGCACGAATGCTTTTTGAATCGTCGAGCGAGCTTTTTAATTATTTTATGGAAGCTTTTAATCTTTGCACTTTTAAATGCAAGCAAGAAAGAAATGGAGAACAAGAACTTGGACTACATAGCTCGCGTGCATAGGGCAGGAAATTCTGTCGCAGTGCTGCCAGCACACTGACAGTGTGAGCACTATCAAATTTTTTTGGAAGCTCTCTCATTTGCTCTCATTTTGACTCATTTAACAGCCCAAACTTAATCAAAATGTTTCCACTGAGAAACAAGTTTTCTTCATAAAAAACAAAATACTCTATTTTAGGGCCCATTCCAGCTTTTAAATTAACGAAAAATGAAATGAAAAAATTAAATTTTTTCGTTCAGTGAATGCTCTGCTCTTTTTTTTGTTTCTGCTACGCAAACACTCAAATTTTAAACATGTGCGTTTTCCCCCACTGTATTAGATCAATGTTAGACAATTATAACAATCCTGATCAAGAATATATTGACGCATTTCCGCGAAAGTATCGTACGTCGCTTACTTTCGAAATTGAGATTTTAATGCAAAATTGTAAGGCACCTAATGTCCCACTACCCTGGAAATATTATAACTGAAAACCCTATAGTTCCGATAAAAATTAAGTTTCAATTTTATCGTATGTTACAGTGCTTTTCAATGTGAGCGCGAAATTATCGTATGTCCATACAAATTTTTTGCATGGAAATACTTCAAACGCACAAAAATAAAGAAATACAATCAGTTTCACTTCAAACCTCTTTGAGATAAGACGTGTATTCTTTGAGCTCCACTAGCACAAATCCCCAATCAAAACCAACAACAAACCTCAGGAAAAAAGCAAATAAGTGTATTAAACAGAATTCGAAAAAACAAAAACAAACACATAACACTCGTGTTCAAGTGCCGGGCGCCAGCCCAATAAAAACCAACAACAATGGATAAACCACCTGACATAGGTAATACATCCATATACCACAAACATCTAGGCGAACCAAAATATATAGTCATAAACAGAACCGACAACAAATCTCTCGAACATGTTTCACCCTTCATTATTAAAAAAGCCATAGATTTTGCATGCGGAGGAGAAATGGAGTGGAAAACGAAGAACACCTTAAGGGGCCCATCCACAGGCGAGCATGTTCGACGAACATGTTGTGCTCGACGAAATTTTTCCTGTGGATGGTAGTGTTCGTTGTCAAATTTTGTGTTCGTCAAAATGTTCGAATGGAATTGAAATCGTTCTATTTTGACAACGTTGGCAACAACATGTTCGTAAATGGATGGCAATGTTGGCACGAACGTCAGTTGGAAAAACGTTTTTGTAGAGCAAAATGAACAAAACATTCCTGCTAGATTTTATTGATAGCCTAAAAAATGAGCCTGCGCTATGGCACGCCAAAAGCGATGCATATAAAAATAAGCAATCGCGTAATAATGCATGGGAAGTTCTACTCAAAAAATATAAAGAGTTCGATGAGCACGCCACACTAGAAACCGTTAAGAAGAAAGTCAATTCGTTGCGTGCTTCATATAGACGAGAACTACAAAAAGTGCATCGAAGTGAAAAATCAGGCGCTGGAGTGGACGATGTTTACCAGCCGAGCTTGTGGTACTTTAGTGACCTGTCTTTTCTTAATGAAACAGAATCCTCGGTGGATGGAATAAGCACTTTTGATGACAGCCCAGACAATGACATGGTAGGTATTTTAATAAAATTTAATTTTTATTATTATTTTAATAAAACAAAGGTTTATTGTGCATATTAAGAACATAATTTTATATTAAATTCGATCATTCTGCCAAGGTACTGCTCCAATTGTGTTAAAATATTCGCGAAAGTTATCACGAATTCTTTTGGCATTTTCTGGGCAATTGCCACCTGTCAACGGTTGCAAATCGTCCATTTGATGGTTGTAATGATTGCCTCCAAATGAATTGACTGGATCTGCTGAACCTCGCAAATATGCAGCTTCATTTCTCTTCATATATATATGCAGAAGGGTGGGCTGCCATGTTCAAGCAGCTATCAAAGGAGCAGAACTTTTTGCGAAAAAAGGCATAGACGAGATCCTCATTCAAGGGCGCATGAATATGCTGACATATCAAGGGGTGTCAAGCATTGCAAATATTCCTAATAATACAAATTTTAATGGTCAATACCAGATGCCATACCAGAAGGTAACAAATTTTTTATTATTTATAATATATATTATACACTACATGGGCTTATTCATCGCTATCGAACAAGTCTTCAAAGGATGTAGCAGAAACGGTTTTTTTGGTTTTTATAAAATCATTTTTGTTGTCTTGGAATTGATTAAACGAAAAAGAAGATGTGTTTGAGTCTCTCATATGTGGAGTGCTCTCACGATACATTTGTTTTCGTGAATACATGGATGCTGGCATCTGGTATTGACCATTAGAATTTGTATTATTAGGAATATTTGCAATGCTTGACACCCCTTGATATGTCAGCATATTCATGCGCCCTTGAATGAGGATCTCGTCTATGCCTTTTTTCGCAAAAAGTTCTGCTCCTTTGATAGCTGCTTGAACATGGCAGCCCACCCTTCTGCATATATATATGAAGAGAAATGGAGCTGTATATTTGCGAGGTTCAGCAGATCCAGTCAATTCATTTGGAGGCAATCATTACAACCATCAAATGGACGATTTGCAACCGTTGACAGGTGGCAATTGCCCAGAAAATGCCAAAAGAATTCGTGATAACTTTCGCGAATATTTTAACACAATTGCAGCAGTACCTTGGCAGAATGATCGAATTTAATATAAAATTATGTTCTTAATATGCACAATAAACCTTTGTTTTCAATTTTATTAAAATACCTACCATGTCATTGTCTGGGCCGTCATCAAAAGTGCTTATTCCATCCACCGAGGATTCTGTTTCATTAGGAAAAGACAGGTCACTGAAGTACCACAAGCTCGGCTGGTAAACATCGTCCACTCCAGCGCCTGATTTTTCACTTCGATGCATTTTTGGTAGTTCTCGTCTATATGACGCACGCAACGAATTGACTTTCTTCTTAACGGTTTCTAGTGTGGCGTGCTCATCGAACTCTTTATATTTTTTGAGTAGAACTTCCCATGCATTATTACGCGATTGCTTATTTTTATATGCATCGCTTTTGGCGTGCCATAGCGCAGGCTCATTTTTTAGGCTATCAATAAAATCTAGCAGGAATGTTTTGTTCATTTTGCTCTACAAAAACGTTTTTCCAACTGACGTTCGTGCCAACATTGCCATCCATTTACGAACATGTTGTTGCCAACGTTGTCAAAATAGAACGATTTCAATTCCATTCGAACATTTTGACGAACACAAAATTTGACAACGAACACTACCATCCACAGGAAAAATTTCGTCGAGCACAACATGTTCGTCGAACATGCTCGCCTGTGGATGGGCCCCTTAAGGTGTTCTTCGTTTTCCACTCCACTTCTCCTCCGCATGCAAAATCTATGGCTTTTTTAATAATGAAGGGTGAAACATGTTCGAGAGATTTGTTGTCGGTTCTGTTTATGACTATATATTTTGGTTCGCCTAGATGTTTGTGGTATATGGATGTATTACCTATGTCAGGTGGTTTATCCATTGTTGTTGGTTTTTATTGGGCTGGCGCCCGGCACTTGAACACGAGTGTTATGTGTTTGTTTTTGTTTTTTCGAATTCTGTTTAATACACTTATTTGCTTTTTTCCTGAGGTTTGTTGTTGGTTTTGATTGGGGATTTGTGCTAGTGGAGCTCAAAGAATACACGTCTTATCTCAAAGAGGTTTGAAGTGAAACTGATTGTATTTCTTTATTTTTGTGCGTTTGAAGTATTTCCATGCAAAAAATTTGTATGGACATACGATAATTTCGCGCTCACATTGAAAAGCACTGTAACATACGATAAAATTGAAACTTAATTTTTATCGGAACTATAGGGTTTTCAGTTATAATATTTCCAGGGTAGTGGGACATTAGGTGCCTTACAATTTTGCATTAAAATCTCAATTTCGAAAGTAAGCGACGTACGATACTTTCGCGGAAATGCGTCAATATATTCTTGATCAGGATTGTTATAATTGTCTAACATTGATCTAATACAGTGGGGGGAAAACGCACATGTTTAAAATTTGAGTGTTTGCGTAGCAGAAACAAAAAAAGAGCAGAGCATTCACTGAACGAAAAAATTTAATTTTTTCATTTCATTTTTCGTTAATTTAAAAGCTGGAATGGGCCCTAAAATAGAGTATTTTGTTTTTTATGAAGAAAACTTGTTTCTCAGTGGAAACATTTTGATTAAGTTTGGGCTGTTAAATGAGTCAAAATGAGAGCAAATGAGAGAGCTTCCAAAAAAATTTGATAGTGCTCACACTGTCAGTGTGCTGGCAGCACTGCGACAGAATTTCCTGCCCTATGCACGCGAGCTATGTAGTCCAAGTTCTTGTTCTCCATTTCTTTCTTGCTTGCATTTAAAAGTGCAAAGATTAAAAGCTTCCATAAAATAATTAAAAAGCTCGCTCGACGATTCAAAAAGCATTCGTGCACAGAATGAACCAAGATGTGAACAAGACAAGATCATTAAAGTAAAATAAAAACTATTATACGAATTCAAATAAAAAGGACATTGTTTATATTGAATTAAATGTTAACATAAAACGTTAACAAAACTCGCGTGCTATGGAAAATGAGAGTTTGCACCCCACTGCTTTACACCATCGCAAAGTGGTCCGGCGTATGGGGAGAATTCATTTGGAATTCATTTTTGGAGAATTGGGGTAATTCATTTTTATACCCTTGCAGAGGGTATTATAATTTTGTCCAAAAGTGTGCAACGCAGTGAAGGAGACATCTCCGACCCTATAAAGTATATATATTCTTGATCAGGATCACCTCCTGAGTTGATATGAACATGTCCGTCTGTCCGTCTGTCCGTCTGTCTGTCCGTCTGTCTGTCTGTCCGTTTCTACGCGAACTAGTCTCTCAGTTTTGAAGCTATCGTCTTGAAACTTTGCACACACCCTTCTTTCCTTTGCACGCAGTATATAAGTCGGAACGGCCGGGATCGGCCGACTATATCCTATAGCTGCCATATAACTGATTGATCGGAAATGGTATAACTTTGGTGTTTTTAGAGTTAGAGAATTCAAATTTGACATGAGAGCTATTTTTGGCAAAATAATATGACATGCCAAATTTCATATGGATCGGCCGACTATATCTTATAGCTGCCATATAACTGAACGATCGGAAATGACCCAACTTTCGTGTTTTTGAAGATAGAAAGCTAGAACTTGGTATAGATTCTATTTTTGGTCAGTTCATCCAACCTACCAAATTTCATAAGGATCGGCCAACTAAATCCGATGTTTGCGATATATATCCGGTTTTAACTGCAAGGGTATATCAACTTCGGCTCCGCCCGAAGTTAGCTTTCCTTTCTTGTTAGAAATGCATCTGTAAAGGCAGCGTCTGATATTTTCCATTTTTATTGCAGAGAAATAATGTAAAATTTCTTCCACATAAGGAAAAATATGAAATTTTTTAGATATAGATTGAAGAGTTTAAGAACAATTTCTTAAACTGGCGCCGTGCCTCGGCGCAGTCTTTGAATTCCTGGTACTCAATCGGGCCAGGCGAAAAAGGGCTTAATCTAAGGAAAATCCTATAATAAGAAACTTGTAAGAAAAGATGAGAAAAATTAAAAAACAAGCTTCCCGACTATATTATTCCGTGTACTCATTTTTTCCACCCACAACGTAACTAACCTTTAAAGTTTTTAAGAACTTACGCTTTGAAACAATCTTAAACTGCGTGGGCTTTATAGGAGTCCCAATGCCGAAATTTATGTTTATGAAACATGCCCGCGGTGAGGTAAAGAAAACCATTTTACAAAATTTTTTTTTTTTATTTTGTTGTTTTTTACAATCAAAAAAAGCCTTTCTTTTTGGCGGCGCATGTGATTTCCGATCACTGGAACATCTGAAACCAAAAATTCCAACGGGATTGGAAAGAGTACATGTTTGGCTCTCGTATGAACTAGGATTATTAACTATGCTGAAAAATTAACAAAATGGCGGACCTTTAAAAATTATTTTAATTATTTTATCCACAAATCAAGCTGAAAAGTAAAGAACATCTTCACCGATTTGATTTATACTAGTTTATACCAGAGCTATATATGTATAGAATAACGTGTTAAAATTTGGAACCGATTGGATTAGTAGTTTTTGAGTATCCTCATGCGCCAGTCGTAAAAACACTGTTGCGAGAAAAGCGCGTTCAAAGTTTTGAGACGGCTCTCGCCGGCGCCTGAGGCTACCACCATAAATCGGATATATCTTCAAGAGTTTTTGAGACTTTCACTTGAAATTTTCAGGGAACATTCTTGAATAGTTAATAGTTCGAACAAAATAAAAAAAATCGATTTTTTGAAACCAAGAATGATGCCGGTATGTGGGCGCTTCGAAGGAGGTATATTGGATGTATAAACAAGCAATATATAAGGATTTACTGGAAAAAAATTTTTAAAGTAAATAAACATTAAAATCTCTTGAGAAGCAAGATTGGAGTCTACCGAAATGAGATAGACTCCTTCCCCTTCACAGACGTCGGTCACGTTTTAAAGTGGTGAACTTATTTGGAGAAACTTTTTAGCCAAAAACTTCCAGCTTTAACTTAGTTTCTGTAAATGCTATAATGTGCAAAGAAAGAACTATAAGAATATAGTTGAAGGAGTAAATGCTATAATGTGCAAAGAAAGAACTATAAGAATATAGTTGAAGGAGTAGCCCCCTAGTATTCTGAAAGGTAAGTTTTAGTGACGAGATTAGTTTTTTGAAGCTATGAATAACAAAAGGTGAAAGGTTGCCCAGTAATTCGAACCTGTAAGAGTTTTACTCCCACTGGCTTGAAAATTTTTTTTTTTACGGTGCTAGGCTGATTTTCTTGGACAAAAATTATCTCTGGCCAAAAACTGGATGTTTAAATTATCTTGAACATCAGCACGGGCACACGAATCTTGAAAGAAGTCATACGCCTTATATATTAATATTTACTTATGTCCTCCACCCAGTCCTGGAATAATAAATAGGCCGCGTCCATATAAGTTGAAGAAGTATTTTTTGCCCAGTTGAAGATTGACTTAAGGACTTGTATAATTTCTTGCTTGATCGTGGCCTCTTTTTCTGCCCAAGCGTCTCGCTTCAGCCTCGCATTGCAAACAAGCTTGAACACAACTTAAACACATCATGTGGGTCCTAGGACATACCAAGTATGTATTCAGTTGAACAAAAATACATTGGCCATGGAAACCAAAAGTTTCACACATTGTCACTATTCTGCATGATCTTAAAGACTGTTTCCGAATTTTACTATAAGTTACGAATTTCGAATTTACCTATGCAATGGACGGCTACTGCTGATAGCCCTCTTTTCACTGCTAGCTTATCTTTAGCTGAATTGGTTAAAATGGCTATATAATGGCTTTAGGTTCGTCCCATTATCCTTCGCGGATCCTGCTCGGATGTACGTCGATTCTTGTCGTTTCTCCGGTACACTGTTAACACATTAGCGCTGCCCGGCCTTGTTTTCTCAGTTTTTGAAATACAGATGCGTCTAATAAGATCACGGATAATCCCTCGTCTCGGTCACGGATCGTTCATTGTCTTTCTCTAAAGATTTTAAATTTTTATTTTCTATGTCTAAGCATGCGTCGTCCAAGACTGTCTATTTTTTTGTTTGTTTTATTTTTTATTCGCTGATATTATCATTTTTAAATATGGTGGACATTTACTATCTTTATGCGATGCCGAATTTATGCTTTCATTTCACGATTTCGGCCAATTCGTGTGTGCATAAACGCCATTTCGTTACTTGAGCAACACACAAAAGTTTACTATGGTTTTAGCCTCAAAGCATGAATTGGTGGTACAAATCAGGTGGTAACGCCGTGCAGAACAGTTGAAATTGATTAAAATTTCCACTTATCGATCTTGAAAATAAATTCTTCGGTTCTTATTTGTCGATTGTAAATGAAAAATTTATTTTCATTCACCGCGTTGCTTGGTTTGTTTACTTCCTATGAAGATCTGACCAGACTAAATTAACAAATTTTTCTGTTCTGGCATATCTAATAAATGATATGTGTCGCATAAACAGGGGTTATTTCTATATCACGCTTTCAAGAATTCATGATTGGCATCACATAAACATGTAACAGACAAATTAAAAAATTGATTTGGATACCTTAAAAATGAGTTAAAGCCCAATATTAAGTTTTGAGACTCCATTTAAAATTTATTAATATCAAGGAAATTATTTTGGTTACAAACAGTGAGTAATCTAATCCAACAGGGTTCTACGTGTGAAATCGTGAAATATATATATATATACTATGGTATATATGTACAGTAGGGGAAAATGAAATCCGGACACCTAAGTCCTTGCACTTAATGTGAAATTTGCATTAGTATATTAGGTAGGAGCGCGAGTTTTGTTAACGTTTTATGTTAACATTTAATTCAATATAAACAATGTTCTTTTTATTTGAATTCGTATAATAGTTTTTATTTTACTTTAATGATCTTGTCTTGTTCACATCTTGGTTCATTCTGTGCACGAATGCTTTCGAATCGTCGAGCGAGCTTTTTAATTATTTTATGAAAGCTTTTAATCTTGCACTTTTGAATGCAAGCAAGAAAGAAATGGAGAACAAGAACTTGGACTACATAACTTCCCCATCGCTTAAATTAAGACTCTCCTGAGTTTTACAATTTGTTTATAAAAAATATACATAAGTGTAGAATTTCAATTATGGTAGATTACGTATTTAAAATCTGATGTTTCTTTTTTCTTTTTATGTTGGAGCTATGTACATTGTTTAAAGTTTTTAGTTTATAGTTATAGTTTTATATATCCCTCGTCTCTAGTTTCTACAAAATTTTCCCTCGTTTGATTTAAAGATGTAATGTAAGCTTCCTTATATTTTAGAATGTTGTTACGTAAAAGTTTTTTGTCACAATTTCCGTATTCAACATTCATTGGTGTATTTTGTATTGTTGAGTGATAACTGTTATTATAATATTCTATAGCTTTACTGACTTTATCTTTGATTGATAGATCTTTGTTTTCAAGGTATAAAGTGTTGTGGAATCTTTCAACGTCTGCATTGCCAGTGTGACTATTCGGTTTCACAAAATGAACTTCTATGTTCTCATTTCTTAAAAAATCTTTTATATTTATACTATTGAATTCATTGTCAGTTATTAATTTTTCAAAGTTTCCTTTTTGGGATTTGTACAAGCGCATTTTTTCGATTATGGTTTGATTATTGCGATCCTCAAGGTGGAATGCAGTAGCAAATTTTGAAAATCGGTCAATAAAAGTTAGAAAATTACATTTTGAATTCGTATAGATATCCATATGAACAATTTTTTTGATATCATTTGGTGTTTCTGTATATTTAAATTTTTCTTTTACTGGGTTCCTATCATATTTACATTGATTACAAATATCGCAATTGTTAATATACTTTTGGATGTAATGTTGAAGTTATGGAAAATAAATAATCTTTTTTAAGCTTTGGTAATTTTTATTTATACCTGAATGACCAGTATCATATTTATGGAATCGTTCAATTTCTTTATACACATCTTCTTCGTTTTCAATGTCTTTTGCGTGAAATGAACATTTTACAAATTTTACATTTTTATTACCCTCAAAAATTTTGATAATTTTGTTTTGAAATTTATTGTATATATGATCGTTATATTCACTGAATATTCCTACTTTGCCCTTTATGATATGATGTTTTAAAATTTCTTCCATTCTATTTTCGAGATCATTTAAATTTAAATAAATTTTCTTATTTTTATTCTTATATTCGAATTCTATGGTTTTTTTTATTTGTAAGGATGATTTGTATTTTAAATCTATTAACAACTGTTTCTAAATTACCTAAAATAGTTGTGTCCACAAAGTCTTCAGCTTGCCAAGGTACTGCTCCAATTGTGTTAAAATATTCGCGAAAGTTATCACGAATTCTTTTGGCATTTTCTGGGCAATTGCCACCTGTCAACGGTTGCAAATCGTCCATTTGATGGTTGTAATGATTGCCTCCAAATGAATTGACTGGATCTGCTGAACCTCGCAAATATACAGCTCCATTTCTCTTCATATATATATGCAGAAGGGTGGGCTGCCATGTTAAAGCAGCTATCAAAGGAGCAGAACTTTTTGCGAAAAAAGGCATAGACGAGATCCTCATTCAAGGGCGCATGAATATGCTGACATATCAAGGGGTGTCAAGCATTGCAAATATTCCTAATAATACAAATTCTAATGGTCAATACCAGATGCCAGCATCCATGTATTCACGAAAACAAATGTATCGTGAGAGCACTCCACATATGAGAGACTCAAACACATCTTCTTTTTCGTTTAATCAATTCCAAGACAACAAAAATGATTTTATAAAAACCAAAAAAACCGTTTCTGCTACATCCTTTGAAGACTTGTTCGATAGCGATGAATAAACCCATGTAGTGTATAATATATATTATAAATAATAAAAAATTTGTTACCTTGATATAAGATTTTAGCATTTTAATTATTGCTCGACATGTTTCAATTATTATGCGCCCTAGGCTCTTGGGAGAAATTCCTGTTAAGAATTTCAGGTCTTCATAACTTTGGCCGCTATCCAAAAAACGCAAAGTCGCTGAAAGGCGTTCGTTTGCGCTTATTGCCTCACGCATTTGTGTGTCCTGTCTTCGTATTTCTGGCACTACTAAATTTAACAGTTCTTCATATGTAGAACTGTCCATTCGAAGAAAGTTTTTTAAATCCATAGGAGACGTTTCATGCAACTCCTTTAAAAGCTTCGTATGTGTGAATTTTATCCGCTTTGCATACCATTCCTTCATCCACATACTGTGCTTCCTTTTTTGGGCTTCATTTTGTTTTTTCTTTTTTTCTAAGCAAATACTTATTGCCATAAGTGCAATTACAGTGCCGCTGTCGTTGTCCGTTGACATGTTGACAGTTTGAAAATTTGTTGAAAAATGATGTTCGCACGAATGTTGGCTCTAGTTAGTGGGGAAAATGAAATTCAAGTAGGCGAGCATGTTCGTCGAACATGCTCGCCTGTGGATGGGCCTTTTTACAGGCAAACAAGTTACTTAGACTGAAAAACATCACAGACATAGAAGTAAAAGCTACCGAACATAAAACTCTAAATTCCTCTAAGGGCGTTATATACTGTAATGTATTACGAAACATAGACGAAACAGAAATACTCAACGAATTAAAAACACAAAAAGTTACTGAAGTTCGCAAAATCCTAAAAAAACAAAACCAAACATTTGTAGAAAGTGGATTAATTATAATAACTTTCCAAACCCATACACTCCCAGAATCCCTAAACGTTGGATACGAAAAAGTTCGTCTACGCCCATATATTCCATGTCCACTAAGATGCCAAAAATGCCTACGATTTGGACACCCGACCCCAACCTGCAAAAGCCCCACAGAGCTTTGCAAGAACTGCTCCGAGACAACCCACACAGAAGAAAACGAGTCATGCAATAACGAAAAAAACTGCATTAACTGCAAAAACCTTTTCGATGCAGATTCAAAACATAGCCCACTAGACCGCAGTTGCCCATCTTTTATAAAACAAAAAGAACTGATAACAATAAAAACTATACAAAAAGTCGACCACAAAACAGCACTAGAAATTTACTACTCTCGTCGCAACCAACAGCTCAGCACCAGCTTTGCATCTATTGTATCCAAACAGAACACCGACAAAACAATAACAAACAAAATAACAACACCCACACCCCAATACACAAACCAAAATAAAGACACCCCGACATCACAGAAACAACATCAAAGAAAACAAACATCATATCATGATCTCCCTAATGACCATCACACACCTACTCCATTTGCAAACATCACTACACCATTAACTTCACCCGCTCATCAAAATACTGATATCTCCAGCATGGATATCGACCTCCCCAGCACTTCAAAAAACAACATAGCATGCGAAAGGACCCAAGACCTAAAACTACGAATTTTTCAAAAAGACAAAAATAAGACACTAGCGACCAACCTAAAACATACCAAAACTAACCAACCAAAAAGTAAAAAAAAAAACAAACACACCAATAACATAAGCGATTCTGAAAGCACTTAACACTCGTAGCAGCAGTTAAAAAAGAACAGAGTACCCATAGCAACCAACTAACCCCTCATCAACGACAAACAACTAATCTTTAAAATCGACCATGAAAATTATACAATGGAACATGAACGGCTATCTAAACAACTACTGCGCACTTCAAACAATCATTAAAAAACATGCACCACTTATAATATCCTTACAAGAAACACATATAAAATTCACTAATAACATTCCCATACCCATAAATTACACACTTATTTCAAAAAACACCTCATCTTCCCACGTTGGCGTAGGTCTCCTATCCCACAACTCACTACAAGCTCGAGAGATAACCCTTAGAGACGATTTTGATGCAGTATGCATAGAACTGAACTCCAAACTTAAATTCAGAATTATCTCAACATACATACCTCCTAACAAATCATTCTCACTGCAAAACCTTCAGGCCGTATTAGACATCTCACATATACCCACCCTGATCACTGGCGACTTTAACGGTTGGCACAAAAACTGGGGCTTAAATCAAAACAACGCAAGAGGAAAAACATTAGATAAATTCATAACTCAATCAAACTACATACTATTAAACGACATGTCACCTACTCACTTTAGCACACACCACACACCGAAGATAATCTTTTTGGCAGCGATCACTTCCCCATATTAATCAACCTTTTCACCTCCAACACAACGAGCCTCCAAGTCACTTCACGCAAACCATCTTTTTTAACCGACAAAGCAAACTGGCCAAAATTCTGCAAGCTCACTGAAGGGTACTCCGCACAGAGAAAACCAAGCACAAACATAAACAAGGAAACCGCAACAATTCACACAATCATCATCTCCAGCGCTCATAAGGCTATACCCCAGACACACCCTACAAAAAAGCCCCAAAATGTACCATGGTGGAATAGCAAACTTAACCAATTGAGAGACGATAAAATGAAGAAATGGAACGAATTAAAAAGAAACATATCTACAGAAAACATTCTAAAGTACAAAAAAGCGAACGCCCTATTTAGACTAACATTAAAACAAGAAAAGAAACGAAGTATAAACAATTTTACTGCACAAATCTCACCCGAAACACCGCCAAAAACAATCTGGAGTAACATCCGACGCTTTTGCGGACTCAATCCACAAAAACACATACACTGCATATTCAACCCAACCACAAATCAAAACACCACCCACAAATTAGAAATCGCAGACCTATTTTGCAAACATTTTTCAGAAATTTCATCCCACTTAAACTTTAACACATCATTCATAAATCAAAAACAAACTTCAATCAGTAACTCAAACAACCTATCGTGTACTCCCTGCAAAAGAGCAAAAGAAATAGAAAAGCCCATAACTTCAATAGAATTCTCAGCAGCTTTAAACACACTAAAAGGAAATACACCCGGACTGGACAGAATTAACTACGCAATGATCAAAAACATAGATATTACAACTGTTTAACGAGATTGTTTTATCTCACACTTTAAATAACAAAACAAAAAGGGTGGCTGCTAATATTTAATAAAAAACTGGGCGAAAACGAAAACGAAAGGTCTTGCTTCTTCAACGTTATAAATTGAGTATCAAATAATTAATTAATTATTTATCTTTTTTCGCCATAATTATTAATTAATTTTCGTTTTCGCTAGATATTAAATTAAATATTTTTTTCGTTCGTTTTCGTTTTTTGAATTTAATTTATTAATTAAATAATAAAAATTAAAAAAATTTTGTATATTAGCGGGATCAAAATGTTTAACGAGATTGTTTTATCTCACACTTTAAATAACAAAACAAAAAGGGTGGCTGCTAATATTTAATAAAAAACTGGGCGAAAACGAAAACGAAAGGTCTTGCTTCTTCAACGTTATAAATTCGAGTATATTTTCTAATCTTTCTCTAATCTTAAGCCTAACTTATCTATTGCGGCGAAGCGGGGCGAATTCGCACAAGAGCGAATATGAGCTTTCGCTCCCGCTCCGCCCAAAGCTATCTAAGAGTAAATTTACGGACTAACAACTAACAAATACAATTCAGCTATAAATATAATTCAATAATGGCCAGCTATAAATATAATTCAAATTTTTTTTTTCGACTTCAATAATATAAATCAATTTACACCGGCCCCGTTGAAGGCCTCCATCAGGCTTCAACTAACTGGCAGCCGCGCCAGCTTGTGGACCGCTCTCCTATATTCCGCTCCAGAGCTAGTTCAGACGACGGCGACCCTGACCCTTCCGTCCGCGCCGGCGGTTGTTGCTCCAACTCGTCCCGTGAGCCACTGTTGTGGCGGCTGGTGATCCTCTGCGATCAGGACCAGCTCGCCCGTCCGGATGTCGTCCTCCTGGTGCTGCCACTTCGACCGCGCCTGTAGGCCCAAGACGTACTCCCGGGACCATCGCTGCCAAAACATTTGCTTGATTGACGAGACAAGCCGCCATCGCCGCAAGCACGTTAGACCCTGCTGGTCCGGGGTCCGCGGTGCTGGTGGGGCGATGAGCGGCCCGCCTGTCAACAGGTGCCCGGGAGTAAGCGCCTCGCCGTCGCTTGGGTCCTGACTCAGAGCCCCCAGGGGTCGTGAGTTCAGGACGGCCTCGACTCCAACGAGGACGGTCTGCAGCTCCTCCGCGGTCAGTCTGGCGTTCCCTACCGCTCGTAGGAGTAGGTGTTTTGCAGACTTCACACCTGCCTCCCATAGTCCGCCCATGTGCGGAGCCCGCGGCGGTATGAACGCAAATACGCATCCGCTTTTTGATGCGTATTGCGTGACCGCGTCGACCTCGTCCTCGATTCTCCGACGAAGGTCTGCGAAGTGGCGACTCGCTCCGACGAAGTTCGTCGCGTTGTCGCAGTGCACGATCTGCGGACATCCTCGGCGCCCAACGAACCTTTGAAAAGCCAATAAAAAGGAATCAGTTGAAAGGTCGGAAACTACTTCTAAATGAACTGCCTTGGACGCAAAACAAACAAATAAGGCAATGTAGGACTTATAGGGTGGCCTACCACGAATTTTCAATGTCGTATCTATAGGGCCACAAAAATCAACACCACATATGGAGAATGGGCGAAGAGCACGAATTCTATCTAAGGGTAAATCACCCATGATTTGAGTCATCAGACGAGGCTTGCATTTAAAGCAGCGAATGCATGACCGTACTGTCTGACTGCAGACTTCCTGCGCATTTACGATCCATATGCGCTGTCGCAAAAGACTCACAAGTGCTCGTGGACCCACATGAAAATTCGACTCGTGCAAGTATCGGACGTAGCTCTGAACAAATTGAGAGCGTTTTGTCAACAATACTGGAAACTTGGCATCGTACGATATAGGAGCATTAGCTAGTCGCCCCCCAACCCGCAACAACG
The DNA here is from genome assembly GCA_018153455.1 of Drosophila parabipectinata. Lineage (NCBI taxonomy): Eukaryota > Metazoa > Arthropoda > Insecta > Diptera > Drosophilidae > Drosophila > Drosophila parabipectinata. The sequence goes on from JAECYA010000007.1 coordinate 452,579, forward strand.
AAAAGGTAAGCCCAGCCTCTGAAGATTCGTGTAGAAAGGGATTTAACTTTTGTAGGCTAGGGCTAACACTTAAATTTTTTCGGATCTTTTCTATTTCATCTTGATACTCGTTCTCTTGGACTATTTCGACTATTTTCTTAAATGCTTCATTATATTCGACAGGTGAGGGAACAATATCAGAATTCACTACTAATTTCTTCGATTTCCTTATAAAGCGGAACATATAAACGAACACTCGCAGCAGTTTTAGGTGAGAGGAATAACCTTCTATGACTTCCAATAAATCTGAGGTAGATACGATTGCGGTTAATCCGACCGCATTCTTTTTCGCTTCCATCTGTAGAAGTTATGGTGACAGATCAAACCGGGGGCTCGTCGGCCACTTATCTTCCGGTTCCTTTAAAAACGATGGACCTGTAAACCAGATCGATTCTACAGTCTCCTTTACGTCTCCACCTCTGGACACTATATCTGCCGGGTTCTGTTTAGTTGGTACATGCCGCCACGTGCTATCCTCTGACCACTCTTGAATTTCAGCTACTCTATTCGATACGAACGTTGACAACGACGATGGATGGGAACGAATCCAATGAAGAGTTACTTCTGAATCCGACCAAAATACACTTCGTTCGATCGGAACTTTTATTAGAGGCTTTATCTTGCGGCAGAGATCTACGAGAAGGTGAGCGGCACATAACTCAAGACGGGGGAGCGTCTTTGTCTTGAGCGGCGCTACTTTGGACTTTGCCGTCAACAATGAAACTTTAATACCTTCTGCAGATTTGCAACGAATATAGACGCAGGCTCCATAGGCTCTCATCGATGCGTCAGAAAAGGCATGAATTTGAATCGGTGACATCGGCTCGGTAAACACGAATCTCGGAATTGAGATGTCCTCTAATTGCGACAGGGCAACTTGTATTTTGTTCCACGCTGTTTCTAAGTGCAGTGGAATTGACTCATCCCAATCTAGCTTATTTAGCCAAAGTTCCTGAAAAAGGATCTTTCCTTCTATAAGTATAGGGCTTAATAGGCCAAGGGGGTCAAACAACTTCGATGTCACCGAAAGAATATTCCGCTTGGGGCCCCATTGACCCATGACTGAAGCATCAATTTCAAATTTAAATATATCTTTTTTAGAAATCCATACGATTCCTAATGCTTTAGTCAGTTCTGAGTCCGAAAGTGTTATTGGCTTAACGGGGCTCTCGGATAACTTCAGGCGAGTTAGAAAACCATTTACTCAATTCAAACCTAGCGTTTTGAAGAGCCTGAGTTACTTTAGACTTAACTGTCTTTAGCTTCTCAATGCAACCAGAACCCGTTAACATGTCGTCGACGTAAAAGTCGGACCAAATAACTTTGGCAGCTCGAGGGAATGTATTTTTCACAGATTCACTTACCTCTTCAAACACCTTATGGCCAGGAATGGGGCTGGCGCAGTGCCATATGTAACGGTGTGGAGCTTGCACAGTTTCAAGGACTTTGATGGGTCTTTCCTCCACACTATTAACTGGTAGCCTATCGAAACCTATCGGCTTCATTTACCATTACTTGGCGATACATCTTTTTATGTCAGCTATCAGAGCGAATCTGTTCAGCCGGAACCTAAGAAGAATTGAATACAACTCTTCCTGGATGGTAGGACCAACCATCAACAGATCGTTAAGACACTTATGTGTTGATGTCTTACAAGACGCATCAAACACGACTCGTAATTTGGTCGATGTGCTTTGAGGCCGTAAGACACACTGATGGGGTATGACGTAGTGTGGAGTAGCAAGAACATCATTGCTTGTAGGGGACATATGACCTAAGGATTCGTATTCTTCCATGAATTCCACATACATTTTCTTTAAATTCGGATCTCGAGATAATCTTTTCTCGAGCGACAAAAAACGGCGTTTGGCTACCTCGAACGAGTTTCCCAAAACGCTTGGATCCGATTTAAATGGAAGCCTGACTTCAAATCGACCTGAAGGCAGCACAACTGTATTTTTCTGATAATGTTCCTCACATAACTCTTGTTCAGGTGACAAAAGCTTTTTGGAAGTTGGTACTTCTTCCAACGACCAGAATTTTTTCAAATTGCCATCTATCGACTCGAGTAGTTCTTCTTGGCAATTCAGGCTAGAGACAGGCTGTTGAGGAGTTGAGGTATTTGCCTTATATTTTCCCGATACTATCCATCCAAGGAGAGTTTTTTGGAGGATGGGATGGTTTGGCCCTTGTTTTATTTGGCCAACGGACAACAATTCGAAAAATGACTCAGCTCCAATTAACATATCTATCCGCTGAGGTTTGTAGAAATATGGGTCTGCTAGCGGCAAGTTCTTTGGTAGGTCCCAATCTTTCACGTTCACTGACTGGTCAGGGTGATAACCCGAGATAGTTCTCAAAATCCAAAAGTCGAACGGAAACTCACTACCATTAATCGTTGACTTCACCACAGTGTGTATCTTTTTCTTAACCTGGGAATTAGCTTGACCAATTCCAAGCAAGTTGATACACGATTCCTCCCTACGGATCTGTAAGCGTTGAGCAAGTTCTTCAGTAATGAAGTTCATTTGTGACCCAATATGTGCTCGCCATTTTTGGTTCTAACGCTTACGATCGACGTCGCTAACAAAACCCTTTCTAGTGATGACGCATGCAAAGCATGGGGCTGGGGGAGGATGTTCATTTGGTGGTGGTAACGCCAAGTTATTTTCGGTCACAGTAAATCGGTGCAGAAGTTTGTGATGCGATCTTGCACAAATTTGACATCTAGTCGATTTACACTTCGCAACCGTGTGACCTTTTTGCAGACAATTTAAACATAATGGGGCTGACTTGACAAACTCAAACCGTTGCATTACAGCAAGGCGAGCGAACGGACTACACTGGGCAAGACTATGGTCTTGTGCGTTGCAATAACTGCAAGTTTTTTTATCGGAAGCGGAGTAAGCCAACGAACTCCTATTGTGCTGCTTCCCGAACCCCATTTTCTCCTGTTTTGGCTTGCCAGTCTCTTCAGCGGACAGGTGCTGGTACCTACGGTTTAATATTTTTTCGAAATCGGACCACAGCGACAATTCCTCATAATCCAGTGACTCTTCCCATTTTTCTCTGGTCACTGGATCTACTCTACTCAAAACTAAATGAATGATCATTGAGTTTGCAATTTTAGTGTCATCTCCTATGGATAAGAGTGACCCATAGATCGATGACACTGTGTCGATGAGACCTCTCAACGACGACGCAGACGGCTGGGAAACTTTCGGAATGCTGAATAATTTGCTTATTTGATTCGCAAAGATGAGACATTCGTTATCGTAAACTCTTTTTAGACTAGCAATAGCTTTGTCATAATTACTCTCGGTGACTTGGAATGCCTTGATAGTTCCTAAGGCTACACCAGAGAGGCAAGAAATTAAATGGTTAAATTTCTCGATAACAGGAATGTTCACATCCTTGTCTACTAATGTCTCAAAGAGACTCATGAAATTTTTAAACTCCGAATAGTTTCCACTGAATTTTGGCAATGCCAAACTGGGAAGTCGAGCTCGAGTTGGGGCTGCAGAAATTGCAGTAGCTGGTGGGGACTCTTCAGCTAACGTGAAGGCATTTAATAAAGACATCACCCTTGCCTTAGTTGTTATCTCTAATTCTTCCAACTCGGCTCCAAATTCATCTTCCTCATCTAATTGCTCGATCTGGTCTTGCAACTCGTTTGCCTTAAATATTGTCTCATTTAAAACCTGAAGTCTGCACTCTAGCTCGGTCTTCACTAAAGGAACTGACCCAGCTTCCAAACGTTCCTCTAACCGGCGAATGCTTTTTACTCTGACATTTAATCTTCTTCTTAATTCATCAAGAGTCGTGGATTTTACTTTCTGTTTATTACTTTCCATTTTAAAATTTATTTATTTATTTTTAATAAACAGACGACGATAAAAAATTTAAAATTTTTGTTTTTATTTTTAAATAAAAAATTTTTTAATTTATTTGTTAATTAGCAAAAAAATAAAAATTTTGACTAATATACAAAATTTTTTAATTTTTATTATTTAATTAATAAATTAAATTCAAAAAACGAAAACGAACGAAAAAAATATTTAATTTAATATCTAGCGAAAACGAAAATTAATTAATTAATATGGCGAAAAAGATAAATAATTAATTAATTATTTGATAGTCGAATTATGTTGATAGTCGAGGCATTGAGTATCCAAAAAAATAGTTGGTTGCCAATGACACCGAAAAAGGTGTATACCCCACAATTATAGGGTAGCGCGTCACTTGGCGTTTCGGTAAAATAAAATGCGCCAAACTAATGCATATACATCATACATACATACATATATAGCAGCGGACAACGGTTGGAGCGAAAACGAAAATTTTACCGCTGCATATATTTGTATGTACGCCAAATTATTTATGCACGTAAATATGTATTATATTTGTACATATATTTGTATATAAATAAATGTTTGGCTGCACTAAATTTAACTATTTTGTTTGGCGAAAACGAACGAGGGGTAAAGGGGAGGGCGACAGTGATGTGGATGTGTATTTATGTATGTTTTTGTCAATTTTAGCCACAGGCAGTTTGTTAATAATTTAACTAACTACTCAAATTTTTAAGCTCTACTAATTTCAAGTACGTATGCGCCAAGAATTGAAAGGAGGGTGCAATATTTCAGCACAAGACGAAGATTTAATTTGTCTCTTCTCAACTTTCAATTTTTCGCACAAATACCTGGGGTTCTGCCTTGGGATCCTTTAATCCCGCTGCCACTTTCCTGTTGCAGTCGATGCAGGTGCACGGCATGGAAGGAGATTGGTTTTGATAAGTGGCGAGGTTCCTGCGGTGATGATCCTGCGGTGATGATCCTGCGGTGACGATCCTGCGAGGCTTGAGGGTTTCACGACGCGGTGATTTTTGGGTTTTATTTTCCACAGCACGGACGCGTCGCGAGCAGCTCTTTAAATTGTATGTATATATATATATATATTTTTTTTTTTTTTTGTGTGTAATTATGTGTAATTACACAGTGTCACTGTCACTTTGTTTTTGTTTATTTATTAAATATCTCGCACTAAGTCCACCCGGGGGCGCCAAAATGTTTAACGAGATTGTTTTATCTCACACTTTAAATAACAAAACAAAAAGGGTGGCTGCTAATATTTAATAAAAAACTGGGCAAAAACGAAAACGAAAGGTCTTGCTTCTTCAACGTTATAAATTGAGTATATTTTCTAATCTTTCTCTAATCTTAAGCCTAACTTATCTATTGCGGCGAAGCGGGTCGAATTCGCACAAGAGCGAATATGAGCTTTCGCTCCCGCTCCGCCCAAAGCTATCTAAGAGTAAATTTACGGACTAACAACTAACAAATACAATTCAGCTATAAATATAATTCAATAATGGCCAGCTATAAATATAATTCAAATTTTTTTTTTCGACTTCAATAATATAAATCAATTTACAACAACAAAAAATAGAATTATAAGCCTACAAAACTCAATCCTTAACAACTATATCCCACAAACCTAAAAAATAGCCTAATAGTACCAATTTTAAAACCAAACTCAGACAAAACCAACCTAAACTCATACCGTCCAATCTCACTAAACTCATGCCTTTCAAAAATTCTGGACAAAATTATTGCTAAACGACTGTGGTGGTTTGTATTAAACGACAAACTCATCCAAAACAGCCAAACTGGTTTCCGAAAAGGTAAGTCAGCTATGGACAGTCTACTGCTCGTAGACCATCTATTAGCAAGAGCTATCTCAAGAAGAAACCATACCTCCATCATATCCCTAGATTTCGCAAAAGCCTTCGACAGAATTGGAATCCACTCCATACTCAACCAACTTGCCATTTGGAAAACAGGACCAAAAATAACCAACTACATAAAAAATTATATGAAAAATAGAAAAATAATAGTACGTATCAACTCCGACCTTTCTTCTTTTCAATCCATCCAAAACGGCATACCTCAAGGCTCTCCACTCTCCGTGATCCTCTTTGTTATAGCATACAACAAACTCGCAGAAAAACTCACCCTTCATCGCAATATTAATCTAAGCGCATATGCGGATGACTTTAACTTGATTGTAAAACTAAAAAACATAAAAAATATAAACACAAATCTCAACCCCATTATCACTACCATACTAGATTGGACCGAGTACTCAGGCGCCCAGCTTTCAACCACAAAATGCAAACACTTGCACGTTTGCAGAAAACACAACTGCAACTGCACCCTATCCACTGGCAACATACAAATACAAAACGTAACATCACTTAAAATACTCGGCGTACATTTCAATAACAAATACAGATGGAAAACACACACAGAACAACTATCATACAACCTCAAACAAGCAATAAACATAATAAAATGCCTCTCCAACCCAAAATTCAACTGCAACACATCCACACTTCTAAACGTCACAAAAGCGACTATCACCGCAAAAGCAGACTATGGTCTCCCAATCTACGGATATTGCCCACAAACAAACCTACGGAAGGTAAAAGCAACAATAAACACCGCTTTCAGAACTGCTCTTGGTGCAATCCGAACTACACCTATTAACAACATCTTGTACGAAGCACGCGCAGACACTCTAGAAGACAGACGTGACCTCCTAACAACAAAAATAATCAAATCCTTAATGAATGCCAAAAACTCCCCACCATTAAAAATCCTTAAATCATACCGACCCCCAAAGCGACCACAATACAAATCAACAATAGACCGCATTATAGAAAAATCCGAAGCACATAATCTCCCACTTAAGCTGACTAGTCAACACTCACAGACCACACCACCCTGGAACACTGATATTTTAAAAATTAACACAACATTAAGCACGTACAACAAAAAAAACACAACAACACAAACATTCCGGACACTATTACAGAAATCAAGACCAAAGACAATCACAAATTCACCTACATTTATACAGATGGATCTCACGCAAACTCAATCACCAGTCTCGCAATCACGAACGAAACAGAAGTCATAAAAATATGGCTTTTGCCACACTACTCCTCAGTTTTCTCCGCCGAGCTTCTAGCAATAATATAGGGAATCGAACTGCTTAAAAATAAAAGAGGAAAATTTTGCATATGCTCCGACTCTCTCTCCGCAATCGATGCAATAAAAAACCCTAACAACAGCGAACACTACACGTCACACGCACGGAACCTGCTCCTAAAATTCAAATCTAAATTCAAACTACTTTGGATACCCGGCCACGTTGGTATTCTAGGTAAAAAACTGGCTGACGCCCTAGCCAAAAACGCAACCACGCAACCACTTTTAACAGTTGAAAATCTAAACACAAAAGATATACAAAAATATATAATAACCACCCACTAAGAAAAAACACTATCGAACATAACAAAGAAATCAACTTGGTACCAATCAATCAACCAACTCCAACTCAACAGCTACCACATCACCAAAAACAACCACCCAGCCATCTCAAGTCTTGACCAAATAAAAATAACAAGACGCAGACTTGGACACACCAAATTAACCCACACACACTACATCGATCCAAACTACAACAACACTTGCCCTTTCTGCAACGATACTGTAACAATAACACACTTACTTTCCGCCTGCAACGCGCTTAACATCCAAAGACAACAAATGTTTCAAAACACCAACCCACTGGAAGCACTTTCAAACCCCACACCACCAAACATTTCAACAATCCTACAATTCCTAAAAAACACAAATTTATACCACCGCATATAACTTTATTCTATCTTAGCCGATCATATAAATAAATACTTATAAGAAATCCTAAAAATATTATGTACATCTCGAGCTGAAGGCCCAAGTTGCCATTGCTCAAAATTATTGCTAGCCCATAATTTTAATTATCTGTTAGCCCTTTATAAATAAATAAATAAATAAAAGAAATACAATAACAAATGTTTCAAAGCTAACTTCGGGCGGAGCCGAAATTGATATACCCTTGCAGTTCAAACCGGATATATATCGCATATATCCGGATATATATATATATATAGTTGGCCGATCCTTATGGGAATAGGAATATATAATCCAATTTATTACAATACAAAATCTAAAAAAAAGTCCCAAACTTCTATCTTCAAAAATACGAAAGTTAATATTTCTACCAAAAACCATTTCCGATCGCTCAGTTATATGGGAGCTATAAAATAAAGTCGACTGATCGTTATGAAATTTGGTAGGTCGGATTAAATGTCAAAAAATAGAATCTGTATTAAGTTTCAGCTTTCTATCTTCAAAAACACGAAAGTTGGATCATTTCCGATCGTTCAGTTATATGGAAGCTATAAGATATAGTCGGCCGATCCGGGCCGTTTCGACTTATATACTCCGTGCAAAGAAAAGAAGGGTGTGTGCAAAGTTTCAAAACGATAGCTTCAAAACTGAGAGACTAGTTCTCGTAGAAACGGACAGACAGACGGACAGACGGACATGCTCATATCAACTAAGGAGGTGATCCTGATCAAGAATATATATACTTTATAGGGTCGGAGATGTCTCCTTCACTGCGTTGCACATTTTTGGACAAAATTATAATACCCTCTGCAAGAGTATAAAAAGTACGTGAGTGCACATCGACTACACTACGAGCGCCCTGGAAGAAGTACTCGTTGTGGCAGAAAAAATCTTTACTCTCATGGGAAGGACTACCCATATCCAGTAGTAGACCTCCTCAGTAGACAGAAACAAATACTACAAACTTAATCAGCAATTTGAACAGCTCTTGTGGGAAAAGAGGCGCACGCGTCGTGATTGGCAAAACAGCAGATCACCAGCTTCAAAACAACGCCTTAAGGAAGCATCCCGATTCTCGACCAGGCTCTTCACCAACAGGATGAAAATGCACAGCTTAGGTACATCCAGAATCTTTCTCCAACAAGTACAAAGTACCCCCTAAGGAGGGCCCACCCAAATCTTAGCGCCCCAATTGAAACGACCACCCCGATAAGAAACTCTTCGAGATGTTTCTCTCTTCGAAGACCGAGCTGAAACATTCGTTTCACATCTTCAAAGTGTCTTCCAGCCAAACCCAGGTTTAAATTCATTCCTCCTGCCAGAAATTCAGCCAGAGGCTACCCCTCAGCCAACTGCACCTCCATTCCGGCCGTACGAAATCGAAAAAGTGATAAGAGGGCTAAAACCAAAAAAAGCTCCCGGTGGTGACCTACTGACACCAAAGATGCTGATTGAACTTCCTAAATGCGCTATGGAGGTCTTCTCAAACTATTGAATGGGATCATTAACCTTGTCTATTTCCCAAAAAGTGGAAAAAATCCATCATTATGGATTCATATTATGGTACCAAAGCCTGAAAAAGACCACACAGTTCCGTCATAATACAGACCAATAAGCTTTTTATCTTGTTTGTGTAAATTGTTTGAAACATGTTTGGTAACTCGCATAATACTACATCTTGAAGCTTGCTCGAGTGATCGGGTGGCTGATTATGATCGAGTGATCGTGTGGCATCCTTAAGGTGTTGCTTCGAAGATGGTTTATGGATTATGGTATTAATTTGGATCTATTTTCTTTCCTTGTAGATTTTTTTACGTCTTTCAGGGCGCTGCTAGTTTTGTCGATGTTCGATGTGCAACGCAGTAAAGGATACATCTCCGACTCTATAAAGTCATACCACCATCTTCGAAGCAACGCCTTCAGAAAGCCACCCTATTAATTAACCAGGATCTTCAGTAACAGGCAGAAAATTCGAAGTACAAAAAATCTCCTGTAGATGGCTTACCCAAATTTTGTCCCTACATTCATAACGTTCGTTCAAATCTAAATTTTTATATTTTATTTTTTTAACGCAGTGAAGGAGACATCTCCGACCCTATAAAGTATATATATTCTTGATCAGGATCACCTCCTGAGTTGATATGAGCATGTCCGTCTGTCTGTCCGTTTCTACGCAAACTAGTCTCTCAGTTTTGAAGCTATCGTCTTGAAACTTTGCACGCAGTATATAAGTCGGAACGGCCCGGATCGGCCGACTATATCCTATAGCTGCCATATAACTGAACGATCGGAAATGACCCAACTTTTGTGCTTTTGAAGATAGAAAGCTGAAACTTAGTACATATTCTATTTTTCAGTTAATCAAGGTCAGTTAATCCAACCTGCCAATTTTCATTAGAATCGGCCGACTATATCCTATAGTATAACTGAACGATCGGAAATGGTATTTGGTAGAAATATCAACTTTCGTATTTTTGAAGATAGAAGCTTGGGACTTTTTTTTAGATTATTTATTGTAGTTTATTGGTTTTATTATGATTTAATCATAAGAATCGGCCAACTATATCCGATGTTTGCGATATATATTCGGTTTTAACTGCAAGTGTATATCAACTTCGGCTCCGCCCGAAGTTAGCTTTCCTTTCTTGTTTAAATTGATATTTTAACTTGATCAGGTCCTTTGATCACACCCTTCTTTCCTTTGCATGCAGTATGTAAGTCGGAAGGACCGGGATCGGCCGACTATATCCTATAGCTGCCATTTAACTGATTATTCCGAAATGCTATAACTTCGATGTTTTTAGAGTTAGAGAGTATGAATTTTAAAAGAATTGAGAATGATTGTTATTTTTGGCAAAATAATACGACATTCAAAATTTCATAACGATCGTCCGACTCTATCTTATAGCTGCCAAATAACTAAACGATTGGAAATGGTATTTGGTAAAAATTGGGTGTTCTTAAAGATAGAAGTTTTAGACTTTGATTATATTATTATATTATATTATTATATTATATTATTATATTATATTATTATATTATATTATTATATTATATTATTATATTATATTATTATATATGAATAAATTGATTATATTATTATATTCTCATAAGGATCGGCCAACTATAACCGATTTCGGCGATGTATATCAGGTTGTAACTGCAGGTGTATATCAACTTCGGCTCCGCCCGAAGTAAATTTTCCTTTCTTGAACGATCCAATCGAAGCACAGTGAACTTAGGAACAAAAATTTCATAACTCTGATTATCTGATTCTGATTATCTGATAACTCTGATTACAGAGGAAGTAAGCCAAGTTTTAGTTAGCGCGATAGCATCAAAATCAAAAGAAGCACTCTTTGTAAAAAATTGGCTCCATTTACCCAGAATACTTTGAACGTTTTGATAGCAACAGAAAAATACTTCGTTATTCAGTTTTCTGAAGCAGTTTCTGCAGGGCTAGGATTCTGAGCGTCTTTTGCTAGGAATTCATGAATGATACTGTGCTCAGGCCAGGCTTCAGGGTCAAGTGCTTTTTCGAGGTAGGAATCCGGTAGGAATATTTTAAGAGAAGATATACAACGCTTATGTTTAAAGTAAAACTTAAAAACATCTATTTCATTAGGAGCTACCTTAAGATGGTTTAATAGGTGACTCCTAAAATCATCAACAGTAGCATCCGGCATAAGGCCAGAGACAAATATGGCCTTATTTGTAACCACCCTCAGCGTAAGTCCAGAAGATCTAACCCATCAGAGGCCTTGGATACAGCACAGCAGGAGCAGAATATAGGTAGTCCAACGATAGAGGCTCCAAGATGATAGGAGGCTCAAGGTTTGTACTCCCTGCTGGAAGGCTCATCATGTTCCTTGGTGCTGGAACAGCTTCAGTAGGTAGACAAGAAGGCGACGGTAAAATATTTGGTGTTGAAAATGCATCGACTTGTACAGCATGGGATGTAGGGGTACCCAATAAATTGGCAATCAGCAGGTTGGTGTTCCGAATTTTTCTTCTTAAAGATTCGTTTAACAATTTTAGAACAATGAATTGGGTTTCAAAGGCAAGGAATTGCTCATTAAGGGCCGAAAACTGCTTGCGAACATCAAGGAAACCATTTCAAGTCTGTTTCATAAAAGTCCGCATCTCTGACTCGATTCCTCTGCAAGCCATGCAAGACCGCGTCAGGCCAATCTTCTTATTGATCAGATTATTTATACGTCCATTGTGTCCAACTCCAGTACATTTAATATGTGAGCAGTTGTTGCAAAGCCAGCAAGACAGGTATGAGTCACCCGTAATGGATCCACCAAATTCACATTTTTTTTTTTTTTTTTTTTTTATTTTAACGTTGCTTTTATTTCTTGAATCTTCTCTTTGCGAGACTAACAAGAGGTGTATCAAATCTTATATTTTTAACTTAACTAACAGTCATATTGACTGATACGGAGTTAGACGGCCCTAAAAATCGATTGCTGGGTTGGGAGGTCGTTGCGTCTAAGGCGGGATACGCTAGAAACCCGAGTCAATCCCCGAGCGAGAAAATTTGGGTGCGAAGACAGTTTTTCTTTGTATGACTCTTTTTGCTTCTGGATTTCGTCTTTCACTGCGAGGATGCCCAGATCCCGGTGGATGTTTTCGTTGCGAACATACCAAGGTGCCCCTGTGATAGTTCTCAGGATTTTTGATTGTGCGCGCTGTATGATGTCTATGTTGCTGCTGCTCGCGTTCCCCCACAGCTGGGAGCCATACGTCCAGATTGGCTTTAGGACTGAATTGTACAGTAGTAACTTGTAGTCTAGGCACAGTGACGATCGTGAGTTTATGATCCAGTGGAGGCTGCTGGCTTTCAGTTTTAGATGCATCTTTTTGCATTCGATGTGCTTACGCCAGGTAAGTCGTCTATCAAGGTGAACGCTAAGGTACGTTACGTCGTTAGCTTGAGGGATCTGCATACCGTTTAGTAAAGGCGGAGGGCATGTTTGTCTATTAAGAGTAAACGTTATATGTTTACACTTTTGTTCGTTTATTTTAATGCGCCAGTCGGACAGCCACCTTTCCACTATTGTGAGATGATTAGCCAGTTGGGTTGTTGCCTGCGTTGGGCATCTGGAGCGACTAAGGATAGCGGTATCATCGGCGAACGTTGACGTTGTTAGTTGTGCGCTCGTAGGAATATCCGCAGTATACAAAACATATAGACACGGCCCGAGTGCGCTTCCCTGTGGAACTCCAGCTTCGATGGTGTAGTCGCCCGAAGTAGCTGCGTTGCATCTCACTGAGAATACCCTATTGAAGAGGTATGATTCCAGTAGCTTGTGGGTGTATGTTGGCAAATACTTTTTAATTTTGTGCATGAGTCCGATGAGCCAAACTCGGTCGAAAGCTTGAGATACGTCGAGGAAAATAGCGCTGCAATATTCTCGTTGTTCGAAGGCTGAGCGTATTTCGGATGTTAATCTGTTCACTTGTTCGATGGTTCCATGGTTTCTTCGAAAGCCAAATTGGTGTGCCGGGATGATATTGCAAGCTTCCAAATGTGGTATTATGCGAGTTAACAAGCATTTTTCAAACAGTTTAGACAAACAAGATAGAAGGCTTATTGGTCTGTATGATGACGGAATTGTGTGGTCTTTTCCAGGCTTCGGGATCATTATAATAATGGATTTCTTCCACTTTTTTGGGAAATAGCCAAGATTAATGATTCCATTAAATAGTTTGCAGACGACCTCTATAGCGCATTTTGGAAGTTCGATCAGCATCTTTGGGGTCAATAGGTCACCACCGGGAGCCTTTTTTGGTTTTAGCCCTCTTATGACTTTTTCGATTTCGTTCGGCCGGAATGGAGGTGCGGCTGGCTGAGGGGAGGACTCTGGCTGAATTACTGGCAGGAGGAATGAATTTGAGGCTGGGTTTGGCTGGAAGACACTTTGGAGATGTGTGGCGAATGTTTCAGCTCGTTCTTCGTTGCTGCGAGCCCAGCATCCCGAAGAGTTTCTTATCGGGGTGGTCGTTTCAATTGGGGCACTAAGATTTGGGTGGGCCCTCCACAGGGGGTACTTTGTGCTTGTTGGCGAGAGATTCTGGATGTACCTCAGCTGTGCATTTTCTTCCTGTTGGTGAAGAGCCTGGTCGAGTGATCGGGTTGCTTCCTTAAGGCGTTGTTTTGAAGCTGGTGATCTGCTGTTTTGCCAATCACGGCGCGTGCGCCTCTTTTCTCGCACGAGCTGTTCGATTTGCTGATTAGATTTGAAGTGTTTGTTTCGGTCTACTTCTTTCCTATGAGGAGTAGAGATTTTAGCTGCCGCAACGAGTACTTCTTCCAGGGCGCTCGTAGTGTAGTCGATGTCCGATTCCATGTTAAAATCCGGGGCGAGTTCTATGTGGGCACTCACGTACTTTTTGTATTTTAGCCAGTTTGTTTTTGTCGTCGTCAGACTGAGGGGGTGTTCGGTTATTTCTGGGCTTTGAAGAAGCGTTAGAAGCACAGGCGAGTGGTCTGATGATAAGTCCGAGACTGCTTTGGCACTTATTAGATTGCGAGGTATGTTTTTTTGTCACTGCAAAATCAATAAGGTCTGGGAGCTTTCGTGAGTCTGTTGGCCAGTATGTGGGACTTCCAGGGGAAACGTAGTCCAGTTTATTTTTCACATTTATAATTGCATTGTAAAATTGTCTTCCTTTGGGAGTCACTAGACGTGATCCCCAGTGCGTATGTTTGGCGTTGTAGTCTCCTGCGGCTATAAATCGATCCCCAAGTGAATTGTAGAAGTCCATAAATTGTCCTTCCGAGATTGAGAAGCGAGGAGGGCAGTAAACGGCAGCAATTGAAAGGATTCCGTTGCTTGACTGAATTTGTATCGATGTGGCCTGCAAGAAGTTTGTTGCAAACCTTTTGTGAAAATGGTGTTTAATTCGTTCTCTGATTAGAACTCCAGTTCCGCCGTGGGCTTTCCCATCTGGATGATCTGTGCGGTAGATTGTGTAGCCTCTTATATGAAAGTTGTATTTGCTTGTAAGATGCGTTTCCACCAGTAGCATAACGTCAATATGGTTTTTGGTCAAGAATTGTGACAATTCTAGTTTATGCCGTGAGACACCATTGGCGTTCCACATTGATATTCGTAGCGCCTGCATAGATTATTTGGACTGTTGTGCTACGAGCAGCTGTATCACCATGTTCTGGTTTTGAACGAGCGTTTGCATGGTCGTTTTCATGAATGACATAAGCTCCATCATACTTTGTTGGAGGGTAAGCATCATAGTTTCCGTTTTGCTGTGTGGCTGTTCTGGGGCCTGTTGAGCGCTTTGAGAGTTAGGCTGAATTGGAATTTCCCTTCCAGATCGTAGAGCATTGGCATAGGAGAAGCCGTTGGTGGTGTTTAGTGGACCGAATGAGGATCTCGCAGCTTTGGCGAAGAAGACGTCTGGCGTGGTTTTTGACGAAACGTACGCATTCTGTGGATTTTGGTTGCGCGTTGCGGTCGCTTGCCGCATGCGACTCTTTAACTCCTTATACACAATACATCCTCTATAGTTTGCCGTATGGCTGCCTCCGCAGTTTCCACATTTCTTCACGGTACTGTCCTTGTTTGTAGTGCAGCAAGCGGACTTGTGGGCGTCCCCGCAGACTACACAGACAGCCCGAAGTGTGCAGTAAGACCTTGTGTGTCCATACTCTTGACAATTAGTGCATTGCCCTGGACCGTTACGTTTATGTGGCTCTTCAACAGTGATTTTCCGATGCAAAAGATATTGCAGGTTGTAGATTGGGTGGACTTCGTTCTTCTTCAGCGACCTGCTTTCAGGCTCGAGCTCGACCTTGAAGAGGGGTTGTGGCTTTTTATCTTTATTTAGAATGTTAATAACATTCTTGGCGGCGAAGCCCTTTTCTTTAAGGGCGGTTTTTATTTCCTCGACGGTAACATCAGGTTCTATTCCCTTTACTACCACTTGTAGGCCACTTGCTTTTCAGCTGGTACGTGTAATAGTTTTTCTGTACAGTGTCCAGATATTTTGACACTATTCGGAAGTGCTCTTCAGTCTTGGTTTGCACCTTTGTTTCATGGATGTTCCCTTTGATAAGCGGAACAACATGAAAGTTTTCACCGTTCCCGATCAACGACGCAATTTTGTTGACCAGGGCACTCGAGCTTTTTTCCCTAATATAGATTGGAGGGGGCTTGGGTTTTTTTGCGGTGTCTTGGGCTGGTTGGTTTTCCTCAGCCTCCGCCAGTAGGGCAAATCTGTTAGTAGTGGATCTGTCTGGTTCATTATCGTTATTCAGGACACGGTAAATTTTTGTTTTGTTGCCTGCCGGATTACTCTGCGGGCTAAGCTTGCGCTTAATTTGGATGTAGCGATCCATTCCAGTCTGTGTGGCCGTTGCCGCTTTGGCACTTTCCGAGGTTGTTGTTTTTGTACTCGCTGTAGTCGTTGACGTTGTGGTACTTTGAGTTGCAGTGGTTTTCGCTGTTGTTGCAGAAGTTGTAGCGCTGCTTGTTGTTGGTGCGAAATTTGTTTCCGATATTGGAGGGGGGGTTTTACACTGCGAACTCCATGACGCGGGAGTCGGAGTGAGCAGAGCGGGTGAGCAAGACCGTGCCCTTTGGGTTTCAGCGGTTAGTAAAGCCGGGTTGCTTTTAAGCGCCGATTTTTCCACTTCGGTATCGCGGGTTGAAAAGTAAGAGTAGAAGCCGTTTCTTTGGTTCACTGAACTTCTACGCTCGTTCTTTTGGTCGTTGCTCAATGAGCTCATTGCGTGGTACGTATTTTTTTTTTTCAACAATGCACTAGTTTTGGTTTAGCACATTACAACTGTTATACAAATTTTTTGGCTGTGAAAATTAGACTCATTGTTTGCGAATTGCAGATCCCTGTAGTAGAGTGTAAAGAATTTAGATCTCTGTAGCCGAGAGTAGTCGATCAGATCAGATGTAAGAGACGACGTTACAACGAAGGCTAGGCGTCATGAAGAACAACAATCTCCACAGTAACTACGATGTTAAAGGTGCCGGCAGCGCTGCGGCAGAATTTCCTACCCTATGCACGCGTGCTATGGAAAATAAGAGCTTCCCCCCCACTGGACTAGAGTATCCATAGAATTAGTCAACGTTTGCTTCTTCTTTTTAATTTTTTAATAATCTGTTTGCCGGTGTACTTTATAAAATTTTCTGATCCATTGGACCGGAATTCCTGTTAGGTACTTTACTACCATTTGGCTTCAATGAATTTGGCTTAGCTCTCGGGTTTTACCCATCACCCATTTGATTAAAATAGAAAATAAATAAAATAAAAAAAAATTTAAGATTGGTAAAAGGGTTTTAAAAGGTAGACCCATTGAGTGCTGTTTTTGTAAAAGGTGAACGACTCTGCGCGGCTCGCAACAATGCTTCATAAGCCTGATGTAGACCCTTGCAGTAAAATGACAGATTCTTTTAACGAAGTTTATCTTATAAGAAATATTGTATATGCATTTTAAAATGTCTGAAGGTTCGATTATGTATTGAAACTATTTTAATGTAATACTGTAATAATAACTGTAAATTTTTTATTAAATTTAATGGTATTATTTTTTTTATTAACTTACCGAAAGGTCCCCGCCATAAAACGGATGAATAACAAATGTTTCATTTCCAATATGTATGACTCCGCTGACACCGTTACATGTATGAAATGCCGCACTTGCACCCGGATAATCTTTGACTGTTCCGTGGTAATAGCAATGTTCGATGTCCTATCAAAAAATTAAAATTTTTAAAACAAAATTATAATAGTAAAAATAAAAGATGGCAAACATATAACACTCGGAAAAACGAATTTAAAAAATAAGTTATTTTATAACTTTAAATAAAAAACAAGAAAGGAAAGCTAACTTCTGGCGGAGCCGAAGTTTATATACCCTTGCAGTTAAAACCGGATATAAATCGCAAACATCGGATATAGTTAGCCGATCCTTATAAGAATATGATAATATAACCCAATTTATTATAATAAAAAATCTAAAAAAAGTCCCAAACTTCTATCTTTAAAAATACCAAATTTAATATTTCTACCAAATGCCATTTCCGATCGTACAGTTATATGGCAGCTATAAGATATAGTCGACCAATCGTTATGAAATGGAAGGTCAGATAAACTGAAAAATCTAAAATCTGTACCAAGGTCCAGCTTTCTATCTTCAAAAACACAAAAGTTGGGTCATTTTCGATCGTTCAGTTATATGGCAGCTATAAGATATAGTCGGCCGATCCTTATGAAATTTGGCATGTCGTAATGTCTTGCCAAAAATAGCTCTCGTGTCAAATTTGAATCTTTAACTCTAAAAACACCCAAGTTATACCATTTCCGATTAATCAGTTATATGGCAGCTATAGGATATAGTCGGCCGATCCGGGCCGTTCCGACTTATATACTGCGTGCAAAGGAAAGAAGGGTGTGTGCAAAGTTTCAAGTCGATAGCTTTAAAACTGAGAGACTAGTTCGCGTAGAAACAGACAGACAGACGGACGTACGGACGAACGGACGGACGGCTCATATCAACTCAGGAGGTGATCCTGATCAAGAATATATATACTTTATAGGGTCGGAGATGTCTCCTGCGTTGCACACTTTTTGACAAAATTATAATAAGGGTATTATAAGTCAGAGTTTAAGAGTACAGAAGTCAGAGGAAAGATTAATAAAATGGTTAGTTTTATAGAATCAGATGAAATAGTAGTATGAAAGTTTGACTTCAATTAGAATATATCGACGCATTTCCGCGAAAGTATCGTATGTCGCTTTTTTCGAAATTGAGATTTTAATGCAAAATTGTTAGGCACCCAATGTCTCACTACCCTGTGAAATATTATAACTGAAAACTCTATAGTTTCGATAAAAATTAAGTTTCAATTTTATCGTATGTTACAGTGCTTTTCAATTTGCGCGCGAAATTATCGTATGTCCATACAAATTTTTTGCATGGAAATACTTCAAACGCACAAAAATAAAGAAATACAATAACAAATGTTTCTAATCGCTTAAACATCTTATGATTTTGCTTATTGTTTGTAAGAGATTAAATAAAAAAAAAA
Source organism: Drosophila parabipectinata (assembly GCA_018153455.1). Taxonomy (NCBI): domain Eukaryota; kingdom Metazoa; phylum Arthropoda; class Insecta; order Diptera; family Drosophilidae; genus Drosophila; species Drosophila parabipectinata. The sequence continues at coordinate 471,429 of JAECYA010000007.1, forward strand.
GCTTCTCCTGTAAAATTGGATTTTTTAACATACGATACTTTCGCGGAAATGCGTCGATATGCTTAGCATTTTTTTCTTTACCGTAATTAATTTATTAACCTTTAAACAAATAATTCTTAAACAACTGTACCAATATTAAACAACTGTGAGCTCGCAGCGACTAAGACCGAGCTGAAACATTCGCTACACATCTTCAAAGTGCCTTCCAGCCAAACCCATTCTCAAATTCCTTCCTCCTGCCACTTATTAAGCCAGAAGCTACCCATCTGCAAACTACTCCTTCATTCCGGCCGAACGAATTCGAAAAAGTCCTATGAGGGCTAAAAACTCCCGGTGGTGACCTACTGTCACCAAAGATGCTGATCGAACTTCCAAAATGCGCTATAGAGGTCTTCTGCAAACTATTGAATAGGATCATTAATCTTGGCTATTTCCCAAAAAAGTAGAAGAAATCCATCATTATAATGATACCGAAGCCTGGGTCTATTCCAAACAATTCTGTCATCATAAAGACCAATAAGCCTTCTATGTATTTTGTGTAAATTGTTTGAAAAATGCTTGTCAACTCGCATAATACCACATCTGGAAGCTTGCAATATTATCTCAGCACACCAATTTACTTTCCGAAGAAACCAGGAACCATCGAGCAAGTGAACAGATTAAAATCCGAAATACGCTCAGCCTCCGAACATGGAAAATACTGTAGCGCTATTTTTCTATAACGTTTCTATAACGTACATTGACGTCTACCTTGATATACAATTTACCTGGCGTAAGCACATCGAATGCAAGAAAATGCACCTAAAACTGAGAGCCAGCAGCCTCCACTGGATCATAAACTGACGATCGCCACTGTGCCTGGACTACAAGTTACTACTCTACAATTCAGTCCTAATGCCAATCTAGACGGATGGCTCCTAACTGTGGGGGAACGCGAGCAGCAGCAACATAGACATCATACAGCGCGCACATTTAAAAATCTTAAAATCTTAAATTATAAAAGAGCCAATGCAGTTTTTAAAAAATCCGTACTTGTGGCTAAACGGAAATGTCTAGAAAATTTCACCTCCAGGATATCCCCTCTTTCTTCTTCAAAAAAAGTTTGCTCCGACGTAAAGAGGCTGGCCGGTGTGCCACCACACCCATTTACGTTTGGTTTGAGGGATACTGCAGTTAGCTGCAGACCTAATGCCTTTGGTTAATTGGGCAACTTGGTGGCTTAAGCAACCGGTCTTCCAACTAGTTGCTGTCTGTTCCCACTTTGATCTATATACATCCCAATTAGCTAAATCTATTTTATATTTAGGTAGGAGAGGGGTGTGGTCAGGACTGAAATTGATGGAAAAAATAATTGATATGGGGAAATGATCACTTCCGAAAAGGTTGGCCAAGGTCGACCAACTGCACCTATGTGCTATTTGCGGGGTGATCAAGGAAAGGTCTACATGGGTTCGGGTGTTATGGGTGGATAAATGTGTGGGAGATCCATCGTTTAGGACAATTAGATCTTGTTCCGCTATTAGTTTTTCGATTTTTTTGCCTCTGGTGTTTGATTGAGGAGAGCCCCAAAGAGGAGACCACGAGTTAAAGTCCCCTAAAACGATGTATGGTTGTCTAACTGTGTCAAGAATAGCAGATACGTCGAATGTAGAAAATCTTTGATTAGGAGGAATGTAAACATTGACGATCTGTATGTCAATGCTTACATTGAGCTCCAAAACAGAGCAGAGGATGTTGGAGTTGATGTTGCGGTGTTTGTGGGGGAGGTTTTGTTTAATAAGAATACCGATACCTTGCTTAGCACTGACATTCTGCGGTAAATTGTGGAAATAACCAACGTAGCCTTTGGGACAGACAAAATTTATAAAGTTAAATGGCAGGTTTGTTTCTTGTAAACATAAAATGTCGGGCGATTGTTCTTTTATTAGAATAGAAAGTTCGTGGTAGTTGTTAAATATTCCGTTTATATTCCATTGCAAGATTTTAATTGGCATAGATTAAATTTAAAAAATAAAATAATACTAAAATTAGTATTATAGTGGTTGTTTGGTCATTGAGCGTTTTCAATGCCGTAAATAAAAGACGAATATAATTAATTTGAACGTTATAAATGTTTATTTCTGCATGCAGATCAAGCCGGATGATCGCAGATAGACCAGCTATGGTGCATGCAGGGACTCAAGTAAAAGTACAGAGAGGGCGGCCCGACTGGTCACTGCGAAGCTAAAGCTCTCGAATAATGGAGAGGGCGGCCCGACCTAGACACTGCGAGCTAAAACTCTCTATAGAAAGCTTGTTGAGTCGAGCGGCCGAGAAAGAGTCGGCTTGCGATCAACAAAGCCTTTGTACAAACTTAAGCTCAATAAATAAACATTACACTAATAAATACACTAAACATTACACTAAACATTATTTAAACATTATTTAAACATAAACATTAAACGCCGTGCTGCTGCTTGACCCGACAGTGGTGATGATTAATGTAAAGGGAAAAAACTGAACTATGAATCCGGTGAATCCATAGAATCAGAATCAGCAATCGGATAAGATACTTGGGACGTAGATATAGTTGGGGATTTAGGTACAATTATATTGTTTGCTTCTTCAGTAAGAGCTTTGATAACATTGGAGTGCGAGCGGATAAAAGAGCTCGGGTTTTGAGTATTGGGTATAGTAGAGAGAGAAGGCTTGTATGAGTTTGAATTAGAAGAGGTTGGCATGTTAGTAAGAGAGATCGTGTTGATCTCACTAGCAGGCTTCGGAGTTGTGGTACTTTTGTCGGTTTTCGTGGTTATCATGTTCGGGGTTCGGGCAGTTGTAGTAGACGAGCTTTCTGAGCTGGCGACAGAAGCGAAGGTAGTCGATGCGTTGTTCTTATTGGTTTGTTGTTGTAGAATAATACGGGCTTCACGGAAGCTGCATTTCTTGCTTGTTTTTATGCAGAGAAGTTCTCTCTGGTATTGATATTTTGGGCATGTTGGAGAGGAGGCCGGATGATCGCCACTACAGTTCGCGCAGAAAATGCGAGTGCAGGGCATTGGAAGATGAGGAGGGAGATTGCAAGAAACGCAAGTTGCGGTGTTTTTGCAGTGTTTCATTGTGTGTCCCAGTAGTTGACAAGACTTGCACCTCATTGGATTAGGAAAGTATTCCCTAACCTTTACGGTATGCCAAGAGACGTCAAGCTTGCTCGGTAACTTGTAAGAGTCAAATGTGACAAGTATTTTGCCGAAGGGTTTGGGTTTGCCGTCAATCATTTTCGTAAATTTGTACACGCTGTGAACATTTTGCGACTTCAGCTCTTCGACAATTTCTGTTTCGGGAACATTGATCAAGCAAGGGGCATAAATTGTGCCTTTAACATAATTAAGAGATTGGTGAAGTTTGATTTCAACATGAGTTATACCAGGCAAAGAAGAAACTTTGGTAAATTTATCGGCGACTTCACGGGAGTTAACCAGGAGAAGCAGATTACCATCACGTAAGGTTGATATAGAGGAGATTTCTTTGCTTATAAGCTTAAGAGCGGTGGACTGCGAAACAAGAGAATTCAGATAGCGGTTTAGTGGATTTGGATGCAACGACTATAAATCGTTGGTTGTTTTGCTGGGTTAAGGGAAGTTCAGGGAAATCGACGGGAAGTTTTTGATATGGTCTTTTTTTTTTTGCTTCGGGGCTAGCGCTAAGGCTGGCAAAGCGGTTATCACCAAGATTTGGTGGCCCGGGGGCCTTGGTAATTATTTTTGGTGTGCACTTGAAAAAAAGTTGCTAGAACGACGTGCGCGAAGGGAAGATCGTAGGCCGGAAAATAGGCGAGAGAGTGAAAGAAGCAAATTGCAAGAAACCACTGATAGTTCGGAAGACAACGACGTCCGCACTCGAAGAGAGATAGTCGGTGACTGGAACTCGGGAATTTTATATATTTTTGTGTTTATTTACATGTTTGCCCGAAATATAATAATACAGAATACAAAACAGAAGCAAGGTGAGGGGGTAACAATAATCCAGCATGGCTCAACGGTTTACACTTTTAGCGGAGCGACCGAGACCAACTCGACAGAGTTAAGAAACGAAATATGGTCCCGAAAAAGACGGCAGGGGCAGAGACCGATCGACTGCATTGCATTGTCCGAATGCATGGTGACGTCATAGAATGACGCTGCACTTAATTGCGCCAAGCTTGGTTAGAACTGCCCGAATCTTTAAGGCCTGCAAGACCCGACAGGCTCGGTTGTTTTTTTCCCTAGTGCAAAAGTATGAAACAAAATTTTGTTGCTGTTCTTGATCAGCCCTGCTTTATAAATTTTTGTAAGCAATTTGACATTGACAAGTACTCATCGGATCCTTTAGGTTTGACGCAAACACAAATGCAATTATCCCTAAAGCATATTCAAAAAAAAAAAAAAAAAAAGATATATTGTGAAACTTCGGAGCCGATGTTTATAGACCCCTGCAGTTAAGTGGCACTTAATATTTAAAAGTACGTGTAGGATCGAATATAGTCGCGAATATCGGGCCAATAGTTGGCCAATACCTTTGGGAACTTTTTTTTATCAAATAATAATATTAAAACTGCTCCCGCGGCATCTGGCAACGTTGAAGGTACAGCTTAAGCCCGGGTGTCGAATCCTGTTAATTTAGCCGGTAACCAGGTGCTTAAGCTTTTCTTTATCCATTGACACTCGAGGGAAGCGTAAGAAAAGAGAGATTATGGAATTAAGATTTGATTATGAATTTTACGATTATTAAATTCCTAGCTATTTAAAGTGCTTGTATTAATCAGTAAATAACTCCGTGTAATCCGTGTATAGTCTTGTTGTAATTATTATTGTTGTAGGTGGGCGTTGCTGCCGCAAAAGATTCCAGAAGAAAATGAAAGAAGTTGGGGGCGTCGTGAGGGTATTCTCGCATTCAGCTTTATTCGCTGCTTACATGGCACTAAAAACTTAACTTAGTAAAAATAAACGCTACAACCAGAGCGGACGATCGACGACGGCCGACGAGAAAGAGAGAGTGCTCACCTAAACATCCCGCCCCCCTTGCGATCACTCGGGTTGCAACAGATCCCTCATCGTTACGGCTGGTGACAGGCTCCGGACACGCTATCATTGGTTTTGGAACCCACGGTGGCCGAACAAAATTGTTCGTCCCCACGCTGGTAGTGGGCAGACGGAAACACGCCGCTAGCGATGCGTTAATGCAGCTCGAGGGCGTACACGGGTCGATGAAGGCCCCCGTGTCGAAGATCCGGGTCCCGGTGTCAATGCGCACTAGCGTAGTCGGCAACACGTTGACGCTGTTTCGCTGCAGCAGCGACGATGGTGGGCGCAGCGGCCGCGTTCTGCGGAGGCCCTTGAAAGAGAACGAGAGGCGGAAAATTGCCTAGGCGCGGATGACGCAGGCGGACGAGCGATGGACCGCACCCGATGAACGGCGGACGAAGGCCGTGGAGCGCCTGAAGACTGCCGGCCAGTGGGGGAAGAATCCGAGGAGTTGTCGACGAGCGCCGGGAAGTCGTTAGCCGTGGATCGGCTTGTGAGTGCCGGAAAGTGGCGGACGAAGGCCGAGAAGCACCCGAACCGCGCCGGGAGTTGGCGGACGTCGACCGAGCGCCAGCTGAGACACTCCGTGTCTCCCGCGCTCCGCTACCGGTGCTCCTCTTGACGTGGCTGTACCGAGAATTGTACTCGCAACCTGAACCCGATTCCGAACTGATCTGTGTGGGCATCTCTCCCTGATCCAGTGAGTCACCCTGGAGATAATGGGCCTGTCAGCACCCATCCAAAAATGGTCTCCTGACCGAGAAGCGACCCGCAGATGTTAGCCTTGGAATTACCGAGGAGAATGGACGGAAGAATGTCAGCTCCTAATAACACATCGACTTGGGAGCTCTCAAAGAAGTTGGGGTCCGCCAGGGTAATATTGGGCAGCCCCTTGAGACGATCTCGCGAAATTGGATATGATGGCAGATTTCCTGCCAACTGCGGAAGAACGTAGGCCGCAGTCTCTAATTGTAGCCCGGGTCTAGACGGCGACCGAATAGAGAAATGTCACAGTTTAATAGACAGCGCGGAAATGGTCTGATTAAGGCCGGAAACTTGGGCGTGAATCGTTGGGCGGAACAATCGTTCCGTTATAAAAGTCGCTTCGGACCCTGAGTCTATCAGTGCTCGTGCCTGGACGCTGCACGCCGCTGAAATGGCACACGTTGATAAGGGCCGTGCCCAGTAGGACGGCTCCTTACCCGGAAGCGAAACACACCTTCACATCCGACTGATCCTCTGAGCCGTTTGCGGACTTAAAAAAAAGCGGACTTGGAGCGGTGGCGAACGGATTGCCGCGGTGCAGGAAGGTGTGGTGTCGGCTGTGGCATGTGAAGCAGGTATGGGCGCTCGTACAGTCTCGTTGCTGGTGCCCTCGGGCAAAACAGTTTAAACATAACTGCTTCCTCCTTATGTAGTCAGAGCGCCCATTAACATCCATTTCTAGGAAACGCGGACATAAGCGAATGGGGTGGTCCTTCCTCAAAAAGAGATCGCAGCCCTTTTGGCCCGGAACCACTCGAGTCTCGTATGAAGTGAGCCTCCGAGCAGGGGCACTAGGAAGTCCCGACCTTGGCGAAATTGCACGGAGCCACAAGGCCTTACGTCATCGATGGCCTCCAGAGTGCGATGGCGCTCTGTCAGGAAGTTATCTAATTCCTTCCATGTTGGAATCTCGGCCTTATTATGTACGGATTGCTCCCACATAGAACGTGCGACTTTGGGAAGCTTTGACGAAATCATAAATACCAGGAGACAGTCCCAAGCATCAACAATAATGGAGGACATTTCTAGGGCTGTCAGACAACTCTGAATGGTGGCTTGCAGCTCCTTCAGCGCGACCCCGGACTCTTGAGAAATAGCCTGGATGTTGAAAAGGATCTTCAACTGGCCATTGACCAATAGCCGCCGGTTCTCAAAGCAGTATGTGAGGCTTTGCCACGCTGCGACAAATCCCTCTTGGGTAAGCGGAACCTTAGAAACAATGGCGTGTGCGTCACCACTTGTTTTGGACAGCAAGAACAGAACGGAACAACTTCTCTACCGGGGTGAGCCGCGGGTTTTGGATGTAAAGGGCCGTAAACAAGTCTCTGAAGGTGGGCCACCGAAGATAATCACCCGCAAAGACCTCGGTATCCACTGGAGGTAACCGGCAGCCTGTAGACGCGGGCGTGTGGACATTGACGGAAGCCTGAGTAGATTGGGAGGCAATTTTCTCCCGAAGCTGGGGAATACACCTCTCGATTCCAGCACTGTCGAGGTGGCCGCATTGTCGTCTGACACGGCTAGCAAATCGAAGCAGCTCTCCTTGCTCTTCTCCACCTTCTCCCACAGTGCCCGAATTTGGTCCCGATGGACTTCGCACATGTATTGGGAGCCTATTTCCGTCTCTGGGGCGCCCGGTGTATTTATGTTAGCCTCAAATTGGCTAATTCGATCTGTTGTGGCGATGAACCTTTTCAGCGCCACTTCGACCGTATTTTGAGCCACTTTCGCAACGGAGCGAGTCTGCCTCTGTGAAGGACCGTGGATTGTATTGACGGATTCGTCACTCTTTGCCCTTGTACTGGCACTGGACGCCTTAGGCTTCAAAAGAGGCGACCGCTGAGATGCGGATTGAGATCTGTCCAAACGGAGGGCTGGGATCGAACGCGGCTTTTTTTTGTCTCCCGTGGCCATTCTCAGAATCCAATTCGCTGGTCAACGCTTGTCGACTGACTTGCGCAATAGGTGCCTCGTAAGAAGCGGTGGCCGGTCACACTAATGTGATGAGAACGTTGAGATCGCGGATGAAATGCGATTACAAGGAACTAATGGCGCCGACGTCGAAAGGAAAGTCGTGTGCGGCACAATTCGAATGTGGAAAAAAACTTCAGGAACCCAAAAAAAACCCAAAAGGAGGCAACCCCGGATGTTGCCTGATGCGGAGTAGAAGCAGCGTTAGAGGGACGGAAAATGGACAAGTACCAGAAAATTCGTGCTCGTTCGGAAAAAAAATGATAACGATCTATATATGTATATTTATACAAGTGTGGCTAGTACCACACTTATTTCTGTTATAACTATTTTTGAACTTGGGGAGCCGGAAAGGTGGACTTAATTGGCTAGGATTTAACACAAAAAAATAAATAATTAATAGTAATTAATTTTTGACTAATTGTCGGATTTAATTATTATGAGGCAGGAAAGGTTGGGTTTAAACCTTAATCTTCAATTAATTGGATTTAATTATCACGAAGCCGAAAAGGTGGAATTGAAACAGCGGCTCTATTCGGACAAAAGGTTGATAATTTAAATATTAGTATTTTTCGACTTTAATTATTGAGTGGCCGGAAAGGTGAATTAAAAAAACTGGCCCTTAATTGATTTTTTTTTTGTTTTTGCATCCTGTAAAAAAACAGCACCAAAAAAGAACACAGAACACTGCGTTCTATTAGCGGCATATTCAATTCAATTTAAGCGGCACAATCACGGATTTGTAGTGGAATGGCGGTTTATAATTGTTCGATTTAAGAAAATTTTATTTTTATTTAATTTTATCAGTTATATATTTCCTTAAATTGGAGTTAGAAAGTATATGGAAGTATATGGACATGCAAGTTATCCAACCCCCAAATACAGGCCACTTATGGCTTTTATAAACAATATTTTCAATCTCTGCATTTGCCTTTGGCTTGATCTTTGGCTCAATTATCCAACCCATAAATCCAGGCCACTTATGGCTTTCCACTTATGAATTTTATAAACATTATTTTCAAACTCTGGATTTGCCTTCGGCTTTGTCTTTGGCTCTGAGGTCCGATCTCGGTTCCCCATAAACAAATCAAAATCAAAAGTAAACATCAGCTTCCCTCCGAAGCCCAATCAATTACCCCTTTGCGTTTCAAGTACACACCAAATTGCATCGATCATAAACACATAAACAATAATCTAAACACAGCTGATGGCCGAGATTCTTTGGATCAGATTTCGAATTAAGAAGTCAGTCCTATTTTGACTGAGACCGCGAACGGTTGACGGAAAATAATTAAGAATAAAAAGTGTCTTGTAATAATTAAGTTTAATAAATAAAGGTTTAACACCAAGTTGTATAATTAAAAAATAAAATTTACATTTTTTTTAATTCACCGAACTACAAACAATTTAACTGGCGCCCAACTCGTGGGGCCGCGTCACATAAAGCTCCAAAAAATTGTTTAATAAAAAATAAGTTAAACATAAACGGAACTCGCGAGGTCAACAACTCAACATTTTTAGTGGAAAAATTAAAACATCCACCAAACGACACTACCAAGTGACAGTGATCGTTAACAACAAAGTAAATGGAAATTAATTAATGAAATAATCCATAAACAGTGAATTAAAACAAAGGTGGACCGAAATTTTAAACCAAACAATTACAAGAACACAAAACTCAAAAAAATCAACGCCAAAAAAAAAAAAAAAAACAAACAAGAACAACAAAAGCAAATAAAACTACAACTCCAACAAGAAAAACCAAGGAAGGAAGGCAGGACAAATAAAAACGACAACTCGCTCCAACAAGAAGAACCAAGGAATGAAGACGGGACATTCTCTATCCATTAATCAACTGTATCCAGGAAGGACGATCAACCACCAACCACACAGAAGGAAGACCCCAACGGGACAATATCGTGAGGAATTATTTTATAATAATAAAAAATTAAAGATTATTATTTAAGATCAGTGAATTTGAGAAAAATAATATTAGATTTATATATTGCAAAAAGTAAGATTCGCGATTTAACAAATAATATAAAGAATAAATCTGGAAGATGTGATAAATAGCTTTTGTGAATTAAATCTAACAATGGCAACCGAAGGTTCAGCACCAAATTTTTCTGCAGGCAGTGTAGCCCCAGCCGGTGGTTTAACAGTAGAATTGATAAACAGATTATTAAACGCTCAATTGAATGAAGTTAGCAGGAAAGTAGAATGCTTAGAAGGAAGGCTAGCCATAGATGCAAAAACTGTGGAAGATTATAAAACACAAACAATTGCCCCAGCTATAAAATGCGATACAACACTTGAAGTGGTAAAATCCTTACCAAATTTCACAGGGGAACCAGTCTCTATAAAATTGAAAGTGAACAATATTTTATCGCCCTAACAATTTTACGAAATAAAATTATGGGTGCTGCCCATGATGCTCTTACCAATCATGGCACAGTTTTAAACTTTAAAGCAATCTTATCCCGATTGGACTTTATATATAGTGACAAACGACCAATACATCTTCTCGAGTCAGAACTAAGTATTCTCAGGCAAGGACAATGACAATTACTGAGTACTATAACGAAGTCAATCAACGAAAAAAAATGACCTTACTAATAAACAAAACCATAATGACACACGGAAAGGACAGTGTAATTACCAAAGAAATAAACAATTCAATAAGGGGACTTAATGGATCTATTTCAGAAACTCTTTTCTCATTAAGTCCACCAGATTTGCCCAATGGTCCAAGAATTAGAATCAAACAACTTCCGTGCTCAATTCGCAAATAGGTTTAATGGATTTAAGAATGAAAATAAATATCGGGGAAACAACTTACGATTTGATCAAATACGACAAAATAATAATACCACTAAAATGGGAAATAATTTTAATCATAACCAAAATTACAATTGGCCACAAAAGGGAAATTTTTGGCAAAATAATAATCAAAATAATTATCATAAGCAACAAGCTATCGAGCCAATGAATGTTGATCCACCAATTCAACTCCAGAATAAATCTAATAACAATCGGCAGCCGAGCCAAAATTGGCAGGCAAATAGTAACCAAGGAAGAAATAATAATTGGCAGGCAAACGATAATCAAGGTAGATATAATAATAATTATTATCAAAATAAAAATCGTTCAAATTTCTATAACACAAATCAAAATACAGAGCAAACTCAAGCTCAAAAAAGGGAATCAGATGGAACAGAAAGTCAGTCAGCTAATAAAGTAACCAGATTAAATAATACCAATGAAGACCATTTTTTAGACCAGACCCCTACAGAGGAATGCCTTATTTAGATAGGATAGGTCAGAGTTCTGTATATTCACTTGCCGTACCCGGACGTGTTTCATCGATCGCTCTTGCCAGTTTGCAATTATTTTCGATCTTGAACTCAAGCTTTCTCCTTCTGCGACAAGTTGAAATATAACAATTAATTCCTTTTAATTAATTAAAAAAATAAATTCGACTTAATAAGTTCATTGAACTATTTATTTCCAATTTATACATTTAATCGGTTAAAGTTATCTCTGTTGCGCTTTAACTATACTCTCCAACATAAGTCTCTCCGAGCTGTACTCTCCGGACGTAACCCGTTACATCATAGTTACTGTGGAGTTTGTTGTTCTTCACGACGCCGAACCTTCGTTGCACATCTCTTTTGTAACGTCATCTCTAACATCCGATCTGATCGTCCACTCTCGGCTACAGAGTGCTTCAGAGAGCCTAAATTCTTTACACGCTATTACAGTGGTCTGCATTCCGTCAAAAAAGAAGTCAAAAATGAGTCTTACTTGCACAGCAAAAAAATGTGAATTTGGTGGAACCATCACGGGTGACTCATACCTGTCTTGTTGGCTCTGCAATAACTGCTCACATATTAAATGTGCTGGAGGAAGACACAATAGACGTATAAGTGACCTTATCAACAAGAAAATTGGCCTGACATGGTCTTGCATCGCTTGTAGAGAAATTGAGTCAGAGATGCGGACTTTTATGACTTTCCTAGATGTCCGCAAGCAATTCTCGGTCCTTAATGAACAATTCCTCGCTCTTGAAACTCAATTCCTTGGGCTAAAGTTGCTAAGCGAATCCCCCAGACGAAAAATTCCGAACAACAACCTGCTGACTGCTAAATTACTGAATACCCCTACATCCCATGCTGTACAAGTCGATGAATTTTCAACACCAAACATTTTACCGTCGCCTACTTCTCTACCTACTTATGCTGTTCCAGTACCAAGGGACTTGAGGAGCCTTTCTTCAGGGCACTCTAATATTTATCCCTTGCAAGAAGCGATCAGCGTACCAAGTACAAATCTCGAACCACCTCTCATATTGGAGCCTCCATCGTTGAACATCGTTGAACAACCTACCCTCTGCTCTAGCTGTGATGTCTCCAAGGCCTCTGGTTGGTGTGGCGCCTGAAGTTAGATCTTCTGGACTTACGCTGAGGGCGGTTGCTCCTCGTAAGGCCATTTTTGTCTCTCGGCTTATGCCGGATGCTACTGTTGATGATGTCAGGAGTCACCTGTTAAACCATCTTAAGGTAGCTCCTAATGAAATAGGATCGTCCAACTTTTGCAGGTGGTGTCCTCATTGCTGTTACTAATGAGTACCCTTCTGAAATTATTCCTTTCACGAACGAGTTTGGAATTGAGTTCATTGCGGTGAAAATTTCAACTGGCTCGTCTCATATTTTCCTGACCTGTTCCTACATTCCTCCCATGGCTGAAGATATTGTGTACTTTCACCATCTTGATGCCATTAGGTCTGTTTCTTCGTTGGCCAAGGACCGTGATTTAATCCTAATCATGGGAGATTTCAACCTTCCCATCATTTCCTGGATCCCGTCTGAGGTAGACAATTCCTTGCTCTCCAGTTGTCATAACGACTTTATCGATGGCTTAACCGATCTTGACCTGCTCCAAATTAATCCAATCCATAACACTCATGGCAGATTTCTGGACCTTATTTTTTCCAATGTGTCATCCTCTGTGACAGTCATTCGGTCCCCGCCGCTATCGCTTCCTGAAGACTTTCACCACCCTACACTATTAGCATCGGTGTTAATTGATGTTCCTCACAACGATGCCTGCTTTAATGCTAAACCTCGTTTCAAATGCTTCAGAAAGACTGATTTTATGGCCCTTAGGAATCATTTAGCTGAAATCGATTGGAATTTTCTTTCATCTATAAACACAATTGAAGCAGCTACGGATTCGTTTTACGAAATAATTCATAATGCCTTGAACAAATTTGTTCCGGAAGTCCCAGTATCATTGTCTACAAAACCACCTTGGTATAATAAACACCTTTCTCGTCTTAAGAACAGGAAATCCAGAGCTTACAAAAAATTTCTTAAGTCAGGATCGATGTGCCACCAGTCAAACTTTCTTTATGTTCAAAACCAGTTTATTATTCTCAACGATCAACTCTATAAGCAGTATATCAGGAATTGTAAGGTAAACTTTCGAAATGATACTCTTTTGTCAATATGAAACGTAAATCAAATCTTTTTCCTCCTTCCCTATCATATAAAAATATTTCACATTCTTCTGAGCAAGGTATTGCTAATCTCTTTGCGTCATTTTTTCAAACCACCTATTCGTCCGATTCATATAACCACAATTCTTCTTATCCTTATAAATTACCACATATAAACAACATTTACTTTTCAAAATTTCGAATTCAGGATCTGTTCGAAGCTCTTTCAACAATAGATATATCATTCTCTGCTGGTCCTGACAATGTTCCTAGCTGTGTTCTAAGGTACTGTTCTGATATCCTTTGCTATCCTCTCACTATCTTATTCAACTTATCCTTGGAGCTGGCATGTCTTCCCAAGAGATGGAATGAATCTTTTATTATTCCGCTTCATAAGAAAGGCTCTAAAGCACTTATTGAGAACTACCGGGGGATCGCTAAGCTATCTGCGATTCCCAAACTGCTTGAGAAACTGGTTACTTTCCAACTGCAACATTTTTGTAAAAGCATTATTTCCACTTCACAGCATGGTTTTGTCAAGCATCGCTCTACCACAACTAACCTTCTTGAATTCACTTCGTTTATCCACAGAGCCGCATGCAAACTGATGTGGTGTACACTGACTTTAGTAAAGCGTTTGACTCTGTGAACCACCATCTCCTCTCCTCTCCCACCATCTTCATAAGCTGTGTCTTTTGGGGTTTTCTCCACATATAGTACAGTGGTTGACCTCTTATCTAACGAACCGCACGCAGCGTGTTTTGTTTAAAAACACTTCATCACAGATTATAAATGTTTCATCTGGTGTCCCACAAGGTAGTCACTTAGGACCTCTTCTGTTTGTTCTTTTTGTCAACGATTTACCTAGCGTTGTAAACTATGCTACTACATTTATGTATGCTGATGATGTTAAGTTATGTCTTTCTTTCTCAGACCATTTCCTTCATAGACACCTGCAACTAGACCTTAACGAAGTCTTCTTGTGGTGCTCAAACAATCTCCTGTTGCTTAATTGCTCTAAGTGTAAGGTTATGACGTTCAATCGCAGTGTGCCTCACATCGTTTCGTACTCTCTTGGGAATAACGTCTTAGATCGTGTTTTCCTAATTAACGATCTTGGAGTAATTTTTGACAATAAGTTGTCCTTCAACGATCACATATCACTAACAGTAAATAAATCCAGAGGTGTGCTAGCTTTTATCAAACGTTGGTCTAAAGAATTTGATGATTCTTTCACAACTAAAACTCTATACGTATCGTTGGTTCGTCCTATTTTGGAATACTGTTCTAGCGTTTGGAGTCCGCAATACTTTGTTCAGTTTCTGCTATTTGCGTTAAAAAGCTTAAACTGGAATACTGCCACTTCCCTCCCGTCGTATAATTGCCGGTTAAAACTAATAAACCTACCTCCTTTAAAAGAGCCGTACTTGTGCTGGGGTTATGCTACTTCATGTGCTTATTCTTGGACAGGTTGACTCACAAGTACTTCTTGAAAAATTAATGTTTTCTGTGCCTAATAGAGTAACTAGATCCTTCCGACCCCTTTGGTTACCGAGGTCTAATTTTGCGGAACACGATACATTTCTCGTTATTTGTAAAAACTATAACTCATTGTCCCATTTATTGTCCCCTGAACTATCCCTGGATGTAATTAAATCCAAAATTATGGAATATCTTTTAGCTTAATTTATCCTTACTCTTATCCTTATCCTTACTCTTAGTTATAATAATATAGAATTAACAGATCATTGTTAATAATAATAAATAATCGAAAAACCAAGAAGCAGCTAAAAGTTTTAATAGATACAGGAGCCACTGCTTGTTACATAAAAAGGGGAACTTTTGAAAATAAAAACGAGCTACCAATATACAAAAAGGTAACAACAGTTCATGGCTACTCAATTATTAGGTATTACCATATTATAAATATATTTGAAACAAAACAATTATTTTATGAAATCGAAGGTTTAGAATCTGATATTCTAATTTGATTCAATTTATTAAGAAAAATTGGAGCTATAATAAATATAGATAAGGGAATCTTGGAATATAATGGGAAACCGGAGAAGTAAAAATATTATGATAATGAGGAGAAAAATGAAATACGTTTAATTGAAGAAAATAATATTCTTCCGTTAAAAGAATTTATTATAAAAAAGTATTTTGATGATAATGGTAGCGAAAACACAGATTCATTATTTGTTGAAAATAGTGAGAAAAGCTTGGGAACTAAAAATCCTGAGAACGCCGACGTAGAAATATCCGTCAACAAAAATACAAATATCTTGGGAACTAAAAGTCCCGAGAACGCCCACAAAGTGATATCCGTCAACAAAAATAAAAATATCTTGGAAATTAAAAATCCTGAGAACGCCGACGTATAAACATCGGTCAATAAAAATAAAAATATCTTGGGAATTAAAAACCCTGAGAGTGCCGACGAAGTAAATACCGTCAAAAATCAAATAAATAATATAGGTACTGACCAATTAGGCGGAATGAGGGAAAAGATAGTTCACTATATTGAAAAGGAGCATTCAAAGATAAATATGCAAATTCCTTTTAGAACAGACATAAAGGGGGAAATAAATCTTATCCACGATAGGCCAATATACGGGAAGCAATATCCGTATGCTCTATCTGTCAACGACTTCGTGAATAGCGAGATCAAAAGAATGTTATCAGAAAAAATAATAAGGCCTAGCAAAAGCCCTTACAATACACCACTTCTGGTAGTCCCAAAGAAAGGAGAGAATCAAGACGGAAGCCGTAAATAAAGACTCGTCATTGATTATAAAAAATTAAATGAAAGTACTATACCTGACATGTACCCAATGCAAGACCCATCAGTAATTCTATCAAATTTGGGAAAAGCAAGATATTTTTCAACAATAGATTTAGAGTCAGGATTTCATCAGATACTAATGAAAGAATCTGATGTCGAAAAACAACTTTTTCAATAAATAATGGAAAATACGAAGTTTTAAGAATGCCATTCGGATTAACAAATGCACCAAGAATCTTTCAGAGAGCAAAGGACGATATTCTAAGAGAACAAATAGGGAAAACATGTCATGTCTATATGGACGACATTATAATATTCTCAAACTCAATTGAACAACACTATACAGATCTAAACAAAAATATAAATATATTATTAAGGGCAAACGTGAAAATCTCTTTAGAAAAATCGAAGTTTTTCAAACGCGAAACCCGTTTTCTAGGATACATGGTATCCTATAACGTCATCAAGACAGACCCAGAGAAACTGGAAACCATTAGAAAATATCCGCTTCCAGAAAATATTCGGGAACTAAGAAGTTTCCTAGGTTTTACGGGCTTTTATAGAAAATTTGTTTCAAACTACACCTACATAGCCAAACCTCTAACAAAATATCTTGTAGGTCATAATGGCAAAATCTCAAAAAGAATGTCAACAAAAATTTTAATTCAGCTGGATGAACCAACAATTAAAGCTTTAAACGAGCTGAAAGAAAGTAGAAGTAGAACTGTTATAGGAAAATCGTTATAACTTCAACAATTTTCATAATTTCCTAATGAAATTGGTTTTTATTCAGAATTAACGAGACAATATTGATATGTGTCAAAAACGATACCATTTTTTGGAAGTTGTACCGAAAAAATGGCGTCAAAGTCCGAAGAACACGACAAAAAATCAAAAATGTCAGTTTCCTGCGTAAAAATTGTATTCTTTTTCTTGAAATAAATTGAAGTTTTATTTTTTTCCAAAAGCTACAACACTTAACTATTAAAAAACTTCAAAAATTTTAAAATCGGTTTAAAATTACGCGCTTAGGAATTTTTAAGAGGAATTTATAATTTTTAAAAAAGTCCCGAAAAACCGTTTTTTTTTAAATAAATCAAGATTTTGAGGGTGTTAAAAAAATTACAAACACAGTTTTTTACTATATTCGACCTAATGAACAATTCCTACTAGGTCTCTTCAAAAGTTCCTCAAATTTTTTTATTTTTGTCGCACTGTGTTATTCAAAGAAATAGAATCTCTTTCCGATGATTTTAAAAATGTATTTTTTGATCAAAATCTACCACTTCGAAAACGTCGCTTGCGATTATTAACATTTGATCTGCAAAATTTAATTGACACAATCACTCTAGCAAAAATATACGTTTTTAATACCAAAATTTTAAACAATGATGACATCTTGGAAATATTAAAACGTGAAAAAAACCAGTAATTATAGCTGATTTAATGAACATCTCTTCTTTTAAAATCGCATTGCTTAAAAAACTTGTAATAATTTATATAAAATACCCAATAATAAAAAACATATGTGAAATACATCACGCTAGAGCGATTTCCCAAATCGATGGAAAACTAGTATTAAGCAATCAAGTCGCAAAATGCGAAAATGTTTTTTACGAAATGTCTAATTTTAAGAACGAACTTTTTAATAATTATTGCACTTCAAGTAACAAAAAAACTTGTTTTACCCGATTATTAAATGGTGAGAAATCAACCTGTAAAAAAATAAGAGAAAAAATAAAAAAATTGACATCATGATGGTGCCATTCTTATGAATGGGAACAATATAGTTTAAAACTCCCATTTAAACGGTTCGTTTTTAATTACATTTAATGGTACAACTAAAATTTATAATATCTCATATACCAATTTGGAAAATAAAATTCTTGAATACGTAACTACGAACCACTTCAAAAATTATGAAATATCCAATTACATATTATCAAATAACTCCGATCTTTCTTTAGATAATATAAACATTTTAAACCCTTTCGTTAAAATTAAGAATACTAAAATATCAATTACCTTTATATTATTAATTTTAATCATTATATATTTGATTCTTTCACTTATTATAAAATACAAAAATGCTATATTATTTGTAACCAGAAAACATCGGCCTGAACCAGAAAAATCTTTTAACCAATAAAATTTATTAACAGAATTAAGAGATCATTTAAACGAATTTCATATTGAATCGGGACGATCCATTTTAGAAGGGGGAGAGTAATCCAACCACTAAATACAGGCCACTTATGGCTTTTATAACCAATATTTTCAATCTCTGCATTTTCTTTTGGGTTGATCTTTGGCTCAATTATCCAACCCATAAATCCAGGCTACTTATGGCTTTCCACTTATGAATTTTATAAACATTATTTTCAAACTCTGGATTTGCCTTCGGCTTTGTCTTTGGCTCTGAGGTCCGATCTCGGTTCCCCATAAACAAATCAAAATCAAAAGTAAACATCAGCTTCCCTCCGAAGCGCAATCAATTACGCCTTTTGCGTTTCAAGTACCCACCAAATTGCATCGATCAGCTTAATCGAATTTCACAATAAGATGCGACAGTTTCATCTTAAGCCTCTTATCTAAACACAGCTGATGGCCGAGATTCTTTAGATCAGAATTCGAATTAAGAAGTCAGTCCTATTTTGACTGAGACCGCGAACGGTTGACGGAAAATAATTAAGAATAAGAAGTGTCTTGTAATAATTAAGTTTAATAAATAAAGGTTTAACACCAAGTTGTATAATTAAAAAATAAAATTTACATTTTTTTAATTCGCCGAATTACAAACAATTTAACTTGCATGCAAGTACGGATATATGTAAGGGAATGTGGGGCATATGTTGGCACAGTGTAGCGTTGATAAGTGGACTGTATAACTGGGGGAACAGAAAAGTTATGTGGTGTAAAAAATGACACTGATTGGGGAAGGAAAAAAAAAAAACAAATATTGCGACAGCGGCGGACTGTTCGGTTATTCGCTGTTTACATGGCACTAAAAACTTAACTTAGTACAAATAAACGCTACAACCAGAGCGGACGATCGACGACGGCCGACGAGAGAGAGACTGCATAGAGGGGCGAGCGCGGATGCGCTCTTCAGCACGGGTGAGCTCTTCAGCGCGGGTGCGCTCTTCAACGCGGATGCGCTCTTAAGTTCAGCTGAGCGGCCGTTGGGCCGCCCCTCACCTAAACAATTATATTTTATTCACAACTTTCTTATTGTACTTTTGTGTCAACTTTTATGGGACGTTCTTAAAAAATAAAAATTAGATCGCCCACCTGGATACTAACTTCTTTCGTTCTTTTCTTCTTACCATATACCTACTTTCTACTTTCCAGTTATGTTTCCGTATGCAATCATTTTCTTTCTCTTCAGAGTCATAAAAATCACCTAATAGGCTTTGCACGTTTGGTATCTTGTCTCTAATCATTCGGTTAAACTTGAGTTCTGAGGGAGAGGTTCTAGTTGTACTGTGCAGAGTACTGTGCATCAAAATAAATTCCTGAATGTCTTTTTGGCAGCTTTGTTCAAATAAACTTTTATTAGTCTCTTCATCAGTGATCTGTTCATAATTTTGACATTCCATTCGCCTGAAACCAATAAGGTGGGGTCCTAACGGTTGATGCCATTTTCACATTTGTAATTTTAATTAACCGCGTCCAGAAGATCGAAGAACGAAGAACCAGACAGATTGAGCAGCAACAGATTTTCCCTGCTGAGGAAAAGTAACCAGCGCAAGACACCGCCAAAAAACCCAAGCCCCCTTCAATGTATGTCAGGGAGAAAAGCTAAAAGGGAAGATCCATAAAACAAAAGTAAAAGCCAAGACTAAAGAGCACATCCGAATCGTGTTTAAATATCTGGCCAAAGCTAAGAACTACTACACGTACCAGCTAAAAAGCAGCAAGGGCCTACAAGTGTTAGTAAAGGGAATCGAACCCGATGTTACCGCCTTAGAAATAAAAACCGCCCATAAAGAAAAGGGCTTTACCGCCAAGAATGTTATTAACATTCTAACCAAAGACAAAAACCTTAACCCCTTCTCAAGGTCGAGCTCGAGCCAGAAAGCAGATCGTTGAAGAAGAACGAAGTTCACCCAATTTACAAGCTGCAAAATCTTTTGCATCGGAGAATGCACTGTGGAACAACCATATATGTAAGCTTAACGGTCTAGTGCAGTGCACTTAGTGTCCAAAGTTAAGACACACTAGGTCATACTGCACACTTCGGGCTGTCTGTGTAGTCTGCGGGGAAGCCCATAACTCCGCTCACTGTACTACAAACAAAGACAGTACCTAAGATATATGGAAACTGCGGAGGCAACCATACGGCAAACTATTGAGGATGTATAGTGTACAAGGAGTTAAATAGTCGCATGCGTCAAGCGACCGCAACGCGCAACCAAAATCCCAAAATGGGCAAATGGGCAAAATTGGACAAGATAGAAGTTTGGAACTTTTTTTAGATTTTGTATAATAATAACTTGAGTTATAATATCTTATTCTCAGAGGGATCGGCCAACTATATCCGATGTTTGTCGATATATATCCGGTTTTAACTGCAGGGTATATCAACTTCGGCTTCGCCCGAAGTTAGCTTTCCTTTCTTGTTCAAATTTTTTTTTATTTGACAGTTGGAAAATGTTGGTTGGCAGCACTGTTAACAATCAAATAGTAGTTTGATTTTTCCCGTTTGTCCCCAATTTATGGCAGTACTCAATGTTGCAGTTTCAGTTACATTTTTACATTTAACTTTGCTTGATGTTTGGAGCGACAATCACCGCCAACAAGCTGCTATGCAGCATTTTTTTTTTCAAAATATTGGGGAGGATGGATTAAGTGATGTCCAGCAAAACATAATAAAAGATAAACTGAGGGTACCAGCTGAAAAGCAGTAAGGGCCTACAAGTGGTAGTAAAGGGAATAGAACCTGATGTTACCGCCGAGGAAATAAAAACCGCCCTTAAAGAAAAGGGCTTCGCCGCCAAGAATGTTATTAACATTCTAAATAAAGATAAAAAGCCACAACCCCTCTTCAAGGTCGAGCTCGAGCCTGAAAGCAGGTCGTTGAAGAAGAACGAAGTCCACCCAATCTACAACCTGCAATATCTTTTGCATCGGAAAATCACTGTTGAAGAGCCACATAAACGTAACGGTCCAGTGCAATGCACTAATTGTCAAGAGTATGGACACACAAGGTCTTACTGCACACTTCGGGCTGTCTGGGTAGTCTGCGGGGACGCCCACAAGTCCGCTTGCTGCACTACAAACAAGGACAGTACCGTGAAGAAATGTGGAAACTGCGGAGGCAGCCATACGGCAAACTATAGAGGATGTATTGTGTATAAGGAGTTAAAGAGTCGCATGCGGCAAGCGACCGCAACGCGCAACCAAAATCCACAGAATGCGTACGTTTCGTCAAAAACCACGCCAGACGTCTTCTTCGCCAAAGCTGCGAGATCCTCATTCGGTCCACTAAACACCACCAACGGCTTCTCCTATGCCGATGCTCTACGATCTGGAAGGGAAATTCCAATTCAGCCTAACTCTCAAAGCGCTCAACAGGCCCCAGAACAGCCACACAGCAAAACGGAAACTATGATGCTTACCCTCCAACAAAGTATGATGGAGCTTATGTCATTCATGAAAACGACCATGCAAACGCTTGTTCAAAACCAGAACATGGTGATACAGCTGCTCGTAGCACAACAGTCCAAATAATCTATGCAGGCGCTACGAATATCAATGTGGAACGCCAATGGTGTCTCACGGCATAAACTAGAATTGTCACAATTCTTGCCCGAAACCATATTGACGTTATGCTACTGGTGGAAACGCATCTTACAAGCAAATACAACTTTCATATAAGAGGCTACACAATCTACCGCACAGATCATCCAGATGGGAAAGCCCACGGCGGAACTGGAGTTCTAATCAGAGAACGAATTAAACACCATTTTCACAAAAGGTTTGCAACAAACTTCTTGCAGGCCACATCGATACAAATTCAGTCAAGCAACGGAATCCTTTCAATTGCTGCCGTTTACTGCCCTCCTCGCTTCTCAATCTCGGAAGGACAATTTATGGACTTCTACAATTCACTTGGGGATCGATTTATAGCCGCAGGAGACTACAACGCCAAACATACGCACTGGGGATCACGTCTAGTGACTCCCAAAGGAAGACAATTTTACAATGCAATTATAAATGTGAAAAATAAACTGGACTACGTTTCCCCTGGAAGTCCCACATACTGGCCAACAGACTCACGAAAGCTCCCAGACCTTATTGATTTTGCAGTGACAAAAAACATACCTCGCAATCTAATAAGTGCCAAAGCAGTCTCGGACTTATCATCAGACCACTCGCCTGTGCTTCTAACGCTTCTTCAAAGCCCAGAAATAACCGAACACCCCTTCAGTCTGACGACGACAAAAACAAACTGGCTAAAATACAAAAAGTACGTGAGTGCCCACATAGAACTCGCCCCGGATTTTAACATGGAATCGGACATCGACTACACTACGAGCGCCCTGGAAGAAGTACTCGTTGCGGCAGCTAAAATCTCTACTCCTCATAGGAAAGAAGTAGACCGAAACAAACACTTCAAATCTAATCAGCAAATCGAACAGCTCGTGCGAGAAAAGAGGCGCACGCGTCGTGATTGGCAAAACAGCAGATCACCAGCTTCAAAACAACGCCTTAAGGAAGCAACCCGATCACTCGACCAGGCTTTTCACCAACAGGAAGAAAATGCCCAAAAAAGTGGAAGAAATCCATTATTATAATGATACCGAAGCCTGGAAAAGACCACACAATTCCGTCATCATACAGACCAATAAGCCTTCTATCTTGTTTGTCTAAACTGTTTGAAAAATGCTTGCTAACTCGCATAATACCACATCTGGAAGCTTGCAATATCATCCCGGCACACCAATTTGGCTTTCGAAGAAACCATGGAACCATCGAACAAGTGAACAGATTAACATCCGAAATACGCTCAGCCTTCGAACAACGAGAAAACTGCAGCGCTATTTTCCTCGACGTATCTCAAGCTTTCGACCGAGTTTGGCTCATCGGACTCATGCACAAAATTAAAACGTATTTGCCAACATACACCCACAAGCTACTGGAATCATACCTCTTCAATAGGGTATTCTCAGTGAGATGCAACGCAGCTACTTCGGGCGACTACACCATCAAAGCTGCAGTTCCACAAGGAAGCGCACTCGGCCCGTGTCTATATGTTTTATATACTGCGGATATTCCTACGGACGCACAATTAACAACGTCAACGTTCGCCGATGATACCGCTATCCTTAGTCGCTCCAGATGCCCAACGCAGGCAACAATCCAACTGGCTAATCTTCTCATAATAGTGGAAAGGAGGCTGTCCGACTGGCGCATTAAAATAGACGAACAAAACTGTAAAAATATAACTTTTACTCTTAATAGATATTCAGATCCCTGAAGCTAACGAAGTAACGTACCTTGGCGTCCACCTTGATAGACGATTTACCTGGCGTTAGCACATCGAATGCAAAAAGATGCACCTAAAACTGAAATCCAGCAGCCTCCACTGGATCATAAACTCACGATCGCCACTGTGCCTGGACTACAAGTTACTACTGTACAATTCAGTCCTAAAGCCAATCTGGACGTATGGCTTCCAGATATGGGGGAACGCGAGCAGCAGCAACATAGACATCATACAGCGCGCACAATCAAAAATCTTGAGAACTATCACAGGGGCACCTTGGTATGTTCGCAACAAAAACATCCACCGGGATCTGGGCATCCTCGCAGTGAAAGACGAATTCCAGAAGCAAAAAGAGTCATACTAAGAAAAACTGTCTTCGCACCCAAATTTTCTCGCTCGGGGATTGACTCGGATTTCTAGCGTATCCCGCCTTAGACGCAACGACCTCCCAACCCAGCAATCGATTTTTAGTGCCGTCTTACTCCGTATCAGTCAATATGACTGCTAGTTAAGTTAAAAATATAAGATTTGATACACCTCTTGTTAGTCTCGCAAAGAGAATGTTCAAGAAATAAAAGCAACGTTAAAAAAAAAAAAAAAAGGGTATTTTTTGGATTCATGAAGACTAATTTCCCAAACTGCAACAGAATGCTCGATCGTTTTAAACAAAAGCGCAATGGCTCGCATCATCTTTAAAAATTGAGTTTCTTAAAGATTATATTTCACGCGAAAGGCCTTGTCGCAAACACTTGACATGCACTGAGGCAGGACCAAAGTTAAAGCGAAAACTGGCATCTGATCTGGTCCATAAAACTGAAGATTCCATGCCACTGTTGTTGCATGCAACTTCTAAGTACATTAGCCAAACAATTGAAAACGGGTGACACTTCTCCTCTATTGCACAAATCATTGAATAGAGAAAATGTAGCTGATATGACGAACCAATTTAAGCAGAAAGAGATGACAACAATTCCTGAAAATTCTTTAGCCCTTTTAATTTTAAACTATTTTACAAAACGACAATATATTAATATAAAAGCCATAAGGCTCCATGTATGCGATATTTATCCTCCTTATTTGAAAGTTACCAAAATGAAATAAAAATGCGGAGTAAAACAAGATAAAAAACCCTTAGTATAATCCTAAAGTTGAATTATCCTACAAAATTTGTTAAATCATTCTGCTGACCGCATATTAAAATGCAGGAAAACGTAATTGCTCTTTCGCAAGTAACACATTGAAAATTAATTGTCAACTTATGGTTTAATGGCTCAACAGGTCAAAGTACATACAGTAGCGGACAATGAAATCCGGACAGGCAGAAAATACTACTTTTTTAGTTTTTTTCAGCCAGCGTTTACTTTATGGAGTAAATTTGTTTCAAATCGATGAAATTAATATAAATGGTAATTCAAAACGTGTTCTCTTAAATGTCATTTTGTTTTATTTGGAACTAAAACGTATACTTTAATATTCGATGGAATTAACAAAAATGTAGGCAAACAAAAAAAAATTTTTTTTTTATCTATTCAGATCCACTACTCACAAACAGATTTGCCCTACTGGCGGAGGTTGAGGAAAACCAACCAGCCCAAGACACCGCAAAAAAACCCAAGCCCCCTCCTATCTATATTAGGGAAAAAGCTCGTGTGCCCTGGTCAACAAAATTGCGTCGTTGATCGGGAACGGTGACAACTTTGACAATTGTTCCGCTTATCAAAGGAAACTGTTCCGCTTATCAAAGGAAACATCCATGAAACAAAGTTGCAAACCAAGACTGAAGAGCACTTCCGAATCGTGTCCAAATATCTGGACACTCTACAGAAAAACTATTACACGTACCAGCTGAAAAGCAGTAAGGGCTTACAAGTGGTAGTAAAGGGAATAGAACCTGATGTTACTGCCGCGGAAATAAAAACCGCCGTTAAAGAAAAGGGCTTCGCCGCCAAGAATGTTATTAATATTCTAAATAAAGATAAAAAGCCACAACCCCTCTTCAAGGTCGAGCTCGAGCCGGAAAGCAGGTCGCTGAAGAAGAACGAAGTCCACCTAATCTACAATCTGCAACATCTTTTGCATCGGAAAATCACTGTTGAAGAGCCACATAAACGCAACGGTCCAGTGCAATGCACTAATTGTCAAGAGTATGGACAGGGTATGGACAGACACAAGGTCTTACAGCACACTGTGGGCTGTCTGTGTAGTCTGCGGGGACGCCCAAAATTCCGCTTACTGCACTACAAACAAGGACATTACCACGAAGAAATTTGGAAACTGCGGAGGCAGCCATACGGCAAACTATAGAGGATGTTTGGTGTATAAGAAGTTAAAAAGTCGCATGCGTCAAGCGATCGCAACGCGCAACCAAAATCCACAGAATGCGTACATTGCGTCAAAAACTACGCCAGAAGTCTTCTTTGCCAAAGCTGCAAGGTCCCCTAATTCGGTCCCCTAACCACCAACAACGGCTTCTCCTATGCCGATGCGATGGAATGGAAATTCCAATTAAGCAATTCATTCCAAGCGCTCAATAGTCCCCAAACAGCCACACAGAAAAACGGGAACTATGATGCTTACCCTCCAAAAAAGTATGATGAAGCCTATGTCATTTATGAAAACGACCATGCAAACGCCAAATGGTGTCTCACGGCATAAACTAGAATTGTCACAATTCTTGACCGAAAACCATATTGACGTTATGCTACTGGTGGAAATGCATGTTACGGGCAAATACAACTTTCATATAAGAGGTTATACAATCTACAGCACAGATCATCCAGATGGGGAAGCCCACGGCGGAATTAGAATTCTAATCAGAGAACGCATTAAGCACCATTTTCACATAAGGTTTGCAACAAAATTCTTGCAAGCCACATCAAGCAACGAAAGTCTTTCAATCGCTGGCGTTTACTGCTCTTCTCGTTTCTCAATCTCGGAAGGACAATTTATAGACTTCTACAATTCACTCCGGGATCGTTTTATAGCCGCAGGAGACTACAACGCCAAACATACGCACTGGGGATCACGTCAATTGATCCAAAGGAAGGCAACTGTACAATGCAATTATAAATGTGAGAAATAAATTGGACTATCTTTTCTCTGGAAGTCCCACATACTGGCCAACCGACGCACGATAACTCCCAGACCTTGTTGATTTTCGGTGACAAAAAAACATACCTCGCAATCCAATAAATGCCAAAGCAGTCTCGGACTTATCATTAGAACACTCGCCCGTGCTTCTAACGCATCTTCAAGGCCCAGAAATAACCACGCCTTCATCCTGACGACGCCAAATACGAACTGGCTTAAATACAACAAGAAAGCAAAGCTAACTTCGGGCGGAGCCGAAGCGGATATACCCTTGCAGTTAAAACCGGATATATATCGCAAACATCGAATATAGTTGGCCGATCCTTATGGAAATAGGAAAATATAATCCAATTCATTACAATACAAAATCTAAAAAAAAGTCCCAAACTTCTATCTTCAAAAATACGAAAGTTGATATTTCTACCAAATACCATTTCCGATCGTTCAGTTATATGGCAGCTATAGGATGTAGTCAGCCGATCCTAATGAAATTTGGCACGTCGTAATGTTTTGCCAAAAATAGCTCTCATGTCAAATTTGAACTCTCTAACTCTAAAAACACCAAAGTTATACCATTTCCGATCAATCAGTTATATGGCAGCTATAGGATATAGTCGGCCGATCCGGGCCGTTCCGACTTATATACTGCGTGCAAAGGAAAGAAGGGTGTGTGCAAAGTTTCAAGACGATAGCTTTAAAACTGAGAGACTAGTTTGCGTAGAAACAGACAGACGGACAGACAGACGGACAGACAGACGGACAGACGGACAGACGGACAGACGGACAGACGGACAGACGGACATGCTCATATCAACTCAGGAGGTGATCCTGATCAAGAATATATATACTTTATAGGGTCTGAGATGTCTCCTTCACTGCGTTGCACACTTTTGACCAAAATTATAATACCCTCTGCAAGGGTATAAAAAGTACGTGAGTGCCCACATAGAACTCGCCCCGGAGCTTAACATGGAATCGCACTTCGACTACACTACGACCGCCTTGGAAGAAGTACTCGTTGCGGCAGCAAAAATCGTTACTCCTCATGGGAAGGAGTTCGCATACCTCAGTAGTAGACCTCCTCAGTAGACAGAAACAACTACTATAAACTTAATCAGCAAATCGAACAGCTCGTGCGAGAAAAGAGGCGCACGCGTCGTGATTGACAAAACAGCAGATCACCAGCTTTAAAACAACGCCTTAAGGAAGCCACCCGATCACTCGACCAGGATCTTCAGTAACAGGCAGAAAATTGGCAGTAAAAAAAATCTCTTGTAGATGGCTCAACCAAATTTTTAAATAAATTTTTCATCTTTTTTTTTTTGTTCAAACGTTGCTTTAATTTATTGAATTAAAGCAATAAGTAACAAGTGGTGTATCAAATCTTATATTTTTTACTTGATCAGGTCCCTTGATCACACCCTTTCCTTTGCACGCAGAATATAATTCGAACGGCCGTGATTTCCCATCGGAAACGCTATAACCTCAGAGTTTTTACAGTTAGTTCGGATTTTGTACGAAGGTTGTTTTTTTGACAAAGTAATACGACGTACCAAAATTCATGAGGATAAGGACGACTATATCCAATAGCTGTCATATAACTGAAAAATTGGAAATGACGCAACTTTCGTGTTTTTGAAGACAGAAAGCTGAAACTTCGTACAGATTATACTTTGGCTCAGTTGACCGACTACGTCATATAGCGGCAATTTTACTGACTTGGATAAAATTTGTTTTTTTAGATACATATTAACTAATAAATATTTTGGTTCCAAAAGTTTTTCAGAAAACCTTGCAGTACTGGCGCTACAGATTTTCGCAATATGTGGAGGACGTGGCAAAGTTTTGAAACAAACTTGGACTTTTATCGGCATTATAGGAATCTTCATGCCATTTCTTAAAGATGTATCTTTTATAGTTTCTGAGATCCACGCGTTCATACGGACAGACGGACATGGCTATGTCGGCTGTTGATGCTGATCAAGAATATATATACTATATGTGGTTGGAGATGTGGTCGTGGTCGGATATATACTATATGTAGTACTTCTCTATGTTACATACATTCACACAACTCAATATACATTTGTACTCTACGAGTGACGGGTATAAAAAATAATCACATTTATTGATAGCTTCTATCTTCAAAAATCCAAAACTTGGTATTTTTACCAAATCTCATTTCCGACCGTTAAGTAAAATAGCAAGTATAGTTTATAGACGAATCTTATAAAATTTTGAAGGTTGTATTAATTGACCAAAAATAGAATCTGTTGGGAGTTCCATTCCAATTTAAACAAAAGTTTGGTCATTTCCGAAAGTTCAATTAAATGACAGCTATAAGATAAAGTCAGAAGATCCTCATGAAATTGGAATATCGAATGATTTCATTTTAAAAAATAGAATCTATAGAAAATCCAAGATCACGAACTCTAAAAACACCAAAGTTATGACATTTCCGATCAATCAGTTATATCGCAGCTATAAAATATAGTTCCAACCGATCCGACTTATATACTGCGCGCAAAAGAAAGAAGGATGTGAACAAAGTTTTAAGTCGATCAGTTTCAAGTTAAAGTCAAGCTTTAAGACTGAGAGACTAGTTTACGAAGAAACAGACAGACGAACATTCTGATATCAACTCAGGAGGTGATCCTGATCAAGAATATATATACTTTATAGGGTCGGAGATGTCTCCTTCACTGCGTTGCACACTTTTGACCAAAATTATAATACACTCTGCAAGGGTATAAAAATGAAGCAACCACCTCTGGATTCTGATTTATTGATATAGGATCTTCGAAAACGCAAATTACTTGCAGCAATTGGCGTGAAGCATATCTTTTGAACTGATTTGTTGAATTTGTCTTTTGGGCTTATTAGGTTATAACGGGATCCCAAATCAATTACTAGTGACAGTTCGCGCCCACACACTCGACACTTAATAAACTCTTTCTCATCATTGCTTTGGATTTTAACGCAATTTAATTTAGGTTTTCGCTCAATACTTTCTTCTACCGAACGTACTTCGCTGCGTTGACGTTTACTAGTGTCATTATGATTACAGGATCGTTGTCCTTTTGGGTTTGTCCTACACTTAATTGCAAAATGGCCTATCAGTGTCCACTTATTGCACTTCTGATTGATGGCTGGACATGATGGGCTGCTGTTATTGTGGCCTTTACGACAACATCTTCCACATTCAAGTGGTTGATTAGGTTCACGTGCCCTCCTGAGATTTTCCTTATTGTTTCGGTTTCTGAATTTGAGCGCATTATCTCTGACTGTTGACTAATTGCTTCATCAATACCTGCCAATCACATGGCACAGGAGGTGTGCGACTGTCTCTTCCTCTTCTACATCCTCACAGATCCTGCAGCAGTCATAATGTGACACCGCTAATCTAGCTGCGTGTGCTCCTATTAACCAATGCCCCGTGATGGCCTTGACTGCCAGACTGGAGTTGGATGCGAATACGTCAAGAGCTTTGAGTGCCACTTGACTGTCTGAGAAGATACAGATTGTGCCTTGATTGCCAGTAAGTGCTGGGGATCTAAGTGCTTCCCCGATAGCTATTACTTCTGGTTGGAATACACTACAGTGGTCAGGGAGTCTGAAGGACTCATTAAGACATAGCCGTTCGCAATGGAAACCGCCTCCCACCTGGCCATTCAATTTTTAACCGTCTATGTAAATATGAAGGGAACCTGCTGATCCCGGGATTTGTGTGTCCTATTCCTCTCTTGTTGGAATGGAAACCTTGTATTTTAAGGTGGGATGATCAACAGGTACGCAGTAGTCTGTAGCCCCCGTTAGCGCGCAGTGGCGTAGGTTCAACTTGGTATGTCCATAGTGGGTCCTTTTCCATATGCCCGTCTCGCGGAGCCTAATTGCCGATAGCGTGGCTATCTTGGCCCCCATTATCTCTACAGGTAATAGGTCGAGTATGAAGTCTAGGGCGTCTGTCGGTGTGATACGCAGGCTACCTGTGATACAGACCTCCGCCATTCTTTGCGTTTTCCTAAGTCTCTCTCTACATGTGGAGTTTGTGAGAGCAGGACACCAGACCACCACCCCGTAGAAGAGGATGGGTCCTATGACCGCTGCACTATGGGCAAAAAGTCAGAAATTTTGTCATTTTTACAATTTTTTTTGTTGTTTTGTATTAAAAAAAAAAAATATTTCATTTTAAATGTTATTTTTTAGTAGTTTTTTTTACGAAGTCGAAAGATTGAGATCTGGTCTTACCTTAAAGAAAAAGCTCGCGAAAGTTGTCGATCTTTGCAGTTTCATAACTTAACAATTGTGAATCAAATAAAATAAGTTGAGTATGGAATTAAAAGGTCATAGTAAGTCAAAAAAGTTATAAGCTCGAAATTTTTGTTATATGTGTTGTGTTGTCCAATATTTCAATGTGTTGTTGCTGTGCTTTTATGTCGCAACTAAAAAATGTAGATGTGTGTTTCTTGGAATGAAACTAACAAGTTGACGAGGGTTAACGCAAGGTGGAAGTTGAAACCAAAGATTATAAAGTACATAGATGGGACATCAGGGCCCAAAACGGTCAACTTTTTTCGTCGAGCTTGTTGGTAAGGGGGGAACGCACATGCATACGATTCTATTTTTAGAACTCTTTACATGTATCCGTCAACAAAAATGTGAACCTATGTACGTATGTGTGACTGCTCGCACGACGGAGTAAAAATGTTTTGGCTTCCAAATTTCAATTTAAATTTCTCGTTTCTGTTTTCAATGCGCCGATGTGGTAGTTAGTAGAACAAATAGTATTTTTAATCGCCGCAGATCGAGACAGGGTGGTAGCGTAATGCATGGAGTAGTTACTTAATGTATAATTTTTCTGTTTAAATCCTCGTAAGGACTTTGAACTTTTTCTTTTTTTTATAATTATATTTTTTTATTTTTCTTCAATTGTAATATTTTTTTTTAAATTTTACAATTGTAAAATTGTTTTATTCTTCATTATGTCCCGCTAATAAAATTTCAAGGGAGTCCTTCCGGCATTTTGTCATCCGACACGTCCGTCACTGTATTTTTACAACAATTGTAATAGAATTCAATTAAAAATAATAATAATAACGTAAAAGTAAAAAAAAAATAAATAAAAAAAATAAAAGTAAATATAAAAAGAATCATAAAACTAAAACTTAATCAAAATTGAAACAACCGCCCGCTAATGAAATCGAACCCAGGACCCCATGAATAAGGACCGCTCACTATCCATCTAGGCTACCCTCGAAGTTGATTTTATGATACTTAAAATTGGTGTTAAAGGAGGCGCTAGAATCCATACCAAAAACAGAGCTGACGAGTAGGGATAGTAAAAAATGTTTCTGATCTCTTTACTCTTACATTGGTTCGATTACAACGTTTCAAAGTTTCATCGTTCCAAAGATGTTACGATCAAAAATAGAATTCTCTCTTTCCCCTTATTCTATATCATCTGGCAGCCGTTTGTGATGGAACCCGCTCACAAATTTTTTCATTATAACGGAGGGTTCTACGACGGAAAAAATGAAAACATTTGAGAGCGGGTTCCACGACGCGGCCTGCCAAAATACCGTAGAACCCGCACTTATAGACATTTTTACAGCGGGTTCCACTACGAACTGAGACGATGTTAAGGTGATTTTACAATTTTTTATTTTTATACCCTTGCAGAGGGTATTATAATTTTGTCCAAAAGTGTGCAACGCAGTGAAGGATACATCTCCGACCCTATAAAGTATATATATTCTTGATCAGGATCACCTCCTGAGTTGATATGAGCATGTCCGTCTGTCCGTCTGTCTGTCTGTCCGTTTCTACGCGAACTAGTCTCTCAGTTTTGTAGCTAGCGACTTGATAAGAAGTATATAAGTAGGAACGGCCCGGATCGGCCGACTATATCTTATAGCTGCCATATAACTTTGATCGGAAATGGTATATTTTTGGTGTTTTTAGAGTTTGAGAGTTCAAATTTGACATAAGAGCCAATAATAGCAAAACATTACATGCCAAATTCACCAAATCATAAGGATCGGCCGACTATATCTTATAGCTGCCATATAACTGAACGATCGAAATTGACCCAACTTTCGTGTTTTTAAAGATAGAAAGCTGAAACTTAGTACATATTCTATTTTTGGTCAGGTTATCCAACCTGCCGAATTTCATTAGAATCGGCCGACTATATCCTATAGCTGCAATATAACTAAACGCTCGGAAATGGTATTTGGTAGAAATATCAACTTTCGTATTTTTGAAGATAGCAGCTTGGGACTTTTTTTACTTTTTATTGTAATTTATTGGTTTTATTATGATTTAACCATAAGAATCGGCCAACTATATCCGATGTTTGCGATATATATCCGGTTTTAACTGCAAGGGTATATCAACTTCGGCTCCGCCCGAAGTTAACTTTCCTTTCTTGTTTTGGATTAGTCTTCAAAACAGTCTTGGATTATAAACATAGGAAAACACATTAAAAGAATAAAATCAAGAAAGGAAAGCTAACTTCGGGCGGAGCCGAAGTTTATATACCCTTGCAGTTAAAACCGG
This sequence comes from Drosophila parabipectinata, assembly GCA_018153455.1. Taxonomy (NCBI): domain Eukaryota; kingdom Metazoa; phylum Arthropoda; class Insecta; order Diptera; family Drosophilidae; genus Drosophila; species Drosophila parabipectinata. The sequence continues at coordinate 504,629 of JAECYA010000007.1, forward strand.
ATATATATCGCAAACATCGGATATAGTTGGCCGATCCTTATGATTACATCATAATAAAACCAATTAATTACAATAAAAATTCTAAAAAAAAAAGTTCCAAGCTTCTATCTTCAAAAATACGAAAGTTGATATTTCTACCAAAAACCATTTCCGATCGTTCAGTTATATGGCAGCTATAGGATATAGTCGACCGATCCTAACTGAAAAATAGAATGTGTACCAAGTGTCAGCTTTCTATCATTAAAAACACGAAAGTTGGGTCATTTCTGATCGTTCAGTTATATGGCAGCTATAGGATATAGTCGGCCGATCCTAATGAAATTTTGTAGGTCGGATTAACTGACCAAAAATATAATCTGTACCAAGTTCCAGCTTTCTATCTTCAAAAACACGAAAGTTGGGTCATTTCCGATCGTTCAGTTATATGGCAGCTAAAAGATATAGTCGGCCGATCCTTATGAAATTTGGCATGTCGTAATAATTTGCCAAAAATAGCTCTCGTGTCAAATTTGAACTCTCTAACTCTAAAAACACCAAAGTTATACCATTTCCGATCAATCAGTTATATGGCAGCTATAGGATATAGTCGGCCGATCCGGGCCGTTCTGACTTATATACTGCGTGCAAAGGAAAGAAGGGTATGTGCAAAGTTTCAAGACGATAGCTTCAAAACTGAGAGACTAGTTCGCGTAGAAACGGACAGACAGACGGACAGACGGACAGACGGACATGCTCATATCAACTCAGGAGGTGATCCTGATCAAGAATATATATACTTTATAGGGTCGGAGATGTCTCCTTCACTGCGTTGCACACTTTTGGACAAAATTATAATACCCTCTGCAAGGGTATAATAATGTCCCGAGCCTGGTTTGAACTCGATTTACTTTGCACACCAGCCAAGCACTCTACCACTCGGCTGTTCCTCATTCGTTGACGCGCGAAAAATTTCTCAAACTTAACTTGTCGCGCAATGGAACGCGCAATACATTAACATTAAAGCCATATCTAAGCAGCATGGATGCGATATCTATCCACCGTATTCTGCGCTTACTCAAATTCCGAAACAAAGGCAGAAGTATCGCTTCAAGATTTATTAAGGGGAGGGTAAGGTCAAATCATGCGAAAAAAGCCATGTTTTTGTGATTTTTTTCCTGACGACACAGTTAAAATTTATTTATTCAACCAACGGTATATTAAAGTATGACATTAGAAGAATGTTTAATAAAATTTTTACAAAAAAATATTTAAAAATATGGCAATGATAGCAGATGTCCGGACGTGTCGCCAAAAAAAGTTGAATTGCGGTGCCCCTCATAACTCGGTGCTGGATCATTTGTAATCAAAAAATGAAAGTTCATTCGTTAGATAATAGTTCGCCCCAGGTAACGCTGTAAAGGTTTTTTGAAAATTGCAATTTTTTAATTTTTTCGAAGACTTTGAAGTGAAAAACTCAATTTTTTGGGAAAAAATCGGTTAATTTGTCATTGCAAAATCAATATTATGAACAAAAAAACTCGACAGCGTTACCTCGTAAAATATGTACAGAAATAGTGTTTAAAATTTCAAAAGGATCGGTGCAGTAGTTTTGATGTTATGAGGGGCACCGACTTTGAAAACGTGAGTTGTGGGAATAACGCTTTAAAGTTTTAAACAAAACAAAATCCAGTGTAAAACGTTTGCAAGCAACTTCGTCAATAACTAATAACTTCGTCAATTTTGCTTTAATTGACTTGAAATTTTGACACAATATTCTTCAGATATTATGCATTCAATTTAAAAATTAAAAAAAAAAATGGAAAAAAAAAAATTTAATACCTTACCCTCCCCTTAAGGGGTTATATACAGTTGTACCGCGCAAAAATATGGATTTTTATCGATTTTTTTTGACACCATAGAAAATATTTATGAAAAAGGTTTTACCGACGTTGTTTAGTACATGATTCTGGGTACTTAATTAAATTTTTTCATAAAAAAATATTACATAACAAAAATGTTATAGCCGAATTCCCGGATCGTCTTTTTTTCGATGGTGTCTTGCGGTGGACAAGATTTCTCGAAAACGGTTCATCCGAAATCCAAAATTCAAAAAAGTTTAGTTAGTATATTGTATTGTCTAGTCCGTGAACGAGGGATTTTTTAAAATTTTGATTTAAAAAAAAAATGGCGACGTTTTTAACAAAAAATGTACTTTTTCAACGTATAAGATTTTCGTTTTTTGTGCTTTAAAAAGGAGTTTTCAAAAAATTGAAAATCCCTCGTTCACGGACTAGCTAATATCATAATAAATAAGTGGTCAAAATTTGGTGTTGATCGGATTAGTAATTTTTTAGTAATCGTGTCCACCGCAAAGGTAATTTCCCAAAAAAAGATTCTGAGATAATCGCGTTTAGAGTTTCAAGTTTGTTCAAGTTTTATATGCAGATAGTGCGCTATAAATAGCTACAGCTTCGATTCTAATGCTCCGATCGTTATGAATTTTTGTGAGAGCATTCCCAATAAAATATACTTAAATAATATGCAATAAAAAAAAAAATCGATTTTTTCATATATCACAACTGTATATAACCCCTTAAATTATACTGCTGACCGCATATTGGAAATTCAAGCAGAAGTAATTTCTCAATTACACATTACGCAGTGTAAACTAATTGCCAGCTATGGGTTTGATGGGTCAACCGGGAAAAGTGTATATAAACAGCGATTTAGCTCGGATAAGCCAGCCGCCTTTAATAATTCACTATTTGTAACATCCATAATTTCCTTTAAATTAATAGATACTCTAGATAATATAGATAGATAGATAATAGATAAATTAATAGATAATTAGAAAATATATATGAAATTAAATTACAATTAAATGTTGAAAGTTTTACTCGTCTATTATAAATATTCTAGGAATCAGACTTCATGCCTAAAAATCAAAGACTATTTGCCCATAGCTTTAAGGGGGCGGAACGGAAGACATGGTCAAATTGCAAAAAAAAAAATCCGAAATTCAGGCATAATATTTAAGACATATCTGCACGTTTCAAGTCTCTATCCTCAAAATTAGAATTGATGCCAAAAAAATCGATTTTTTGCCCATAGTGCGCTGTGTAAAGCCATCTGACTATATTTGGGGACATTCCCCATTTAAGGCCAATGGCTTTTCGGCATGTTAGAGCGCGATTGTTGCGTTGTTAGCTCTATCCATAGTGTTTGACTTTCAGTCGAGTTTCCTGTCTATCGTAATCCCTAGGTACTTGGCGCTACCGCTGAGGGAGAGTGTTTCTTCTGATATTTTGGAAGCCTTTAATTTGGTATTTTGTACTTCCTGGTGAAGAAGACAAGCTCGATTTTGGATGGGTTTACACCTAATCAATTCCTAACTGCCCATGTTGAGAGGACCCTAAGTTTGTCCGTCATGCGGTCACATAAAGTCTGGGGAAATTCTCCAGAGAAGGCAATTGCGACATCATCCGCATAAGCAATAACTTTGCAACCACCACCTTCTAGGGTTCGTAGTAGGCTTTTAACCGCCACGTTCCACAGTAGGGGTGAGAGTACCCTTGCGGAGTTGCGAAGGAGATCCTTGCGGAGTGCCTCTTTTGACGTATCTATGAATTCGTCTTTTCGACGAAAGTAGTGATCCCGTGGAGTGCCGTCTCCTTGGATCGGCCCTTCCTATACGCATTCTGTGATTCCGAGATATCATCTGGGTTGATGGTAAGATTAGTATGGTGGCTGATCAAGTACTCAAGAAGTCAAGTACTTCCCTTCTGTTATTGACTATGAATGTTGGTTCTGTACCCCTGTTTCCCACCAGAAGATTGGAGCCTAGGATAAAGTCGAAGATTGCCTTACTCCTCTCGTTCATGTCAGTGCTTCCCCACTGATGATGATGGGCGTTAGTTAGGGCGTTAATTTTGTCAACCAGCCGAGCCAGGAGGAGCTCAGCTCCCACAGCAAGCCTCCAAATGGAGTCGGAGAATCACAAAATCTGAACCCAGGCAACTCTCAGTGGGAGCAGCTCCAGCTTCGAGCTTAGAGTTCGAAGAAATGCTTCAGTTCGATGGAGACTCGCAGGCTTCATCGGGGGAAGCTCTTCGCCAGAGGCAATCATAATTGCAGACAGCAAGTAAACCGCTGTCACAGACTGCCAGCTACTCATGCTGATCGCGTTACAATTGCAGTTACTGTTGCAATGCTGCATGTTGCAAGTTGTCAACCCCGGAGTCCGATTGCTGACAATGCGTTAATATTTATATATCATTTGATATATTTATATATATTTGATATATATTTGATATATGCGTTGATATGCGATGATAATGCCGACAAGCAAATCAGCAGCTACAAAAAGGCCTTGCCACAGAAACTGAGCCGGATTGCAGGAAGCCCGCATTTGCAGTTCGTGAGACGCCTCACTTTTAGGCTGCTGCTTTCTTTCTGGCTACCAGCTCCAAAAGAGTACTCCTCGAACAACTAAAAAATAAGGTTACAAAGTAGAGTCATATGATTTCAAAATCTGTGACAGCTTAGGAGCACTGATCCCAGACCCATCCCAAGCCCTGCCCTCCAAAAAACCGCTCTCGAGAGCTGCACGTGATGTGGAGACTCCACCGAGCACTTCAGGTGTCATTGCCTCTTCAAAGAGAGCTGGACGGATAGTCTGCATTCTTCTTAACTATCTCGGAGTCGTACATGCATGTACACACTCTCCCCGGCATGAAGTGCCATTGAAACCATAATGATCTTCATGGTATTTTGGACCGATCGCGGACATCGGGCTACCAAAATAACAGAGCCAAGTCCAAAAAGAGTGCGGGTATTATTTAAGAAATCTCGTGTTATCCGACTGCGACCTTCAATGGTGATTTCTGATGGAAAACAAAGCGGGCTGGAGCAAAATTTTAAAGTCACCAAGTACTACAAGCAGGTCAATATCGGACATAAAATTAGAAACCGACTGAATTGCAGACAAGTGAGCGTACGTGGTCGTACGTACCACCACGGTGGTATGTAAGAACAAGTAATACAAAACGGTTGAGCAGACAATATCACCAAATACATTTTTGGAAAACGTTCTGATGCCAAACTTTCCCAATGCCTAATCCTTACCTACAAATTAAAATTTTGCTCAATCGGAAAGTTTTTAGAGGAGTTATAGACTTATTATTGTGATTGCCAACTGAATGGCAATGGCAATGGGTACTATGGGCGTAGGGGGTAGAAGAAGAGATTTGTTTGGTTTTTTTTCCAAAGCGTAAAAAAATGCACCACGCCTTTTTTTTAGAATCTATACGTTTAAAGCTTAAACTATATTTAAAGTGTGGGTTGGTTAGGTAAGTGTGGGTGGAAGAGATGATTACTGGCTATAATATAGACGGGAAACTCGACTACATCAGTAGTTACAATAGAATTATTGTTTAATACATGTTTTTGAAGAGCTAATTTTTTTAAATTTATAAAATAAAAAATATTTTTTTTATTGTAAATAGCAGTAGCGGTAAATACCACTCGATATTTTGCAACATGGCAAAAAGTTTTTTGTGGTATGACATTTCTTCAATACCGTAAATATTCATTTACGGTATTCATTACGGTATTTCTTTATTTCGTAAATACCACTCGATATTTTGCAACATGGCAAAAAGTTTTTTGTGGTATGACATTTCTTCAATTCAGTAGTGTTTTGTGTATTTTTTTGTGATTCTGAAACAGTTAAATCCGGCAGGATTACGTCTATCAACTTAAATAATTCATGTCCAATCCTTCATCTTCAAGGCTTAAAAACCCCTTTCTGCTGTTTGACGACATATCAAACACGCCCACAATGAATTTAGGGTGTGTCAAATAATGAAAAAAAACTATTAAAACTAATCCTGAAATATTGAAGTCAGTTATAATCAAATTCTGGCTTATTAAAGACACAAAGTTATTTTGAAGAAAAGAAATTTGATGTCGCAAAGTTCATGTAGTTTTACCTCTTTACAAGCGAAATTGGAGTCTACAAAGATAATAACTTCTTCTCCTTTACGAAGAGGTCTATCGCGTCTAAATGTTGTAAAAAACTTCGAAATGCTAAAAATCTTTAATTTGGAACCATCAAACATTTACTGTCTATGGAAAAACGTCGAACTAAAGCTCTTCAACATTAAGTAAAAATAATGTGCGATGCTACAAAATAACTCTCAAAAGAAGGTTTATTGAATTAACTACATTTGTTTTTTTTTTGTTGTACATTCATTTTTTTTTAATGTGTTTTAATACTTTACAATACAACAGCTGATTGGAAAAATGAATAAATTTGCAACCAAAAATAATTTTTAAAAATTTCTAACAGAGTAAAAAAAAATTTATTGTGAAAAAAAGCATAACTTACATGTCGATTCCCATCCACGAGGTATCCACCGACGTGATAATGTTTCTGTTGTATGTTAGGTGATAAGAGTTGCCTATTTAGAAAAAGGAAGATCGATATAAAATTAATCAATTAAAAAAGGAAATTAAATATATATGTGACCTATTATTAAATTTAACTTAAAATTTGTTTTTTTATTTTTTTTTTTGCGAATTTTAGAATTTTTAGAATTTTAGAATATTGGAAATTGATTGTGATTGGTGCACCAGCTAGCAAAATACTTGATTTTAAATTTGATGGATTGGAAAGAGAAATGATGGGGTAGAGACCATTTTAGTTCAAACATAAGACCCCAAAAGGGTCGTGTTGTGCTTACGTCAAACTACAATGGGTAAGGAATAGAGTACTAAAGTTTCTAGTCCTTCTATTGGGAATATTTAAATTAAAGCGTGTTAGTAAATGCTGGCTATATACATCACCATTGATGAGGTTATGTAGAACAAGAAAGGAAAGCTTACTTCGAGCAGAGCCGAAGTTGATATACCCTTGCCGTTAAAATCGGATATATATCGCAAACATCGGATATAGTTGTTATAGTTTATAAAACCAATTTATAAAAGTAAAGCTCAAACAAAGTATCAAGCTTCTATCTTCAAAAATAGAAAAGTTGGTATTTTTACCAAAAACCATTTCCGATCGTCTAGTTATATGACAGCTATAGGATATAGTCGGCCGATCCTTAAGAAATTTAACATGTCGTATTATTTAGTTAAAAATAGCTCTCATGTTAAATTTGAACTCTCTAACTCTAAAAACACCGAAGTTATACCATTTCCGATCAATCAGTTATATGGCAGCTATAGGATATAGTCGGCCGATCCGGGCCGATTTATATACTGCGTGCAAAAGAAAGAAGTGTGGGTGCAAAGTTTCAAGTCGCTAGCTTTAAAACTAAGAGACTAGTTTGCGTAGAATCGGACAGACAGACAGACATGCTCATATCAACTTAGGAAGTGATCCTGATCAAGAATATATATACTTTATAGCGTTTCCGATCGTTCAGTTATATTCCAGCTATAAGAAACAGTCAGATGATCGTTATGGTATTTGGTTATAGTTATTTAGGTATGTTGGATCAACTGATCAAAAATAGAATCTGTACGAAGTTCCAACTTTCTATCTTTAAAAACACGAAAAATTGGGTAATTTCCGATTGGGAGATTATGGTTAGGATATCCATGGGGAGGTCCAGAGGGTGCGTTCCTTTTTAGTCTTCTGGGCTGCTCGCTTTTGTCCAGCAGCGAGATGGCCAACAGGTTCGGGTGATTATGAAGCCTCTGTATGTAACGTGCGCTGCTTCTTTGGTTCTCGTCCTTGACCCAAGGAAAATTGAGAGCCTCGTGGATGGTGCGACTCTCATGATAGACGTGGGCCCCAGTGGCGATTTGAATGGCTCCATTTTCGAACGTTTGTATAGTTCGGACATTCGTCTTGCTCTCAGTGCCCCAGAGCTGTATGCCGTACGTCCAGATTGGGCGTATTATGGCCTTGTAAATGAGAAGTTTCGTGGACGTTCTCAGCTTCGATCTCCTACCCACAAGCCAGTAAAAGGATCGAAGTCTTTGATCAGCCTGTTTCCTCTTCTCAATCGGATGGGGCCTCCAGGTGAGCCTCCTGTCTAGGGTGAATCCCACGTACTTGGGGTTGTCTTTCTGTGGGATTGGGGAGCCGTTGAGGTTAACTGGAGGGCAGTTGCCTTTGCAGAGAGAAAATGAGGTGGCAGTGGACTTCTCATTATTGACGCCAATGTTCCATCGCTTTTGCCAGTCGCTGAGCTAGTCAAGCTGCAATTGCATGGTTTCGGCTGCCCCCATGGCGCTATCGGCGGTGGTAAGGAAGGCGGTAGAAGTATGGTCGGGGTCTTTGAGTCTTTAATTTATTAATTATTTAGTTATAATTTAATTTATTTAATTATTAATAATTATAATTATTAATTAATTTATTATTTTTTATTTATAATTAATTTATTAAGGCCAGTCTTTAATTTATATAGTAGGCCGGGATGCCAGACTCGGTCGAACGCCTGCTTCACGTTCAGCATGACGGCCATGCAGTACTTCTTGGTTTCAAATGCGTCAAGGATGCACTGCACAACCCGATGGCACTGCTCTGGGGTAGCGTGTCACCGCCTGAAGCCAAACTGGTGTTCAGGGATCAGTCCTGCCTCGTTCAATGCAGGCAGTGCTCCGCTCAAAAACACTCGTCCCATTATTTTGGAGAGCATTGGTAACAAACTTATTACTCGGTAGGACGAAAGGTTTGTTTGGGTTTCTCGGGCTTAGGTATCATAGTTACCTGGACACTTTTCAATGTGGACGAAAAGTACCCTAAAGTAAAGTTTATATCATTAAAAATACGATAGTTGGGTAATTTCCTACTGTTCAGTTATATGACAGCTATAGGATATAGCCGGCCGATCCCTATGAAATTTGGTGAGTCGTATTATTATTATTTTTTTTTTTAACTTGCTTTTATTTCTTAAATCTTTTCTTTGCGAGACTAACAAGAGGTGTATCAAATCTTATATTTTTAACTTAACTAGCAGTCATATTGACTGATACAGAGTTAGACGGCCCTATAAATCGATTGGTGTTGGGAGGTCGTTGCGTCTCAGGCGGGATACGCTAGAAACCCGAGTCAATCCCCGAGGGAGAAAATTTGGGTGCGAAGACAGTTTTTGTTTGTATGACTCTTTTTGGTTTTGTATTTCGTCTTTTACTGCGAGGATGCCCAGATCCTGGTGGATTTTTTCGTTTCGAACATACCAAGGTGCCCCAGTGATATTTCGCAAGATTTTTGATTGTGCGCACTGTATGATGTCTATGTTGCTGCTGATCGCGTTCCCCCACAGCTGAGAGCCATACGTCCAGATTGGCTTTAGAACTGAATTGTAAAGTAGTGTAGTCAAGGCACAGTGGCGATCGTGGGTTTATGATCCAGTGGAGGCTGCTGGCTTTCAGTTTTAGGTGCATCTTTTTGCATTCGATGTGCGCCAGGTACGTCAGGTAAGTCGTCTATCCAGGTGAACCCCAAGGTACGTTACGTCGCGACGCGTCGTTAGCTTGAGGGATCTGCGTACCGTTTAGTAAAAGCGGAGGGCATGTTTGTCTATTAAGAGTAAACGTTAGTCTTGAGTTAGTTAGTTAGTTATTAAGTCAAACGCGGTCGAAAGCTTGAGATACGTCGAGGAAAATAGCGCTGCAGTATTCTCGCTGTTCGAAGGCTGAGCGTATTTCAGATGTTAATCTGTTCATTTGTTCTATGGTTCCTTGGTTAATTCGGAAGCCAAATTGGTGTGCCGGGATAAAATTTCAGACAAACAATTTAGAAAAACAAGATATGATGACGGAATTGTGTGGTCTTTTCCAGGCTTCGGTATCATTATAATGATGGATTTCTTCCACTTTTTTGGGAAATAGCTAAGATTAATGATTCCATTAAATATTTTGCAGACGATCTCAATAGCGCATTTTGGAAGTTCGATCAGCATCTTTGGAGTCAATATGTGACCACCGGCAGCCTTTTTTGGTTTTAGCCCTCTTATGACTTTTTCGATTTCGTTCGGCCGGAATGAAGGTGCGGCTGGCTGAGGGGAGGACTCTGGCTGAATTACTGGCAGGAGGAAAGAATTTGAGGCTGGGTTTGGCTGGAAGACACTTTGGAGATGTGTGGCGAATGTTTCAGCTCGGTCTTCGTCGCTGTGAGCCCAGCATCCCGAAGAGTTTGTTATCGGAGTGATCGTTTCAATTGGGGCGCTAAGATTTGAGTGGGCCCCCACAGGGGATACTTTGTGCTTGTTGGCGAAAGATTCTGGATGTACCTCCGCTGTGCATTTTCTTCCTCTTGGTGAAGAGCCTAGCCGAGTGATCGGGTTGCTTCCTTAAAGCGTTGTTTTGAAGCTGGTGATCTGCTGTTTTGCCAATCATAACCAACCCTCCACCTCTTCTTTGGCCACTAACCCAAAAAACTAGTTTCGTCATTAACGCTTTCCTATCAGAACACTAGGGGGCTCCGTAGCAAACTCCCTAAACTATATTCTGATAGTTCTTCCTTTGCATCCCACATTAAAGCCATTACAGAAACTTGGTTAAAGCCGGAGATCTATAGCTGCGAAGTTTTTCCAATTAAGTACACCACTTTTAGACGGGATCGACCTCAGCGAAGGGGGGGTGGAGTCCTCATTTCGGTAGACTCTACTCTTGCTTCTGAAGAGGTGAAATCACAAGAGTTTGGTGACATAGAATTTATTTGCGTTAAAATCACTATGTCCGTGAAATCTTTATACATTACATGTTCATATCTACCGCCTATGACTAAACTGCCTATATATTGGCAGCATTTGTCCGCTATTCGATACGTCTTTAATCTTATGACGCATCGTGACCAACTCGTAGCGATGGGCGACTATAATATACCAGAATTAAAGTGGTCCAACGTCGATAACTCACCATCTTTGTCACTTATCACTCACCATGACTTCACCGCGGGCATGTTTGACATGTCCCTAGGTCAAATAAACCATGTAAGAAATTCGTTAGGTCGGCTTTCAGACTTATATTTTGTATCTGATGGTACCGCTCTCTCCAGAGCTTTCCCCTTTCAACCCCGGAGGGTCCATATCACCCCACGCCGGAGGTCTCTATCGAAACTATTCCTGGTATCGATCAGATGTCTCTATGCGTCGCAAATAAGATTCGCTGCTTCCGTAAAGCTGATTTTCAGAAACTTAATAGCCTTATCGATACATACGATTGGTCCGTTATTCTGGCATGCACTGATCTTAACGTCACTTTAGAAAAATTTTACTGTACTTAAATACATTTTTTGACTTCCATGCCATGGAAATATCCGTCCGCTTTAACAAATCTTCCCTGGTATACAAGGTGCCTCACTAGCCTAAAAAATATTAAAAATAAGCTCTTAATAAAATACAAAAAAACTTGCAGCAGTGTTGATTTTTCAAGATACCTACTAGCTTGGTCGAATTTTACCGTGCATAAAGCAGAACGTTATAGAAATTATATTGACCGCTGCCGGATGCAATTTACTCAGGATCCAAAGCAGTTTTATAATTTTGTAAACACTAAGCGTAAACACGTATCTTTTTCTTCCCTGCTCACGTTTAAAAATTCCTCTGCGACCTCTTATCAGGCCATTGCCGATTTATTCGCAGAATTTTTTCAAACAACTTATTCTCCGCCTTATTTGACAGATCAGCCTTACGCATATAACATTCAAGCAGCAAATCTTATTTTCTGTCCGTTTTTTTCTGAGAACATTATTATCTGGCCTTGAAGGGTAAAACCCATTAATTCGCCATTGCAACACCTTTGCTCTTCGATTATCACTCCTTGTCAGCATGGCTTTATTAAGCGTCGCTCCACCACCACAAACTTATTGGAGTTGACATCGTTTGTCATAGATGGCTTTTGTAAGAGATATCAAACCGATGTAATTTACACAGACTTCAGCAAAGCATTTGATTCAGTCAATCACTCACTCCTGTTGAGTAAACTGAATATGCTGGGTTTTCCTAAAGACCTCTTAACGTGGATCTCCAGCTATTTAGATGGAAGGCACAAAGAGTCTTATTTAAAAACATACAGTCCCGTCTGGTCCGTGCTACATCTGGCGTCCCTCAAGGAAGTCATCTTGGCCCGTTATTATTTACGCTTTTTATAAACGACTTGCCCCTTGCTTTAACGAACTCTCTAGTTCTTATGTATGCAGATGATGTAAAGCTTTGTCTTCAGTACAAATCCATCTCTGCCCAATGCAGTCTTCAGTCTGACCTTGATACCTTTCAAAAATGGTGTTTAGCTAATGATCTAATACTTAATGGATCAAAATGCAAGCATATGTCTTTTTATCGTTCTTGCCCTCTGCAAGCTACTTATTCTATTAATGGGATTGCCTTAGAAAAATTAACCCAGGTTAATGATCTCGGCATCCTATTAGACATCGAACTTAAATTTGCCGCCCATATTTCCTTAATGGTTAATAGGGCTAAAGGAGTCCTTGGTTTTATCAAAAGGTTGTCAAAAGAATTTATTGACCCCTATATAACCAAAACACTATTAAACACTATTCATTTCTTTGGTCCGTCCTATATTGGTGTACGGTTCATGTGTCTGGAGTCCCCAATGTGTCTGGAGTCTCCTTAGTACATAAGGACCGCATAGAATCCGTATAAAATAACTTTTTAATATTTGCACTTAGAGGTCTATACTGGGTTGCAAATCTTCAGCTTCCATCCTACAGTAGCAGACTTTTACTTATAAAATTACCTAGCTTAACAAATCGTAGAACAATGCTCGGTGAAATTTTTCTGCATAACCTTATTAACGGGGATGTAGATAGCCAGCATTTACTAACACGTTTAAAATTTAACATTCCTAATGGAAGGACTCGAAACTTTAGTCATCTTTTCCTTAGCCATTCGACATATGTAGTTCGAAATATGTTGTTCGACATAGTGGCGAGTGGTCTGACGATAAGTCCAAAACTGTTTTGGCACTTATTAGATTGCGAGGTATGTTATTTTGTCACTGCAAAATCAATAAGGTCTGGGAGCTTTCGTGAGTCTGTTGGCCAGTATGTGGGACTTCCAGGGGAAAGGTAGTCCAGATTATTTCTCACATTTATAATTACATTGTACAATTGTCTTTCTTTGGGAGTCACTAGACGTGATCCCCAGTGCGTATGTGAATTGTGAATTGTAGAAGTCCATAAATTGTCCTTCCGAGATTGAGAAACGAGGAGGGCAGTAAACGGTAGCAATTGAAAGGATTCCGTTGCTTGACTGAATTTGTATCGATGTGGCCTGCAAGAAGTTTGTTGCAACCCTTTTGTGAAAATGGTGTTTAATGCGTTCTCTGATTAGAACTCCAGTTCCGCCGTGGGCTTTCCTATTTCACGCGGTGTAGCCTCTTGTTTGAAAGTTGTATTTGTGTTTCCACCAGTAGCATAACGTCAATATGGTTTTCGGTCAAGAATTGTGACAATTCTAGTTTATGCCGTGAGGCACCGTTGGCGTTCCACATGGATATTCGTAGAGCCTGCATAGATTATTTAGACTGTTGTGCTACGAGCAGCTGTATCACCATGTTCTGGTTTTGAACAAGCGTTTGCATGGTCATTTTCATGAATGACATAAGTTCCGTCATACCTTGTTGGAAGGTAAGCATCATAGTTTCCGTTTTGCTATGTGGTTGTTCTGGGGCCCGTTGAGCGTTTTGAGAGTAAGGTTGTAATTCGAATATCCCTTCCAGATTGAGAGCATCGGCATAGGAGAAGCCGTTGGTGGTGTTTAGGGGACCGAATGATGACCTCGCAGCTTTGGCGAAAAAGACGTCTGGCGTCGGGTTTGATTCCCTTTACTACCACTTCTAGGCCCTTACTGCTTTTCGGCTGGTACATGTATTAGTTTTTCTGTTTAATGTCCAGATATTTGGACATGATTCGGAAGTGCTCTTCAGACTTGGATTGCACCTTTGTTTCATGGATGTTCCCTTTGATAAGCGGAACAACATGAAAGTTGTCACCGTTCCTGATCAACGACGCAATTTTGTTGACCAGGGCACTCGAGCTTTACTCGCTTATATAGATGGAGGGGGCTTGGGTTTCTTTGCGGTTTCTTGGGCTGGTTGGTTTTCCTCAACCAGTAGGGCAAATCTGTTAATAGTGGATCTGTCTGATTCTTTGTCGATCTTCAGGACACTGTTAATTTTTGTTTTATTGCCTGCCGGATTACTCTGCGGGCTAAGCTTGCGCTTAATTTGGTTGTAGCGATCCATTCCAGTCTGTGTGGCCGTGGCCGCTTTGACACTTTCCGAAGTTGTTGTTTTTGTACTCGCTGTAGCCGTTGACGTCGCGGTACTTTGAATTTCAGTGGTTGTCGCTGTGATTGCAGAAATTGTAGCACTGCTAGTTGTTGGTGCGAAATTTGTTTCCGATATTGGAAGGGGGTTTTACACTGCGAACTCCATGACGCGGGAGTCGGAGTGAGCAGAGCGGTTGAGCAAGACCGTGCCTTTTGGGTTTCAGCGGTCTGGAAAGCCGGGTTGCTCTTAATAGCCGATTTTTCCACTTCGTTATCGCGGGTTGAAAAGTAAGAGTAGAAGCCGTTTCTTTGGTTAACTGAACTTCTACGCTCGTTCTTTTGATCGTTGCTCAATGAGCTCATTGCGTGGCACTTTTTTTTTTTAAAACAATGCACTAGTTTTGGTTTAGCACATCACAACTGTTACAAAAAGCTTGTCTATTGCTTTTCATAAATTGTAGTTCAGCGTCTTTTCGCTTATATTGGGTTGCCCCAGTTTTTTTTTTTGTTTTCGATTAGCTGTCTCATGTTGCAGTTTCCCCGGGACTCGGGCAAGGCACGTCCGCTCAGTTCGGTAGTTCTATGAAAAACTGTATTATTTTAAAACGCTAAAAATAGCATTCGTACAAAATTCGAATTCTCTAACTTAAAAAACACCAAAGTTATAGCATTTCCGATCAATGAATTATATGACAGCTATAGAATACAGTCGGCCGATCCGATTTATATATTGCGTGCAAAGGAAAGAAGGGTGCATGGAAAGTTTCAAGTCAATAGCTTTAAAATTGAGAAAATAGTTCGCGTAGGAACAGGCAGACAGGCAGGCATGCTCATATCAATTCCGGAGGTGATTCTGATGAAGAATATATGTATATACCTTATATGGTCGAAGATGTCTCCTTCACTGCGTTTCACACTTGTGACCAAAACTATATTATCCTCTGCAACTTGAAACTTCATACAGATTTTATTTTTGGTCAGTTGATTCATTCATTTCATTACAAATTTTATTACGATCGGCCGACTAAATCTTATAACTTCCATATGGTATTAGTGTTTAGTAAAAATAGCAACTTTTGTATTTTTGAAGATAGAAGCATGGGGCTTTTTTTGTAAGATTTTGTATTGTAACAAATTGGTTATATTATGATATTCCAATAATGATTGGAAAAATATATTCGATTTTTGCGATATATATCCGGTTATAACTGCAAGGGTATATCAACTTCGGCTCCGCCCAAAGTTAGCTATCCGCTCATTGTTCACGCCTTTTTCTATTGTTTTAGAATATCCAGCCTCCATAGATAACAAACTTAAAAAAGTTGACACCTTTCTGGTAATTAAAAAATGTATAACAAGTCCTATATAATTAAATGCAAACACAATAATAATATTAGAAAATGAACTAAAATTAAAAATATAAATTACATACCAACTATTTTTTTTTTTCTTTTAAAGTTTAGACAATTCTTAATGCGATTTTATATTCTATATATTTTATCTGATTATTTTCTATATAAATATCTGAAAAAAAAACATACTTTCATTCGTTTTGAATTTTTTGGTTGTGGTTGACCTTTCTGGAGATTTACCCAAATAAACTTATACTTAGGTTCTCGCAATTCGTGCATTTACATTCGTGCTAGTTAGACATAAATGTTAAGACTTTTGTAAATAAAACTTACGAGTTAAGCTCAAGGTCTAGACGAAATTTATGATTAAATGCCTTGATTAGTAGGGAAGTCCGATGAAAGTGTTTCTGGAATAAAAGTAAATAATTAAATATTAATAAATTTATCAACGTATACTTATATACATATAGACTTATAAAATTTAATTAATACAAGAAAGGACGGCTGTAGTCGAGATTCTTGACTATATTATGGCCGGTGCTCATCTCTTCTACCCACAGTTTAACTAAACTTTAAAGTTTAAACATTAACAGTATGGATTCTCAGAAAAAAATTTTGTTTCCATACTTTTGCGCTCGGACAAGAAAACAAAAACAAACAAAAAACAAGAAAGGAAAGCTAACTTCGGGCGGAGCCGAAGTTTATATACCCTTGCAGCTAAAATCGGATATATATCGCAAACATCGGATATAGTTGGCCGATCCTTATGAAATTTGGTAGGATGGATCAAAATATAATCTGTACCAAGTTCCAGCTTTCTATCTTCAAAAACACAAAAGTTGGGTCATTTCCGATCGTTCAGTTATATGGCAGCTATAGGATATAGTCGGCCGATCCTTATGAAATTTGGCATGTCGCATTATTTTGCGATAGCTCTCGCGTCAAATTTAAACTCTCTAACTCTAAAAACACCAAAGTTATACCATTTCCGATCAATCAGTTATATGGCAGCTATAAGATATAGTCGGCCGATCCCGCCCGTTCCGACTTATATACTGCGTGCAAAGGAAAGAAGGGTGTGTGCAAAGTTTCAAGACGATAGCTTTAAAACTGAGAGACTAGTTTGCGTAGAAACAGACAGACGGACAGACGGACATGCTCATATCAACTCAGGAGGTGATCCTGATCAAGAATATATATATTTTATAGGGTCGGAGATGTCTCCTTCACTGCGTTGCACACTATTGGACAAAATTATAATACCTTCTGCAAGGGTATAACAAGAAAGGAAAGCTTACTTCGGGGGGAGACGAAGTTGATGCCGGATTACTCTGCGGGCAGTTAAAACCGGATACATACATATATAATTACAATAAAACATCTTAAAAGAAGTCCAAGCTTCTATCTTCAAAAATACCAAGGTTGGTATTTCTAGCAAATACCATTTCCGATCGTTCAGTTATATGGCAGCTATAAGATATAGTCGACCGATCGTTATAAAATTTAGAAGGTCCGATTAACTGACCAAAAATATACTCAGTACTAAGTTCCAGCTTTCTATCTTCAAAAACACGAAAGTTGGGTCATTACCGATCGTTCAGTTATATGGCAGCTATGAGATATAGTCGGCCGACCCTTATGAAATTTGGCATGTCGCAATTTAACTCTAACTCTAAAAACACCATAGTTATTCCATTTCCGATCAATCAGTTATATGACAGCTATAGAATGTAGTCGTCCGATCCCGGTCATTTCGACTTATATCCTGCGTGCAAAAGAAGGATGCAAAGGAAAGAAGGGTGTGTGCATAGTTTCAAGTCGATATCTTTATAACTGAGAGACTAGTTC
Source organism: Drosophila parabipectinata (assembly GCA_018153455.1). Lineage (NCBI taxonomy): Eukaryota > Metazoa > Arthropoda > Insecta > Diptera > Drosophilidae > Drosophila > Drosophila parabipectinata. The sequence goes on from JAECYA010000007.1 coordinate 522,057, forward strand.
GCGTAGAAACAGACAGACGCACATGCTCATATCAACTCAGTGGGTGATTGTGATCAAGAATATATATACTTTATGGCGTAAAATTTTTTGGCTTTGAATTTTCAATTTCTCAACGTTTCTGTTTACAATGCGCTGATGTGGTAAAAGTAAAAATAGTTTTTTTTTATCGCTATCGGTCGAGTAAGGGTGGTAGCGTAATGAAAAGAGTAGTTGCTCTCTGTACAATTTTCCCATGTTCAATTCCTCCTAAAACTTAAAAATTTGTCTTTTTTTAAATTATTTTTTTTTTTAATTTAAATTTAATTGTATTATCAAAGAAAAAAAATTAAAAATTATGTCCTGTAAATAAAATTCAATGGGATTACATGAAATGTTGTATCTACAATTGGTTCAACAATTTCTTTATTAGGAATTTTATTTTTTTTCTATATTATTTGAGAAAGTTTAGTATCTCAACGTCAAGTAATTTATCCTGTTCCGTCAGGGTATTTTGTCATCCGACACAACGGACACTTATTTTTACAACAATTGTAATAAAATGAATTTAAAAATAATAATAACAGAAAATATCACTCATATCACTCTCACTCAAAAAATCGAACCCTCGACCACAAGGGTGGTGGTTGGCCCAACCAACGTGGGCCCCTCTACAAACATCTTCCAGCAATTATTTCTTAATATTTTATCGATATCTTAAGTAGTCCTAGATCAGTTCACTGTAGCTTTTCTCATCAGAGGAATTAAGATTTAGAATAGCGCTGCAGCAGGGCTTCATCAAGATCGTGACAAGTTAAAGAAGTATATAGAGAAAAACTTTCGGTTTATTATCTGCATTCCATTATTTTCATTATTATTTGCGATCTTTTTAAAGACTTTTACGATTTAACATGGTTCTTTAAAACGTTTCTGAAGCTTGTAGGATTCTCCGGTAGCTGGGGGCTTACGTTATTTTCGCAAATAGGGCTCGATATGGCTCATACATGGGCAATATATTCGGCGGATTCGCTACGAAGTTTGGTCAAAGGTTCCTTATCACAATGGGCATCAAGATCTACATGAATGGCAGCGCTAAAATGATTCTGCACAATATTGGTTTTACAAATTAAATATAAGATTCCATGTTCAAACATAAGATAAACTTAAAACATAAGATTCCAGATTATAGTTCGTCTGTGAGTTTTGCGTCCATTGTAGGTTGTGTAAGGTCACTTTCCAATCCTTTGGTGTATCCGTCATAGTACGTACGTACTTTATTATAGACTGATTAGCGTTCTCTATCTAGCCGTTTTCTCTAGGGTAAATAAGGATAGGCATAGCCTACGCAGGCGTGTTATGGAAAATGAGAGTTTGCCCACCACTGCTCAAAACCTCCATTTTTATTTGTTTACTCCTATCATTCAGGCATCGTTCGATTGGAGTACTCAATATATCGACAAGGTTTTAGTCGTGCAATTTTTTTTTTTTTTTTTTCGCGGTCTTTCAGAATTTGGAAATGGCTTGTGCATCAATAAGAGCATCAGCTAGCATTCCTGTATTTATCATAAAGCTTAGAGGCCCAGACGACCGAGGGGCGCTCGAGAAAGATTTGTTAGTACATATTATGCTATTTGAAATTTGTTAAGCTAAGAGGAGCTAGTAAGGAAATTTAAAATTCTATATTTTTAATTAGAGGGACAGGAAAGAGATGTAAACAAGAAAGGAAAGCTAACTTCGGGCGGAGCCGAAGTTTATATACCCTTGCAGTTAAAACCGGATATATATCGCAAACATCGGATATAGTTGGCCGATCCTTATGGGAATAGGAATATATAATCGAATTTATTACAATACAAAATCTAAAAAAAGTCCCAAACTTCTATCTTCAAAAATACGAAAGTTGATATTTCTACCAAAAACCATTTCCGATCGTTCAGTTATATGGCAGCTATGGGATATAGTCGGCCGATCCTAATGAAATTTTATAGGTTGGATCAACTGACCAAAAATAGAATCTGTATTAAATTCCAGCTTTCTATCTTCAAAAACACGAAAGTTGGGTCATTTCCGATCGTTCAGTTATATGGCAGCTATAGAATATAGTCGGCCGATCCTTATGAAATTTGGCATGACGTAATGTTTTGCCAAAAGTAGCTCTCTTGTCAAATTTGAACTCTCTAACTCGAAAAACACTAAAGTTATACCATTTCAGATCAATCAGTTATATGGCAGCTATAGGATATAGTCGGCCGATCCGGGCCGTTCCGACTTATATACTGCGTGCAAAGGAAAGAAGGGTGTGTGCAAAGTTTCAAGACGATAGCTTTAAAACTGAGAGACTAGTTTGCGTAGAAACAGACAGACGGACAGACGGACATGCTCATATCAACTCAGGAGGTGATCCTGATCAAGAATATATATATTTTATAGGGTCGGAGATGTCTCCTTCACTGCGTTGCACACTATTGGACAAAATTATAATACCTTCTGCAAGGGTATAACAAGAGAAGAAAGGAAAGCTTACTTCGGGGGAGCCGAAGTTGATGCCGGATTACTTGGGAGTTAAAACCGGATACATACATATATAATTACAATAAAACATCTTAAAAGAAGTCCAAGCTTCTATCTTCAAAAATATCAAGGTTGGTATTTCTAGCAAATACCATTTCGATCGTTCAGTTATTATGGCAGCTATAAGATATAGTCGACCGATCGTTATAAAATTTAGAAGGTCCGATTAACTGACCAAAAATATACTCAGTACTAAGTTCCAGCTTTCTATCTTCAAAAACACGAAAGTTGGGTCATTACCGATCGTTCAGTTATATGGCAGCTATGAGATATAGTCGGCCGACCCTTATGAAATTTGGCATGTCGCAATTTAACTCTAACTCTAAAAAACACCATAGTTATTCCATTTATCAATCAGTTATATGACAGCTATAGAATGTAGTCGTCCGGTCCAGTCATTCGGACTTATATCCTGCGTGCAAAAAAAAAGGGATGCAAGGAAAGGGGGTGTTGTCATAGTTTCAAGTCGATATCTTTATAACCGAGAGACTAGTTCGCGTAGAAACAGACAGACGCACATGCTCATATCAACTCAGTGGGTGATTGTGATCAGAATATATATACTTTATGGCGTAAAATTTTTGGCTTTGAATTTCAATTTCTCAACGTTTCTGTTTACAATGCGCTGATGTGGTAAAGTAAAAATAGTTTTTTTTATCGCTATCGGTCGAGTAAGGGTGGTAGCGTAATGAAAAGAGTAGTTGCTCTCTGTACAATTTTCCCGCCATTTCCATTCCTCCTAAAACTTAAAAAATTTGTCTTTTTTTAAATTATTTTTTTTTTTTTAATTTAAATTTAATTGTATTATCAAAGAAAAAAATTAAAAATTATGTCCTGTAAATAAAATTCAATGGGATTACATGACTTTTTTTGTTTGTTTTTTTTATTTGGTTTAAAATTTAATTATTTTTTAATTTAAATTTAAGAAAAAAATAAAAAAAGGAATGTTGTATCTACAATTGGTTCAACAATTTCTTTATTAGGAATTTTATTTTTTTTCTATATTATTTGAGAAAGTTTAGTATCTCAACGTCAAGTAATTTATCCTGTTCAAACATAAGATAAACTTAAAACATAAGATTCCAGATTATAGTTCGTCTGTGAGTTTTGCGTCCATTGTAGGTTGTGTAAGGTCACTTTCCAATCCTTTGGTGTATCCGTCATAGTACGTACGTACTTTATTATAGACTGATTAGCGTTCTCTATCTAGCCGTTTTCTCTAGGGTAAATAAGGATAGGCATAGCCTACGCAGGCGTGTTATGGAAAATGAGAGTTTGCCCACCACTGCTCAAAACCTCCATTTTTATTTGTTTACTCCTATCATTCAGGCATCGTTCGATTGGAGTACTCAATATATCGACAAGGTTTTAGTCGTGCAATTTTTTTTTTTTTTTTTCGCGGTCTTTCAGAATTTGGAAATGGCTTGTGCATCAATAAGAGCATCAGCTAGCATTCCTGTATTTATCATAAAGCTTAGAGGCCCAGACGACCGAGGGGCGCTCGAGAAAGATTTGTTAGTACATATTATGCTATTTGAAATTTGTTAAGCTAAGAGGAGCTAGTAAGGAAATTTAAAATTCTATATTTTTAATTAGAGGGACAGGAAAGAGATGTAAACAAGAAAGGAAAGCTAACTTCGGGCGGAGCCGAAGTTTATATACCCTTGCAGTTAAAACCGGATATATATCGCAAACATCGGATATAGTTGGCCGATCCTTATGGGAATAGGAATATATAATCGAATTTATTACAATACAAAATCTAAAAAAGTCCCAAACTTCTATCTTCAAAATACGAAAGTTGATATTTCTACCAAAAACCATTTCCGATCGTTCAGTTATATGGCAGCTATGGGATATAGTCGGCCGATCCTAATGAAATTTTATAGGTTGGATCAACTGACCAAAAATAGAATCTGTATTAAATTCCAGCTTTCTATCTTCAAAAACACGAAAGTTGGGTCATTTCCGATCGTTCAGTTATATGGCAGCTATAGAATATAGTCGGCCGATCCTTATGAAATTTGGCATGACGTAATGTTTTGCCAAAAGTAGCTCTCTTGTCAAATTTGAACTCTCTAACTCGAAAAACACTAAAGTTATACCATTTCAGATCAATCAGTTATATGGCAGCTATAGGATATAGTCGGCCGATCCGGGCCGTTCCGACTTATATACTGCGTGCAAAGGAAAGAAGGGTGTGTGCAAAGTTTCAAGACGATAGCTTTAAAACTGAGAGACTAGTTCGCGTAGAAACAGACAGACAGACGGACAGACGAACATGCTCATATCAACTCAGGAGGTGATCCTGATCAAGAATATATATACTTTATAGGGTCGGAGATGTCTCCTTCACTGCGTTGCACACTTTTGACCAAAATTATAATACCCTCTGCAAGGGTATAAAAAGTAGAGACCATTGTAGTTCGAACATAATACCCTAAAAGGGTCATGCAGTGTATATGTCGAACTACAACGGCTAAGGAACAGAGGACTAAAGTTTCGAGTCCTTCTATTAGGAATGTTAAATTTTAAACGTGTTAGTAAATGCTGGCTATCTACATCCCCGTTAATAAGGTTATGCAGAAAAACTACACCGAGCATTGCCCTACCGAGCATTGTAAAAATCTGCTACTGTAGGATGGAAGCTGAAGATTTGCATCCCAGTATAGACCTCTAAGTGCAAATATTAAAATGTTCTTTTTTATATTATTCTATGCGGTCCTTATGTACTCCATATTGGGGACTCCAGACACATGAACCGTACTCCAATATAGGACGGACCAAAGAAATGAATAGTATTTAATAGTGTTTTGGTTCTATAGGGGTCATTAAATTCTTTTGACAACCTTTTGATAAAACCAAGGACTCCTTTAGCCCTATTAACCATTAAGGAAATATGGGCGGCAAATTTAAGTTTGATGTCTAATAGGATGCCGAGATCATTAACCTGGGTTAATTTTTCTAAGGCAATCCCATTAATAGAATAAGTAGCTTGCAGAGGGCAAGAACGATAAAAAGACATATGCTTGCATTTTGATCCATTAAGTATTAGATCATTAGCTAAACACCATTTTTGAAAGGTATCAAGGTCAGACTGAAGACTGCATTGGGCAGAGATGGATTTGTACTGAAGACAAAGCTTTACATCATCTGCATACATAAGAACTAGAGAGTTCGTTAAAGCAAGGGGAAAGTCGTTTATAAAAAGCGTAAATAATAACGGGCCAAGATGACTTCCTTGAGAGACGACAGATGTAGCACGCCATCTGGTCCGTGCCATCGGACTGTATGTTTTTAATTAAGACTCTTTGTGTCCTTTCATCTAGATAGCTGGAGATCCACGTTAAGAGGTCTTTAGGAAAACCCAGCATATTCATTTTACTTAACAAGAGTGAGTGATTGACTGAATCAAATGCTTTGCTGAAGTCTATGTAAATTACATCGGTTTGATATCCCTTACAAAAGCCATCTATGACAAAGAATGTAAACTCCAATAAGTTTGTGGTGGTGGAGCGAAGCTTAATTATTATTTATTAATAAATAAATAATAGAGCAAAGGTGTTGCAAATGGGGGGTAATTAATTTTTTAAATAACTTTGGAATTGCCGACAACTTAGAGATGCCTCTGTAGTTGGCAGCCTCAGACTTTTTCCCTTTTTTATGTAGGGGAATTATGAGTGATTCCTTCCACTTAAGGGGAAAATCGAGGTTTCCAAAGATAAGTTGAAACTTCTTAGAAAAGTTTGGCACAGAGCCCTGGCGCAAAATTTTAGCGCACAGCCTGGTACTCCGTCGGGGCCTGACGAATAAATGGGTTTAAAAACTAGACTTAGACCCTTAAAAGACTAGATAATAAGTTTTTCTCAGAAAAAAACGGACAGAAAATAAGATTTGCTGCTTGAATGTTATATGCGTAAGGCTGATCAGTCAATTTAGGCGGAGAATAAGTTGTTTGAAAAAAATCTGCGAATAGATCGGCAATGGCCTGATCAGAGGTCGCAGAGGAATTTTCAAACGTAAGCAGGGGTGAAAAAGATACGTGTTTACGCTTAGTGTTTACAAAATTTTAAAACTGCTTTGGATCCTGAGTAAATTGTATCCGGCAGCGGTCAAAATAATTCCTATAACATTCCGCGTCATGCACGGTAAAATTCGACCGAGCTCGTAGGTATCTTGAAAAATCAACACTACTGCAGGTTTTTTTATATTTTATTAAGAGCCTATTTTTAATATTTTTTAGGTTAGTGAGGCACCTTGTCTACCAAGGAGGATTTGTTGAAGCGGACGGATATTTCCATGGCACACAGGAGTCAAAAAATTTATTTAAAGTACAGTACAATTTTTCTAAAGTGACGTTATGATTAATAACCAATCATCAACATTTACAATTTTTTTCATGGTAACATCAGAGCGTCAACGTCCGTTTCAGCTTATAGCTGTTGCAACGGGTTTCAAAATCGGTGAGGTGTCGACATAAATAGGCTGGTGGATGCTAATCCTTGCCGTGGGATTTCAGAGAGGACACCTGTAATTTCTTCGTCGCAAGCATCAGTGTGAGCTTTATGGTGGACTGAAAAATCATATAACGTCAATTGAATCCGTGGCGTAATTTTCCAATTGATTCCTCGAGCCGGATTCCGGTTGTTGGACAGCTTTCCATTAAAAGCTTTCTGGTTCCGATAATTGTAGGAGTTAGGTCATAGTCACTTCTCTCTCTTTCTCTTAAGCAAACGGTCGTGTCTTATTTTTTTTGCGCACTGCGTTATGCGTCATGATAAAAATTGGTAAACCGGTGTTTACTTTCATGAGAATCGAATTTTTTGAGAAACTTCAGTTTTTAACTTAAACCGCTTCGCATGTGCTGCGGTATATTTGGAGGCGAATAATAATTTGTTTAAATTCAATTCCGAGCATAGTTCAGCTTTGCTTCTTCCCCGTCTTATCACTATTTCTGATTTTTTCACTTGCACTCTCCAAAGCTCCCGCTTCGGTTTCCTACTTAGCACAGTGGTTCAAGGTTTAGTGTTTTTTTTAACTTTTTATATATTATTTTTGTATCGTTAATTAATAATATGGAATTTAAACTGGTCTGTTTGATGAAGTCTTGTAACAAAAAAATCTCCTCATCCCAATCTACCATCCATTTCTGGCTATGTGAAAACGTCTTACACGCTAAGTGTGCCGGGTTCACTCCCTTAGTTTTGGATGCCATTTCCCGTAGGTCTGGTTCACATTATTGTTGTGATAAATTTAATTCTGTCCAAGACGAAATGAGGTCGGTCATGAGACAGACTAAGAATGGGCTTAAATAGTTGATCACTGGTTTTCGTATAATCAATGACCAGCTCTGTGCGCTTGACACTCAGTTTAGTGGCCTTCAGCTGCTAACTGAATCCCCTAACAGTAAAAAAACGCAGTTCACAGCTTGCTCAGACGACAATAACGCAGCCGCTCATTTCTCTGGCCACCCCAAGGGCTAGAACTGAGAACAATTCGCCGTCCGAATTTCTCAGTACAAACGAGCAAATGTCCGACATGCTGCAGTTCTCGTATCTGCGACACCAAAACCCTTACATGAGATTTCCCCATCGAAACATATATTTGTTTTTCGGCTTGCCCCCCATACTTCGGAGATTTATATATCAGCTTATAATAAAGCCATAACAAACCCCTATATAATGGTGAAGAAGGACATAGCTAAATTAAAATAAAATTATATAAGGCGCACGTCACCTTTTAAGATTCGTGTGCCCGCGCTGATGTTCAAGACGATTTGTTCACCCAGTCCAAGAACATCAGCCTAGTACTGTGAAGAAAAAAGTTTTAAAACAAGCGGGAGTGAACCGACCCAAAAACCCAAAAAACTAATATCGTCACTAACACTTACCTATCAGAATACTGGAGGGCTACGTAGCAAACTTCCTAAACTATATTCTGATAGTTCTTTCTTTGCATCCTATATTATAGCCATTACAGAAACTTGGTTGAAGCCGGAGATCTTTAGCTCCGAAGTATACCACTTTTAGACGTGATCGACCTCAGCGAAGGGGGGGATGGGGGCCTCATTTCGGTAGACTCTCAACTTGCTTCTGAAGTGGTGAAATGACAAGAGTTTGGTGACATCGAATTTATTTGCATTAAAATCATGTTGTCCGCGAAATCTTTAAACATTTATACATGTTCATATATACCGCCTTATTGGCAGCATTTGTCCGCTATTCAATTCATTTTTAATCTTATGAATGATCGTGACCAGCTGCCAGAGATAAAGTGGTCCAACGTGGATAACTCACCGTCTTTATCATTTATCCCGCACCATGACTTCACCGCGTGCATGTGACATATCCCTAGGTCAAATTAACCATGCTAGAAATTCGTTAAGTAAATAAAATAAATAAGTACCTTTATACTTATGTTTTGTATCTGATCCCGATGTATCTGATCACTCTCTTCAGAACTTTCCCCCTTTCAACCACAGAGGATCCATATCTCCCCACGCTGGAGGTCTCAATCGAAACCATTTCTGATATCCATCAGGAGTTTCCATGCGTGGCCAATAAGATTCGCTGCTTCACAAACTAAATTGCCTTATCGTTACATATTATTGATCCGATATTCTGGCATGCACCGATCTTAATGTCACCTTAGAAAAATTTTACTGTACTTTAAATACATTTTTTGACTCCTGCGTGCTATGGAAATATCTGTCCGCTTTAACAAGTCCTCCTTGTTTTACACTAACCTAAAAACTAACCTCACTAACCTAAAAAATTAAAAAATAGGCTCTTACTTAAATATAAAAAAACTTGCAGTAGTATAGATTTTTAAGATATCTACTAGCTCGGTTACAGGAACTTTATTCGCCGCTGCCGCGGATACAATTTACTCCGGATCGGAAGTAGTTTTATAATTTTGTAAACACACAGGGTAAACATGTATCTTTTCCACCTCTGCTTACGTTTGAAAATTCATCTGGGACCTTTGATCAGGTCCTTGCCGATCTATTCGCAGAATTTTTTCAAACAACTTAATCTCGAAAATGCGAGATCAGCCTTACGCATACAACATTCAATCATATCTCATCAAATCAAATCTTATTTTCTGTCCGTTTTTCTCCGAGAATAGCTTATTATCTGATCTTCTAAAGGTCAAACCCATTTATTCTCAAGGCCCCGATGGAATACCAGGCTGTGTGATTAAATACTGTGCCAGGGCTCTGTGCAAACTTCTAAGACTTTTCAACTTATCTTTGGAAACTTCGATTTTTACCCTTAAGTGAAAGGAATATTTCATAATTCCCTTACATAAACAAGGGAAAAAGTCCGATGCTGCCAATTACATAGGCATCTCTAAGTTGTCGGCAATTCCAAAGTTATTTGAAAAATTAATTACCCTCATTTGCAACACCTTTGCTCTTCGATTATCACTCCTTGTCAGCATGGCTTTATTAAGCGTGGCTTCACCACCACAAACTTATTGGAGTTTACATTCTTTGTCAAAGATGGCTTTTGTAAGGGATATCAAAACCGATGTAATTTACACAGACTTCAGCAAAGCATTTGATTCAGTTGTTGTTGACTCTTGTTGAGTAAACTGAATATGCTGGGTTTTCCTAAAGACCTCTTAACGTGGATCTCCAGCTATCTAGATGAAAGGACACAAAGAGTCTTAAGGGGTTATATACAGTTGTACCGCGCAAAAAAATGGAATTTTATCGATTTTTTTTTGACACCACAGAAAATATTTATGAAAAATGTTTCACCGACGTTGTTTAGTACATGTTTCTGATTACTTATTTAAATTTTTCAAAAAATCATATTACATAATAAAAATGTTATAGCCGAATTCCCGGATCGTCTTTTTTCGATGGTGTCTTGCGGTGGATATGATATCCCGAAAACGGTTCATCTAAAATCCAAATTTAAAAAAATTTAGTTAGTAGATTGTATTGTCTAGTCCGTGAAAGAGGGATTTTTAAAAATGTTGATTAAAAAAAAATGGCGACGGTTTTAACAAAAAATGTCCTTTTTTAAGGTATACGATTTTGGATTTTTATGCTTTAAAAAAAGGGTTTTCAAAAAAATATCTTAATAATAATCATAATTATAATTATATCATAACACAGCTCCACAAAAAAAAAAAATTCGGGTCGCTGAATCCGAATCCGTGGTCAGTTGGTCGCCATCACGTCAGGTTTTTGAGAAAATAACGGTTGAATAGTCGAAAAACGCCGTTTTTGGCCATTTTCGAAAAATCGTACCGCAAAATTCTGATGTGTTACAAACCTAATTCAAAAGTCAAGTTTCTTCATAACCTCAAAAAAAGTGAAGTTGAGGTTATGAAGAAACTTGACGTGATGGCGTCAAACTGACCTCAGATTCGGATTCAGCGACCCCAAAACCCCCGGGTACCATGTTTTATTTGAATATGCTGAATTTTGAAATTTTTGTGTTCGGCATACATTTTTTGCTAGATTCTGAGATAATCGCGTTTAAAGTTTCACGTTTGTTTAAGTTTTATATGCAGGTAGTGCGCTATAAATAGCTACGACTTTGGTTCTAATGCTCCGATCTTTATGAATTTTTGTGAGAGTATTCTTAAGTTTTTTCATCTATCACAACTGTATATAACCTGTATATATCACTTAATTAAAAACATACAGTCCCGTCTGGTCCGTGCTACATCTGGCGTCCACATCTTTACTCTTTTTATAAATGAATTGCCCCCTGCTTTAACGAACTCTCTAGTTCTTATGTATGCATGATGTATGTATGATGTAAAGCTTCATTCTGACCTAGATAGGATGAAGAACTCTCTAGTTCTTATGTATGCAGATGATGTAAAGCTTCATTCTGACCTAGATAACTTTTAAAAATGGTGTTTAGCTATTGATTTAATACTTAATGCATCAAAATGCAAGCTTATGTATTTTTATCATTCTTGGCCTCTGCAGGCTACGTATACTCTTTATGGGAATGCCTTAGAAAAATTTACCCAGGTTAATGATCTCGGCGTCCTATTAAACTCGAAACTTAAATTTGCCGACCATATTTCCTCAATGGTTAATAAGGCTAAAGGAGTCCTTGGTTTCATTAAAAGGTGGTCAAAAGAATTTAACGACCCCTACATAACTAAAACCTTATTCATTTCGTTGGTCCGTCCGATATTGGAGTGCGGTTCATGTGTCTGGAGTCCCCAATATAGAGTACATTAGGACCGCATAGAATCCGTACAAAAGAATTTCTTAACTCTTTCACTTAGAGGTCTATGCAAATCTTGCAAGAGGATGCAAATCTTCACCTTCCATCTTAAAATAGTAGACTCTTACTTATAAACTCACCTAGCTTAACAAATCTTAGGACAATGCTCGGTGTAGTTTCTCTGCATAACCTAATTTATGGCGATGTAGATAGCCAGTATTTACTAACACGTTTAAATTTTAACATTCCTAATAGAAGGACTAGAAACTTAAGTCCTCTATTCCTTAGCCATTGTTCTAGTTCGACATATGCACAGCACGACCCTTTTAGGGTCTTATGTTCGAACTTCAATGGTCTCTACTCTAAACATCTCATTTTCTGTCCTTTAAATTTAAAATCTAGAATTTTAAATTTCCTCACTAACTCCTCCTAGGTTATAAATTAAAAAATTCTAAAAAAAAACCCGCAAAACAAAAAAAAATATTTATAAGTTTTATTATTTGTTTGTGTAGTTAGTACATTTTCTTGATTAATTTCAATATGTTTAACATTTGGTATTGGAGTGGTTATTAGGTATGATTATTAGGTAACTTGCCACAACAATTGCACCATTTTTTTATTTCAAAATGCCCATTCTTATTTATTTTTGTTAAAGCTGATATTTCTACCAAGTACCATTTCCGATCGTTCAGTTATATGGCAGCTATAGGATATAGTCGGCCGATCCTAATGAAATTTGGTAGGTTGGATCAACTGGTCAAAAATAGAATCTGTATTAACGCAGTGAAGGAGACATCTCCGACCCTATAAAGTATATATATTCTTGATCAGGATCACCTCCTGAGTTGATATGAGCATGTCCGTCTGTCCGTTTCTACGCGAACTAGTCTCTCAGTTTTAAAACTATCGACTTGAAACTTTGCACACATCCTTCTTTCCTTTGCACGCAGTATGTATATAATAGAGGTCTGCAGGAATACATTCTTATTGCCTCAGCCATAGAATACATTCGAATGGAATAGAATGAATGAGTGCAAGAGACACAACGAATTGAGTGAGAGGGAGTGAGAGAGTGAGAGAGCATTGTAACTCATGGGCATTCTTTAGCTTTGAAACAGAGTGAGTTGGGGTGGGTAGTAAAAAGAGTGCTTTTGGAATGAGGAATGCAGCCGAATGTCTCGAATGGTTTATAACACACTCTATGCATTCATTTATTTTCTTCTGTTGCGCAAAACGCTTCTTTAATACTTCTTTAATAATGACCGAAATTATGATGAAAGTGTTTTTTTCTTATGGTTATAACTGTTATTATTTTCTTAGTGTTTTTTGTTTAGTTTTCTTAAGTTTTTCCAAATTAAATTATTTTACAACATTTTTTTGTGCTGGAAAGTTATTTATTAACAAATATTGAAAATATTTTTACATTTATATAAGTAAAATATGTAACATAAAATATACAGCTTAATAATGAATATTTTTGAAAACAAAACAATGACTTACTTCCACTTTTGAATTATTTTATTATCAGCGTCTAAAAAAACAGGCAAATATGCATAGTTGTATCGTACATTCTAGAATGCATTCGAAACAATTCGAATGCGAACTGTAACTCTAACTCATTCAATTCGGTTTTCATCCCCCAAATGTTGTGCGAGTGAGACCTACACAGTCGCACTCACTCATTCATTAATTTTCGTCTCAGCATTCTATCTCACTCAATTCATTTTCAACGTTGTGCATTTGAATGTCGTTTTTTAGCTATTCATGCAGACCTCTAGTATATAAGTCGAACGGCCGGGATCGGCCGATTATATCCTATAGCTGCCATATAACTCATTGATCGGAAATGGTATAACTTTGGTGATTTTAGAATTAGAGAGTTAAAATTTGTAGTGTGTGAATTTCCAACAGGGCATTCATATCACACGGAAACATAGAAATTAAGATCTTTTTAAAAAAGCTAAAGTGTTGTATCTATTATTCTCCGGTCACCTTGGATAAGTGAACGAAAAATATCACGCGATCTTATCTGTTGTGTTTTCTGCATATCGAGATAATAGTGCAGCAACAGTTATGTTAAAGCTTTTTAGAGCTTTTTATTCTAGCATAGTTAGGGCTAGATTTGCATAGGGAAGCTTAGACATTAACTTGCATACGCTTAAGAGATAAGGCTGCATTATATTATAAGCCTAAATTAAGAAAAGTAAACTCGTTTTTATTATAATTAATTAAATGGAAAAATTTGTTAAGCCCCAGCGGAATTTGCTGTGGATATAAGTGAAATAGTGATTTAGTGATTTTAAGCCAGGTATGTTTTGGAGTTAGTGCAGTGCAGTTTCCTTCAAAGAATTATTTTTCCCAGTGCCACGTGCCAGTGCGGCTAGTACCGAGTTATGTAATCGGCTAGTACGAGATGACGTAATCGGCTAGTACCGAATTATGTAATCGTCTAGTTTAAGGATCTAAGGAATTCAGCGCTATTCGACGGAATAAATCCGATCAAATCGGATGGAATCATTTTTATCAATTTTGGAGTCGAACGGCGGCTGCAGTTTTCCAGTGACATAATGGACACCTTAATTTCGCTACACGGAGAGAAAACTCCTACGAATTATATATGCGGTTGTATTGTTAGCAGTGAAATTTTATGAACATTGGCCTGCTTAATTATTATAGAAAGCTTTGCAGTTTATTATATTGTTCAGTTTATTAGGGAGTTTTTCACGGAAGAAAACTTCCCTGGCACCTTTTTATTTTTATACCCTTGCAGAGGGTATTATAATTTTGTCCAAAAGTGTGCAACGCAGTGAAGGAGACATCTCCGACCCTATAAAGTATATATATTCTTGATCAGGATCACCTCCTGAGTTGATATGAGCATGTCCGTCTGTCCGTCTGTCCGTCTGTCTGTCTGTCTGTCTGTCCGTTTCTACGCGAACTAGTCTCTCAGTTTTAAAGCTATCGACTTGAAACTTTGCACACACCCTTCTTTCCTTTGCACGCAGTATATATGTAAGTCGGAACGGCCGGGATCGGTCGACTATATCCTATAGCTGCCATATAACTGATTGATCGGAAATGGTATAACTTTGGTGTTTTTAGAGTTAGAGGTTTCAAATTTGACATGAGAGCTATTTTTGGCAACACAATACGACATGCCAAATTTCATAAGGATTGGCCGACTATATCTTATAGCTTCCATATAACTGAACGATCGGAAATGACCCAACTTTCGTGTTTTTTAAGATAGAAAATTGGAACTTGGTACAGATTATATTTTTGGTCAGGTAATCCGACCTACGAAATTTCATTAGGATCGGCCGACTATATCCTATAGCTGCCATGTAACTGAACGATCGGAAATGGTATTTGGTAGAAATATCAACTTTCGTATTTTTGAAGATAGAAGCTTGGAACTTTTTTTTTAGATTTTTTATTGTAATTAATTGGTTTTATTATGATGTAATCATAAGGATCGGCCAACTATATCCGATGTTTGCTATATATATCCGGTTTTAACTGCAAGGGTATATAAACTTCGGCTCCTCCCGAAGTTAGCTTTCCTTTCTTGTTGGTTATACTTTTGCAAATAATTTAATGTTAAAAATGCAGATAATTAACATGTACATTTTCTTGACTAATTTTAGTATAAATAAATATAAATTTATATATATATAAGTTGCTTTGAATTTAAAAGATAAATATTTGACATTTAATTGAAGTACGAACTTTGCGATAATATTCGAGCATGGCCAAACAAATTTTATTGTAATATTTTCTTTATTAATTATTATTATAAACACCTATAGCATTCCTGTCCTTGAGCTCAACGGCGGTGAACTTTGGTAAGTGAATACCACTGAAAGAATTTATATATATTCTGTTGACTTAAACAGTAAATTTTGTACGTCCATGAATCTTGAATAATTCGAATATATATATGCTCGCAAATTTATTAATTCTTAATATTTAATCTAAAATGAAGCTAAAATTTAATTCTTGAATTTATCCTTATAATATTAATTTTTCTTATATATATATATATCTAAATTTAAACATGAATGATAACGAAATGAATTGTTATAGATTTTAAGGCGATATTATTTTATTTAAATAGAAAACCCTAATTAGTAAAATGAATCAATTTTATAAGACTATTTATTTGAGTATTTTGAAAGTAATGAAGGCTTAAGGCTCTAACCGTTCCGCCGCCGAACCCCTAAATAGCCATGCTGGAACCACAATAAGTATCACATAGGATTGTGATTAGGGGCGAATCAAACGTCGTAGATCTCGCCAAGGTCGGGTGGGTTAAGACTAGGGTATAATGAACATCTAATCACCCTACAACTGATTGAAATCACTCTTTCTCTCTCTTTTGAAGCTATTTGTATTTTAGGGGATTTGTTTCTTATTTTCGGATTTGATTATAAAGTAAAATCATCCGGGTTTCTTCTTGAATTTTCGAGCAAGTGCACTTAATTTATTTTAATGATGTGTAGTATGGATATGTGAAAAATAACCTCCCCCATCCGTCGAGCTAAGTCTAAGACCACAAGAAGTGCACGCCCTTCACTCCCATCCATACGTCCCTAAGGTATATCCTCTGGACCTTGCAGAACACCTTGCATCTTGGTTCTGTTTTGAACTCACAGTACCCACACGTATTTTTAAAGATAGAAGTTTGGGACTTATTTTTAGATTTTATATTATAATAAATTAGGTTATATTATCATATTCTCATAAGGATCGGCCAACTACATCCGATGTTTGCGATATATATCCGATTTTAACTGCAAGGGTATATCAACTTCGGCTCCGTCCGAAGTTAGCTTTCCTTTCTTGTTTTTATTTAAGTACTTAATTGGTTGATGATCTGTTATGATTTGAAACTGTGTTCCCTATAAATAATATCTAAAATAATCAACTGCAAAAACAATAGCTAAAAATTCTTTATCAGTTGCGCTGCAATATTTTTCATGTTTATTTAAAATTCTTGATACAAACGTTACTGGTTGACCCTGTTGTGATAAAACAGTCCCGATTACAAAATCACTGGCATCTGTCGTCTGGGTTTTTGGTTTTGGTTTTGCTGAATATTATTATACCCTTTCAGAGGGTATTATAATTTTGGTCAAAAGAGTGCAACGCAGTGAAGGAGACATCTTCGACCCTATAAAGTATATATATTCTTGATCAGGATCACCTCCTGAGTTGATATGAGCATGTCCGTCTGTCCGTCTGTCTGTCCGTCTGTCTGTTTCTACGCAAACTAGTCTCTCAGTTTTAAAGCTATCGACTTGCACACACCCTTCTTTCCTTTGCACGCAGTATATAAGTCCGAACCGGATCGGCTGACTATATCCTATAGCTGCCATATAACTGATTGATCGGAAATGGTATAACTTCGGTGTTTTTAGAGTGAGAGAATTTAAATATTACATCAACGCTATTTTTGGCAAAATAATACGACATCCGAATCCGAAATCCGAATTTCATAACGATCGGCCGACTATATGTTATAGCTGCCATATAACTGAACGAACGGAAATGGTTTTTGGTAGAAATACCAACTTTGGTATGTTTGAAGATAGAAGTTTGGGACTCTTTTTTAGATTTTGTATTGTAATAAATTGGATTATATATTCATATTCCCATAAGGATCGGCCAACTATATCCGATGTTTGCGATATATATCCGGATTTAACTGCAAGGGTATATAAACTTCGGCTCCGCCCGAAGTTAGCTTAAATGAATTTAGATTGCAACGTTGTCCTTTTTAGAAGTTGTGTATAAGTGGGTAGAGAGTGAGGTAGTGATGAAACCCACAGCTCCGTTTCAGATACGTCTGACCGGAGCTACATATACGCATCCATCTCAATAAGTAGTTTTCGAGATGTGCCTGCAATAACGTAGCACAATCTGGGAAAGCTTGTCGCATTCGCCACGCATCTGAGCAACCTAAAAGCAGTAAAGGCAGAGCAGCATTTGGGTATCCCCTGCAGGTCCTTGTGGTCAAGCTCCCGATAAGCAAATAAGTGTAATGGGCAAAGCAGGTATTCAGCCCTATCCGACCATTGCGGATTTCAGTTCGTGGCTGGGGGACTTAATGTTAATGTGGTCTGCGCGGTATCAGACAATGATGTTGTTGAGATTAGAGTTCTGATGATCGTTTTTATTTAAGAAAAATTAATCTAGTTAGCTCTTTTTTTTATTAGTTAGCTTTTTCAGTGAAGTAAAGCCAAGCTTAATTACGACCGATATTGATAAGGTCTATATATAAATTATTTACACAGCTGTATGATAATAGTGTTTTTAAAGTTTGCATTTTTCCTACTGGCGAATATACATTTTCAATATCCTCTTTTTGTTGAAAACCTCTAACTACTAGTCTAGCCTTGAAAGTGCCATCACCTTTTCTTTTGAAAACCCACTTCACATCAATGACTTTTTTATTTTTAGGTCTATCGACAGCTATCCAAGTTTCGTTCTAATTTAGACTTTTCATTTCAAAATCCATTGCTTTGGTCCAGTCTTCATTATTATTAGAGCTTATTGCCTCCTGGAATGGATTTGGAACATTCGCATCGATATGATTAACATATATATAAATAGTTTTTGGACTACCATATCTATCTACCGGAATTTTTTTCCTACTTGATTTGCTCAATATTTGAATATTATCTACGTAATTGTATTGACTCAGATTCAAATTTTTATTTTCTACCTATTTTTCTATTTGGTTGACAAGGTTGAAAAATATTTTGAAAGGTGTTTTGTTTTCTTGTGTGTTGGCTATTGATCTTTTCTTTAAATAGGCTACTGCTTTCATAATTTCGGGACAGTACTGCCCGAGTATTTACTTTAGCTTCCCGCATAAGACATCTGCCCATGTCCATAGCTGACCTGTCATATCTTTCTGCTACGCCATTTAGTTCATGTAAATATGGAGGACAAGTTAGTATCTCTATTCCTTTATCCCTTATGAAAGTGTAAATGTCTTTGTTTAAATACTCCTTTCCGTTATCGCACTGTAATTTTTTCACACATTTGTTACATTTATTTTCTACGAAGTTAATACAATCTTTAAACAAAATTAACAATAAGTCTGTATATATTGTTTCGAGAATTTCTTTAGATTTTATTTTATTATTTTCAAATGGCTTATTGGACATTTTAGATTGTAAGCAGTTCGCACACTTCATCTCAGTTTTTTCTAGCTTATCTGGCAAACTTTCTAATAATTTTTCCGAAACTACTTTATCTAAATATTTAAAGTTTATATGGCCAAGTGCCCTATGCCATTTTTCTTTATTTGTTAGTTTTAACACATTTATATAGACTTCTTTAATACTATCAGTTTCTTTTGCAATACCTTTTATCACATAAATTAGTTACGACTACTAATTAATTATTTTGATCATACATTTTTGCATTACTGTTTTTTGCCACAATGATATTGTTTTTCGTTATTCTTGATACGCTTAATAAATTCTCTTGAATTCCATTTACATAGTAAACATTTTTTAAATCTACTGTTTAGTTTTTGTAGTAGGATTTAAAAGTTAGTGTGACATTACCAATTGTGGTAGCTTTTAAAGTTTTGCCATCTGGCAGCTTAACATCGAAAGCAATTTTTTGATCCTGATAACTCACGAAATTTTTGTCGCTTTTGATTAAATGGTCCGTACAGCCGCTGTCCAAGATCCAATTTAATTGATAATCATTTTCGCTTGAGTCCTTAAAGTCACATCCACTTTAGGGGGTCCGGGTTAACGTCACGGTTTGTGGTCACGGGGGTCTAACCTCGTGTCATGGTTTGTCACGCAGGTGGGGAGGGGGTCAAAAAAGTCTGAAATTCGCGTCACGCAATATATGGACGGCCCCATAAGGTCTAATTCACAATAGGTTCTTATTATATTATATACTAAACGGAATATCTTATTTACACTAGCTTAAATATAAGTAACTATAGATTAATATATTTATACAATTCAACAGATGTAAAAGAGATTGGCTCATCGACCGAGATCAGCATGAGGAACAGGAAATTTGCCCCAACAGTTTTCCAATGTGTGAAGACAGCGGATATGGACAACATGCCATTTAGAACTGCCTACAGTTCATCGGAGTCACACCTAAAGAGAGGATGAGGCTAGTTAGAAGGCATAGACTGGATCCTGCGTTGTGTTGAAAGAATGCCTTGTGAGTGGATGCAGGAGGAAGCATCACCAGCTTTTTCATGAAGCAAGCAATTAACAGTTGGACCGAGGGAAGGGAGTAAACCGAACTTCGGTGAAGGAGCATCATCATCTGTGGATGCTCAGGCGGCGCCGGAAAGGAGTTTTAGCTGTGTCGACGAAGACGGAGAACGACTACCGTTTCGTGTATGGCCGGTGACGCTATACGGAGGTGGGAAGCATGTGGATACGTACGCGCTGCTGGATGAAGGTTCCTCTGTGACGATGGTCGACAAAGAGCTGACCGAGGAGCTAGGCGTATAGAAAGTGCGTGCAAATCTTGGAGGACACTATGGTGCGAGTTGGACATCTGGTATTCACGGGATTATTATGGAAGAAGGATCACATCGTCCTGCAACGTAGCTATGATATGGAAAATAAAGCAAGACGGAAGCCTTGGAATATTTAATTTTTTGGAAGCTTTTTGGAATACATTTTCGTGGAATATTTACGGCTCATGAAGGACTACGCCGTCAAAGGATACGCTAGGCACTTTGAACGACCGGAGACCACTATGGATAGCGATGACTTGGTATTTGCCTTATTTTGGAGTGGATAATCCCAAAAAAACCGGAAAAATTCGATTGGTATTCGATGCGGCGGCACGAGTCGGAGAACGATTGAATTTCACGCTGAGCAGAGGGCAACAACACTATAAGCCCTTCGCAACTATTCTCTTCCATTTTAAGAAAAGTGCTATCGGAGTCTGCAGTGACATTAGATGTTCATCTGGTGCTGATCCGACCTGAAAATATATATGTGCACAACGATTCTTGTGGAGAGACGGGGACGACCAACGAGATCCCAAAGTTAATGGGATGTGCGTGATGCCTTTTGGAGTTGCCTTCTCACCGAGTACAGCGCATTATGTGGAGACTGTGAAAGCCATGCGATTCTTGGACTTGGACCCCAAAGCGGTCAAGGCTATCGTGAATTACCACTACGTAGACGACTATGTGGAAATTTTCAGCACGGAGATCGAGGCGATTGAAGAATCTACCCGAGTAAAGGAGATACATGCGGGAGGCGGATTTAAGCTGTGCATGTTTTCGTCTATTTTACTCAAGATAGAAAGAATGCTCGGGCCCAGAGTATTGGATGGGTCGAGGTAGATTTGGTGGCCTGCTCATGTTACCGTTGCACAGTGATACCAATGTACCGTTAGCCGAATCAATATTATACCCTTGCACACCTCAGAGGAGAGCGACTTGGCAAGGGCACTTAGAGGCGTCGGGATGGAGGAAGACTCTTTGTTGAGCTCCGAGACGGAGGCAGAAGTTACTGTGATGAAGATTCGTAAGAATGACCCTGACAATCTTGCAGCTTAACCTCCACCACAGTAAAGCGGCGTCAGCTGCCCTCCTACTCCACCTCGCCGAGAGTGGAGCTGATGTGGCCCTCATCCAGGAACCCTGGATCCTTGGAGACAAGATTCTTAGGTTGGTGGCGTCGGAATAACGGCTTTGTAAAGCCGATACAACAGGCCTGCATCCTCGCAAAAAAAACCTTAACCTCTTTTTCCTACCTAATTTCAGTAATGAAGACTACGTAGCCGGAGCCATAGGGAGCCCAAAGGGTCCTTTAAGGGTGGGTTCGGCGTATATGGGCCATGTGAAAGGTGACATTTCACGTAAAAAGTGCAATAAGCTTAAGAGTTGGACGTAGTTGGTTATCATTTTGCTCATTTTCACATCACAAAAACTCACACTTCACATAAATACTAAAATTAGCTTGAATACGATCGAATAAAGTTAATTACAGTCCAATGAAGACAGTAAAACGCTCAAAAACAATTCTTGCAAAGTCAACTTACAAATAACACATTTTTAAGCTACACATGAAAAGACGTGCCACGAACATACAATTTGTATTTAGTACATACCTTATTTTAACGGAAAAAAACCTGTTTGTATCAATATACTCAAATATATCACTTGTTTTGATCATTTAAAACAGTGGTGGGCAAAACTAACACATGTTTAAAATTTTAGTGTGTGCGTAGCAGAGAAAAACAATGAGAGCAGAGAATTCACTGAGCGAAAAAACGGATTTTTTTATTTCATTTTTCGTTAATTCAAAAGTTGGAAAAATTTTTCTAATGAATAAATGAATTAAAATGAGAGCAAATAAGAGAACTTTTAAAAAAAATTTTAAGGCAGCGCTGCGGCAGAATTTCCTACCCTATACTCGCGTGCTATGTAAAATGAGAGTTTGCCCACCACTGATTTAAAACGAATCAAAAATAACCTCAAATCTTTGTGTAGACACGTGCCGCAAATAAGTTAAGTTTCAAAGCTCGCAGCCGAAGTACTTGACATTACTCTTACTCTGACTCCCTAGCTGACAGGATTCTTAGATGGGGAGTCCTAGAGAAACACTCTTTCTCGGATCATCGATACATAGAATTAGTGGTTAATTTCGACTAACAGTCAATTAACGTTAGCGCTTCAATCGACTAACAGTACGCAACCCGAGAAAAGCGAATTGGGAGCTATATAAGAAAAAATTAGAAAGATCCTTGGGGAAACCTTATACAAAGGACGTTGACAGAAGGAAAGACCTGAATGCCATGGTGGACACGCTAACGGAGGCGTGCGCCAGGGACTTCATTGAAGCTTTTTCCAAAAGCAGATCGGGCAGTAGCAAGTCAAAGTAACCACCATGGTGGTCGCAAACACTTGCGCCCTTTAAGACCAATGCCCGCAAGGCTTTTAATTTCGCCAGCAAGACAAACTCGGAGACAGCCTGGGAGGCGTAAAAAGCGGACCTCAAGAAGTACAACAAAGAACTACCTAGGGCAAAGATGGAAAACATTCAACAGAAATCGGAGGCCTCCCGAATCCGGAAGGTCTTAGCAACAACTGCAACAAGTGTAGGATACATCAAAACCTCGGAAGGTTGCTGGACCACGTCCAGTGAAGAAACCTTAGAAACATAGCTCTCACAAATGCACATTTCCCGGGGTGCTCTCAAGAAGAAACAACACTGGAATCCCAGAGGCAGGGGGACAACCCCTCCCTCCCAAACCAACAAACTCAATCTCGATTGCAATGAGTCTAAACGACGTTCGCACACAACGTCAACAGGAGCAAGACGAGAGACGGCTCTCAGTGCAAGGAAACAACGCTTACTTCTCTTTCAGAGAAACCGAAAGAGCGCGTTCTTGCTCCCCCTCGCTCCATCGATGTCTCTGCAGCCAAAGAGCGCATTAACTAGCACAGTAACTCGAACTTCTTTGACAACGTCAACCGTAACAACAACAACAACCGCAACTGTAAAGACAGCGCGTTTAACGATGTCACCAGCTAGCAGCGCAAACATTAATGCTTCGGCTCTGCGCAGCCCGAAAAAAATAACAAAAACAAAGAAAATGTTAAGCCGACTGTGCAGACTGGTATGGATCGCTTCATCGAAATCAAAAGGAAGCTGACCCCCTAAACTCTCAACGCAAAATAACCCGTGGCAATGCTAACATAGCTGCAATAGAAACGCCCACGAACTCAAACAGATTTAAAATCTTGGCAGACTATGAGGATGACGCCGAACCTACAGAAGTCAAAAAAAAGAAGCCGAAGCCCCCGCCAATTTACATACGAGAAAAAAGTTCCAACGCTCTTGTCAACAAAATTATAGAGCTTATTCGCAAGGATTCATAAAGGGCAATATCCAGGAAACAAACGTTCAAACGAAGTCTGAAGATAATTACAGAGTATTATTGAAATACCTCACCGACAAAAAAAAGAACTTTTACACGTATAAGCTAAAAAGCAGCAAGGGCCTGCAAGTCGTACTTAAGAGCATAGAGTCCAAAGTATTGCCTGCAGAGATAACAAAGGCGCTACAAGAGAAGGGATTTAGCGCTAAGACAGTCTTCAATATCCTTAACAGGGATAGAAAGCCGCAGCCACTCTTTAAGGTTGAGCTCGAACCAGGAATTATGCCCTAAAGAAATACGAAGTGCACCTTATATACAATCTTCAGTTCCTGCTGCACCGCAGAATTACAGTTGAGGAACCGCACAAACGCAATGGCCCGGTTAAATGTGGGAACTGCCAAGAATATGGCCTTATATCTTATCAAAGCCAAGACAAAAACCGATATAAAGGTGGAGGACATAACTAAATTTAAATATAATTATACCCGGCGCACGTATTTTTTCAAGATTTCGTTTTTTCGCGCTGATGTTCAAGACGATTTGTTCTTCCAGTTTTTGGCCAAAGAATATTTTCGTCCAAGAACATCAGCCTAGGTAAAGAAAAAAGTTATAAAACCAGTGGGAGTGAGACTTCCCAATATCGGAACCACTCACCAACCTTCCACCTCTTCTTTCTCTAGTATCGTCACTAAGGCTTACCTATCAGAAGGGGGCTCCGTAGCAAACTCCCTAAACTATATTCTGATAGTTCTTCCTTTGCATCCCATATTATAGCCTTTACAGAAACTTGGTTAAAGCCGGAGATCTTAAGCTCCGAAGTTTTTCCAAGTAAATACACCACTTTTAGACGGGATCGACCTCAGCGAAGGGGGGGGTGGAGTCCTCATTTCGGTAGACTCTACTCTTGCTTCTGAATAGGTGAAATCCCAAGAGTTTAGTGACATAGAATTTATTTGCGTTAAAATTACTATGTCCGTGAAATCTTTATACATTACATGTTCATATATACCGCCTATGTCTAAACTGCCTATATATTGGCAGCATTTGTCCGCTATTCGATACGTCTTTAATCTTATGACGCATCGTGACCAACTCGTAGCGATGGGCGACTATAATATACCAGAATTAAAGTGGTCCAACGTCGATAACTCACCATCTTTGTCACTTATCACTCACCATGACTTCACCGCGGGCATGTTTGACATGTCCCTAGGTCAAATAAACCATGTAAGAAATTCGTTAGGTCGGCTTTCAGACTTATATTTTGTATCTGATGGTACCGCTCTCTCCAGAGCTTTCCCCTTTCAACCCCGGAGGGTCCATATCACCCCACGCTGGAGGTCTCTATCGAAACCACTCCTGGTATCGATCAGATGTCTCTATGCGTGGCAAATAAGATTCGCTGTTTCCGTAAAGCTGATTTTCAGAAACTTAATAGCCTTATCGATACATACGATTGGTCCGATATTCTGGCATGCACTGATCTTAACGTCACTTTAGAAAAATTTAACTGTACTTTAAATACATTTTTTGACTCCTGTGTGCCATGGAAATATCCATCCGCTTCAACAAATCCTCCTTGGTATACAAGGTCACTAACCTACAAAATTTTAAAAATAGGCTCTTAGTAAAATATAAAAAAACCTGTTGATTTTTCAAGATACCTACTAGCTCGGTCGAAAAACGACAGTACTGTAATGCCATATTTTTAGATGTCTCACAAGCATTTTATAGAGTCTCGCTAGAATGTTTAATATACAAGATCAAGACAATGCTCCCCTACAGCACCCACAAGATTTTAGAGTCTTACCTTCACGACAGAAAGTTTGTTGCAACACTGCTATATGTGACGATAGTACTGGAGCTGGAGTTCCTCAAGGTAGCTTTCTAGGGCCAATATTATATGTCCTCTACACATCAGACATCCCGACAAGCACACGACTAACAACATCTACGTTTTCCGATGACAAAGCTATTCCTAGCCGCTCAAAATGGCCGATTCAAGAAACTCTTGAAAAATGGTTTAAAAATGGCTATCAGATTGGCGAAGATATCAGATAAAGTGAACGAACGAAAATGCAAGCACGTTATGTTCACTCTGAACAGGCAAAACTGTCCGCCGACTACATTAAACAATACTCTACTTCCACAAGCAAACGAAATAACATACCTTGGAGTACATATCGGCAGAAGACTCACATGGCGCCGGCACATTGAAGCCAAAAGAACACACCTAAAGCTAAAAGCCAGCAGTCTTCATTGGCTTATCAACGCTCGGTCACCTCTTAGCCTTGAATATAAAGTCCTGCTGTACAACTCGGTACTAAAACCTATATGGATGTACGGCTCCCAGTTATGGGGGAACGCCAGCAATAGCAACATTGACATAGTTCAGAGAGTTCAGTCGAATATCTTGAGAACAATCACCGGGGCACCGTGGTACGTTCGCAACGAAAACATACACCGCGACTTAAACATTCTACCATTCAAAGAAGTGATTGCAGAACAGAAGGTAAAGTTCTTAACCAAGCTATCGGTGCGCCCTAACCACCTGGCGAGAGGTCTGACTAGGTTGAGAAACCAATCACGCCTTCGTCGCAATGACTAACCCACCCAGCGACTGACCTGAGGGACGCGCAACCAGAATGCAGTCTTAGTAAACGTTTTGTTAAATTTTAATGTTAAGATTCGTCAACTTATTGTTAGTCTCAAAATTAAGAGTAGATTCAATAAATAAAAGCAAAGCTATGAAGAAAAAAAAAAAACTGCCACTATGGTGGCATATCCCGGCACCAGGGCCATGATAGCACCTTCATTTGTGATTAAGGAAGGCGTGCCTCTGGCGGCTTACGAAAAAAAAACACCTACGCTGTAAAAAGAAGCGCTGATCCAATATTCCGAAACTATGAGAGAGCAGAAACCTCTACAAGTTCAGAGGAGTGTCTAGAAACGGAAGAGTGGGCAAGTTGCGTGTTTTCATATGAAACGAAGTTACAATAAAAGGTCGCTGCAAAGAAACCCAAAAAGGATCGACCGCAACCCAAACCGCACTGTG
This sequence comes from Drosophila parabipectinata, assembly GCA_018153455.1. Classification (NCBI taxonomy): domain Eukaryota; kingdom Metazoa; phylum Arthropoda; class Insecta; order Diptera; family Drosophilidae; genus Drosophila; species Drosophila parabipectinata. Next base: position 548,757 of record JAECYA010000007.1, read on the forward strand.
CCAGGAGGAGCTACGGCATTGTGACTGCTAGCTCCATTGAAGCTGATCCAGCGAATTAAACTTCGGCTTCAGCCCTTTACGATGACGGCACCGTAAAGGTGTGCAGTCTAAGTCCGGGGCGATGTCAAAATCCAAAATCACAGAGAAACTAGCCGGATCATCGAAGACGGATGGATGACGAAAACATATCAGTCACAGTGGTGAAGGCGGATTTCGCAGATGTCCTTGCGGAATCTGCAAATTAATCTCCTCCTATGTAAGGAAGCCTCGGCTACACTTCTGTTTCATATGGCTGAGGATGGAACCAACATCGTCTTACTCCAGGAACCCTGGTTGGTGGGAAAAAGGGTTTCTGGACTAGAAACCCAGGAATACAATAACAGCTAGTTCAGAAGGTAAGACTGGACCCTTTTTTCTGGACTAAAGTAAAAAAGAATATTTTTGCTCCATAAGTGATGCAAACAACGCTGCCGCAACCGAGGAGATTCAGTCAACTGAGTACTGTCATCATACATAGACCAAAAGGCCGAAACATACGAAAGGAGTCCCGGGAACCCCAGAGCGAGCTAGTTGTAAAGCTACAACCAGCTACAACTTTTCTTTCACAAAGAAAAGGTCCTTATGGCCTTTTTAGACATAGAAAGGGCTTCCAAGAATGTTCTCCCGAGCACCATAATCGTCGCCGTGAAATCTCTTGGGGAAGATGGACACTTCGTGAGACTCTTTGATCAATTTCTAACAAGCAAGACAGTGATGATTTCACTAGGGACATCAACCCTTTAAAGGGCCGTCTGAAGAGGAACCCCGCAAGAAAGAGTCTTTTCATCTCTTCAATGCTTTCAATGTCTTCAGCCTTCTTTGTATCTTTCCGAGTATCTTCCTAATCACTGCAGCGTCTTTCAAGGTAATGTAGCAATTAGGTTAGGTAGGTTAGGCCGACACACTTAGACCATGAGGCCATGAGGACTTAGACCGTTTACGGTCTCTTGTGTTAGGATTTCAGAATTTTCCCCTACCGTATTCTTTGCCCACCCTGATTCTTTGCTCAATTTCTGTATATTGTTGGGATCTATGACTACTACCTCTGAGATGTCTATAAGGAATTTGTTTCCCAGACGCTTTCGTCTAAGAGACTAAGGGGCATAGCCCTTTCATAAGAATAAATTCATTCGCATAGCATGTGTCATAGCTCTGATAGCCGTACCAATTCGAGTCCTATCCATCCCCAGAGGTTGAGATGTTCTTTTATTTGAGATGAGAGGCCAAAGTTGATGCGCCAATCGGAAATTTGAGACGGAACTGCAACTGATTTTTATTTTGCTATATATGGCTTCTTTGAGCCGAAGTTTCGGGCTGGAGTGGTGTGGTGGTGCCAGTTCGTGTGCTATACAGTTGCCTGTGATGTCCCTGTGACCAGGGACCCAGATGATGCTGATATCATACTGCTGTGTCATCTCGTTAAGAGATGATCTATAGGTTGCTTTTGATCGATCCAATCGATTTTATGGCCGCTTGGCTGTCGCTGAAAATTTTTACTTCACCGTTGATGATGCCTGATATTTTTGGGTGTTTTAGGGCTTCCCAAATTCCTATCACCTCAGCCTGAACACGGTGCTGTGATCAGACAGTAGGCCTGAATGGCCAGTTGTATGGGGTATATTCCTTTTCCTATTTAGTTTTCTAATTTTGAGTAGTCATGGTAGAAGTCCAAAAATCGTAAAAGGCTACCAGAGCGGATTTTTATGTGAGAGATTGATTTTCAATCATAGAAAAAAGCGCATAAAGGGCAGTTTCAATGGATTTTTCCTTTTTGTTTGCATGTTGTGCTTTGGATATAAAAGAAACGTTCTAAGGTGGGCCCCTATGGCCCCTATGACGGCTGTGGAAGTTTTCCCATAAATAGTGTTCTTTTGAAAAAGTTAGAGAGCCAATTCATCGCGATATCGCCCACATGCTGGATTTTCGCGAGTATGATTTCGTCAGGACCAGCTGATTGTTAGGGCTTAAAGGTTTGTGTTGCCCAGTATTGGGTTTTTAGATCAAAGCTGAAGTTAAAGTTTCAGGAACGTGTTCGTTTAACGAGGTGCCTGATACTGGAGAGCATCTGGGGAAGTGATTCTCCAGCAGCATTGCTAGAGAAAGCTCACTTTTGTTGGTCCAGGAGCCATTTTTTTTAGGATTTTCCAAAGTCTTGCAGCTTGAGATGTGCCTTCAATGTCCGAGCAGATAGAGTTCCATGAGGAGCGTTTCGCTTTGTGGCTTTTTTATAAGTGGCCAGGAGGGCCTTGTAGCCATTCCAAAGGCTTTCCTCGTCTCCGGAATTCGCCATGTTCAACAGGGTTCCACTTGCCGATTGGACAGAGGCTAGCTCTGGGAACCACCATTGGGGCTTAATTCGTTTAAACCCCTGCAAAAGGTATTATAATTTTGGTCAAAGGTGCGCAACGCAGTGAAGGAGACATTTCCGATTCTATAAAGTATATATATTCTTAATCAGGATCACCTCGTATTTCTTGAGTTGATACCGTGCCCGCGTCCCCGTCTGTCTGTCTATTTCTACGCGAACTAGTCTCTCAATTTTAAGGCAATCGACTTGAAACTTTGCACACATCGTTCTTTCCTTTGCAGCAGTATATAAGTCAGAACGGGATCGGCCGACTATATCCTATAGCTACCATATAACTGATTGATCGGAAATGCTATAACTTTGGTGTTTTTAGAGTTAGAGAGTTCGGATTTTGTACGAATGCAGTTTTTGCAAAATTTTACGACATACCAATTTTCATAGGTATCGGCCGACTATATGTTATAGCTGCCATATAACTGAACAATCGAAAATGACCCAACTTGCGTGTTTTCCAAGATAGAACTATCTAGAAAGATAGAAAGATAGTTGGAACTTCGTACAGATTCTATTTTTGGTCAGTTGATCCGACCTACCGAATTTCATATCGATTAGCCGAATATACCTAGTTTTTGTCATTAGAAGCTAACTTTTAAGCTCCTTGATCTATCGCGCTTAGTCTATTGATTCCTTAAAATTTTTTTAAGGTGGGTAAATATAAAATTAACATGAAAGGACGGCTCGTCGAGTTTCTTTTTTTTTTTTCTTTGCGGTCTTTTAGAATTTGAAATGGCTTGAGCATCAGCTAGCATTTCTGTATTCTTCATAAAGCTTAGCGGCCCAGACGACCGAGGGGTGCTCGAGAAACGAATAATTAGTAAATGTCGGGTCAAGCAGCAGCACGGAGTTTAATGTTTATGTTTAAATAATGTTTAAATAATGTTTAAATAATGTTTATGAATGTTTAGTGTAATAATTATTTATAGTTTATTTATTAAGCTAAAGTATGGAAATATCGCCTTAGTTGGTCGCGAGCCGACTCTTTCTCGGCCGCTCGACTTCAACGGGCCTATTTTAAGAGAGCTTTGGCTTCGCAATCACTATGTCGGGCCGCCCTCTCCATTATCGAGAGCTTTAGCTTCGCGTATGTCTAGTCGAGCCGCACTCTCTGTCCATATTATTAGTCACTGCTTAGCACCATAAACTGGATGATCACAATGGTTGATCCCAGTTGCATCTGCCTGCAGCATAAATAAAATATAACGTACTGTAATTAAATTCGTCTTTCATTTCCCGGCATTGAAAACTCTCAATGACCAAACAGTAAATATTAAGCAAGTTGTAATATATTAAGAAAGGAGGAGTTAGTAAGGAAATTTAAAATTCTATGCTTTATTAAAGAGCAGGAGACAGAAGTTACAAAGAAGAGACCATTGTTGTTCGAACATAAGACCCTAAAAGGGTCGTGCTGTGCATATGTTGAACGAGTACAATGACTTAGGAATAGAGGACTAAAGTTCCTAGTCCTTCTATTAGGAATGTTACAATTTAAGCGTGTTAGTAAATACTGGCTATCTACATCCCCATTAATTAGATTGTGAAGAAAAACTACACCGAGCATTGTCCTACGATTCGTTAAGCTAGGTAAGTTTATAAGTAAGAGTCTACTATTATAAGGTGGAAGGTGAAGATTTGCAAGCCAGTATAGACCTCTAAGAGAAAAAGTTAAAAATTATTTTGTACGGATTCTATGCGGACTCCAGACACATGAACCGTTTTCCAGTAACGGACGGCCCAAGGAAATGAAAAATGTTTTGGTTATATATGGGTCATTAAATTCTTTTGACCACCTTTTAATAAAACCAAGGACTCCTTTAGCCTTATTAACCATTAAGGAAATATAGTCGACAAATTTAAGTTTAATGTCTAATAGGATGCCGAGATCATTAACGTGAGCTAATTTTTCTAGGGCAATCCCAAAAAGAGTATACGAAGCCTGCAGAGGGCAAGAACGATAAAAAGAAATATGCTTGCAATTTGATCCATTAAGTATTAAATCCTAAGCTGATCACCATTTTTGAAAGTTATAAATCAGACTGAAGATTGCATTGGGCAGAGATGGATTTGTATTGAAGACAAAGCTTTACATCATCTGCATACATAAGAACTAGAGAGTTCGGTTAAGCAGGGGGCAAGTCAATTATAAAAAGAGTAAATGAAAATGGGCCAAGATGACTTCCTTGAGGGACGCCAGATGTAGCACGGACCAGACGGGGATATGTGTTTTTAAATAAGACCCTTTGTGTCCTTCCATCTAAATAGCTGGATTTACACGTTAAGAGGTCTGTAAAGAATCCCAACATATTCAGTTTACTCAACAAGAGTGAGTGATTAACTGAATCAAATGCTTTGCCAAAGTCTGTGTAAATTACATCGGAATTACAAAGGATGTCAACTCCAGTAAATTTGTAGTGGTGGAGCGATGCTTAATAAAGCCATGCTGACAAGGAGAGATGATCGATGAGTAAAAGTGTTGCAGATGGGGAGTAATTAATTTTTCAAATAACTTTGTAATTTCCGACAATTTAGAGATGCCTCTGTAATTGGCGGCATCGGACTTTTTCCCCTTTTTATGTAAGGGAGTTATGTAAGGCGGTATATATGAACATGTAATGTATAAAGATTTCGCGGACAAAATGATTTTAAAGCAAAATTTTAAATTGTATGTCACCAAACTCTTGTGATTTCACCTCTTCAGAAGCAAGAGTGGAGTCTACCGAATTGAGGACTTTGCGCTTTATATTATTATATTTAAATTTCGCTATTTCCTCTACCTTTATATCGGCTTTAGTTTTGGCTTTAATATAAGCCTTAATATAAGGGGTTTCATTTACTAGGGCCTGTGGTATTACCTGAAAGGAGACCACGGAGGACATTTCGGATAATTGCTCATTTTCCTTGAGAAATTCGGACGGCGAATTGTTCTCAGTTCTAGCCCTTGGGGTGGCTAACGATATGAGCGGTTGCGTAATTGACGGCTCAACAGGCTGAGTCGGATCACAAACAGCGGATTTTTTGCGCTTAAGGGACTCAGTTAGCAGCTTTAGGCCGCGAAACTGAGTGTGAAGCGCACAGAGCTGCTCATTGATTTTACGAAAACCAGTAATCAACTCTTTAAATTCCTTCTTATTCTGTCTCATGAAACACCTCATTTCGTCTTGGACAGCAAGACAATTATCACAACAATAATGTGAACCAGACCTACGGGAAATGGCATCCGAAACTAATGCAGTGAATCCGGCACACTTAGCGTGTAAGACGTTTTCACATAGCCAGAAATGGATGGTAGACTGGGATGAGGAGATTTTTTTGTTACAAGACTTCATCGAACAGACCAGTTTAAATTCCATATTATTAATTAACAATACAAAAACATATATAAAAAGTTAAAAAAGACACTATACCTTGAACCACTGTGCCAAATAGAAAGCCGAAGCTTTGGAGAGTGCAAAGGAAAAATGCAGAAATAGAGATAAGACGTGGAAGAAGCGGAGCTGAGCTATGCTTGGAATTGAGTTAAAAGAAATTATTAATTCGCCTCCAAATATACCACAAAACACACGAAGCGATACGGTTTCAAATAAAAGTTAAGATTCTCAATAAATTCGATTTACAATCGAGTAAACGCCGGTTTACCAATATTTATGAACGCCATATTTATATAAACGTAGTGCGCACAAAAAAAACACGACCGTTCGCTTAAGAGGAAGAGAGAGAAGTCTCGAAAGAAGGAGAAAAAAGAAATTCCCGATTATTTTATACCATACTCGTATATTATACCATTATACTCAGCCTGATCCAACAACGTTCATCGGACAACAGTCCAGGAGAAGGCTGGTGGAAGATAAACTGCGAAGTTTATCTAAAGACGCCTCAATCGAATGGGGCTGTCTTGAAGTTGAAGAGATGATCTAATCAGTACAGCGGCTTCTTCTCTGGAATGGGCACCAGGATAGTAAGCTCGGTAATACCTACTGGGCTGCAAAAGGGTTTCAGGGATGAGCATTATGTTAATTTCATGGTTTATGAGGAAAAGCTCAAGTTCATCATTGGGTGCCGAAATTTTCGAGAGTGCCGATCGTGAGAACTAGTAAGAACATTAAAATGATTTTTGCCACCGCGGTTGATATGATCGCCATTGCTGACGAGAGCTGCTCTGAAGTGCTGCGTAGGTCCATTAGCATTTCCATTATTCTGAATAAGTTCCCAGGATACTGATTTACAGTGGTATTTGAGAATGATGCCTTTGACGAATACCTTGTTTGGCACCGAGAGCCAAAAATTCTCCCTTAAAAGACGGCATAGCATGCTAGGAGCTCTTTTTAGCATAGGATGAAAGAAATGTGACTTTGTTCGGCCTGGGAAAAGGATAATCATGGTGTCACAATGTTTGTAGGAATGAAAGAGCTATTATGAGAGCGTAGCTGTGGATTTCTACCTTTTTCTGTGGTGTAGTATGCACATATATTGAATACCCACTGTACCGAGAGTACTTAAAGGGTGCGCACTGTAACACTTTGTTGCAGTGTTTACATAATCCAAAGTCCCGGTCATAAGCCCTAAGTGGCCGAAATATGAACCGATCGTTATGCCTTAGCCCGCACACAGAAAGTGCTAGTGTCAGCATAATCGTAACAAACGGTCAGCATATGCATACCCCTCGCGCCTCCACTTGAGAGCGCATAACAACATATATTATTATATTCCTTTATATATAAGTACATAGCCGTCTCTCTGCCGCCGCCTGCGAGCAGCGCTGCTACGAGACTTAGCCTTACTTAGACTTAAGAAATATTGTAAAAGAACAGAGACACTTTGATCGTTGGAGCGGCACCTCAGCTGCTCCTTCTAAATAAAAATCCAACTAAAACCAATCCCCTGGAGTTGTCCTATCACATGGCGACCGTGACAGCGATGGAAGGACATCGAAGGACATCTAAGGACTAAAAGGATATACCAACAAGGATATACCCAGGAGGATACATATAGTCAAAAAACTGGATAAACTGGAAAATGCAAAATAAATCGACAAAAAGAAATCTGAGTGAGTAGAGTGAAAGCAATGGGCAATCACGGAGGAGTTGCGAAAAAAATAAAAAAAAGAGTAGCACACCTAAAGTGGCTACTCTACGTAAACACTCCACCTCCCGCGTGGGCTACGGCCCAAAAACTTCAAACAGAACTAGATTTTCTGAAAGAAGAATTAATAAACAACAAGAATAAAAGCCCAAAAATTGCCACCACTCACTCAGTATCGATTAAGAAAATTAATGAAAAAATAATAACAAAACCTACACCACAAAAGCCATTACCAAAACTAAAAAAGACGTGCCCGAAGGATTGCCCTGGACCACTGGACAGCCCCCACTGCAACCAAACCTGTGCGAGGACCGGCACCGGTAACGCCTGAGTCCAAAAGGCCCCGGACAGCAGCAGCAGCAAATAGAGTGCGGGAATACGCCACCTCCTGCGCCACCGAGGGAACGTCAGCGTAGCCAAACCGGCGACGACCAGCTGACGTGGAAAAAAAAAGGAAATCAACTGAGGAGAAACTTTTTTTTTACCCATGCACTGCGTTGCATAATTTTTTTGATTGCACTGCGATGCATATTTTTTTTTATACTATAATATTTTTTGAAAAATTGAGCGGAACCTCTTTTGCCCAATTTGAAAGTATGGCCCGTATAGCTGTACAAATAATAGGTAGGAAAAAATGTTAGATAAGAAAAAAGACAAAATTTAGAAAAAATTTTTTTTTAATTTAAGGAAAAAATACGAAAAATTCCTAAAATTTATGTAAAATTTTAATGAAAGAAAAAAATAAATTCAAAAATAGCATAAATTCCTAAAATTTATGAAACATTTTAATACCCTTTTAATGAGAAGTAATAGCATAAGTAAAACAGATCAAATAAATGATTCTGACTATTACTTCCCAGAAAAATTAAGTTACATTACAAAATATGACTCAGAGAAAAATATAATTGAAATTGCAAAAACAAAAACATATAAACTATCTAAAATGGGTTTAGTAGACACGAAAGTTGTAGATTCCACGGCAAATGTCGTTAATAAAATTGAACCAGGAAAAATCGATCTTCAAACAATTACAATATTGTTAATGATAATCGTCATTATAATGTTAGCAAGCGTTTTGCTAAAATTATATAAATTACACAACAAATGTTTAAAGAAAAAATTCCAGAGTCAAGCAAATGACCTGGACAAAATCTAAATAAAAAACCCAAAAAAAAAAAAAAAAAAAAAAAAACAAAATTATTATACACAAATGTAAACACCTACAATCTAAGAAAATGAAATAACGGAAAATAAATATTAAAATTTATTACGTAATTCTATTTACAAAAGTATGGCTAAACTAAAGGCATGGATTGGAACAAATTGTACGAGGAGTTATCAATGATTAAAACAAATTTTGACAAATCGTACAAGTCCCTAACTCAGAATAGACCCATTCAAAAGAATACGGTTAGGAAGCACGTTGAAATATTAGTAGAGTGCTTTAATGAAGCGCGTATGCTAATACATGATCATAGGGAAAGATTAAATCAAGATCATTGGTCACAGGTATCGAAACTTTTGATACGACTACGATCTAATTTAATATTTATTAAACAAAAGTTCAGTTTAGAAATATCGTTACCAACCGTTCTAAATACTCCAATAGCAGTTGACACTGCACCTGACTCGGAATCAACAGAAACGAAAGAATCTGAGTCAGAAGAGCTTCCCAAAGTAAACCCCAAAATAGAAGATACAGATTTAAATAATCTTACTATTCCGGCGGTATACACTGATCTGGATAACTCTACAGATTCAGATACTTCGAGTGTCATAGAATACAAGATAGATAGATCCATCACAATGGCACAATCAAATATTGATTTTATTAATACAGCATCTAAGCTTATACCAGTTTTTGATGGTAAGGCTGAAAATTTAACAAGTTTCATTGATGCTTTACAAATAATACAATCAATAAAAGGCGAGCACGAAGAATTAGCTATTTCCATCATTAAAACAAAGCTAAAAGGTGTCGCCAGGAATCTAATCGGTAATGAAACAACAATTACTGAGGTGATTGCTAGACTAAGAAGCAACGTCAAAGGCGAAACTGTTGAGGTATTATCAGCGAAGCTGATGAATCTACAGCAGCGCAATAAAACTGCTAACCAATACACACAAGAAATTGAGCAGATGACGAAAGCCTTAGAAGGTGCATATATATCAGATGGTTTATCTTTAGAGCTAGCCAGGAATTATTCCATGCAGCATGCAGTCAAAGCAATGACTAAAAACTGCACAATCGATAAGGTAAAACTTATCATGCAAGCTGGAACATTCAGTACGATGAACGAAGCCGTTTCCAAATTCGTTAATAGTTGCACTGAAGCAACTGGGCAGTCAAACACTGTCCTATATTATAAGAATTATCCACAGCGCGGCTCAAATCGCGGACGTGGCAGTTATAGAGGTAGTTTTCGTGGTAATCACAATAACTACAATCACAATAACTACAACAACGGTAATTATAACAACAATTATCAGAATAACAATAATTATCAGAATAACAATAGAGGGCGAGGCCCATATAGAGGAAATTATAGAGGCAGTGGTAACTCAAACCGAGGCCACAATAGCAATAACCAAGGCAATGTAAGATTGACACAAAATAATAACCAAAACACATCGGAAAACTCCCAAAACCCTTTAAATATTCAACAATAAATGAAGTAAGAGTTCACACTATTAATCTCAGCCAAAATATATTCGTTTCATTTTTTAATGTAGCTACTGGGAAAGAACTTATATTTTTAATAGACACAGGTGCAGACATTTCCGGTCTAAAAGAAACTTCGGATAATTTCCAAAACATCCAAAATGATTACATCATAGACATAAAAGGCATAAGTCAAGAAATAATAAAATCCCAAGGTTTAGTTTCTATAGAGATACAGACCACCAATTACATAATTCCACACGATTTTCATATCTTAAATTCACATTTCCCAATTCCATGCGATGGAATAATAGGCATCGACTTTATCAAAAAATACAACTGTCAATTAGACTTCAAGCCATCTGAAGATTGGCTTATAATTAGACCCAATAATTTAAAATTCCCAATAAAAGTACCAATAGCTCATAGTTCTGGCAATAATTCAATACTTCTGCCAGCAAGATCCCAAGTTATTCGGAAAATTGAACTTAATTCAACAGCAGACAGTGTATTAATTCCAAATCAGGAAATATTTACGTTGCAAATACCATAGCAACATCCAATAATGCCTTCATAAGATTATTAAACACAACAAATAACGACCAAGTAGTGAGTACAGATAGTCTAATATATGAATCACTTTCGAACTACGATGTAGTCAACACAAATCCAGACAATAGAAAAAAATCCGTACTATCACAACTGTCAAAAAACTTCCCTCCACAGTTCAAGTCTCAGCTTACTAGCCTATGCACCCAGTATAGCGATATATTCGGATTGGAAACCGAATCAATAACCACAAATAATTTTTATAAACAAAAACTGAGATTAAAAGATGATGAACCAGTTTATATAAAAAACTATCGAAGCCCACATAGTCAGGTGAATGAAATACAAAAACAAGTAGAAAAATTAATCTCAGACGGGATTGTCGAACCGTCAGTATCCGAATATAATAGCCCATTGTTACTTGTTCCTAAGAAATCATCCCCCGGATCAAATGCAAAGAAATGGCGATTAGTAATTGACTATCGCCAGATTAATAAAAAATTACTATCTGATAAATTCCCATTACCTAGAATTGATGATATTTTAGATCAACTAGGCCGAGCAAAATACTTTTCATGTCTTGACTTAATGTCAGGATTCCATCAAATTGAACTAGAAAAAGGTTCAAGAGATATAACGTCTTTTTCAACGAGCAACGGCTCATATCGCTTCACGCGATTACCCTTCGGATTAAAAATAGCTCCTAATTCGTTTCAGAGAATGATGACTATTGCGTTCTCTGGTCTAGAACCTTCTCAAGCGTTCCTTTATATGGATGACTTAATAGTAATCGGTTGTTCCGAAAAACATATGCTTAAAAACTTAACAGATGTTTTTGAGAAATGTAGGAAATTCAACCTAAAGCTACATCCAGAAAAATGTTCATTTTTTATGCATGAAGTGACTTTTCTAGGTCATAAATGCACTGATAAAGGAATACTTCCAGATGACAAGAAATACGATGTCATTATGAACTACCCAGTTCCGCACGACGCGGACAGTGCTAGACGTTTTGTAGCATTCTGTAACTATTATAGACGCTTTATAAAAAATTTCGCCGATTATTCACGGCACATAACAAGATTATGTAAAAAGAATGTTCCTTAAAGAACTTATGGAACCTACCTTGCTACAATACCCAGATTTCACTAAAGAATTCTGCATAATAACAGATGCAAGTAAGCAAGCATGTGGAGCGGTTTTAACTCAAAATCATAATGGTCTCCAACTTCCCATTGCATACGCATCAAGAGCATTTACAAAAGGTGAAAGTAACAAATGTACTACTGAGCAGGAATTAGCTGCAATTCACTGGGCGATATTATATTTTAGACCATATATATATGGAACACATTTCTTAATAAGAACAGACCATAGACCTTTAATATACCTTTTCTCAATGACCAACCCCAGTTCTAAACTGACACGTATGAGGATCGAACTAGAAGAATACGACTTTACAGTCGAATATATAAAGGGAAAAGATAATCATGTAGCTGATGCGTTATCAAGAATAACACTCAAAGATCTACAAAATATAACTAGAAATGTATGAAAAGTCACTACTAGATATCAAAGTAGACAAAAATTCCGCACGGAAAATCAAGAACAAGAATTGCCAAGGCAATCTTTAAATAAAGTAAATTACTGCATTTAAAATAAATTTCTGCAAGCTATGATGTTAGCGATTTATATACTAATGGAGTTATGATTTAGATCAATTTTTCCAAAGGCTTAAAATGCAAGCCGGTATACATAAAATCAGCCAACTCAAAGTGGCACCTGGGAAAATATCTTTGAATATACTTCAATAGATACATTTAAATTAATGGGCAATAAAATATTTAAAACATTAAGAGTAGCGCTTCTCAACCCGGTGACCCAAATAACAAATTTAAAAGAAACATAAGCAATTTTGTCTACATTTCATGATGATCCAATTCAAGGAGGTCATACTGGCATATCAAAAACTTTGGCCAAAGTAAAAAGACACTATTACTGGAAAAACATGTCTAAAGATATAACTGAGTACGTGAGAAAATGTCAAAATTGCCAGAAATCAAAAATAACTAAACACACAAAGACCCCTTTAACAATTACAGACACACCAATAAATGCTTTCGCAGAGTGATAGTGGACACTATTGGTCCACTGCCAAAATCAGAAAATGGCAATGAGTATGCAGTCACTTTAATATGTGATTTAACTAAGTATTTAGTTGCCATACCTGTTCCGAATAAAAATGCCAATACTGTCGCTAGAGCAATTTTTGAATCTTTTATCCTGAAGTACGGTCCAATGAAGACGTTCATTACGGTCATGGGAACAGAATATAAGAATTCAATTATAGACGACTTGTGCAAATATTTAAATATTGAAAATATTCCATCCACAGCGCACCACCACCAGACAGTTGGAACAATAGAAAGAAGTCATAGAACTTTCAATGAATACATACGATCTTACATATCGGCTGATAAAACTGATTGGGACGTATGGCTTCAATATTTTGTCTTCTGTTTCAACACGACCCCCTCTATGGCACATACTTATTGTCCATATGAGCTAGTATTCGGTAAAACAAGTAATTTGCCAAAACATTTTAATAGCATAGATAGTGTAGAAGCACTATATAATATAGATGACTATGCTAAGGAGAGTAAATATAGATTAGAAGTAGCCTATAAAAGAGCTAGAGTTATGTTAGAAGCAAATAAGAATAGAAATAAACTACTATACGATCATAAAGTAAGGGATATAGATATATCAGTAGGTGACAAAGTTTTATTAAAAAACGAGACAGGTCATAAGTTAGATCCTAAATATACAGGTCCGTACATAGTAACGGAAATAGGAGATAGAGATAACATAGTAATAGCAAATAATAAACATAAAAAACAAACAGTTCATAAGGATAGATTAAAAATCTTTATTTCATAAATTGCACTTAGTATGGCCATACAAAGACACACATACATAGATAAATAAATACACATATTCTTTTAAAAATTTCATTTTCTATGATTCTAACCACATAAAACAAAACAGGGTGCGCACTGTAACACTTTGTTGCAGTGTTTACATAATCCAAAGTCCCGGTCATAAACCCTAAGTGGCCGAAATATGAACCGATCGTTATGCCTTAGCCCGCACACAGAAAGTGCTAGTGTCAGCATAATCGTAACAAACGGTCAGCATATGCATACCCCTCGCGCCTCCACTTGAGAGCGCATAACAACATATATTATTATATTCCTTTATATATAAGTACATAGCCGTCTCTCTGCCGCCGCCTGCGAGCAGCGCTGCTACGAGACTTAGCCTTACTTAGACTTAAGAAATATTGTAAAAGAACAGAGACACTTTGATCGTTGGAGCGGCACCTCAGCTGCTCCTTCTAAATAAAAATCCAACTAAAACCAATCCCCTGGAGTTGTCCCATCACAGTGGATACACTCCAAATAGTAGAAAAACCGTTGGCTCCGTTGATAAGAGCTCGACAGGATTTGTCATAAGCTCCATGATTGTCGCCACAGCTAGCAAAGAAAAAGGCATCCAAAACTTTCACTTTGCCTTTGGAGGAACCAAAGCTGTAGTATGGTTAAAACCAAAACAACTGAAGCACTGCCGGATGTCACGACTGTTCTGACAGGACCTTCTGTTCTTGACTTCTGTTCAAACAGGACCTTCTGCCTGGTCCACAGAACTCACATTACACCTAAAGATCTCGGAGGATTGCTCTTTGTTAAGATTCGAGCTGACTTTTCGTTCTAGTGATTTGTTAACTTGATAACCCATTTGCAATTGACTATAAGTAGTGTTCTTTTGGAGTATTACCAGCCAGATTTTTGATAACGACTTTAAACATAGCGTCCTGATGCAGATAAAAATGCTATATAGTCTATATAGTATAGGCTATATTCAAATTGGTGAGAGCCTTGGTAATCGACCGGTGAGAATCAGAATCTTTGGGAAAGATTCTAACAGTCCCAGATCGAACAAGCTTAAGTTTGAATAAGTTTTCATCAAGTTGGTCAACCAGTGTTTGTTCTAACTCAAACATATTATTACCATTAGAAACAGTAATAAGCCTGTGCTTTAGAGAAGTTTAGATCGAAGAAAAAGGCAGTTTTCAATTTCCGCTTGAGTAACAGCATCTTGCTCTGTTCCTATTGAGGCGAACCGTAACCTTAAAAACCGTTGTAGGAACAACACCTCTCCATTCAGACAGAAGGGCGAGTTAATCAGTTAAGCTGGATGCAGCAGCAACTGATTGCTGAGATGAGTTCCATGAACCATGTCCAGCACGACTAGGTAAGACATCTTAAGTAGCAAACGAGTCTTGGGGATGTCGTAAGGACAAGTCTCATAAGGTCTTTGGCATAAGGATGGCATACTTGCACACGTTTTAATTCCAATTTGAAAAAACATTGTTTGTATATGTGTTCCTTTTTTCAATAACTTAAAAACAAATAAAATATTAATAACTCAATATTATTATTATTCTTGGCGGTTTTCAAGCTAATTTTTTTTTAAAACAAGTTAAATTTTATTTTAGTCGCCGGAATCGTTCAAAACCATTTGAACATAACCGGGCGCTTAGAAGGTAGGGTGAATATGGGATATGGGCCTAGACTTTATACAATAATTTACAGTTATTTACATTAGTTTACAATATTATTGAACAACACGGGAAGACAGATCGCTGGGGTGAAATCTCTTTAAGCGCCTCAGAGTTTGCGGGTCGGCCAGCCTGCTAGCCAGTGGATTTGGGTGACTCGTTAGCCTGTCCGAGTACCGTCGGCTGTGTTGGTTTAGGAGGTCGCCCACCGGGACAAGGCGTAGGTCGTTTTGGATAGCCTGGTTTGTCACATACCAGGGAAGTCCGGATGCCCGTCGAGCAGCACGTGCCTGCACTCCCCTTAGCCTGTTTAGCTGGTGTTTGGATGCGGTGCCCCATACCTCGATCGCATACGTCCAGGTTGGCGTGAGGATTGCTTTGAGCAGCAAAACTTTCGTCGAAAGCTGGAGGCTTTTGGATCCCAGGAGCCAGTCGAGCTTTTGTAGTTTGCGAACACATTTGGCTTTGATCGCCGTGATGTGGGTGTTCCATATAAACCTGTGATCTAGGTGTACGCCTAAGTAGCAGTGAGAGGTGGCGTTATTGATAGCGTCACCATTGAAGGTATGTACGATGTCGATCACGAGTCTTAGGGAAAAAGTGACGCAAGCCGACTTGCTGCAATTTATGGCAATGTTCCATTGCCTGGTCCAGCGCTCCATTGCATTCAGCCAGTCCTGAACAGCAGCCGAGGCTGACAGCTGAGACGTGTGGGATGCAAGCAGGGCCGTGTCGTCGGCGTAAGTAGCCAGAAGCATACGGGCGTTTGTGGTGGGCGACGGAACTGGCATATCACTCGTGTACATGGTGTATAGGAACGGACCAAGTACACTTCCTTGGGGCACTCCTGCGTGAATGTGTGCCAAGCTGGATCGTGAGTCCCTTACTGCTACAACGAAGGTTCGGTCGGCAATGAAGGACCTCAGGATGGCGAAATAGGGCGTAGGGAGAAGTTCCTTGATTTTGTAAAGAAGGCCCTCGTGCCACACCTTGTCAAAGGCTTGCTTTACGTCGAGAAAGACGCCTACAGTGTGCAGTTTATGCTCGAGTCCATGGGTGATGTGGTTGACCAGGCGATGGACTTGTTCTGGGCAGCCGTGGGATTTTCTGAAGCCGAACTGATGTTGAGGAATATGGCCTTCTACTTGTGGTAGCTCCAACAGTCGGCTGAGTAGAATCCGCTCGAACACTTTCGAGAAAGTGGATAACAGGCTGATTGGATCATGATGATCCGGGCTTGCTTCCACTGTCTTGGAAAATGTCCCAGGCTTAGCATGGCGTTGAAAATTTTCACCAGCGCTAGCACTCCTTTGGGTGGAAGAGCCTTGGCCGCTCGATTGTCGATGCCATCGGGTCCAGGAGTCTTTTTTAAATTGAGCGCCTTTAACTGCAGCGTGACTTCTTGCGGCGTGGTGTGTCTGATGGGGCGCGATGGCTGAGAGGGAGCGCGTAAGAAGTTTGCAACCTCATCGCGGTGTGAAGCGTCTGGAAGTTGAAAAGGAGTGAAGGTGGCAGACAGATGTTCCGCAAAAGCGTTGGCTTTGTCGGAGTCGTTCTTAAGCCACCGGCCAGTGTGGCTTTTTATTGGAGATTGTACAAGAGGCTGTCTTTCAATCCCTCTTGTTAGCGTCCATATGGAAAAATCGCTGCAGTTGTCCGGGCCAGCTCCCTCCAGCAGGGTATCGATGTTCTTTTGGCGGGTTTTCGCTAGCAACCTGCGCAGTCTATTAGTAATGCTAGATAGACGCTGCTTAGTTGCAGGATCGCCTGACGCAATGAATTGCCTTCTGAGGTGCCTTTTTAGATCCAGGAGTGCCCTTGCCTCCGGGGTTAGTATTGGTGCCCTTCTATTAGATGGGTGACCAGATTGGCGCTGAGGTGGCGTAGCTCTCTGGGCGGCTTCAGTAATTGTAGAGGTGAAGCTATCTACGTATGCGTCCAGATCGCTGCAGGTTGCTATTGGTGTGTTGAGCACGGTGTGAGCATCGATGTAAGACTTAAAAGTGGCAACGTTTGCATGCGCAGGTAGCATTTTGGGGACTCCTTTATGGAATTGAGCTTCTTCGTCTATTATGAAGAGCAACGGAAGGTGGTCGGAAGATAGCTCGGTGAGTGCTCTGACAGTGACCTGCTGTTGTCTGAAGCCTTTTGAGATGCCAAAGTCAATTGCACTGGGGGTGGCGTTTGCACGATAGGGGTAGCATGTGGCTTCTCCGGTTGCTACAATGTCGACATTGACATTGGCCAGGACAGAGCTGAGGGTCCGGCCTCTGGCACACATCCTGTAGTTGCCCCACCATCTGTGTTTGGCATTCCAGTCACCTGCAGCAAGAAACTTATCTCCGAGATTGGAGAGGAAAGTCATGAAGTCTGCTTCCGTCCACCTGAAAGCAGGGGGCAGTACACCGAAGCAACGTTAAACCTCCCTCTTCTTGTAGATATCTCGATGGAGACGGCTTGTATGTGCTCTTCCGAAAGAGTGAAAGAGAGTTGATGGGCTATGGCTGACTTGACGAAGATCGCTGCGCCCCCATGTCGCCGGTCATCCGGATGATCGGCTTTGTGCAAAGTGAATCCAGGGATCCTGAGGGTGGACCGCGAACAGAGACGGACTTCCGACAACAAAAGGATGACAATTTCGTAAAGCTCTATGAAAGCAATGATCTCGTTTGCTTTCGAGCTTATCCCATTGGGGTTCCAGCAGGCTATTTTAAGAGCTCCCATTGCGGAGGGTAGAGGAGGGTGGACGCGTCTGCAGGATTGCTTGCATTAGAGTCTCTACTAGGGACATCATCCTGTCGAGCCTCATGAAAAGCTGTTCCAGTTTGGCATTCAGAGCGGCGTTTTCGGTGGAATGTGTTGGAGGGGGAGTATTTTCCATCACTTTGTGAGGGATAGGTAGGTTTCTTCTGGCTACACTTGCAAATGATTCCTTACCAACGTTGGGTGAGAGATCGGTTGAGGGAAACGAATTCGATTCTGTGGCTGCTGTGAGCCTTGATTGAGCACTTTGCTCGAATGCGACTTGCAGATATTTGCGACATCCTCTAAAGTTGGCCGCGTGAGAGCTGCCGCAGTTAAAGCAGTACCTAGGGTCGTCCTTCCCAAGCTTGCATTCCAGGGTAGGGTGGTTTTTCGTCGCATTCTCTGCAGATGTAATGCCGTGTGCAGTATGCTTTTGTATGTCCGTATTCCTGACATCTATGGCATTGTACGGGACCGGATTGCTTGCGTGGCTTCTCCCAGGTGACTACGTGTCTGCAAACAGCAGAGATGTTCTTAAGAAGCTTGTTGTTGTCAGCCTTCTTGATGTCCACAAACCTCATGTTAAGCGGAAGCTGTGTTACCTTATTGCGAGGGGTATAGATGCGCAGAACGCAGTGACCTTCTTCCTGCAGGCACTCAATAATATCCTCTGATGGGACATCATGGTGAATGTTCCTCATTACCATGCGAAAGGGTCAGTCTTCTGGCAGCTGGTGGTGGTGGAAAACAGTTCCTTTTTCGCGGAAGTGTCTGGCAACAAGCCTGTGAGCATCGGAGGAGTTGCACTGAATGGCACAGTCACCTGAGTTCAGCGCTTTGATGGAGTAAAAGTCTCCAATAAGAGCATCCAGCTCTCTGCAGAAGGCAGAGTAGCTAACCACACCGGGAACCATAATCCTTGGAACCTTGGGAGATCGAGCTGCTTGCGGTGCTGCTGTTTGGGCTTGTCCTGAATTTTGGGATTTTGCCGGCCGCACAGTTGCGTCGCACTTCGTTGTGGCGCGGTTTATCGCGGCTTGCGAGGTAGAAGGCCCGACGTCCATTTCTTCCTCGTCGCTTAGGGTTATGAAGCGGTTTCCAGAATTGGCGGTATGGCTTGTCTTCTTGTGACTGACCTTGGGAGAGAGAGCGGAACCTGCTCTCTTCTTAGCTGCACCTTTGATTGGCTTAGCGGTGACTTGCTGCCAGCCTGGGGTGGGGTTGCATGATAGTGTGCTAGTGGAAGCAGGATCATGCCTCGTACTGGATGCAGCGGAACACAAGCTGTCATTCGAGCTTGTTGTGAACGTCATTTGAGATGTGATCGAGGACGTTACAGTACAAGTTGTGATGCAGCTTGTGGGAGCCCATCTGGTTGTACTGCCACCGTTTAAGCAGCTGTCCGTTAGACCGTCTCGCAAACTAGCCCATAGTTCGGCGGGAGTTGCTCCAGCAGTATTCCTCATTGATTTAAAATCAATGGATTGTTTTTGATTAGATTTATCCATTTTTAGCAACTAAGATGGGACACAAACCGGTTGAAAGCTTAAAGCTTCAACAGTAGATCGCCTCGTGGAGATCAGTGGACCACCAGCAATTGCCGGGGCCCAGTGCTTGTGAAAAGAAAAACTGTGGAATTACCTATAGCTGATTCACTTGGGGATTGCTAACGTGAAGATAGGTAGAACATTTGCAGTCCTACAGTGAAGGAACTTCCCGAAAGCTTTGGGTTTTATGTTTGAATACACTTGATAAATCACCAATAACACGTCTTACTCTTGCAAAAGCTCGACTCGACAAGCTAATTTTAGGCCACTAATTTCTTCTGTAATATTTTTGGAATACCTTTAATAATAGCAAAAAACAAATGGTGCTCTTTATTAAATCTTATATATACAATTTTCGTATCACAGTTTTTTTTTACCATAATCCTCCGATACGGCTATACCGATTCAATTTTGTGAGCGTATTGAGTAGGTATGAGAATTCGCCAACATCTCTTTTTCATCCTCTTAAATCCTGTTCGACATACCAAAAATCGCATATAAAGTGAGTTACTAGCTCATCACACTGACAATAGCATTTTAACTAAATTTAAACTGGGGCAAAAATCCTTCATCATTTGGTAAATACATTAATACATTATGAGTGTTTTGTACAGTGAGCACTGCCAAGAAAACGCAAAAGGGGTGATTTGAGCCGTGATACAATTAGATCTCGAAACATGCGAAATAGAAAATCCGAAAGAACCGAAGAACAAATCCAGCAACAGAATACTGATGTGTGTGTTAGAAAAGCGCAATTACATCAAGAAAAGCCAGAAGACACACGAGCTGAACGCAATGAAGTCAGAAGATTAGAACAACGACAATCACGCCGTTTCACAGGCAGTTGACGCAGAACAAATGACCAACAACGGCAACAGGTACATTGACCATTTATATCTAATTCATTCCTGCGACTAGCATTCCAGTACGAGCCTGATATTGAGTATTATGCTCACTCAAAAGTGATAATTGGTGCTATGGACAAGAAATGTCCGCATTGTCATGCTCTGAAATTCAAAAATGGGCCAGCTGGAATGTGTTGCGCGTCAGGAATAGTGCAGCTACCAGAATTGAACTGAATGCAACTACCTAAATCATTGAACAGCTTACTTATCGGCACGGATCCAGACTCTAACGTGTTCCTGAAGTCAATTCGAACATTCAATTTATGCTTTCAATTGACATCGTTCGGAGATGTCACAGTACACAGTACAGCAATTTAAGCGGAAAACAAGAAAGGAAAGCTAACTTCGGGCGGAGCCGAAGTTGATATACCCTTGCAGTTAAAAGCGGATATATATCGCAAAAATCGTATATAGTTGGCCGATCCTTATGAGAATTTAATAATATAACCCAAGTTTTTATAATATAAAGTTAAAAAAAAAGTCCCAAACTTCTATCTTCAAAAATACCAAAGTTGGTATTTTTACCAAAAAACATTTCCGATCGTTCAGTTATATGGCAGCTAGAATATAGTCGGCCGATGCTGAAATTTGGCATGTCGTAATGTTTTGCCAAAAAATGCTCTCATGTCGAATTTGAACTCTCTAACTTTAAAAACGTCAAATTTATACCATTTCCGATCAATCAGTTATATGGCGGCTATAGGATATAGTCGGCCGATCCGGGCCGATCCGACTTATATACTGCGTGCAAAGGAAAGTGTGCAAAGTTTCAAGACGATAGCTTCAAAACTGAGAGACTAGTTCGCGTAGAAACAGACAGACAGACGGACAGACGAACATGCTCATATCAACTCAGGAGGTGATCCTGATCAAGAATATATATACTTTATAGGGTCGGGGATGTCTCCTTCATTGCATTGCACACTTTTGGACAAAATTATAATACCCTCTGCAAGGGTATAATAATGTTTGCCTTTTGTTATTTTTATATTCTCTAATGGTTTACAGCGCTCCAGATGACTTTATAATACAATGGTCTAGAACTGAGTAGATTTTGTACAGAAATTATAAAGTCATCTGGTTGTAAAACAACGTTTGCCGGGTCAGCTAGTATTCATATATTTTTCAGAATATTAAAACTATTCAAAACCCAAAAAAGGCCAAAATATTATTACTACATTATTTAAATATTTAGTTTTATACAATCTTTATGTGATAATAAAGTGATTGTAGTGAAAATAAAGCGAAATAATAAAGCGGATCACCATCGAACTACCGAACTGAGCGGACGTGCTTTGTCCGAGCTCCGGGAAAACTGCACCATAATACAGCTAATCAAAAAACTGGGGTAACCCAATATAAGCGAAAAGACGCTGAACTACAATTTATTAAAAGCAATAGACAAGCTTTTTGTAACAGTTGTGATGTGCTAAACCAAAACTAGTGCATTGTTTAAAAAAAATAAGTGCCACGCAATGAGCTCATTGAGCAACGATCAAAAGAACAAGCGTAGAAGTTCAGTGAACCAAAGCAACGGCTTCTACTCTTACTTTTCAACCCGCGATACCGAAGTGGAAAAATCGGCGATTAAGAGAAACCCGGCTTTACTGACCGCTGAAACCCAAAGGGCACGGTCTTGCTCTCCCGCTCTGCACACTCCGACTCCCGCGTCATGGAGTTCGCAGTGTAAAACTCCAATATCGGAAACAAATTTTGCAACAGCAACTAGCAGTGCCACAATTTCTGCAATCACAGCGACAACGACTGCAACTTAAAGTACCGCGACGTCAACGACTACAGCGAGTACAAAAACAACAACTTCGGAAAGTGCCAAAGCTGCCACGGCCACACAGACTGGAATGGATCACTACATCCAAATTAAGCGCAAGCTTAGCCCGCAGAGTAATCCGGCAGGCAATAAAACAAAAATTAACCGTGTCTTGAAAATCGATAAAGAACCAGACAGATCCACTACTAACTGATTTGCCCTACTGCCGGAGGTCGAGGAAAACCAACCAGCCCAAGACACCGCAAAAAAACCAAAGCCTCCTCTAATCTATATTAGGGAGAAAAGCTCGAGTGCCTTGGTCAACAAAATTGCATCGTTGATAGGGAACGGTGACAACTTTCATGTTGTTCCGCTTATCAAACGGAACATCCATGAAACAAAGGTGCAAACCAAGGTCGTCTGCAAACTATTTAATGGAATCATTAATCTTGGCTATTTCCCAAAAAAGTGGAAGATATCCATCATTTTAATGATACCGAAGCCTGGAAAAGGTCACACAATTCCGTTATCATGCAGACCAATAAGCCTTCTATATTGTTTGTCTAAATTGTTTGAAAAATGCTTGTTAACTCGCATAATACCACATCTGGAAGCTTGCAATATTATCCCGGCACACCGATTTGGCTTCCGAAGAAACCATGGAACCATTGAACAAGTGAACAGATTAACATCCGAAATACGGTCAGCCTTCGCACAGCGTGAATACTGCAGCGCTATTTTCCTCGACGTATCTCAAGCTTTCGACCGAGTTTGGCTCATTGGACTCATGCACAAAATTAAAACGTATTTGCCAACATACATCCACAAGCTACTGGAATCATACCTCTACAATAAGGTATTCTCAGTGAGATGCAACGCAGCTACTTCGGACTACATTATCAAAGCTGCAGTTCCACAAGGAAGCGCACTCGGCCCGTGTCTATATGTTTTATATACTGCGGATATTCCTACGGACGCACAATTAACAACGTCAACGTTCGCCGATGATACCGCTATCCTTAGTCGCTCCAGATGCCCAACGCAGGCAACAATCCAACTGGCTAATCTTCTCATAATAGTGGAAAGGAGGCTGTCCGACTGGCGCATTAAAATAGACGAACAAAACTGTAAAAATATAACTTTTACTCTTAATAGATATTCAGATCCCTGAAGCTAACGAAGTAACGTACCTTGGCGTCCACCTTGATAGACGATTTACCTGGCGTTAGCACATCGAATGCAAAAAGATGCACCTAAAACTGAAATCCAGCAGCCTCCACTGGATCATAAACTCACGATCGCCACTGTGCCTGGACTACAAGTTACTACTGTACAATTCAGTCCTAAAGCCAATCTGGACGTATGGCTTCCAGATATGGGGGAACGCGAGCAGCAGCAACATAGACATCATACAGCGCGCACAATCAAAAATCTTGAGAACTATCACAGGGGCACCTTGGTATGTTCGCAACAAAAACATCCACCGGGATCTGGGCATCCTCGCAGTGAAAGACGAATTCCAGAAGCAAAAAGAGTCATACTAAGAAAAACTGTCTTCGCACCCAAATTTTCTCGCTCGGGGATTGACTCGGATTTCTAGCGTATCCCGCCTTAGACGCAACGACCTCCCAACCCAGCAATCGATTTTTAGGGCCGTCTTACTCCGTATCAGTCAATATGACTGTTAGTTAAGTTAAAAATATAAGATTTGACTAACACCTCTTGTTAGTCTCGCAAAGATAAGATTCAAGAAATAAAAGCAACGTTCAAAAAACAAGTAAAAAGAAGATATTTTAGATAGATGATAGATATTTCATATGATAGATATATTTCGTAGAAGATATTTTTGGGTATCTTTTAAAAAGGTTCCTCAACATACCTTGGTTCGCCCTCTATTGAAACCACTCTCTTCGTGAGGTCGCGGCCTTTGTCCAGGCTATAAATAAAAACAAAGAGTAAATAAAATTAAAATCTTTTCATTAAGCGAGGTTAAATATTGCATTGTTAGTTTAACTAGTGGAAAAGTCGACATTTTTATGTGGATTTTCAAAAAATTATCGTAAGAAAAGTATAGGAATCATTAAGAACGAGAAAGGAAAGCTAACTTCGGTTGGAGGCGAGGTTGATATACCCTTGCAGGATAAAGTTGGCCGGTTCTTATGGGAATATCAAAATATAACCAATTTATTACATCATCAATATAAAAAAAAAGTCCCAAGCTTAGATCTTTTATTTAAAAAATACCAAAGTTGGTACCAATTTTTACCAAATACCATATCCGATCGTTCAGTTATACGTCAGCTGAACGGCATATACAAGATATAGTCGAACGATCGTTATAAAATCTTATGGGCTGGATCAACTGAGCAAAAATAGAAATTGTACGAAGTTTCAACTTTCTGATCCAAAAAACGAAAGTTGGGTCATTTCCAATTGTTCAGTTATATTGCAGCTCGGTCGACTCGGTCGATTTTATCTTATATATGGCGTTGAGCTGGCATTTCGTTACAAATACTAATGCATTAAATTCACATCAATGTGTTAAATGCCGACCACTGCCATAGAAGGAAGAAGATGGATGAAAGAGCAATATTGAGGTACATGGTGCGTTACGATGGTATTGAAAGATTTCACAAATATTTACTAGAGACGCATAAACTAGTTGAGTCAAAAGACGTTTAATTTAAAAAAAAATTCAGTAATCAAGCATAAATTTACCTTACCTAGATTCAGTATCCAAGGACGTCAAAAAATATATGACAGTAAAAAAAATTAGCATCAAAGAGAAGGCGAAGATACAACCGAAACGGTTGAAAAAATGTTATAAATTCAGTAAAGAAATTGTTCAAATTTGGAAGAAATTTAGCACCAGCCGAAAATTTGTGCTGCAGAGTCTAGAGGAAATGACCATGAAGCCATCGCACCAATATCGGTTGGAAACAAGCAATGGACTGAGAAATTTATTCAATACATCAAAATGATACCTCGAACATGACAAGACTCACTAGAGGCTTAAAACCACTTCCGTGCTTGTGGGTATATCTAGTCAAAATAGATCCCAATGGAAGTATTGATAAATACATAGCTTGTTTGATAATTAAAAGGCTCGCCCAGGGACAAGAACTTGATTTCGGTCAATGTTGAACGTTTCATCCAAGAATGATATTTTATTGGTTGATCTTGGCGACAAACTCGCATCAGCAACAGATACTCAAGACTTAGGCGAATTTTTTTACGAGTTAAAATCAGAAATCAAAAACGCCACAACCAAAGCAGAGCGTTTCTTAGGACTGGAAATCAAGAAAAAGGAAAACGGACTTCAATAGTCAAGAGCAGTCAAAAAGAATATGACGAAAGGATTTTGGAGCGATTCGAGCTCGCTGTTTCAACTTCACTTGTTAAGAATACAGAACGTTGGCAGCAGGGAAAGAATCGGAGTTTTTAAAATTTTCAAAAACATCGATGTATCTCTTTAAACATCGGTGTTTTTGTAACGTCACATTGAAGAGGAAATCCTAAGGAAAAGTACATTTGTGCGAGTCAGAAAGGGCTTTTAGAAAATCTGGGCAAATAATTTTTGACCGCAGGACTTGCCTGAAGCCCGATATTGTTGATAAACTTATGTTTATTAACAAAAACCACAATTGCTTGACTGTTGGCCATTGACCAATGTCCATTTTTAAGATTGTTTTGATCTCTAATTATTTGTATTTTACTTTAATGCATGAAGCACAATACATACAATTTTGTTTTTTATTTTTCATACAACCATGAATGTGTATTTCAATCATTTAAAAAATTTGTACCTACATTTTAAAAAACATCGATGATGAAAAACATCGATGTGTCCAAACATTGATGTTTCTGCACCTCTAGCTGTCATGTACCTCATGCTTGGTGCAAGGCCAGACTTGACATGTCGGATCGTATTTCTTTTAAGATCGCTTTAAAAAACTTCAAAATAGAACATTGTCCAAGTAAAGAAGGTTTTTGGTTACATTTCCGGAACAGTTCATGTTAAATCATTGACATAATTAATGACGATCCAAAATGCTGCTACATGAAGTTGGCATGAATTTTTTTATCAAAGGACCACGAATATAGCCATCAAACAATGTGCTGTGTTCTCGTTGAGTTCTATTTCAGACTGCTTTTTTGTATGCGAAGCTTAATGAGTTGCCAGATTCTTTAAGTACAACCACTAACCATACAGCATATAGACAACCCATTTCATACAACGAAAATGGACGCAAAAATTTCTTGCGACAGGCCCCAGCAGGCCCCAGAGCGGATTTCCTACGCTCTCTTACGCTCATCGTTCGTTCATCTTACGCTCATTCTCGCATTAAATGTTTTCTGTTTCTCAGTCTCTAAACGGATCGCGATGAAGAAGGTTGGCCTGCGCTTCGGTTGATCTTCGTATGTATGCGTGTCACACATTCACTTACACGGGTGTATGTGTGCGTGCGATATCGTTTAGAAGCCAGCGCACAAAATTTGGATTTTTCTTACTTTTCACCCTAACAAAATTCGGGTATTCGTATTTGATGAAATGACGAAAGAAATTATATTATTTTTTATATTATATTTTTTATTATTTCAGCATACATTTTTAATTTATTTAGGAATAAGATTAAGTGTTAGTAGTAAAATGTTTTCTGTATATATATTTTTACGAATCATTAAAAATCAATATACTGAGAAAGTGTCAGAGTATATTTCAGTCGGAGTCACTTAAAACGCCGATTGCTTTTAAGTTTTTGTTGTTCTGCAAGAGGTATAAGAAAACCAATGTAAATATATATATATATATATGTATATATATCTGTAACAAATTCGAGCGGCGACTTTTTTAAAGTTCCAAAATATATAAGGAAATTATTAAATTAACGACAATAATTTGATTAAATCTCACAATAACCCAAGTTAATAACAGCTGTTTTCGTGTCTTCACCCTCCCCTAAAAATCATTCCATCGTTAGAGTAGGCCTGCACAAGCCTCTTGCAGTAGACCATTTGATTTGGGACGTACTTGGTCACCGATTGCTTGCCGTCGACAAGCAGCTCGAAAAGTTGTCTTAGTACGGTACGGACTGGCCGACCATGAATTAACTCGTAGGAGATTTTCCGTAGGAATTTGGAGTTAACCTGTAGGAAGAAAGGTATTTAGTAACTGCTGCTCGGACTGGTATACCGTCTTTGAGGTTTTTCTTGACTGAGAATTTGAACGTCTGAACGAAACGCTCTGCTAATCCATTGGATGCTGGGTGGAACAGTACTGTGGTTATGTGTTTTATTCCATGACGTTTGTAGAATTCCTCAAAGGCGTCAGCCGAAAGCTGCGGACCGTTGTCGCTGACCATGGTTTTTGGATATCCTTTGATGGCGAATATCGATGATAGTGCAGCGATCGTGCTAGCCGTTGTTGTGGACGCCATTTGAACTACAAATGGGAACTGCGAGTAAGCGTCTACACAGATTAGCAAAATGGAATCGAATATTGGGCCGGCGAAGTCGATATGGATTCGCTCCCACGCTGTTGTTGCTGCAAGCCAACTTTGGTACTCTTTTGGAGGAGCAGGATTGTTGCACTGCACGACTGAGTAAGGCCATGAGAATGATGGCCCAGCGTTGCAGCATGTTTGACGTCATTAAAGTAAGATGCTTGCCTGGATTGAAAATCGTTACAAGTGGCTTCTGATCCGTTATGAGGGAAAACATTCGGCCGTACAAATATTGCTGTAAACGTTTCACTCCGAATATTACACAGCTCCACAAAAAAAAAAAAAAAAATTCAGAGATCAGACCATACCTCCTATATGGATTTGGGGGCGCTGAATCCGAATCCGTGGTCAGTTGGTCGCCATCACGTCAGGTTTTCGAGAAAATAACGGTTGAATAGTCGAAAAACGCCGTTTTTGGCCATTTTCGAAAAATCGTACCGCAAAATTCTGATGTGTTACAAACCTAATTCAAAATGGAAATGAAAGGCTGATTTGTGATCTTTAAAACGAGTTCCATGCCAAATTTTTCGCATGCACCGTTAGGACAGGGGTGCGTTTATATGTAGGCATCTTAGCAAAAAATGTATGCCGAACACAAAAATTTCAAAATTCAGCATATTCAAATAAAACATGGTACCCGGGGTTTTTTGGGGTCGCTGAATCGAATCTGAGGTCAGTTTGACGCCATCACGTCAAACTTTGAGGTTATGAGGTTTGAGGTTTTTTTGAGGTTATGAAGAAACTTGACGTGATGGCGTCAAACTGACCTCAGATTCGGATTCAGCGACCCCAAAACCCCCGGGTACCATGTTTTATTTGAATATGCTGAATTTTGAAATTTTTGTGTTCGGCATACATTTTTTGCTAAGATGCCTACATATAAACGCACCCCCCTGTCCTAACGGTGCAAGCGAAAAATTTGTCATGGAGCTCGTTTTAAAGATCACAAATCAGCCTTTCATTTCCATTTTGAATTAGGTTTGTAACACATCAGAATTTTGCGGTACGATTTTTCGAAAATGGCCAAAAACGGCGTTTTTCGACTATTCAACCGTTATTTTCTCGAAAACCTGACGTGATGGCGACCAACTGACCACGGATTCGGATTCAGCGACCCCAAATCCATATAGGAGGTATGGTCTGATCTCTGAATTTTTTTTTTTTTTTTTTTGTGGAGCTGTGTTATAGAAAGTCCCTCTTTTTCGGTTTGGCTGTTAACCTGAGTTAACCTGATGCTTGTCAAGCGTTTTGGATGCGAAAAAAATAGGCCTCTTCTTGCCATCTGGTTTGGTATGCGAAAGGACTACACCAATACCAAAAGATGATGCATCCGTCGCTAGGACTAGTGGTAGGTTTTCATCGAGCTAGCTGAATCGTGTTGACAAAATGGGACTTCAGGGCTGTAAAAGCTTGTTGTTGTTGCGGCCCGAAAAGGAATGCTTCATTTTTTCTACAAAGTTGGTTCAAAGAAGCGGCCAACTAAGAATAGTTCGGTGTAAAGTTGCAATAGTAATTAACTTTACCCATGAATGCTTCTAATTGCTGCAGATTAGAAGACGGACGCAACAGTTTAACAGCCTCCAAGCCTGAGCTGTCTGGAAGAATCCCTTGAGCGCTAATTCTTCGTCATAAGTACTCAATTTCGTCCTTGAAAAAAATGCATTTCTCCTGTTTGCATCTAATACCGTTCTCACGAAGAATACGGAGAACTTGGTCAATTCGCTTTAGATGTTGCTCGCTTGTAGGTGCTGAGATAATTATGTCATCTAAGTAGTGGCCACATCCTTCTACTTTTTTTAGATGCTGCTCCAATTACCTTTGGGAGATCGCTGGAGCACTGGCAATCCCGTAGGGAAGGCGCTGGTATTGAAATACCAAGGGGTGAAAGGCCAAGGGGTGTGTTCGATCGTTCGAAAGACATCGATCTTTCCATTGACTGCTTGCTTGCTTGTTTTGGTGCAAGCACGATTGGAGATACCCAATTACTAAATTTGATCGGCTTCCAAATTCCGGCTTGTGTAAGTCTCTCTGCCTCAGCTCAGAATTTGCCCATTTGTGCGAATGGAATTTGACGGCTCTTGAAAAACTTTGGTGTTCCCGACTGCTTCAAAAAGACACTTGCTTTGAAGTCTTTTATGACACCCATGGCTGGTTCGAACACTTCGTTGTAGGTGCTGCAAAGGTCACCTAATTTGTCTTCGTGCGCCTCTTGAACGTTTGATACTTGCATGATATCAAAGCCGAAAATGTTGAATAAATTGTTTAGATAGATTGTTTGATCTCTCAATGGTCGCAACGATAAAGACCAATTGCAATGGTATTGGTGTATGACCAAACTCGGGAACATGTAATACTCGGGAACACTTGCGTAATTTAGGCTTATTCAACAGCGCGTATGTAGTGGCGTTGATCGCGGACGCTGTGGCTCCGGAATTCATTTGGAATGATATCACTTTGCTGTGTGTTTCAAGATATATAAGAATCTTGTTCTGCTCACACTTGACTTGACCTGTAACACTGTTTACAGCTTCAATCGTTTCGATTTCGTTTGTTTCGGATTTGCGAATTTTTTGCATTTGCCGTTTACTTTTGTCTTGCTTCGACATGAATACAACAGCTATATGTCCTTTTCGACCGCACTTGTGACATACGGCATCGCGAAACCTGCACTTCTCTCTGGCATGATTGTGTCCACCAGCAGATCATGTTTTAGCGAACTTTTGTTTGATTTGGCATCACTTTCACCACCACGGTTTTTGTAGTTGTCTCATAGGTTTCTCCAACTATAAGCAAATCTTCAAGAGTTGGCATCCATTATTTTTGCTGTTCCACCAAGTCCCTTGTAAATGCTTGCTGTTGAGCAAGTGTCGATTGGATCAAATCTTCATCTGCCGCCATCTTGATGAAAATCAACGACTACTCTACACGATTTGTGCGATTTAACTATTTTTATCTTTCGAGTTCTATTTCAGTTTGCCTTATTGTATTCGAAGCTTAAAGAGTTGCCAGATTCTTAAAGTACTACATTGGTGTATAGGTGTATAGGTGTATAGAATGGAGGAATACAAAACTGACGTGAGATTGACAATATATAACACAATAGTTCCTCAGAGAGAAAGTTGCTAGGAATAAACTAGCGATGAAGCAAAGCTCGACTCTAAGAAGCAACTTGTATTTATGATGACAAAGCCCTCGCCTCCCAATTCTATGCAACAAGAATACAATTTTTTCATAGAAAAAATATCAATCACGTTGTATAGAGTCAAAATTTGTCAATTTAATTTTTTTTTGTTAATTTTCTTAAGAAAGAGTGTTGAAGGAAAGGTATCGTATCTAAAAGTAACCAAAATAACCAGGCATAGCAAACTACTGAATATATAAAAAAAAACACATATCACTAAGGACTTAGCCTAAAACCTGTAAGATCAAGCGTAAATACACGTACCAATAAAAAGTAACAGTTTTTCTAAGCAAAGAGGACAAATAAAGTTTCGGAACTCTTTTTGGAGCTTAATTTCACTTAAAACCTAATATCTGAGTCAGAAGAAGAGTTGGGTCATATCCGATCGTTCAGCTAGATGGCAGCTATATAGACGGCCGTAGATAGGATTGGCCACATAAAGAATTCATATATAGAGGTCGCAACTCTCTAACTTCATAAGAACCAAAGTTATGGCATTTCCGATCGATCAGTTATATGGCAGCTATAGGATATAGTTGGCCGATCCCGTTCCAGCTTATATACAAACATATATACTTTGAGCAAAGAACGTGCAAAATTTCGAGTCAAAAGCTTTAAAACTGAGAGACTAGTTCAGACCGAAAGACAGACGAATATGCTTATATCAACTCAGAAGGTGATCCTGATCAAGAATAGGGTTGGAATTTCTCCTTTACGTTTTTGACGAAATTATAATACCTTCTGCAAAAGTATAACAAGATAGGGTTAAGTCATCTATCCCGACTATATAAAACCCGATACTCACCTCGTCCACTCACATCTTAACTAGTGATGCAATTTCGACGGAACATGTCCGTCGATTTGTTTAAAATAATCATCGATGCATCACTTAACAGTGGTATAAAAAAACAAAACAAAAACCTAAACAAAAAATCGAGGTTTGATGCATCGATGAATTTTGCAATAAATTACAAAAAGCTTTGGTACTATTAGTTTATTTATGAGTAAAAGTTGAAAACTGATTACATATTTCTTCATTTTTTAGATATTTAAGGGGGTCCCCCCCATTCTCGGTTTTAAAAAATCAATTTTTTTTTTTAATTTAATTCGAACTTATAACTATTCAAGAATGTTCCCTGAAAATTTCAAGTAAAAATTTCAAAAACTCTTGAAGATATAGCCGATTTATGGTGGAAGCCTCAGGTGACGGCTAGAGCCGTCTCAAAACTTTAAACGCGTTTTTCTCGAAACAGTGTTTTTACGACTGGCGCATGAGGTTACTCAAAAACTATTAATCCAATCGGTTCCAAATTTAAACATGTTATTATATACATATATAGCTCTCGTATGAACTAGGATAAATCAAATTGGTGAAGATCTTCTTTACTTTTCAACTCGATTTGTGGCTGAAAAAAATGGAAATTTTCAAAAAAAAATTTCAAAGGTCCGCCATTTTGTTAATTTTTGAGCGATGTTAATAATCCTAGTTCATACCAGAGCCAAACATGTACTTTTTCTAATCCCGTTGAAATTTTCGGATTCAGATGTCCCTGTGAGCGGAAATCACATGCGCCGCCGAAAAGAAGGGCTTTTCTTTGATCACAAAAAACAACAACAAAAACAAAACAAAAAAAAAATTCTGTGAAATGATTTTCTTCCTTTTTGTGTCTTAATATATGTAAGCACAGTTACAACCCTAGAAAATAATTTATGTTCATTTGCCAGCCCATAGAAAATCGTCAAAATTTAAAATAGAGAATGGGGGGTCCCCTTAAGGGGAATTTTTTTTTGTTTTGTATATGTATATATTCTATATATGTATAGAATAACGTGTTTAAATTTGGAACCGATTGGATTAATAGTTTTTGAGTAACCTCATGCGCCAGTCGTAAAAACACTGTTTCGAGAAAAACGCGTTTAAAGTTTTGAGACGGCTCTCGCCGTCGCCTGAGGCTTCCACCATAAATCGGCTATATCTTCAAGAGTTTTTGAAATTTTTCTTTGAAATTTTCAGGGAACATTCATGAATAGTTAGAAGTTCGAATTAAATTAAAAAAAAATCGATTTTTTAAAACCGAGAATGGGGGGGGTCCCCTTAAAGCACAAAACTTAAAAACAAATATAAAAACGCATTCATTGGAGTTTTTTAATAAGTTAGAGATTATAAATAGGCACAAAAACTTAAAAAATAATAATGCTTTCATAACAGTCTTTATTTTGTCTTAGTCTTTTGAATTTGAGAAATAATATTTTTTGTTGACGCTTTTCAAAAATATAATTTTTGTATTTTGTAATTTTTTAAATAATTTTTTGTATTGTAATAATGAATTTATCACACCATCCCATACTTCCAATGAATTGCTATGAAATGGTGCTATTGCATAGGATATTATTTCAATGTCAATATCGCCATTGGGGCTGTGCGACTGTGCTAAATGGTGGCCAAAAGGAACTAGGATTGTTACTTGATGAATTTATCCGGTTTTCCTCGACGTTCTCGGTGGCCATCGGTTTGGCGATCGATTTTATTTTTTGAATTGAGTTGCGCATGTCTGCGCGTCCTTGAAGTGCAATTTCTAGAGATTTTTCCGGTACTCTGATGACGAAAACTTTAGCTATCGAAATAAATGGCGTTGCCGGATAAAAAAAAATAAACAGCTGATTTTGGGGCGTTGAAAGAATTAATTTTATTTATTTCGATAGCTAAAAAATGGAGCGAAAATTTGAAAGAAAAAATTGTCGAACCGAAAAATTTTCGGCCCGCGAGGATAAAGTCAAGCTAATTAGTGCGGTCAAGGCGAAACCCATAATATAGGATTTGACCCACAAGGGGCACTTTAAATCCATAAAATGACATTGAAATGATTTGTGATTGATTTTGATTTTGTCCCAGTTTTCTTTTTCTTAATCAGCTCCTTAGCGGCGAAATACATAAGGAAAACACTAAAATCCAAACGGGTTGAATTCATTTTTGCTTATTTGTTTTTTGTTTTCAAACAACAGCTGTTCAGTATTACCCTTTTCCTTAATTTTTTTGGTCACACTAGCTTGGTAGCCGAATAAAGTGCGATTTCGCTAGCGGATTTTCGACAGCGGATTTTCGTCAGAGTACTAGGCTTAAATAAATAAAGCAATTTCGTGTGAACTTTAGGAAATTTGACCACTTTTTCTGTAGAAAGTTATTTAAATTCGTTTTTTTCTATAGTATAGTATGAAACCTAGAGACTATCTTTTTTTGGAAAAGTAGACGTGTTATTTTTTTTTTTTTTTAATTAAATAAGTTCCTTAGAAGCATAGCTCGCAAATAGCTGTTAACCTTTTTTTATTTCTTATGTTCAGTTTATGACAGTGGTGGGCAAGACTAACACATGTTTAAAATTTGAGTGTGTGCGTAGCAGAGAAAAACAATGAGAGCAGAGAATTCACTGAGCGAAAAAAACGTATGTTTTTATTTTATTTTTCGTTAATTCAAAAGTTGCAATGGGCACTAAAATTAAGTATTTTATTTAAAAAAAAAGGTTTGCTAGCAACATTTCCTAAACAAATGAAAAACGACGCTTCCCTATCTATATTTTCCATGAAGAAAACTTTTTCCAACCCAATTTCTGTGATAATTTTTCGAAGTGGAACAATTTTGATTTTTAGTTTGGGCTGTCAAATGAATCAAAATGAGAGCAAATGAGAGAGCTTCTAAAAAAATTTTGAGAGTGCTTACACTGTCAGTGTGCCGGTAGCGCTGCGGCAGAATTTCCTACCTTATACTCGCGTGCTATGTAAAATGAGAGTTTGCCCACCACTGGTTTATGAGAACAACCGAACCATTTTGACAATCACTCTCTCTCAGAGCAGGATACTTACGTTCTTTAGATTTTGGTTTTCGGTTGAGCATTTTACGTTGAGAGATTCGTAAAATGCTCGCCTACTAAGTATGCCTTGCTGAGAAATATTATTGACGTTCGCACAGAGACCCTTAATTAAAGACGTCAATCGGTGTCTTTAATTGAGGTCGAAAAATTCAATTTAAAAAGTCTTTTCAACACTTTGAATTCTGTTCGATGCGCAGTGGTATTATGTGTATCTTTATACCCTTGCAGAGGGTATTATAATTTTGGTCAGAAGTGTGCAACGCAGTGAAGGAGACATCTCCGACCCTATAAAATATATATATTCTTGATCAGGATCACCTCCTGAGTTGATATGAGCATGTCCGTCTGTCCGTCTGTCCGTCTGTCTGTTTCTACGCAAACTAGTCTCTCAGTTTTAAAGCTATCGTCTTGAAACTTTGCACACACCCTTCTTTCCTTTGCACGCAGTATAAAAGGTGGAACGACCGGGACCAGCCGACTATATCCTATAGCTGCCATATAACTGATTAATCGGAAATGGTATAACTTTGGTGTTTTTAAAGTTAGAGACTTCAAATTTGGCGTGAGAGCTATTTTTGGCAAATTTTTTATCCAGATCTGCGTGATGTTTGCGTAAATACCGTTTAATATGTTTTACAAAAATTGATACTTTGGCTTCTATTGCATTCATGTGCGATATGCTCAAATCATCTTTATTTATTTTTGTTAAAATAAACGACGTTACAGCGTTTGCGTTACGATTGTTGCCGTTCCAAATATCGGCAAGCTCGCTGTTGGTAATTGCAACAATAACTACAAGTGCGTTTTTTATATAAACGGTGGTAAACGGGGAAATGAGATTTCTATCAAATGAAAATAGACATTTAAGTTAGTAACTTGCCATTATTAGTTGCCTGCTCTGGCTTGCTCTTGATATAGAAATACTTCACGGAACACGATTACAATTGTTAAAATTTTAGTTCAAATACAACCATATTTATGTACTTTTGCCATAACATACAGTTACATACAGTTTATATATACTTTGATCTTTGTTTTCCATACTAAATATATATATTAAACTGCATAAAAACATACGCACACTGATCAATTGCAGAAGTAAAATTTTCGCGGTAACTTTTACAATCGAAAGCTGCTTGCCATCAGCTGACTTTAAGAGGCTGCCACATAAAGAGAGTTGCCACCCAGCAAAAAACAAAAAATTTTTTAAGCTTCCTGAAGTGTTTACTATTACTAAATAACAAGGTTTTTTTAATATTCTATCATACATTTTTTTACTTTATGCCACTTTTTTGGGAAAATCGCCCAATGTGCACTGCGAGAAATTTATCGAAAAATAACGTGGAGAATTTAACCTTTGGAAAATTTGAAAAAATTTAAAGTGAGAATACACTGAAAAAAAATTAAAATATTTGACAATTAATACACTGTACAATACTGTTGATACAATACACAATACACTAAATACACTGGAAAAAAATAATGAAGAATATTTTTTTTTATTTAAATTTTCTTTAAGGAAGTTTTGATTCGATTGAACTACACTGAAAACTTGACTTTTAAATATAGCCCTTAATCTTAGTTTTAGTTTTGTCGAAAAAAATTATAAAAATGTATTTAAATGGAATTAAATATCTGTAGATTATAAAGGCAAAAAAATAGAAGAATTACATAAAACACTTGCAAAAAAAAAAAAAAATTTACAATAAAAAAAAATTTTGGAATTTAATGAATTGAATTTAATTTATAATTAACCCATAAACAACTCTACGCCATTCGTTTCTAATATTTAAGAAGTATTCTACATTTTGTAAAGACATAACAAATTATATTTAAAAACCCGCACCTAGTATGTACTTTCGCCATATCGCCTTAGGTTATATGGGAGTTAAATCGTGCTAATGTTAGGAATATACATGTTAGGAATATACATGTTGAATAAAATGGAAGTTTAAATCATAACGTAACAACTCCGCCAATGATTTCTTGGATGTAGGGGGTTAACGGGGCCACGAGAGTCTTACTCTTTTGGAAGTGCCCATAGGTAGGGCGGGGTATTTAGGGTTCGCAACAACATCCGCATTCCCGTCAACTGTACTGTACATTCATACATAAAAGCTTTATTATCTTAAAAATACCGGCACTGAATACTAGCGAAGACTTGCATCTCTGTCGCAGCACGCTCAATTCCTTATCCATTTTTATCTTGAGGGTGCACCAAGAAGAAGACTGCCACAGCAAGACCACCACCCCCAAAGCCGACGAGCTAGAGCCGGAAATCTACAGCTTGCCCTGCGAGTGTAGAGTCTTCTGTCCCCAACAACACATAGTTTCACGTTACAGTAATTATTATTATTATAAAATACATATTATTATTATTATAAAAAGATTAAAAGACAATAAGTGGCGCCCTCCGTGGGGCCAATGAGGGAAAGCATACCCGAAGAGGCTCTTTGATAATTAAGCTCAACATTTTTTTCATCTATCAAATTTTAGTTTAAAATTTTTTCTACCAAATTTTGTTACTTTTGATTTTTTTGTTCGTTCTGGATAACAGTGACGGAGTACTACGGTGTTCCGGCTGACCACGAAAATTTTCAAGAAAAAAAATGGAATTTAAACTTGTCTGTGCCATTAAGTCTTGTAACAAGACAATTTCCTCATCCCAGCCTGCCATCCATTGCTGGCTATGTGAGAACGTCGTACATGCCAAGTGTGCCGGGTTCACTGCATCAGTTTCGGATGCCATTTGCCTTAGGTCTGGGATACATTATTGTTGTGAAAAGTGTCGTCCTGTGCAAGGCGAAATGAGGTCGTTCATGAGACAGACCAAAAATGGATTTAAAGAGCTGATCACTGGTTTTTGGAAAATCAATGACCAGCTCTGTGCGCTGGACACTCAGTTTAGTGGCCTTCAGCTGCTAAATGAGTCCCCTAAGCGTAAGAAATTCGCTGTTCCTGATCCGCCTCAGCCTGCTCAGCCGACATTAATACAACCGCTTATATCTCTGGCCACCCCAAGGGCTAGAACTGAGAAAAATTCGTCAGAATTTCTCAGGGACAATGAGCAATTGTCTGATATGTCAGCCACTTCAAGTGATGCCACAGGTCGTAAGGAACGAAACCCCCATTAGAGTCACCCAAAAAGGTATTCCACAGTCCGGACCACCGGCACCGACTGATGCTGCAGTTCTCGTACCTGCGACACCAAAACCCATACAGGTGATCCCTCCATCGAAACTTATATTTGTTTCTCGGCTTGCCCCTGATACTTCTAAGACTGATATCTTGGCTTATATCAAAGCCAAAACTAAAGCCGATATAAAGGTGGAGGACATACAAAAATTTAAATATAATTAAACAAGGCGCACGTCTTCTTTCAAGATTCGCTGATGTTCCGGACGATTTGTTCTCCCAGTTTTTGGCCAGAGAAGAACATCAGCCTAGTTCCGTGAAGAAAAAAGTTTAAAAACCAGTGGGAGTGAGACTTCCCAATATCGGAACCACTGACAAACCCTCCACTAACCCAAAAAACTAGTTTCCTCACTAACTCTTACCTATCAGAATACTAGGGGGCTACGTAGAAAACTCCCCAAGCTATATTCTGATAGTTCTTTCTTTGCATCCCATATAATAGCATTTACAGAAACTTGGTTGAATCCGGAGATCTTTAGCTCCAAAGTTTTTCCAAGTAAGTACACCACTTTTAAACGGGATCGATCTCAGCGAAGAAGAGGTAGAGTCCTCATTTCGGTAGACTCTTCTCTTGCTTCTGAAGAGGTGAAATCCCAAGAGTTTGGTGACATAGAATTTATTTGCGTTAAAATCACTATGTCAGTGAAACCTTTATACATTACATGTTCATATATACCTCCTATGTCTGAACCGCTCACATATTGGCAGCATTTGTCCGCTATTCGATACGTTTCTAATCTTATGACGAATCGTGACCAACTCGTAGCGGTGCGCGCCTTTAATATCCCAGAATTAAAGTGGTCCAACGTCGATAACTCACCATCTTTGTCACTTATCACTCACCATGACTTCACCGCGGGCATGTTTGACATGTCCCTAGGTCAAATTAACCATGTAAGAAATTCGTTAGGTCGGCTTTTAGACTAATATTTTGTATCTGATCCTGATGGTACCGCTCTCTCCAGAGCTTTTCCCTTTTCAACCCCGGAGGGTCCATATCACCCCACGCTGGAGGTCTCTATCGAAACTATTACTGGTATCGATCAGATGTCTCTATGCGTGGCAAATAGAATTCGCTGCTTCCGTAAAACTGATTTTCAGAAACTTAATAGCCTTATCGATACATACGATTGGTCCGATATTCTGGCATGCACTGATCTTAACGTCACTTTAGAAAAAGTAACTGTACTTTAAATACATTTTTTGACTCCTGCGTGCCATGGAAATATTCATCCGCTTCAACAAATCCTCCTTGGTATACAAGGTGCCTCACTAACCTAAAAAATATTAAAAATAGGCTCTTAATAAAATACAAAAAAACTTGCAGCAGTGTTGATTTTTCAAGATACCTACTAGCTTGGTCGAATTTTACCGTGCCTAACGCTGAATGTTATAGGAATTATATTGACCGCTGCCGGATACAATGTACTCAGGATCCAAAGCAGTTATATAATTTTGTAAACACTAATCATTCATAATTCCCCTACATAAAAAAGGGGAAAAGTCTGAGGCTGCCAACTATAGAGGCATCTCTAAGTTGTCGGCAATTCCAAAGTTATTTGAAAAATTCATTACCCCATATTTGCAACACATTTGCTCTACGATTATCACTCCTTGTCAGCATGGCTTTATTAAGCGTCGCTCCACCACCACAAATTTACTGGAGTTGACATCCTTTGTCATAGATGGCTTTTGTAAGGGATATCAAACCGATGTAATTTAAACAGACTTCAGCAAAGCATTTGATTCAGTTAATCACTCACTCTTGTTGAGTAAACTGAATATGCTGGGTTTTCCTAAAGACCTCTTAACGTGGATCTCCAGCTACCTAGATGGAAGGACACAAAGAGTCTTATTTAAAAACATGCAGTCCCGTCTGGTCCGTGCTACATCTGGTGCCCTCAAGGAAGTCATCTTGGCCCGCTATTATTCACGCTTTTTATAAATGACTTGCCCCTTGCTTTAACGAACTCTCTAGTTCTTATGTATGCAGATGATGTAAAGCTTTGTCTTCAATACAAATACATCTCTGCCCAATGCAATCTTCAGTCTGATTTATAACTTTCAAAAATGGTGATCAGCTTAGGATTTAATACTTAATGGATCAAATTGCAAGCATATTTCTTTTTATCGTTCTTGCCCTCTGCAGGCTTCGTATACTCTTTTTGGGATTGCCCTAGAGAAATTAGCTCACGTTAATGATCTCGGCATCCTATTAGACATTAAACTTAAATTTGTCGACTATATTTCCTTAATGGTTAATAAGGCTAAAGGAGTCCTTGGTTTTATTAAAAGGTAGTCAAAAGAATTTAATGACCCATATATAACCAAAACATTTTTCATTTCCTTGGGCCGTCCGTTACTGGAATACGGTTCATGTGTCTGGAGTCTCCAATATAGAGTACATTAGGACCGCATAGAATCCGTACAAAAGAATTTCCTAACTTTTTCACTTAGAGTTCTAAACTGGGATGCAAATCTTCACCTTCCATCTTATAATAGTAGACTCTTACTCATAAACTTACCTAGCTTAACAAATCGTAGGACAATGCTCGGTGTAGTCTTTCTGCATAACCTTATTAACGGGGATGTAGATAGCCAGCATTTACTAAAACGCTTAAAATTTAACATTCCTAATAGAAGGACTCGAAACTTTAGTCCTCTGTTCCTTAGCCGTTGTAGTTCGACATATGCACTGCATGACCCTTTTAGAAAATTATGTTCCAACTACAATGGTCTCTACTCTATAACATCTCTTTCCTGTCCCTCAAATTTAATATATAGAATTTTAAATTTTTTTACTAACTCCTCCCAGCTTAATAAATTACAAATAGCTTATTCTAACAAATTCTAACAAATCTAGTATTCTAACAAATCGTTTCTTGAGCGCCCTTCGCTCGTCTGGGTCTCTAAGCTTTATGATGAATACAGGAATGTTAGCTGATGCTCTTATTGATGCACAAGCCATTTCCAAATTCTGAAAGACCGGTAAACAACAAAATACCCGATATCCCCTCAGCGTAGCAATTGGTCCGATTTCCCTGGGATACCACCTGACAAGGTTGTACATATCCTGAATGGATGGAAGATAAAGTATTTTGGATCAGGCGTACCGATAGACGATTTTATCTACAGAGTGGAAGCACTCACCCATGAAACCTTAGACGGAAATTTCGCGGTGTTGTGTCGCAATGTCAGCGTTCTGTTCGAAGGAAAGGCCACAGAGTTTTATTGGCGGTATCACAAGACGGTAGTAACGGTCCGATGGGACCGGCTATGTTCAGCGCTCCGAGTACAATTCCACCAGAACCGGGATGACGTAGATATAGAGGAATTGATAAGAAGCAGAAAACAGAAACCTAACGAGACCTTTGACGGGTTTTACGACAGCGTGAATGAAATGATCGACCAATTACAAACACCCTGGTCAACTCGCAAGTTGGTTCGCATTCTCATAAATAACCTGAGACCAGAGATACGGCATGAGATCTACAACGTCGACGTAACAACGGAACAAGAACTAAGGGAGATTTGTCGACGCCGAGAAGCCTTCTTAGAGGACGTCAAATGATCATACGGGTATAGCAAGGTAACTCCTTACCGGCGGGAAGTCGCCGAGTTAGTTGAAGAATCCTATGTAGAAAGCA
The DNA here is from genome assembly GCA_018153455.1 of Drosophila parabipectinata. Taxonomy (NCBI): domain Eukaryota; kingdom Metazoa; phylum Arthropoda; class Insecta; order Diptera; family Drosophilidae; genus Drosophila; species Drosophila parabipectinata. The sequence goes on from JAECYA010000007.1 coordinate 590,430, forward strand.
GTCCGGTAGCAGAAAGCGAAGCAGACATATAAGCTGTAGCCCTTGTGTGCTAGAACTGCCACCAGGAAGGAAACCGTTACCAAGACTGTTTTAAAGATAAGCGGGTGTGTTGTTACGGCTATGGAGCAGATAATACCTATTAGCCTAATTGTGCAAGGTGCTTAAAAAATCTCCCGACCCGGCAGGTCGTGACAAAAAACGAGATCTTATTATTGCATCAAAGGAAGGGAAGTTTACCGGCCATTCTATCTCAAGAAATACTGCCAATGTCTACGGTTAGATTGCGCAACCACCGCGGTGCAAAAAGGAACAAGTCCGATTGGGAAAATATTAAGAAATGCAAAATCGGCCTCCAGTACATATGTTCAATTCAAACAAGAACAAAAGACCTTCGTCCGTTTTGGTAGTGCAGGTTTTGGGTCGCACCGTATACGGTCTTCTGGATTCCGGGGCTTGGGGAAATTAGCGGAGGAGGTGACGGAGATGAAGGACACTTTTAAAACCTTAAACGTTCATGCTCGTACCGTCGACGGAAGAGCCCAGCGGATAACTGGGAAGATGAGGATCCCGATAGGAGACGACCACATCCAGAAGTCGATGGTTATCTATATTATCCCCTCGCTCAAGCAAACATTGATTTTTGGAGAGCATACGACCTTTTACCCAAACGATTGCAAATAGGTGAAATAGACACCGACGTGAGCAGCGGTAGCTTAAGGGGCCAGTTGGATGAGGGTCACCATGACCAGTCAAAGGAGCGAAAGTTGGAGCTCAATCGCGTCATCAAGTGATTTATTCAGGATTATTATTTATTCCGTCATTTATCCAGGAAGGCTTAGGTTAAACTAGCTTAATCAAACACTCAATTAATGTGGGGAATGCCAAACCAGTTAAACAGCGACATTTTCAATTTTCCAGCGACCTGTCTTCTAACAGGAGCTGAATCAGGATACGGTACGTAAACTTGATGTTTGAGATGATTAATCAAAACATTCGATTAATTTAGGAACATTGTTCCTGATTCGGACCATTTTAAGTCAGCCGAATACAAAAATCTAGTAACAGCGAACCAAAAGAACATTCCCGATCTTAAAGTAGAAGACGGTTACGTATACAGAAAATTTGGAACACCTAACCGGGGAACAAGTCCATGATATCTACGCTTGGAAACTGTGGTTACCGAGAGAAGTGGTTCCAGACGTCCTTTTCCAAGCGCATAATAGTCCTTTAGCTTCACACTGCGGGATACATAAGACAAAAGAGCGTGTGAAGAGGTATTACTTCTGGCCTCGTCTAGTACCTCTAGAAGGCTCACAAGGATCTATAATGCGTGCCTAGAGAGTGGACATTTCCCCACTTGCTGGAACAGGCGGAGGTCATCCTGATCCCTAAGCCTGGAAAGCCTGAAACTAATCTCGCCTCATATAGGCCGATTAGTTTACTGTCTGTAATCTCCAAAATACTCGAGAGAGTATTTTTGCGCAGATTGCAGACAGTACTGGACGAGGCTGGTTTGATCCCAGATCACCAGTTTGGTTTCAGGCGCTCCCACTCCACCCTCGAGCAATGCCACAGGATCGTGGCAAAAATCCTGGACAGCCTCGAAAGAAAACATTACTGCTGTGCTGTTTTCCTGGATGTCAAGCAGGCGTTTGACAGGGTCTGGCACCCTGGTCTAAAATCGAAGCTCAAGAGGAACCTGCCACAACAGTATTACGATTTCCTTAACTCGTACTTGACCGTCAGGAAGTTCAGGGTCAGAAGCGGAAATGCGACATCGGAGTACAGGCCCATTGAAGCTGGAGTTCCGCAGGGCAGTGTACTTGGTCCCATCCTGTACACCATGTACACAGCCGACATGCCTGTCGCTGAGAGAGTCATTTTTGGCCTTTTCAATCTTGCCAGAGGAGGCTTCTGCACGACTCCAACGCCAGCTGGACATCCTCGACCCGTGGCTTCGAATGTGGAACATCGCCGTCAACCATGAGAAGTCAGGCCAAACGACGTTAACAATGAGGAGAGGCGACTGTCCTGGAGTCAGTCTCAGAGGCACCCCAATTCCAGCCAACCCTACACCCAAATATCTGGGTATGATCCTGGATAGAAGGCTAACCTGGAAAACTCACTTGCTGCGCAAGCGGACGCAAATCGGAATCAAGCTACGTCAGCTCAACTGGCTCATTGGAAGGAAGTCCAGGCTGAAGCAAAAGGTCAAGCTTCTTATATATAAAGCCATATATAAAGCCACTGATTGTAAAGCCAGTCTGGACCTATGGTATCCAGCTATGGGGAACGGCGTGTCTAAGCAGCCAAAATATCATCCTGATCGCCCAAAACAAAGCTTTAACAGCTATAACCGGAGCTCACCTGTACCACGATAACGCAACAATCCACGCCCAACTGGGAGTCCCATCAGTGAAAGCAGAAGTTCAGCGATTCGCCAACAGATACGTGGAGAGACTGGATCGACATCCCAACCCTGAGGCCATCAACCTGTTAGACAACAGCTACACCACTAGGAGGCTGAAACGGACTCTCCCACTGGACCTTTGCCACTCGAACGAATGGGAGTGAGCTGCATTTCTAGATTTATCCACGCCCACTAAAGGGTTCGCCATAAAATTCTAATTGAAACGTCAAGGCTTAAACAAAAATTAAAGTTAAAAGTAGTTCGTAGGAAAGCAAAAATCATATTTTTACATTATAACATATTACTCAATATTCCATTAAGCTAAGGTATCATTAAAAAATTTAATTATTGTTCATAATTCCGGACAGATTTTAAATGTAACTTTTGAATGATTGATAATAAAAAAAAGTACCAGAATTAAAAGCATACGTAACCACATGTGAAACGTGCAAGTCTAGCAAACTTCCAAACCATGTGCTGAGACCACCGCTAGGAAAGGCGACGGAGACAGCGCGATTCTTCCAGCGACTTTTTATCGACTTCTTGAGGCCATTTCCCCGCTCAAGGATTGGTAACATAGGTATATTTATCGTCTTGGATCACTTTTCCAAATTTGTTTTTGTAAAACCAGTTAACGCTGACGCAGTGATTAAGTATTTGGAAGGCGAACTATTTATGACCTTCGGAGTTCCCGAATCGATAGTATCTGACAATGGTTCACAATTCAAATCTGAAGCATTTAAGAAACTTGTTTACCAATTGGGTATTTCCCGCACGTTAAGCACCGTCCATTCACCTCAAGCTATCGCGTCCGAACGAGTGAACCGTTCGATCATCGCTGGGATCAGGGCCTATGTGAACCCTGATCAAAAGAACTGGGATGAGTGTTTGAACAAGATTTGTTGTGCACTGCGTTCGTCAATCCATTCCAGTATTGGGACGACACCATATTATGTGGCATCTGGACAACACATGGTAACCTCCGGCGGTACGTATTCCTTACTAAGGAAGTTGAACATGTTGGACGATCGGACGTTAATGTATAACCGACAGGAGTCGTTTGGTTTGTTTCGAGAGGAAGCCACCAAACAAATGGAAAAGGCTCACGAGCGCAACGAAAATCGTTACAACCGCGAAGTTTCTTTCATCGAAGGGCAGGAAGTGTTTCGTCGCAATTTCAAATAAAGTTGCTTCAAGACTGGATACAATTCAAAGTTTGGGCCGGTGTTCGTTAAAGCTCGAGTGAGTAAGAAGCTTGGAAGGTCCTACTTCGAGCTAGAGGATTTACAAGGCCAAAAGTTAGGATTGTGTGTCAAAGACACTACCATTGAGGTAGGCCCCCTTGTGGGAGTATCGTGGTGGCTGTGGTTGATATCCATATCGCGGGTAGGGTCCTCGGTCTCGACCGGAGTTGCGTTATACAACTCGGGTGCCGTGACCCATAGATCAGTAGAGGTGATAGATACACTTCGCTTCTTACCCAGAGGGAGTATGCTGCCCGGCAAGCACATACTTGAACGGTACTGGGCTGGTCGCTACGTACATAGCTATAGCTTCTAGTCTGGGGCGCTGGCAGGCGTACCATCCGTGCCGATGCACTATATACCTCTTGTGGCTATATTCGAGTGCCGTGGTCGTAATCCCTTCAGTGTGGAACACGCTACGTAAAACAAGTTGGGAGAGATCCAAGACGCTCATTGCGTCCCAGAGCATCTGGGATTCCAGCATTGTCTCCACAAGGTTTCCTGGGTGGAGTGAACGGCCCGCCGTCGTCTCCAGTCGGTGGCGCTCTTGTGAAAACCGGCGGCACTCGAAGACAACGTGCTTGGCGTCCTCGACTGTCGATCTCCCGCACTCCGGGCACCAGTCCTCCTCCGCGTGCCCAAAACGCTTCAGGTATTGCCGAAAGCAGCCATGACCACCCAAACCCTGCGTCAGGTAAAAATCAACCTGCCTATGGCTTCGGAGCGCCCACCTTCTAAGGTTGGGGATGAGACTGTGCGTCCATCGTCCCTTCTTCGATGACTCCCAGCAAACCTGCCAGGCTGTGAGCGACCTCTCCTTAGCCTCCTCTCTTGTAATTATATCGAGGGCGCCGCCAGCACCCTCATAACGAGCACGTTCTTCCTTTAGCTCCTTGAGCTCTCGAGCGCGCTCTTTCAGCGGGACCATCCAGGATGGCGTCATCAGAGACTGTCCTGAAGCCGGACGCTACCCTTATGGCTCCCAGCCTGTATGCTGCGTCTACTCCTCTCTGTAGCTGAGCGTATTTATCGCCTCAGCCCTGATGGGCGCCGCGTACAGAATTTGCGTCGAGGCAACGCTCACGAGGAGCCTTCTCCTGTTCTGCTTGGGGCCTCTAGTATTGAGAAGGATCCTGATGAGGCTCCTGGTAGTGGCTGCAGCCCTGCCCTGTATGTATTCTAGGTGCTCACGGAAGAAAAGCCGGGCGTCGATCATCACTCCCAGGTATTTTATGGGCCGCTGGGTGGTTATGGCCATTCCACCAACCTGAATCGTCGCCGTTTCTAGTACCTTGCGGCTGCTGACCAGCACCGCTTCCGTCTTTTGTGGGGCTAGGCTTAGTCCAGCATTTTGGAGCCACTGCTCCATTGCTTCAATCGCCTTGTTCACCGCTCTCTCCGCTTCCTCCCTATGCTTGGCCACAACCACCAACGCTACGTCGTCTGCTAAGCCGACAACGTCGCATCCCGCTGGGAGCTGCAGTCTCAGGATCCCGTCATACATGGCGTTCCACAGCTGTCTTCGCCAAGAGGTCGACCTTTTCGCCGAGGAGAAAGTTGGGTAAGTAATATACAATTTTCCATACACTGCCAGAAATTTATCGAAAATTAACGTGGAGAATTGTATCATGTGCTTGGTCACCAACACAAAATAAAGGCCACACTTAATTCAACCAATTTAAATTCCATGGTTTTGCAAAAACTGCTTACTTATTAAATGTGCTGGACCCAATGGAAGGATAAGCGATCTTATCGCTTTCAGAGAATTTGAGTTTGAGATGCGGACTTTTATGAAGCCGACTAAAAATGGTTGTCTTGATGTTGATGAGAAATTTCTCGATTTGGAATATCAATGTTTTGGTCTTAAGGTTTTAAGCATATCTCCAAAAAGAAAAATTCCTAACAATAACCCGCTCACAGTAAATGTATTGGGTAACCCTACCTCCCATGCGGTAGACCAAATATTTTACAATCGCCTACTTCCCTACCTACTGATGTCGGTCCAGAACGAAGAGACATATTGAGCCTCCCAGCAGGGCAGACTTTTATTGATTCCTTGCATAAAGTGATCAGTTCACAGAGTCTTGGAATTGAATCGAGTAAAAATCTGGAGCCTCCTTCGTTGGAAAACCTACATGCTACTCCTGCTGTGCCATCTCCAAGGTCTCTGACTGGTGTGGCGCCTAAAGTATGGCGCCTAAAAAGTATTTAGTTAAACTTTCAAATTTTTCGAAATTCCGTTCAAAAAATGTCGCATCATTATGAAAATAGCGCATATTTATACCCATGAAAAGGGTATTTTAATTTTGGTCAAAAGTGTCCAGCGCAGTGAAGGAGACATCTCCAACCCTATAAGGAATAAATATTTTTGATCAGGATCACCTCATGAAATGATATGAGCATGTCCGTCTGTCTGTATGTCTGTCCGTCTGTCTGTTTCTACGCAAACTAGTCTCTCAGTTTTAAAGCTATCGACTTGAAACTTTGCACACACCCTTCTTTCCTTTGCATGCAGTATATAAGTCGGAACGACGATATCCTATGGCTGCCATATAACTGAAAAATCTGAAATGTTGGGTCATTTCGTGTTTTATTAAAGACTGAATATTGAAACTTCGTAAAGATTTCATTTTGGCTTAGTTGATTCTTCCTACCAAGTTTCATAACGATCGGCCGACTATATCTTTTAGCTGGCATATAACTGAACGTCCGAAAATGGTATTTGGTTAAAATATCAACTTTCGTGTTCTTGAAGATAGAAGTTTGGGACTTTTTTAGATTTTGTATTGTAATAAATTGGTTATATTATGATATTCTCATTAGGATCGGCCGACTATATCTGATTTTAGCAATATATATCTGGTTTTAACTGCAAGGGTATATCAACTTCGGCTCCGTCCGAAGTTAGCTTTCCTTTCTTGTTTTAATCTTATGTATGGAAAATAGACATCTGCATGATTACATTCATAACATACGTCTTAAAGAATACTTTCGAATTGAATAGAATGAAGTGAAAAAAAATTTTAGAAATGAAATGTAATTGAATGAGTACAAGTTGGTGTTCCTCTCATAATTTAACAGTTCAAACTAAATGAAAAAGAATGAAAGAAACCAAAAGTAAAATGAAAGATTTGACAATTGCCTTGTATACTTGAATCATTCGAGTTGTCGGATAGGATTTTAATACATTCCTTTTTTGACAACTCCGAAACAAAGAAGAAAATATGGAAAACCAAATAGAAAAAGAAGCCGACGAATCTGTATGTATTTGTAGACCTCGTTTTTCTAAGTTTTGTTTTTAGGTTTTGTGTAAATTAGTTTATTATTAAATGCAAGACGGCTTTTGCATATTCCGCCTCTGCAAGAATCCTTCAAACTCGGAGATCGTTCATTGCATAAACCACTTGCTTAACAACGCTGTTGAAAAAACTATTAACGCTATTCCCGAGGTGGAAAATATTGTCACAAGTTGCAGCAAGCTAGTCAAATATTTTAAAAAGTCAGGATATAATTCATCATTAAGGGTGTCTATAAAAAGCTTTTGTCCAACTCGGTGGAATACCCTTTTCCTTAATTTTTTTGGTCACACTAGCTCGGTAGCCAAATAAAGAGCGATTTCACTAGCACACGTGTGACAGCTGATTTTCGTCGTCAGAATACTAGGCTCAATGCTTTAGCTTGGTGGCATATGAATAAGCAATTTTTTCCGCTATTGCACAAAACAAGCTGCAAAATATTTTGCATTCCAGCGAGCAGCGTGGCGTCAGAACGTACATTTTCAAACGAAAGAAATTTAATTACAGAAAAGCGTTGTCAAATAGCCACTAATTCGGAAAATATTAACAAAATAATGTTTTTGCATTCGAATTTAAATGAGTTGTAAGTTATTGTTAATATAGAAATAAATTAAATTAAAACATAAACATTAACAACTCGAATCATTCGAATGAAACGTCTCTGTTTTAAACATTCTCAATTCATTCAATTCGTTTCCTTTTTCCTATTAGTTGTGCAAATGAGTAAGAGTAAAAGAACCGAATCTCTCACACCGGGTTGGCTTTTCTTTTAAATTCACTTAACTCATTTTGAGCATTGTACATATGAATGTGTTTTTTTTTTGACACTCATGCAGATGTCTAACTAAGATGTCTAATATTTTCCATTGGAAAATATTCATAAAGGTAGGTAGAATATCTATTCTACTAAACACTATTTTTTACAGTTTTTTACATAATACCAAAGATTATAAAGTACATAGATGGGACATCAGGGCCCAAAACGGTCAACTTTTTGCGTCGAGCTTGTTGGTGAGGGGGGAAACGCACATGCATACGATTCTATTTTTAGAACTCTTTACATGTACCCGTCAACAAAAATGTGAACCTATGTGTGTATGTGTGACTGCTCGCACAACGGAGTAAAAATGTTTTGGCTTCCAAATTTCAATTTCAATTTCTCGTTTCTGTTTTCGATGCGCCGATGTGGTAGTTGGTAGAACAAATAGTATTTTTGATCACCGCAGATCGAGACAGGATGGTAGCGTAATGCATAGAGTAGTTACTCTATGTGTAATTTTTCTGTGTTCAAATCCTCGAAAGGCCTTTGAACTTTTTCTTTCTTTTATAATAATTATTATTTTTTTTCTTTAATTTTAATATTTTTCTATAATTTTACAATTGTAAAATCATTTTATTCTTCAATATGTCCCGCTAATAAAATGCTAATCAAATTTCAAGCGAGTCCTTCCGGTGTTTTGTCATCCAACACGTCCGTCACTTATTTTTACTTTAATTGTTATAGAATGCAATTAAAAATAATAATAATAACGTAAAAATTAAATGTAAAAAAAAAATAATAAAAAAAAATAAAAGTAAATATAAAAAAGAATCATAAAACTAAAACTTTATAAAAATCGAATCTTCCGCCCGCTAATGAAGTCGAACCCAGGACCCCTTGAATAAGGACCACGCACTATCCATCTAGGCTACCCTCGGTGTTGAATTTATGATACTTCAAATTGGTGTTAAAGGAGGCGCTAGAATGTATACCAAAAACAGAGTTGACGAGTAAGGATAGTAAAAGATATTTCTGATCTCTTTACTCTTACATTGGTCCGGTTACAACGTTTCTAACTTTCATCGTTCCAAAGATGTTACGATCTAAAAATAGAACTCTCTCTCTCCCTATCTCATCTGCCAGCCGCTTGTCGTGGAACCCGCTCTCAAATGTTTTCATTATTACAGCGGGTTCCACGACGGAAAAAAAGAAAACATTTGAGAGCGGGTTCCACGTCGCGGCCTGCTAAAATGCCGTAGAACCCGCACTTATAGACATTTTTACAGCGGGTTCCACTACGAACTGAGACGATGTTAAGGTTATTTTACAATTTTGTATTTTTTTTTATTGGATTATAAATTTAGAAAAATACATTAAAATAATAAAAATATAATATAAATAGATTTAAAATAAAAAAAAAACATATGTCCCGAGCCTGGTTTGAACTCATTTTACTTTGCACACCAGCCAAGCACTCTACCACTCGACTATTCCTCATTCTTTGTCGCGCGAAAAATTTCTCAAACTTAACTTGTCGCGCAATGGAACCCGCCTTAGAAAAATTTTCTTTGTATGAGATGTCGCATCTATGTACTGTATAATCTTTGATAATACATAATGTATATGTCAAGCTGAACTGTATGTTAAAGTGAAAAATAGGTCTGGACAACAGTAGCCTCAGACATTTGCCATTGTATTTTAAGCATATTCGTGAATGTGACGTAGACCGCCTATGTATAAAGACCGCAAAATAGTTTGCCTTCTAAAATTGACTGTATTTCCGTCATTTATCACAGAATCTATAAATTTGTAAATTCTTCATAGCGCAGCTTGATGCTATGCACAAGCAAAGCATAGCATT